>ML677354.1:4701363-5301363 GCA_007922305.1 Dermatemys mawii
GGTCTGGGTCTGGGTCTGGGTCTGGGTCTGGGTCTGGGTCTGGGTCTTCTTGGTTCCAAACTCTCCTCCAAACTGCTCTCCGCTCTAACTTCTTTCAACTGACTGATTGAAGCAGGGGGATTTTATATTGTGACTGGCGCCAGGTGCCTTAATTGGCTCCAGGTGCCTTAATTGGCTCCCGGTGCTCCAACCAGCTTCTAGAAAACTTGCTTCCCTTTACAGGGAATAAGGCTTCCCTCTAACACTCTCCTGCTGCTCTCTGACCATGCTGTATCACAGTATATAATATATAACCATGAGATGTACACACAGATGCTATTACAACTATATAAATGTGCCAAGGCCATATGTTTTCCCTTTTTAATCTTTTGTAAATATTTAAGACTATTTAAATATTTAAGAAAAAAAATCAAAATGCACATAATGCAACCCTGAATGAAATCTCATAGCCCAGTAGAGTTACCTACCAGTACTTACCAGAGATTATTGCATCAGTTTCTAGACACTGTGAGACACATTAATCCCAAATGGAAATCTAGTGTATTCAGTACACTTGCACTGGGCATGAACATGCCCTGTAAGTGCAGCAATTTGAAAATGTGGATGCTAACATGGTATTGGTCTTTGGAGAACTACAACACTGAAAATATTACGGGGAAAAGACATGGACCATGTGTAAGAAAGCACATCTCAAAACCTCAGGCCACCTTCCAAGGCACAGAACAAACCCAGAACTAAGCAATAATGCAATGAGAGCACACGTGCATATAACTCCATTCAATTGCCAGGCAACACAAAGCTTAGTGAAGCAGGATTAATGACAGACCAGCAGAAGGCGAAAACATGGGTGGTCCTGTTGCATACTGTTTTATAGCCTAATAAAACAGGAGCTCAACCCTGCTCCTATTCAAGTCAATGAAAAATTGTCTTTGAATTAAACAGGATCAGGATTATCACATCAAAATACGTTTATTTTTATTTATTTATATTATTAAGATCCTAGGTGACTGTTCGTCAAAAGGGTGTGTTCTCATTATAACTGTTACAACTCTTGGTGAAAGGGTTCAGACTTTGGAAACTACAATCACGAGGAAGAGAATTGCTTAGCCTGTGGGGATAAATTGATGGAAATACTCCGGTTGACTTATAGAAGTTTTGGAGCAAGCTCCTAGTACATTTACATAACATTCTGTTTAGTGGTGGTGGAAGTTGAGAATAGCCAAAGAAATACTCAGGAGTGCAAGGCAGTATGTTTTGAATATAACAGGGATTTGGCACACAACATATCAGAATGGCTTTTATGTAAGAGTGGAGAGGACTGAGTTCATTTCTGATTATTGTGAGGATTACTTACTTGTTAGAACTGATTTCCTATTAATGATGGCCATCCACTTATGGTGATCAGACAGCAAATGTGAAGAATTAGAACAGTGGGTGGGGCGGGTAAAAGGAGCCTATATAAGAAAAAGACCCCAAAATCAGGACTGTCCCTATAAAATTGGGACATCCGATCACCCTACGTCCACTTCATTTAGGAAGTGTTCTGTGCTGTAGTGAAATTGCTATAACCAACCCTCTATCCCACTCTGGGAAAATGTTACAATCATTGTATTGCTTCTGTATTAACCTATTACAATTCCCGAAAACCAGACTGGGATTCATAGAGCGAAGAGAATTCAAAGGGGGGTCCATATATTCTTTGGTCTATAGAAAGTTCTAGGGAATCTGAATTATTGTACCAGACCTGAATGTCAATAGACCAGTGTTGAACTAATATAGACACACTGTGCCCCCACAGGTAGTGCTATATGTGATTAAGGATGAACTTGAACTTGGAAATGTTTTGTAATTACCTTCATATACAGCTTTATTGTAAAATACATGTATTAAGGGCTAAACTGTGGCATTAAGCCAGTCTTATATTGGGCTGGTTTGGAAAAGCAATACCTCCCAGATGCCACAAAGTGTGCAGTGGATACATGGAAATCTTAAAGGGCTTCAGCGTGTTCTCTGCTCTCCTGTTGGTTCAAAAAATGGTTACGCAAAGGGGGTCCTACCTCCTGCCACAATAAGGAGAATTTCTGGATCTCTCAAGGACATTCCAATGAGGTATAAGAGTGACAACCTTGTAAGAGTCATTTTAACAGCCTCCAGGATTATTCTACAGCTGTGATCCTCATGTGGCATAGGTCCCACCCTCTACTGCCAGCCAGTCAAGAGGGTGTGATTGATTCTCCATTATGCCCTGGTGATAGTCAGATGCTGAAAAGACTCTTCAGCCTACTGATACTTGATATAAATCACTATAGTCTTTATGGCCTTCTAATTTGCACCAAGAGACAGCCCAGTACCTCAGAGTTGTGGGAACATAAAGATGGTTTAAAGCTCTTTCTACGTACTCCTTTAGCTATTCTGGAAAACTGACTGACTGCAGCCCAATTCCCTGATAGCTTCTGTAGAAAATATCTTATTCTCTGTTCATTTTCAGAAGTTATGGGAGCCATTTCTATGCAAAACCCTATTAGTGTTTTACAGAATTCGACTGTTCAGTTACAATTCAGAATTTTCCCTAGGATTATACTTGGTCCAATGGATGGAGGGCAGAAAAGCTCCTTCTTACAAACCCATTTGCACAGAGCTGGCCCTTACTCCTCCCCTTATTAAACCTGCCAACTGCTGACGATCCTTAGCTCCCATTGAGCTCAGCAGAAGTTAAAGTCACTGTGACACTAGTAAACCAAATTCAAACTCTGGCCAAGGCTGTTGGCATTAGCTAGAAACTGACAAATTCAGAGCTGAAAATCAAATCAGCTCACCTTATGTGATTTTTGTTCAAAAGAAGTTTTAGTCTTATAAAAACGCATTTAGTGTTTAGACTCTAAGGGCAGGTCTACACTGCGGTGGGGACTGACACTGTGAAAACGATCTAACAGAGGGTTGATTTATCGCATCTAGACTAGATGTGATAAATCAATCCCTGAGCGCTCTCCTGTCCACTCCTATATTCCACCGCCGTGAGAGGCATAGGCTGCGTTGATGCAGGAGCGGCAGCAGCCGACTCCCCACTGTGAAGATGCTGCGGTAAGTTGAGCTAGGTATGTTGACTTCAGCTACACTATTCTCATAGCTGAAGTTGTGTATCTTAGATCGATTCTCTCCCCTCCACCGCTCTGCAGTGTAGACCAGGGCCAAGAAATGCTTGTAAGCTGTTGAATGCATTATTTTCACTTGTAAAATCTGTATTCCATGCAGTAAGGAAATATGAAAATTTGCTTTATAACTTCAAATTGTTTGCTCTGAACTTGTGAGCCCACCCTGACAGATATTTTGAATTGACAGTTTACAACATTTCTGTCATATTTAGGAACCATAGATGGAAATTCATTTGTGTGTATATGCTTGCTTGCTTAAACCTATAAAGCTCATTCCTATTTCCTAGTAAATAAACCTTTACTTAGTTTATTACAGGATTGGTGACTCGTCTTTTAAGTGACTGTCTTTTGGGACTGGGAGAAACCTGAATATTTATTGATTTTTTTTCTGTATAAGTGATCATTTATAGCACTGTCCAGCTTGCCTGGGTGGCAAGAGAGCCTGAGGGGACTGTCTATGACTCCAAGGCAAGACTGTTATAGTTATCCAGGAGATCATATTTTTGTTAATAGGTTAGTCAAATCTAATTATAGAAGATACCTCCTGTTTCAGGTGTCTACCTTGTTTTTGAAAGTCTGCTGACTTTAAATAGGCACTCACAGCCACGAGCCACTCCAGGTAGTGTGACAGACACATCTTGCAAGATGCTAACAGTCTCAAGTAAATGTTCTTTATTTATGTCTATAATATAGGCAGGGCTGGTAACCAATTAAGGTTACCTGATGTTATCCATTATAAGACCCTCTTTTCAGTTGCTTATAGCTTTGCTGAACTTTAACTGTCTGCACTCAAATTTGTCATGCTTGGTGTCTGCCTCAGGCTGAAAATGTCAGCCATTTCCAAAAATGAGACTAGGGAAAATGTATCGTTTTGCCTATGTTAAAAATTTGGATGGCCTTTTGTGGAAAGCTTTAGTGCCCACGTGCTAAAGGGACATGAAATCTGGCAGAGGTTGACCTTTGTTGCAGGGATGTGCCTTGTGTTATCTCCATGAAAATCCACTCACTTTTGACCAAGTTATAAGCCTTTGAAAAAAATCACAGGTTGTACATGCTCAAATTTCTTTGATGTTAGCAGCTAAAATCCCTAAAGATTCTGTCTTTATTGAGCATGTTCCATACCTCACATCTCCTAGTGCTGATCAGACTGTGCATGTGCCATGCCCACAGAGCAACTGGTCATACTTCATTTCCTCACAGCTTGTATGTGTGACAGGACTACACATGCGCCATCCCAAGAGATTGACTGGACATGCTCCAGCCTAGGGTTTCAGGGGCAAAGCTGGACTTTCCCTGCAATGTCCACTTCCAGATACTCCAGGCTAAATTGGAGCTGGACAATGGAACTGAGAGCAGGAAGCCTCTCTCTCCTGTGCTCTCAGTAACCCTCTCCCAGCTCCCACCCACTTAAGGAATATGGAAAGGAGGAGGAGATTGGAAGAAAAAGAGTCTGGTGAGGCTGGGATTGGAGTGGGAAAGAGAAACTGTGTTGCTGGACAAGAAGACTGGGACTAGGAACCAGTGGGTGGGAGCATGGGGGTGTGGAATAAAGGGGGAGAGACCTGATGAGAAGAAAGCTAGTAGTGGTAATGTAAATAAAGACTATATCATAATGTGTTTGTACAAGGTGAACAAATTAATATTGCCCAGTCCACTTTAATTCTGCATTTTTCTAACTTTTGAAAGCTTGTCTTTTCAACCTATATAATGGTCTTCTAAGATAGCATAGATAATATTTAGTAATGTAGCAAATTTAATAATGAATGAAGATAGACCATTATAAATCCCACTAAGAGATCAGAGCCACTATTCTGCCCAGAAGAGTCCATTTTGTCTGCATCACAGTAAGTCACTAAGAGGCTTTTATGCACCTGTATATCATGCATTTTTTCAAATAGGTGAGATTTCCTAGATGCTGTGAATTAATTAAGATGGTTGTCTGATTACAGTAGTTCCAGTACAAATCACTATCTGATGTGAAACTCTTCATAACAGCAAAATACTTGTCCTGTTACAATGGTAACTTTGTGGACAGATGAAAATTCACAGGAGCATCATGAGAACCAGTCAAAACAGTGGTCTCTCATGCACTTGTATGAGCAACTGCACTGATTTGAATGGAATTAAACAGAATACATAATTTTGTTTAGTGAAATCAACCAGGGTTGCAGATCTTAGTATTGTACCTTTTTCTCACTCATTGTAACTTAAGAGGTGACTTACAAAAGGGGAAAGAGTTGGAACCTTTTTAAAAAAAATGATACATAAAGAGCAAATGTTATTTGAGTGCAAAGCCACATCTCACATTATACTGAGGATTTATTGTTGCCCTGCAAACTATGACTTTTCAGTTTGTGATTTAGCATAGGATCAAGCTTACTTTAAGACATCTTCACCCTTGCAGCAAAGCATAGATGTGTTAGAATCCAACTACTGACAGACAATAAGTGCGGCCAGACAATTTATGTGACAGATGGGACCATAAATCTCTTCATAGGATTTCGTCAATGACTTATGGAGGAGAGAAAGCACCCAGGCAGAACCTGACATGGAAGGGGTTAATGTGTTAATATTTTAATATAAAGTAGCATGCTATTTAAAATAACTCATAAGCCACTTACAGTGTGTTCACACCACAGAATTATAAAGGGAAAACCTGCAAATGCACTTTTTATTAAAGACTGTGAATTTTATTATTAAAGAATCATAGAGCAGAATTAGGTTTTAGCTTTCAGATGAGGAACTGTATTTTCCTGGTAGTGATGTGAATGCATTTAACAAAAGCATCAGCCATTCAACAGTTTTCTCTTTAGAAAGTGTACCTACGTCACTGCATGTTGTGCTCCTTCCACTGTTCACATCCCTAAGAACATTGGGTCTTTGTGAGCAAATACTTACGTGCTGCAGGAAGAATGACTGACAACATAATTCAGAAGGTAGCGCTCTTTTATAAATGACGCTGGTACTCAAGCCCATTGTTAAGGTTGCCTGACAATTTCTACTATAAGACTCTGTTCTCAGTTGCTTATAACCTGTTATCTGGCCAAACTTTAACCATTTGGGGTTGGCATTTTCCTAATTAAAATCAGTAAAAACTGTACAGATCTATCTCAGAATGAGGTCAGGGAAAGAAGATGCTGTTTTGTCCATGTTAAAAAAATTGCACCCAAAACTACTGTATATTTTTGGCACTAACCTCTCTGTGCCTCGGCTCTCAATCTGAACAATGAAAAAACATTACTCATGGTTTGCTGTCAAACTGGGAAGGAGTACCTAGTGGGGTTTCCTCAAGGATCTGTCCTGGGTCTGGTGCTCTTCCATATTTCAATTAATGACTTGGATAAATGAAATTGAGGGCACACTTATAATATTTGTAGGTAACACCAAGCAGGGAGAGGTTGCAATCACTTTGAAGGACTGGATTAGAATTCAAAACCAACCATGACAAATTAGAGAATTGGTCTTAAATCAACAAGATGAAATTCAATAGACAAGTGCAAAGTACTTTGCTTAGGAAGGAAGAATAAATAAAATGTTCAACTACAAAATGGGGAATAACTGTTTAGGTGGTAATACTGCTGAAAAAGATCTAGGGATGATAGTGGATCACAAATTGAATATGAGTCTGCAATGTGATGCAGTTGAGAAGGGGGTAATATTCTGTGGTGTGTAACATGAATGATATATATAACACACATGAGGTAATTGTTCTGCTCTACTCGGCACTGCTGAGGCCACAACTGGAGTACTCTGTATAGTTCTGGGTGCCACACTTTGTGAAAGATGTGGACAAGTTGGAAAGAGTCCAGAGGAGAGCAACAGAAATGAGGAAAGTTTTAGAGAACCTGACCTATGAGGAAAGGTTAAAAAGAAGGGCATGTTTAGTCTTGAGAAAAGAAAACCAAAGAGGAACCCAATCTGGAACCAGCTGCTGGCCTGCTCCCTAACTAACTACACTGCTAAGAAACCAATGAATCTAGCTGTAGTGCCTGAGAATTGATAGAGTAGTCAGAGCCTCTGATTGGCTGCTGATTTAGCAACCCTGCTTATAAACCTGGCATCCACAGAAGATCAGCAGCATGTACCATATGGAAAGCTACACTTGCCCTTGTCCTGATCCTGTTTTCATCCTTGTTCCCCTACAGCTTCTGACTTCTGACTTCGATCCCTGGATCTCCCTTCACTTATAACTGGGGTTTACCCTCTGGCTCTGGCATTCAGCTTCTGCCCCTCCAGTACTGATCCATGGCTCATTCTTGGACTCTGTCCAAAATGGACCTTGCCCTAATCGATAGGCTGAATTCTTGTTTTAACTACTAGGACAGACCACCAACGCTCCAGGTGCCTACATCTGATAAAACTTTCTGGGAGAAACCAAGACACCATGACCCACCACATGGACACTACACAACACTCCATCATCATCAACCTGTCAAGAATACCCCTAACCGGAACTGAAGTATCCGTACTCTCCAAGGGATTGAATTTCTGCCCCACCACAGAACTGGATATTATATTAACATATGGAGAACTAGAAGAGTGGTTCTGCTGATTCCACCTCAAGGAATCCTTTCATAATAAAGGCACAAACTAACACATCCCCACTGACAGTCATAAGAAAATAGAATCAACTGACTGGACATCCCATAGTGGATGAAGCCACACACTGGGTTATTACACTGATTGCTTCAGAAAAACAAAAATATTGTGAAATCTTCAAAAAACATTACATCCACCACAATCTCTCTATGACAAAGAGGATATTACAGATTGGAATTGCAGTCCAGGAAATCCAACCACCACATAATAACCAAACCAGCAGTCAAAGGGGATGCTATCATAGTCCTTACTTGGGATGACTATATCAATGAAGTCAAAAGATAACCCTCTAACACAACCTAGTATCAAGAGCTCAAAGATGACCTCACTCTACAATTCATACTGGAATTTAAAGATACCATCCAACAAGATACCTCAAAGAACTCCAAGAGAAACTCAACCTCCACAGTCTATACTATTATGTTCACAACTTTTACAAGAATATGATACATTTTGTACAAAGTATACTTGGTGAGGTGTCATTTGAAATGGCATAATCTGCCGAACATTATTGTCCTGGTAAAATATGTGTATCAACATTGTATGTGAAGTTATAAGATTCTACTATGTATCATTGCTGTAACATGCTCCAAGTTTAAGAGACAAAGACTCACAGGTACCCCAGCCAGGTGTTAAAGAGTAATTTTTGGCTTAAGCAGTCATTCTGAAGAGTACTGAGCAGTAAAAGATGCATATTTCTGTGGGAAAGTCTGGCCCTAGGAATTTGTGGTTGTCACTCTGCATGTAATGCATGTTGTTATGGTGAGGGAAAAAGCCCAGGATACTCAACTAAACACACCTAAACTACCTTCACTAAACAAGGACACTCCACCAGAGAAGTAGAAAGTACCATGGAAAGGGCCACCCAAATGCCCCAGCAGAACCAGCTTTAACACCGGGGGGGAAATCCACTGACTGCGCATTCCTAATTGTCAACTACCACCTCACATTGGAACCCCTATAGAGTACCATTAAATTATTAGAACCCATATTTCATGGGGACCATATCCTTAAATAAATCGTTCCTAGAGCCCCTGCTCTTGTCTCAAACAACCCCAAGACCTCTCCAAGCTCATCATCAGAAGTTCCCCACAGACTCGGACACACCAACTCAGTGTAAGACCAGACCCTTCCAGAACAACAGATGCAAAACCTGCAGACATATGTCCACTGTTATGATGATAGATACTTTCTACAACACACCTTTCAAGATTCATGAATTCTACACATGCTTATAATAACATGTGGTGTACCTCATCCAGTGCATCAAATGCCTCAATAACAAGTATGTGGGGGAAACCAGACAAATACCTTCAAAAGGCAAATCTGGAAACTTAAATTCCTAACTCTACTAGACACTAAAACATAAGCACTTAACAGGGACACTAGTTTTATTGTTCATTACAACAATTTGTAACACACCACACTACCTGCTACCCTTGCTCACTTTGCACCTTTAATGTATAACGATATAATGCCCAATTGCCCACTTCATTTCAAGTGACTGCCTCCAACATGCCTTATCCCTTATGCTTAGCAACCTGACCCAACTTGTATTTAACTCAAACAGGCTGCTTCCTTCCCCAGATCTGAAGAAGAGCCCTGTGTAGCTTTAAAGCTTGTACCTTTCACCAGCAAAAGTTGGTCCAATAAATATATATTTCTTCACCTACCTTGTCTGTCTCAGATCCTGGACCAATATGGCTAAAACAACACTGCAAAAACAGTCTTCAAATATGTTAAGGGATTTTATAAAGGGGTCAGTTCTCCATGTCCACTGAAAGTAGGACAAGAAGTAAACAACTCAATCTGCCGCAAGGGAGATTAAGGTTAGCTAATAGGAAACACTTTCTAACATTAAGTATAGTTAACTAGGGAAATGGGCTTCCAAGGGAGGTTGTGGAATCCTTGTCACTGGAAGTTTTTAAGAGCAGGTTAAACAAACGCCTGTTAGTGCTGTCTAGGTTTACTTGGCCCTGCCTTAGTACACGAGGCTGGACTAGATGACCTTTGGCAGTCTCTTCCAGCCCTACATTTCTATGATTCTATGTCTAACATATTTTACAATGGCATTTGTGAGCCTTATTACAGACAAGATGCATCTGCAGTAATGGTTTTGCTATCCCTGGACTGTAAATATATACATTACATATGTCCTGGATCTTTACCTTACAAATAACATATTCCTACATAACTATATTTCAAATGATAATGGTGAAGAATCCATCACGTTACTCCATTTACAATGAATTTTGCTGGAATAAATAAATCAGTGTTAAAGAGCTTCTGTCTTAAACATGTTCCAGTTTAACTCCTGCTTGGCTTCCTCCTATAGCTGGAAAGAAACTGTACACACATCCTTGCATTGTTTGCTGTTAATAATATGGTGAATATTTAATGATTAATTGGAATGCAACTGCTAACTGGAATGCAACTAGTCAATTGAAGGCAACAAAGTTTTAACCTTCAATTGACTAATGTGGTGCTACAGTCTGGCAACTAACTGCAAAAGATGGGATCATTTTGATTTAACAGAAACTTGTGAGACCACAAATGGATTGTTTGCCAATTTCTGTGACTTAATGTGCAGAAAACATGAACAGATTATTGAAATAGGGAGAAGAATTATTATAATTCTGTACACACAGTATGCAACTAATCACCCTTTCTTCCCCACCCCAACACAAGCAGTTAAAAATTGAGACTAGAGACTGTTTGCCTTCAAATAGCAAGCACTCTTATGTATTTCACTGTCAACATTGTCTTTTTCTCCACTATAATGTGAGCCCACTACAACAAAGAAATTCATGAATACTAGCCTGAGATTAAATCTTGGATGTAATTATAAAAGATTAAAATTGTGAGACAGAGGAACTGAACCAAAAGGGTTGCCCATATTTTTAACACATAATAAGCTTTTGCTCTATTGATTTAACTAATATGTTAATATGATGCTCAGGAAACAATGTTTAGACATGGTAGGAATTTCAGAATAAAAAAACTGCATTTACTGCTATAACTATTGGTTTATGAAGTCTAATTTTCACTCTGTTGCACAAAATGAGCACACACTGCTACAATCAGTAAAATATTAAGCATGGATAAATACACCAGAGTTAGCTTCAGAGTTTTCAAAATGATTGATTTATTATTCTCATTCTGATTTATTTTCCTGGTTGTATAATATTTTCTTGAACCATGTCCTTCTGTGAGGGATATTAGGGATACTGGATTTGAGAACCTGTGAAGAGACTGGCTAGAATTAGAGATGCTTTAGAAGACAGGCAACTGTGCAAAAGCAATTTCTGACTCATGGTGATCACTCAGGGACATGTTCTATCTCCAGGGCCCAGCCTGATTAACTGGACTATGAAGAGGGGTATTGGTGGGTGAGGGGTGGATGGGAGGGTACAGGCAATCTATCTTGCCTCTCCATAGCCGCTACTGCAGATCTGCACCTCCTGGGCAAAGATTGCTGTGATGCTGCAGATCCACTGGGGCTGATGCTACTCCTCCCTGACACTATGGCCACCATCTCCCCAGTCTTCTCACTGCACCTTTGCAGAGGTGAGTTCTGTGGCAGAATACCCTCTGAGCAGGCTCCAGGTTTGCTAGCCACTGTACCAGCTTTTGCTGCAGGCAGAGTCTTCAGATCAGAGAAGGGGCAAGTTTTACTCACACATTGTGTATCTGAGTATAAGGAATAAATAGAACCAGAGAGGTCTAAGTGAGAAAGCAAACTGCAATATATAAATAAATAGGCTAACTGCATACGCAAGCACAATGTGTAGCAAATTCTCTACTGTGCACAGGTGCAAATGCCGAAGCATTCGCAATCACCTACTTGTACATTCAAAAGTTGTTACTCTCTATGAAAAGGTGGCCCTATAAGTGAATTATTAATCTTTATTTACTGCATTCCCAGATCCGTAATTGCTAACCTAATATAAATGTAGGTGCTTAATAAATCTGAACTATGAATGTAAGACTACATGTCCCTTTAAATTCATCTTCAGTGGCTTTGCCACCTACCGCCCATCTCTACTCTGGAGCTATCTTCTCCCTGTTTGGTCCATAAACAGTAAAAAGAAGTGCCAATAAATATTACAAGTGTAAACAAAACAAAACAAATAAAAACACCACTATGTCTTCATTCTAATTTGCCTGAAAATTCAGCCCTTTCCCAAAGTCAGGATTCATGTATCTTGGTCTGTTATACTTTCTTGGGTGATACCTATGGAGTAAGTAGCTGACATCTTTTGACACTAATGGGGATATATTTATATATATCCTCTCTGGAGAAGAGTGTGGGAGTGGGAGACTCTATGCTAACTTGGACTCAGGATCCCACAACTACATACATATGAATGAGTTGCTGCACTTGTTGGGGGAGGGCAATGTTCGATATCAGGAAAAACTGTTTCAGGAGGAGGGTGGTGAAGCACTGGAATGAGTTACCTAGGGACACAGTGGAATCTCCATCCTTAGAGGTTTTTAAGGCCCGGCTTGACACAGCCCTGGCTGGGATGATTTAGTTGGGGTTGGTCCTGCTTTGAGCAGGGGGTTGGAACAGATGACCTTCTGAGGTCTCTGATGACCCTAATCTTCTATGATTCAGTCAGGTAGCTATGCATGGGCACAGGAGTCTGCCTGACCATAAGAAAAGGAAGAAAAAGCACTTCCACCTTATTGCCAAGACATGGCTAACCATCACTTTGTCCAGTCTGCTTACATATTGTATGCCTTTCCTCCTCCTGGTATTACCTGCATATTGCCACCAAACATATTGTGGGCCCCACTGGAAATGGAGCAGATTGAAAATTTTCAAAACAATAATAAAAATTCAAAATATGAAATGTGAAAAAAAAATTAAAAAGGAAAAAAACTGTCAAATTTTCTCTATTTCCAGTTTTCTTCTTGAGAGCTTGTGGAAATTTTTCACATTTAAAAAGATAGTGGGGAGCAAGAAATTTGAAATACTTGAGGTTTTCTCTTTTTAACTAGACCTAGTAAATAAACAGCAAACATGGTCTATGAATATTGACTGCAATATCTATCTAACTTAAGATCTAGTCTTTGAACTCTCTCTTAGGAGAGAGACCTTCTCTGAAGCAGCAAATTTGTAAAACACTTTGCATACTGTACCATTCTCATCATCTAATAGCATACAGCTGAGTTACTTAGGCATATCTAATTAAGTACAGAACTCTGGTCTGGGCACAAAGTACATACATGACATCCAGCACTGTAGTATTGCACCAGAACAATATGCCAATCTCCCCCTGCTCTGAATGTGGAATGCCAATAATAGTAGACAAAGTTTTAAAATACATGATTTTAGATGATATAGCACCCATCAATAAAACATAGCATCTATCTACAAAAAGGGCAATAAGGACAACAGAGGGAATTATAGACCAGCCAGCTTAATTTTTAATAATCCGTTTCACTAATTGAAGCATCCATTTCACAGTAGGTGCCTGTGCCATCTGATAAAAAAGAGAGCTGCAAAGCATGTCTCCGAGATTCCACTTTCTTATCTCTGAGTATCCTTCCTCCCTGTTCTCCTCCTTCCTTGTCTCTCTTTGTTGTATCAGTGTTGATTAAGCTTCTATGTCACCTACAGATTCCCTGATGTAGGGAGAATCCCACAGAGATCAAATTCATCACCTTGATTGCTACTTTGCACCACTGGGACATGGGGAAGAACCTGCCCTAACCGAGAATCTTTTTCACATGCCTATTAATTATATTAGATCTGAATCAGGGCAGTATTTGTCACTAGCTAATACACCTCTGAAGTTTGTAAAGAGCTGATACTCCAGCAGGGTGCTAGGAAGGATAGTGCTTTTTGAGAGATTATCGCTCCCTGCTGGGGTCAGCCTTAGGGAAAATAAGGCCCTGGTCCCACTGCCTCTCCCTGACCCCAACCCACTCCCAGCTCTCTTAGACCCCTCTTCCTTTCCCCCATTGCCTCGACTGACTCCCCGAGCTCCAGGCAGGCTAGTCCAGACACGAACTCAAACAGGTAACTGCCAGCCAGTGAGGAAGGGATGTGAGTCAGGAGGCTTCCTTGCACCCCGTCTGGCAGAGAGTTGTGCCGCTAACCTGATCTCGCTTCTCTGCTCTGGGCGTCACGTAGTGGGGCTCAGTGGAAGCATTCGCTGAGCATGTCCATTTGGCCATACTCAGCATGACTCCAGCCCTGGCAGAAATTGTGGGGTAGGTTCGAGATATGTTATCCTGGTTATGTGAATCAAAGACAGTGGAACTGTACTTGGCCTTTTATGATGGAGGGACTCTCCCTAAACTAGGTAGCACTTGCTAGGCAAGGGACAGGGGTTCCAAAACCCAGTGAACTGAGAGAGGCTGGGGACCGGTATCTGTACCTGGTGGTGTGGGCCTCCTCTGAGGGCCTGAAACACCAATTGCACCCTCTCCACTGTGTAATATCAGAGCTAATTTTGATTCCATTAGGAGTCTGGTTATAGACTGCAGAGCTGAATTCACATTGGACCAATGGTGTACCAGAACTGAGGCTCCCCTACTATGAGCTGAAATCACTGAGTACTCTGTTAAGTAGTAGTGGGGTGGTGCAGGGGGGTGAAGATATATTGGGGAGTGGCTTGCCAGAGAGGAGCAGCTCGCAGGACTGCTGGTGCAGAAGAGTGGCTCTCAGGAAGGCTACTGGAGAAGAGCAACTGGTGGAGAGGAATAGCTTGCAGTGAAGGGTGCAGCAGAACCCCAGTGAGAGACGGGGCAGTCAGCCACTGGAGCATGTAAGGTACCCCTTTACCTCCCCCGCATTGCCACCCAGGGTGGAGGGGCAGTAAAACTCTGCAGATGAACTTTTGAACTCTGGAGGGGGGCTATGCAGAGACATAGACTTTTGGGTTGCTGAACTTTGGGGTTGTTGGACTTCTGAGACTTTGGGTGACTTTTGGGTTGCTGGACTCAAGAACCAAAGGGAAAGGACATGGCCCAGTTTGCTTGGGGTGGGTCTTTTCACTCATGGTTTGTGTTATGAATCCTGTTTGTGGTGTTTCCCCAACTTAATGCCGCATTGTTTCTCTCTCTTATTAAAAGGCTTTTGCTACACTCAGACTCTGTGCTAACAAGAGGGGAAGTATTGCCTCATAGAGGCACCCAGGTGGGTGGTATATATTTGTCCCAGGTCACTGGATGGGGGCTCGAGCCAGTTTTGCATTGTGTTATTGGAACAGAATCCCTAGATACTTAACCCGGTCCTTGTTGCTGCCAACTCTGATGGGCAGAAGGGTTACATTAGCAATGGGTTAGGAGGCCTGCATAGCAAGTGTAACATGGTCCTGGAGAAATGAGAGCACTTCTACATATTATAGTTCCAGAAATGCAGAATTCCTAGTTATTCTTAAAAGATATACAGCCCAGCTTTGCAAACTCAATAGAGTTCTCCAAAGCTGCTCCCAAAACTGGTTGAAGTTTGCCCCTCACTAACATTAAGCCACACCAATATAATTCAACATAAAGGGCTACTTTATAGAAAACACTGAACTCTAGTTCTGCAGAAAAGCTATTCCTGTACATAGCAGTGTGCATGAAGTTTCATTTTCTCATAGCAGATCTCCACCTAAAGAAGCAGCTGCTGTTTCACAGTGAGAGCAGAACGATGTGCAGTATACTATAGAGTCCCTGAAACTCTCGTGTGCTGTCACTCATCAGTGTCTGCATGTCATTTGAAATGGACACAGGCAGCACATGATTCTTAGTCTAAACCTCATCTTTGATCATTACAAGTCCATTTAATAATTTTTAAAAAGCCCAATGTGGTGTTCAGAATGCTCCATTGGGCATCAAAGAGTTGTACATTTAAGGGAAAATGCATCAGGATGGAAAGCACCAAGGAGCAAAGTGAACTGATTTATTGTGAACTGATAGTGTGTTTACACTTTAGTGCTGTACAAAACAGGAACACATGGTTCCTGCCCTAATATGTTTAGAAAAAAATTAAAAGGCAAAACATAAGGATGGCTCCGTAACTCCACCCTACTTTTAGGGTAGGGGAGTGGCTATTTGGGAAGAAAGAACTGAGCTGTAGGACTAGGGTTGTCTTCATGGAAACCCTAGGAAAAAGCTAATTTGGGTTGCCAGTCCAGGCAGGCAGCATCTAAAATACTGACCGTCCCTTAGATAGCCTGAAAAAAACACCCCATAGGATTATAGTGTTTCTTAACTAGACTGTAGAAATTTGGTTATGTAACCAAACAAGGGAGTATTTTATTAGGAGCCATTTCCAATCAAGGGAGGGGAACTAGAGAGCTGAACTGATTCCTAAGGGAAGGCTTTATTGCTTGAGTCATTTCAAATGGGGCTGCACAAAACAGTCATGTTCACGCCGTAGGGCAGAGATTCATACTATGGACAATTTTTCTCTTACAGCTGCTTGCCTAGACCACCTCCTCTCCCCCAGGTGAACAAATAGCCCAGTAGCAACAACAGCAATTAACATCTATTTAGCTGCCTTTTAAATCAATGTAACTGATAAAAATAAGTGGCACCGGCACCATGTGACTAGCCCATGCTCCACAGACTACCAATGACCCATAGCTGAAGTGTTTAAGCTGTAGGGAATAATGCAACACTGGGCTGGGGATTGACTAGGTGACCTGTTTTAATGGCCCTTTTCCATCTCTAATCACTGCAATTAATCATGAAGCCATGAAAAGTGGAGTATGCTACAGTAGAAGACAACTGCTTATTGCACTAACTAGAGTTTCCCACTGCTCTCTACTACCATTTGTTTTCCCCATTTTGTTAGATCTCATCATGTAACAGATTGGCAGGGTCTTCAGAACAGACTATCTATTATGTGTGAACTTTGCAAAATACGATGGGGCCTTGATCCTTGAGTGGGGTCCCTAGGGACTATTCTGATACAAAGAATTAATGAAAAGGGATTCTAATGAGAATGCATAAGGAAGCTCAGATAGAGTAGTTTAATCTACACCTATAGCTGCTTTTCCATTCACTAAGGCTATGTCTACACCACACTTTTGTCTGTAAACTTTTGTCAGTGAGGGGCGTAAAAACACACCCCCAACTGACAAAAGTTTTAGCGACGAAAAATGCTGGTGCAGACAGTGCTTTGTTGGTGGGAGATGCTCTTCCTGCAACAAAGCTACCGCCCCTTGTTAGGGGGTGATGTCATTTTTGTTGGTGGGAGAGATCTCTCCTGCCAACAAAGAATGGCTACACTGTGTATCTTACAATGGCACAGCTGTACAGACACAGCTGTGTAGCTGTAAGGTGCATAGTGTAGCCATAGCCTGATAGATTATGGAATTTCTCTCCTTCACACATAACACACAGCTTTTCTAAGTAGAACTAAATATGAATGGTAGGGATAAGACCAAGTAAATATACAATACAGCAACACAGTGGCTACAGATAAGGACATCTGGCCCCGTGCTTGAAAGACAATGAGGGAAAACTATTTTCTTTGAGGATGCTACCTCCTGTCTCCAACAAGTTGCAAGTTTCATGCTAGGAGTTACCAAATCAAAGAGTTAGAGTTAAAAAGTGACTGATTCCTGGGAAGGGGGTGATAAAAAAAATGGCCTGTGAGTTAAGGGGACAAACTCCCAAAGGCACAGGAAGGTTCTGAGGTGGATTCTGTAGGAATTTAGAGCTACCAGGACTAGATGGTTTTCTCTGAAATGCTTTTGCTCTAAATGAATAATAGTTTGCTCCGTGAAGGATGTCTGATAATTGACCACCACTGTCATTGCTGCTTGAGCAGACAGGACTGCAGGCATGGAAGAAAAATCAGATCTGCTGGGGTAATTGACATTAGACTCACAGGAACTGACTCCCAGCATGGTCTGAGTGGGAGAATCACATTGCACAGTACCACCAAGGACTGTGCAGTGTGTGAAAGTTGGCTTGAGGAGGGGATGCCCAGTATTCTACAGAACTTCTAAAGAAAAGGGAATAGTGACTCCACCCAGTGGAACACTCCCTCTTCAAAGTGCTTTGCAGCAAGTCAGTGGAAAAGCAGCCCTAGTAAGTGTGACTCTAGAGGCTTTGTGGAAGTGAGCACAACCCCCAAGACCTACATGGGTTCCAGTGGATCTGCAAGGTTTGGTGATCAAGTCCTCTGAGTCTCCTGGAGGAGCAACCCCAGAATCATCAACTCCCTTTTGTAAAAGGGGTAGAATTTTTACACATTAATCCTGCAACAGGTAACCTGGTCCTAAATATTTACTCCAAGTGGATTTGATGGCTTTGATCCTGGTATATATTAATTACTTGCCAGGTTGGCTCCCTCCCAGTACTCTGCAGCAAAGATCCAAAACACAGCATCTGACAATAGAGCTGCTACAATATTTTCAGTAATTAATTTAAAATACTATGTTTTGTGGTTGTTTTCCAGAAGAGAAGATGTTATTAGCCATAAACCTCCCACAGAAAATGAGAGTCATAGCAGATATGGAACTCTCTTGAGAGCTGGTCCCTACAGACATTGAAATGACTCTGTACAGCAGATGTACACTGCAGACGCAGAAACTCTGTTAAAACAACCAAGGATCTCATTTATGCCTGCAGATGCAGAAAAATTATATTTAAGGATGAAACTATATTCATCTCCCAACCAGCAGTGTTTAGGTCTCATGGGATTTTGGATCACCCAACAGGCTTGCTGATAATCCTACAGAACACAATGTTATTTACCGCATAAGTATGTTCAATAGGGCTGGTCAAAGTTTTGTGTCAGTCTTTATGGATGAAGAATGTCTTTTTGAACAACATAGGAACTTTTGAGGAAAATGTTTATATTGTTTGAAATTTTTCATCAGCATGATATTTGGATTCTGTTTGAAATGAGACATTTTGGTGGGTCTTTCCTTACTTTTCGTCTCTCTCTTTTCAAAGGAAAACACTAGGGTAAGAAAATGGGAAAGGAATTGAGGAAAGAAACCAAATCTTTACTTTCTGATTTTACACAAAATGCATTTTCTCATTTGTAATGAAAAATCCAATTCTATGATTTTTTTTTTACTTTCAGAATTTCCCATTTGTGTCGATTCTTTTCCAGAAAATTCTTATATCTCACTCCTAATCCCCCCAGCCAACCATTCGTTGAGTAATCTTACTGTGACTAAAGAAGACAATCACAAAATTCCTAACAAGGTGCAATATTAATTCTAATTTTCTGCTAAATAAGGTTAACATATGAACAGCCATACTGGTCAGCACAAAGGTCCATCTAGTTCAGTATTCTGTCTCTCTACAAAGGCAAGTGCCAGATGTTTCAAAGGGAATGAATAGAACAGGAGAATTTATCAAGTGATCCATCCTGTTATCCAGTCCCAGTTACAGGCAGTCAGAGGTTTAGACACCCAGAGCATAGTGTTGCATCCCTGCCCATCCTGACTAATAACCATTGATGGACCTATCTTCCATGAACTTATCTAATTATTTTTCCAACCCAGTTATACTTTTGGCCTTCACAACGTGCCCAGCAGTGAGTTCCGTGGGTTGACTGTGTATTATGTGAAGTACTTCCTTTTGTTTGTTTTAAACCTGCTGTCTTTTAATTTCATTGGGTGATCCCTGGTTCTTGTGTTATGTGAAGGGTAAATGACACTTATCTATTCACTTTCTCCACACCAGTCATGATTGTATAAACCTGTATCATATCCCCCTCTTTGTTGTCTCTTTTACAAGCTGAACAGTCCCAGTCTTTTTTAATGTTTCCTCATATAGAATCAGTTCCATACCACTAATTATTTTGGTTGCCCTTCTCTACACCTTTTCCAAGTAAAATATATCTTTTTTCGAGATGAGGCAACCAGAACTGCACACAATATTCAAGGTGTGGGTGTACCATGGCTTTATATAGTGGCATTATGATATTTTCTGTCTTAGTATCTATCCCTTTCCTAATGGTTTCTAACATTATGTCAGCTTTTTTGACTGCCGCTGCAAACTGAGAGGATGTTTTCAGAAAATTATCTACAGTGGTTCCAAGATCTTTTGTGAGTGGTAACAGCTAATTTAGATCCCATCATTTTGTATGTATAGTTGGGATTATGCTTTCTAATGTGCATTACTTTTCATTTATCAGCTCTGATTTTCATCTGTCATTTTGTTGCCCTGTCACTCAGTTTTGTGAGATCTCTTTGTTACTCTTCACAGGCTGTCTTGGACTTAAGGATCTTCAGTAATTTTGTATTACAAATGAGGCAGCCACAAATTTAACTACCTCACTGTTTCCCATTTTTCCAGATTATTTATTAATATGTTGAACAGCACTGGTCCAGTACCAATTCTTGGGGAAATGTGTTATTTATCTCTCACCATTCTGATGTTATTTATCTCTCACCTGATCATTTATTCTGAACTTTTGTTTTTTTTCTTTGAACCAGTTACTGATCCCTGGGAGGACCTTCCCTCTTATTCCATGACTACTTACTTTGCTTAAGAGCCTTTGGTGAGGGACCTTGTTAAACGTTTTCTAAAAGGCCAGGTACATTATATCCACTGGATCACCCTTGTCCACATTCTTGATGAATCCATCAAAATATTCTAGTAGATTGGTGAGGCATGATTTCTTTTTACAAAAGCCATGTTGACTGTTCCCCCAAAACATTGTGTTCCTCTATATGTCTGGTTATTCTATTCTTTACTATAGTTTCAATCAATTTGCTTGGCATTAAAGTTAGGCTTATCACATTGTAATTTCCAGGATCAGCTCTGGAGCCTTTTTTAAAAAATTGGCATTACACTAGTTATCCTCCAGTCATGTGTTACAGAAGCTGATTTATGTGATAGGTTACACACCACAGTTGGTAGTTCTGCAATTTGATAGACGAGTTCCTTCAGAACTCTTGGGTGAATACCATCTGGTCTTGGTGTGGAGAAAGTGAATAAGGAAAAGTTAGTTACTTGTTTCCATGATATAAAAACTAGGGGCCACCGACAGAAATGAATGGGCAGCAAGTTTAAAACAAATAAAAGGAAGTTCTTCTTCACACAGAACACAAGTAACCTGTGAAACTCCTTGCATGAGGAGGTTGTGAAGGCTAGGACTATAACAGAGTTTAATAGAGAACTGGATAAATTCATGAACGTTAAGTCCATTAATGACTATTAGCCAGAATGGGTAAGGAATGGTGTCCCTAGCCTCTGTCGGGGGGGGGGGGGGGAGTGATGGATGGCAGGAGAGAGATCACTTAGATGAGCTGAAACTAAGTAGGTTATTGCCACCTAGGGGAGCAAAATGCCTTAACTTAGTAAATTAATGTCTTCTCTCTCAGTGGGACATAGCAGTGTAAGATTATTAGAATAAATAGAACCATCGGAAAGAAAATCAGGATAAAGAGCTGCATAGACAGTGCTGCTATTCTGAGCCTTCAAATATTGAGGCCTTCCTGAAATCTGAGATCTTTAAACTGTACAAATGTGGGTTCCTGTTATTGTTTCTGTTATTATTCCTATAAGGTTTTGAGTCTTTAGAGTTCGTGTTTTGAAAATGTTCACCACAAACACAAGGGCTAGACAGTTTATTATGTAAATGAAAGCTGAGATTTTCCTGTATTTGCATGACTCCAGGAGCAGGGGCTTAAAGAAAAGTTCAAATCTTGTAAGACTTAAGAGAGAACCTCAAGTTGGCAAAAGTGCTTGTGCTTCAGTTACAAAGCAAGTAGATTTTCTGGGATGAACTGTCAAATGTTGCACTTTTGTCCATGTTGAGTGAGGGACAATAAACTAGAGTATTGCAAAAACAAACGAATCAGTTCATGTTGACATACAGAGTAAGCATCCAGTGCCCCTGAAAATACTGCAATTCAATTTCCTTATGTGCATGTTTGTTCATAAATACTTGTGTCTTCAATATCCACGTGCAACCAATCTAAGTGCTTATTTATATAGGTCTCCTCACTTTAGAACCTTGGCTGGTTCTACACTCAAAATTGTGTGCAGATGCCTCTCCAATTCTAATGTGACAATCCCCATAGTAATCGACACACCATTATATGGTACATAGTATTACCAGATTTGCCCATTACTTTGGGGTGTGCTCATTTATTAGGGTTACTTTTCTGGGTGGGGTTCTGTAATGCTATCAATGTACTGCTTGTATTAATTGTATTCTCATGTGGAGGTCTACTTCTCCCTTCTGCAAGTCCCCTCCCAATGGGGCTATACTTCAGGACCTAGGTTCCCCAGGGCTGGGTTCTTCCAGCCCCAGAATCAGATGAACACACTCACACAATCTAACAGAGTGCCTCTGAGAGGACTGGATTAATCAGCACTCCCCTGATATGTCCCTGGACTCAGCAGGTTGGGTCGAGCAGCACCTCCAAGCTGTTCTTCATATGCCATGGGCACCTCACCAGAATAGAGTATGCCTGAGAAGGCTGGTTCGAGCAGCATTTCCAATCTGCCCCCCTCCCCTGCATATGCCCCAGGTTCAGCATGTCCCTATCCCCACTTTCACGTTACAATTGTTCTGGTAGTAACCCACACAAATCA
This sequence comes from Dermatemys mawii, assembly GCA_007922305.1. Taxonomy (NCBI): domain Eukaryota; kingdom Metazoa; phylum Chordata; order Testudines; family Dermatemydidae; genus Dermatemys; species Dermatemys mawii. The sequence goes on from ML677354.1 coordinate 4,723,632, forward strand.
GGGTCAGAAGGCTATACTGAGAGATCGAAAGAGCGAGAGCTGGGTTCTCACCACTCCATGAAGCTTGACTCGAATAGGGTTCTCAGGTGGTGGTGGTAGCTGAGGGTTCAGAGTGCTGGAGACAGGCAGAGCCCTCAGCACGATCAGTCAGGAGAAGAAATAGTCCCAATGGATGCTGATTTTGGATCCAGGCATCAGAACACTTACTTGAGCGTGAATAGGAGTTTTTGTAAGGAAAGAACAATGGTTCAAGGAGAGAACACTAGATTTGTTTACGGGTGAACTGATGGGTCAAGGGAGTATACCAAAGTTGTTTTTTCAGGCTAAACAGTAGAAACTGATCATTCCTGGCTGTGGGTGGTGTTCCTTTGAAGGAGATCACAATGTGATTAGGCAGCTTCAGTATTTTGAATACCAGTAAAGGATTTATTACTAGAATTGGTCTGATAACTATTAAGCTTGGCGAGTGCAGGTGTGGGTTTATGAACATCTGGAGCAGAGATCCCCCATGATGCAGTGCTTCCCTGCTTTTCTGGTCCCAGAGTTCAGTGTAGTTCTTGCCTTGGAATCTCTGTTCTCCATTCTGTATGCTAATGGCGATGCCTCCCTGTCCCATCTTTGATGCAGATGAGGCTAAGGGAGTTGCCTTAATCCTGTCACCCTTGTCCGGAGGGGTTTAAGTGTGTCTTCCACTGCCTTTTCATTGCTTTTTGTAAGTCTTTCTTCTGATTGGCTTTGGTTTAAGCAGAGGATGGGGGACATGAGGGACATAAGGTCTTCCACGAGTCAGACAGGTTGGATACTGTGCCCTGGTCCCCCAAGAACACAGAGCTGATAGATAACAATAGGTAAGACTTATTAACATACAGAAATTCAAACTGGAAATGAAGCACACGTTTTTAACAGTTAAGGTAATTAACCATTTGAACAAACTAGTGTACTAAGGGAAGTAATGGAGTCTCCATGTATTCATGTCTTCAGATCAAGACTGGGTGTCTTTCTGGACATCATGCTTCAGTCAAACACAAATCACTGGGCTCAGCTGGGTGAATTAAATTTCAATTGGGTGAAATTTAAAGGTCTGTGTAGTACAGGAGGTGAGACTAGATCAGGGTGGGCAAACTATAGCCCACAGGCCACATCCAGGCGATGGGACTGTCCTGCCCAGACCCTGAGCTCACCGGGGAGGCTCCCCCAGCCTCTCCCCATTGTCCCTCTGCAGTCACGCTGCCACGCGGGCAACACTGGGGGGGGCGGGGCGGAGCTGTGCACTCCTGCAGGGCAGAGTGGCAGTGTTTCTGGCTCCGGCCACAGCTCTGAGTGGTGTGGTAAGGGGGCCAGGACCGGAGCTGAAGTTGGGAGGTTAGATAAGGGGCAGAGAGTCCCAGAGGGCAGTCAGAACAGGGGGCAGTTGGATGGGGAAGAGGTTCTGGGGTTCAGTCAGGGGATGGGGACTGGGGGAGTTGGATAGGGCTTGGGAGTCCCAGGGGTTATCAGGGGGCAGGGGTGTGGATAGAGGTTGGGGCAGTCAGAGGACATGTAGCAGGGGGAGTTGAGTAGAGGGTGATGTCCTGAGGGGAGTTAGGGTGGGGGAGTCTCAGGAGGGGGCATTCAGGGGAGAAGGAGTGGGAGGCTTAGATAGGGAGTGTGGTCCGGGGGGGTGTAGTTCAGGCGGGAGGGTATCCTCTGGAATGGGTGCTCAGGGGACAAGGAGCAGAGGGTCTTAGATAGGGGCTGGAGTCCTGGTTGGTGGTGGTTAGGGGTGGGAGGTCTCTGGAGGGGGTAGTCAGGGGACAAGGAGCCGGGGGGGGGGGCATGGATGGGTTGGGGATTCTGAGGGAGCAGCAGTCAGGGGCCAGGAAGTGGGAGGGGTCAGATAGGGGGCAGGGCCAGGCTGTTTGGGGAGGCACAGCCTTCCAAACCCATCCCTCCATAGAATTTTGCAACCCCAGTGCAGCCCTCGAGCCAAAAAGTTTGCCCACCCCTGGACTAGATAATCTAATGGTCCCTTTTGGCCTTATCCTCTGTGGAAATATGTGGAACACCCCCAGTTGTATTCTGTAAACAGCTCCATTTTCTCTTTCAGTCCAACAAACATCTTTATAATTGAGAAGCAGGTGAAAACTTATCTTTAAATGATGCTGAGATCACACTTACTTAGAGCAACTTAAAATCTGAGTAATTGTTCCTCTAAATTCCCTTTAATTCCTCATAGATCCTAATTAGTTTTTAGGACCCATCCTTTTAAACTACCTGATCCTGCCAAAGAATCCAAACACTAGCTCTATGCTGGCATCCTCTGTATGTGCCACACAAATGTATTTACATGAAAACAAAAACGGAGGGTAAAAACATTTTGCTCATTTTTCCAGAATATCTAGGATGAAAGCATGCATCATGGGATTGAAAGAGGCATCTTTGGCAGCCTTTCCAGATTTACATGGACCATGAAATACAAATCAAATGTGAGGTTCTCTCACTGACACATATATATTCAGTTAACAAATGTGTTATTCGCAGAAAATCGGACCTGGAAAGAGATTTTTATTTTAACTTTGGGGTTTAGATGCTATTTACACTACACTAAACTGTTTTAGGAATGGATCACTTGATGATTACCTGTTCTGTTCATTCCCTCTGGGGCACCTGGCATTGGCCACTGTCAGAAGACAGGATACTGAGCTAAATGGACCTGTGGTCTGACCTAGCATGGCCGTTCTTATGTTCTTATGTTTTCTCAGTGATTAGTTGCCTCTTTGCATCAGTGCTGGTTCTGCATCACAGCTAGTGGTAGGCTCTTGACTTTGAAGCATGCTAAACTTTAGGCCAAAAGGTCATTTAGAAAATATTGACATTTCCCAAACAAAAGTTCACATACCTGATGCTTTCCTGAGCCCAGTTAATACTAGAGACACTTTGTGCTGCGTGCTGTACAAACCAATAGCAAGACTGCTGTACCCTGAAAAGCTTACAATTTGAATGGAAAAGACAAAGGCTGGATGAAAGGAAATATTATTTTTCAGGTGGGAACTAAGGCAGAGAAAGATTTAGGGACTTGCCCAAGGTCTCACAGGAAGTTTTTGGCAGAGACACAAAATGAATCCAGTTCTCTTCAGTCCCGATTCAGTGTCTTAACTGTAAACTCATCCTTCTTCTCTTGTTTGATTCATAGGAAAATTGAGGATTTCAAAATAAATTGCTTTGCATTCACACATCATACTGTAGAAGTGCAGCCATTAAATAAATGAGCTCAATTTTTGCATTTTTTTGCACAGATGAACTTAAATATAGGAACATGATCAAAGGTCTGCTCTTGGTTTAGTTTATTCTTTCCTATAGGAATTAAATAGGATTTGAAATGTACAGTTTTCCTGTAGAAAATATTACCAGATATGCAAAGGCACCTGCACTCCCATTTGCATGCATGTTTGGCTGTTTTTACATATAACTCAGGCTTATAAACTGAACACAGGGGGTTTGATCATATGCTGTGGTGGGCTTGTCAAGGGATCAGGAGCGTTAGATACAAGCATCGGGTTTGGTGTTCACAGCCATGTTAAATTTGGCAGTTTTAAATCACAATGGCTTTGGGAACCTTTTCTTCAGTTTTGATCAACATGAGGTTAAGTGAGAGTCTTTGATTTACATTAAAATCCTCAACACCATTAGTTTGCATGCTAAAAATTCTAAATGAAGCCATGGACCAAGTCATAAAGTTTGATGTTTTACCATAGTTTCAGAAGAGTCCAGAGCTCTCTATCATCTGACCATCCCTTCTCCAGAACCTCTGCCACATTGAACCGCCCCCTGCTCTCTGTCCCGATTGTTCCCAGAACCCTCAGCCCCTTATTCAACCCCTTCTCCTCAGCTCCCCGCCCCTTAACATGTCACTCAGAGTAGCAGTAGCTTGCAGCCCCACCTCCTGGATGGAACCAGCCATGTGGCAGCGTAGATGCGGGGGAGAAGGGACAGCAGGGGAGGAGCCGGGTGCTAGCCTCCTCGGCGAGGAGCTCAAGGCCCTGGCAAGACAGTCCCATGGGCTATAGTTTGCCCACCTCTGGTCCAGAGGCATAATGTCAGTCTGGCACCTTCTTCGTTCACAAATGTGCTAGACTGAAATGAACTTTGAAGTGGAGGAGGAATTTCAAGTTTGCAGTAAACTTGAAACAGGCAAATTGTGTGGGGGCTTAGGTTTTGTGACCAAATTTGTACGAAAGTCTAATTCATTAGCATTAGAACTCAGGCAGTCCAGGAGATACTACAGTAGTGCTGACGTAAAGTCTAGATGTAAACTAAGTCATGCATGACATTTAAAACCATTGTATGTTTTTTCCTTCTCCCAGTGTTGAAAAAAGTAAAATAAAATAAAAATTTTAAAAAACAGTCTAGGAAGGAAAGAGACTCTATGTCTAGAGGATCTCCTACAAGGCATGAACTTTTGAACTGCAGATATATTAAATACGTCTATAGTCAGGACAGAGAGAGTGGAGAGACAGCCTCAGTTAAAAAAGATGCAAATGAAGTAGTGTAAAGTTTATTATAACAAAGGCATCTCCCAGATGTGATCTCCTGATCAGAAAAATTCCCTTTGTTTGCCAACTTCCTTTCTTGGAGGGCTGTGGTGAGCCATGTGCAGTGCAGTGATGCGTGGTGGAAATTATTAGAAATGATAGTACAGCAGTTCAGCTATAATTTCTTCAGTCATTCCAAATACAGGACTCCAAATTGGTTAACCCCTTACTGAAAATAACCCCTATATTGCCCCAAAGCTGGGGAAATGAAAAGCACTTCCCTCTAAGGCTGGTTTCTGCTGGGCTTCTCATCCAGGCAATGGAATTGCTGTGTGTACAGATCAGATTGCATGCAGTGCAAACAATAATTGAACATTTGATGGTTGATTTTCTTTTATAAAAATGCATGTGTACAATTTTGTGCATTTGTGCATGCAAATCGGGTATTCCCACTCACAAATAGCCAGTTCACCATCAAGCAGTTACGGTAATTCCACATGCACAACACTGGAAATAAAATCTATAATACAATATAGAGAAAGACCCAGTGTTAAAAAAATTAAGCTCTACATGTACAGCCTGAAATCTGAGTGGCTCTAGTACCCACAGGTTCGTCAGGACTAATGGTGAAGTATGTAAAATAGGTGTAGATTCAATTCCAGCCATTCTTTAGGATTAGCAGACACCAACTTTTTCTGTCTTAACACTGAAGGTTCTGGTGTAATTTTTCTGTTTCATATGTTGCTTCTAGGTCACATGATAATGTACGAGTCCTTTTAACTCAACAGGTGAAGAATGCATAAAAAGACCAGTGCTGTCTACTGCTCCAAGACCCTCACCTGCACAGCAAGAAAGAGGCTGTCAGATTCCCTATGGGAAAATTGCCATCCTTGTCCGTTTGCATGTTGGTTCACTATATTTTCCAGTCAGTTAACAGCTGTCATTTCTAGGAGCACTTTGTGCAGATCATAAAGAGAATGAACTAAAGCACATCAGGCTGAATAATGTAAGTCAGGAGTTTTGTCTAAGTTCTGGGTGATAATCAAAATCTCAGGGCACCGAAGGGCTTAGTGATGTACACTTTACATCTCATTAGAATGAGAGAGAAAAATGCTTTTGAATAGGTCCAAATATAGGTCCAAATCTGACCCTGGGTTGTAGGTAATGTGCTATTACAACAGCTACAAATAGATGCTTCAAGTGAACAGGATTGAACACAAAATGTGGCCCATACCATGTAGGACTTCTCAAACTGTAGATACAAAACTTAAATGCTCAAATTTTGTGTATGCTGTTTATCACATCCTTATTTTTGCACATGTAAAGTTGATAGGCTGGAAAATTTCTTCTATTTCTTCAACTAACAGTCACTACCAATCTTTTTTTCCCCTTGTTTTTTTCTACTCTTATGAAAGGTGACCTTATCTTTATTTCCACTAAGTACCTTTCAGTAGCGTTATGCAGACATCTTTCAGTTTCCTGGAAACTTACCTTTAACAGTACAAAGTGCATCATTATAATCATCTCCTCCATTAGCTGGTTTCAACCATAAAATAAAATGTCCTGTGGCTATATTTTGACCTTTATGCAGCACAGTCTGTTCATGTGTCCATCTATAGAAACTCTGTGCAATTTCAAATTAGTTACTGGGATATGAAGTGTTAGCAAGTCATATCTGAAAACAACAAAATGAACAAAAAGTACTGATGAATGTGAGTGTTCGAAAATTAGCAGAATTACAACTGTAACATATAGCCCTAAAGAGCTAAACTTAGTAGATATCTACTCCTAGTAGATAGAACAGTGGCCAGTCATTACTCCACTGCCTGGGGTTTTTCCTCATTATCTTGTTAATGTCTTTGTTAGCAAAGTTTAGTTCAAACCTAGGCTTGACTGCTCCTAGGGCTCTTCCCTTAGAACTGCTCAGCCCACACCCTAGATCCACTCATTGTTTAGAGTTGCTCCCACCTCACTTACATCTGTAATGAGCTACCTGTCTCTGGAGGTAGCAGAACATAGCTAAGATTTTCCAGCAAGATCAACAACTCTTTACACAGGTTGCTTCACAGAAGAACACTGCTGGCCTGTAATACTAACACAGCAGTACACATACCCACTCTCACATAAGCTTCTTTCACTCACTGCCAACCCAACAAACTGAAGCTCTCAATTTAATCTGCACAAAAAAACCTACATTCCTCCCTCATACCCTTGCACCAACTCTTCATGCCTTCATTCTCCTGTCCCCATTCACTGCCCCTTTTTCATCTGCCCCAAGTTGCTCAGAAAATTGCAGGAAGGAAAGCGACATTTTTTGAAATTTTTCACTTTTATCAATTTTGTTTTAATTTAAATTTTCACAGCAGCTCTGACAGACACTCATAATCTGATGATTTATATTATGAATGATCATGCCACCATGTCTTGTTTAACAGTTTCATTGATTATTTTAGTATTATTTATTATTTTATATAAATACCTGGTGACCTTTTTAATATACCCATTAGCACAACCCAAAATACACAACTTTTGTCAGTGCCAACAGAACACCACAAATTTGGAATTCCTGGATCAACCTACCTAGATTTTTGGCTCATCTCTCTATTCTGAAAACATGGCATTGTTTAGATTTTGGAGCAGTTGGGCAGTTATTTTAAAATCAGGCTTATAATTAGAGTTGGCTGGAAAATGTTGCATCCACCCCACCCCCAGGAAAATGTTTGACTCCGCAGCCCAAAAAATCAAGAATTTAAATAATTTGGTAAAACACCCACAGGATTTCAATTCGGAAATGTCACTGCACTGCCTTATTAGAGCTGTAGTTCAACAGCCTCATGTTCTCATTGTCTTCTATAGGTTGGTCTCTCTGGTTGGATTGCCTCTCCTACAGTGACTCTGGTCTTGTCTCTTGGGGTAGGAAGGCAATGCATCATAGGGATCCCATGGGCTCAGTGCACATCAAGGCATGTAGTCTGGTTGAGAAGCCCTGCTCACAGAGGAAAATGGCTTCATAAGATGCATGAATTACATCTCCCATGTAGCACCACGGTGACATCAATTATTTATTTATTTTTGAGGAGGGATATTTCTACCATCTCTACTTATAGTGGGGTAAAAACTTGACTGCTTGTTTAGCACACAATCTACTGTTTGACTGCAATGTAGATATACCCGGAAATACAAGCATCCCAAATAATGCCAATAAAACCTTTGTGTTGGAGAAAAATATATGACTTTGATACAAAGTCTGGGTTACTCCCATTCACTGGTTTCAGATTCTCAACTCCTGGTGACTTTACATAGTCTAACATCAAGTGATATAAGAACCAGGACTGATAATTTCAGGTACGGACAATGAGAAGATCCAAGGATTGAGAAAAAGAAAGGTACAGAGAATATTTGAGTTTGCATTTTACGTATGGGGTATGAAAAACCCAAGGGGGTAAATTTAGCAGATTGTTAAACTGAGAGTGACCCACCCATCTTTCTGTTATAATGTAACTGACTTCATCCACTGATGGGAATGTCGACACTTCTGTTGCACATTACACAATGAATGATTGCTAAAATTTCATCTAGTATTGGGAGGGAAGGTAGTAAAATGAAAAGTTCATCCCAATTTCATAATCTGTTAGATTGATTAGCACCATGTCAAGAATGAAAGGGTTGATTCTCATCATCCCTTGTTACCAGATATGGCAAAAGCATGAAAGATCTTAGCACGCATGTGTGCTGTGGACATGCTGATTGTTCAAAACACATGAAGGTGGTTGGAAAATTTTTGGCAAAACTTTTTTGCCAAAATATTGATTTGTGAAAATCAAATTTTTTTGTGAGCAAAGGTCAATTTTAAATGATTAGATGTGAAAGTGGTTTCAAAAATTGTCAAAACGTCCTGAGCTGCTATTTTTGGACTGAAAAATCAATCTGTTTTCTGATTTGAAATAACTTTTTGTTTAGAAATGTAAAGCTACTTAGAATAAAAATGGTCAAAATGAAAATGAAACGCTTCAAAAATATCTAAATAAAATATTTCAGTTGACTTGAGCCAATTCCTTGTTAATTTTCCATATGCAAAAGTTTTTGAGATTTTGACTTTTTGACTCAGTTTGGGACAGGAAAAACTTTTGAAATCACAAATTTTTGTGGGATGGAAAAACTATTCCCTCCCCATCTCTAAATGGGAATAGATTCACATTGGATGTTATGTACTTTACCTTTTTAATTTTTTTTAAACTGGCTTATCAATTTTTTTTATGTTTGTTTAGGGATTGATATAAGCGCACACCATCACTTTGATAGTTAGATGTACACTTCATAATGTACATACTATTGTTTCAAGTAATACCTCAGGTAATTAAATGGAAGATTATACATATTTCTCTCTTCTTTTCAGTTCTTTACTCTTGGCATTCTAGTGTCAGAAGGGTTCAGCATTTCCACGCTAGGTCCCACTGTGTCATCTAAAGTAAGCATTTCATAATGCTAATGTATAATGAGTTTGTCAACAGTTGCACTTTCTGTCTCATTCACTAGCATACTACCAACTCCTCTTGCTAATTTGGGGGCAGCTCACCTGTACACTTCCTCGGGCTTTGCAGGAGATTTTACCAGTAATGGCACCAGCATCTCAGCTGAAACCAAAGAGGCAGCAGACAGGCATATGTACAGAAGTGAGGAATGGGGGAGGAAGAAGCATAGTACTGCTTGCAGACCCACCCAAAAGATCCTAAGTATCACACAGCAGAAAACACTTACACCTTTAGGGTTTTTAAAGATTATTTAACGACGTTGTCATCTGCTTAATTTTTTAAAATCAGTGAATTATTAAAACAAAAACCCCAAAACAACTAAATCACATAATCAAAAATCAACATGAAATTGTTCCTCTATTATTTCCTGCTTGCTTCGATGCAACAGAACCTGTGCAGTGTGATGGGAAGGCCCATAAACATCACTTCAGTTTCCAAAACTTCATGCATACATTCATGATGCAGAATCCTGACAGGCCAATAAATTAAAAGGCAGCAAACTGAGGAAACAATTTCTAATGAAACGTACAAACACACTACCACACAATGTTATTGAGGCAATAGCCATAAGTTTCACTGCTTATGTGAACAGAAAAAAACTTTTGCTGTTATACTAATATGGACAGAAATCTAAGCATATGTCCATGGAGACTTTACTAGCACAGCTATCTCTCTGTAGCATAACCAGATAGTGTAAACACAATCTACACTGATAGAAGTGGTTTTTTTTTTCTGTTGGAACATCACTTCCCTGAGCAGCAGTATCTACGCTGACCAAAGCATTCTTCCATTGACATAGCTGAGTGTACACTGGGCATTAGGTAAACACAGCTAGGAGCTCAGGGGTGTGGGGTTTTTCCGCTCTTTCCAGCCCCACGACCAACATAGCTATGTTGATTTAACTTTTAAGTGTAGACGATGCCTAAGAATTATCAATCCTTATGCTTCAGGGCAAAGGTTGATCATCTGCTGGGGTCAGGAAGAAATGTCTGAGGATGGTGCATGTGTTTCAGATAAGGGAACGAAAGTATCAAGAATTATGTCTTCCTCTTAAAAAAGCAATAGTGGCCACTCTCAGAGACTAGGTAACACACAATTTGGCACTGACATATTCTTAATGCAATTCTTATGCCACTACATATTTTAAATTAATTCAGGCTCTGCATTTTCATTAAAGAAAGAAATTAAATCTGCTATTTGTAAACACTACTGTGAACACATACAAGAAAACCCCAGCTAATTCACAGCTCACATGAGCTCTCTACTTGGTGAAATATGCCAATATGTGTGTGGCAGGTGAGTCACAATAGGGGGAATCAGGAACACACGGTGGAAATTCCTCCCTGCTGGGCAGTTAGTGAAGTTACACCAGAGCTTAGGGTATCAGTTTAGCTCAGGGTATCAGCATTATCTATACTTTTTCTGACATTGATAATTTTAGGTAAGATGTTTAACATTAAACATAGTTTTGTTATTTTACCTGGGATTTAAAAATTAAAATTCCTGCATATTATAACAACACAAGGTTCATTTACCTAAAACACATGTGCTAATTTTAGACAGAAAGATAATTGAATTGCTCTTCAGACTCTTCATTTTAAAAAACACACATGTACCAGGATCAATACATACTAATCAGTAGAAGTGAGGCCATCTTGCTACACTGATCTATGTGGACAGCCCCTCATTTTTGATATATCTGGCTTCTCCCTGCTTCCAGAGCTTTATTATTAGTATTATTATTTGTAAAAAAGAGCATCCCTGACCAGACTTGTGCACAAAACTGATGGCAAAGAGAGTTCACCCGTGCATTTTAATGCCAAGCTTGATCCATCATTGTGATTGGTTCTAATAAATCTGTGGTTCCCTGAAAAGCTAAACAATTGGACTGTTTTCAGTAAATCCCAAGATTCAACATATGACCTTCTCCCTGATCAGTGTTTGAAACAGCTCTTCCATGCCAGATTAGGGAAGATTTTAAATTCACTGGGTCAGGTCCCCTATATCAGTATAGCTTCACTGATTCTAATGGAGCCATGGTGATTGACACCAGCTAAGAATCGGGCTGATGGGGAGTGAGCCGGAAACGTATCCAAATCTGACATATGTATCTTTTCACCATGAGGAGCTCAAAGTGTTCAGTACAGTTCACAGTCAGCCTACAACACCAGTTAGTGCAGATGTGGGAGTTGTAAACATTGCACTGTCAGTTCTACTTGTCCCTAACATAGTCCTCAGTGAGCTGGGGGATGCTTCAGCTACCGGTTTGGCAGGACTGTCTGAACAGGCTCTGTCCATCAGTTTATTATAATCAGCTACAATTAGCAGTCCCACAGGCTGCAATGTTCTCTACCTGCAGCTGAGTGGTACCCAGAAACTGAAAGGTGTGAAATTTTATGCTGGCTTTGAAAATAGTGAAGGAAATTAGAAGGAATTACTTCTGACCTGCTCCTTACAACTGGGTGATGCATTAACCAGTGAAAGCAAGAGGAGAACACATTGGCACCAATCAGAAATGGCTCTACGAAAGCAGGTTTTGGTACATATCGCTGAAGGATCACTTCCATCAGATATCAGTAAGACTGAGTTCCACTATATAAATTACTGTATGTGACCAGATGCTAGATTTTTATTGCTGATGAACTCAAACAACAATAAATTTCTAGCCATCCACTGGAGAAAAGCCTACCACAAGCTGTCACAAGGAACATATAGATTCAGCAACAAAACTACCTATATTTAGATGCAAATTCCTTCCCTGGTGACTGCATCTTGATGTGTGGAAAGGCCTTTGTGTCCTAGTGACCAGAGAGCTATGCAAGCAGGAGTTTTAACTTCTGGTAGGGCTATCCAAGCTGGACAGGTCAAAAGGCATGGACCAGAGGAAAAGCAGCATACTGGTTGGGAGTTGAGCGATACACCAAGTATCTTTGGGATAAATTTAAGTTATAGAAACACAACAAGGTAACCGCTCTGGCAAACAGCCTGATACACAGAGGTGGAGGAGTCTTCTTCATGCCCTAAGTGATATCTGACGCTACAGGGAAGATTCAGATTCAGATACAAAGGTGAAGCTTTCAGATACCTGGAAAATGGCTAAGGCGGCCATGTTGTTATAAAAGTTGGTATACTCAATACAGCACATTTGGTACTTCTGTATCTTGCTGTGCCTAAACATATATTGACTCCAAAGGTTTAGATGTGTGACTCAGCACCTAGATGCCTTGCAGTTATGGCCACAGTCTAAAGAGCAAAGACAAAGGAGATGCAATCCACCCGTAGGCGCTTTGTCAAAGTGATGATTGACCCTTGGCTGTCATGTATAAGAAATGGTTCTACAATTTTACATTTGTTTGCAAACATAAAATGATCACCTCCCACTCCAATCCACTCCCACGCCCTCTGCACCATACCTCTTTTCACCCCCATATCCCTTTACAGTGATAGTTTGATAAAACCCATTTGATTTGTTCTGATGTAAGTATTTTTTATTTTGCCTCATGATCAAAGCTAGGAGATTCTATGCCAACTTCCACTCCAAGCATACATCAGGGCTGAGCTACAAATCCAGTGGAAGTAAAGATTTACCCTAGAAATGCTGATGGACTTTTAATTGCAGTGTTTCAGCTCTGAACTATTTTCCCAATAGCAAAAAGACTCCCTAAAGTTTGGGGCTTTTTACAATACACACTGTATATTTTTCAGTCCCGCCTCCTACAGCGCTTTCAACTTTCTGTTTAGCAGAACCCTGGAATTTTTGAAATAACCCCATGAAGGAATGGAGCACAGACAGAGCAAATAAGAACCCTCTCCACATTACTGATTTCCTGAAAAATCAGCACACTATATTCTATGTGGATTTAAGGATTAAAAATCCCTGGATTGCTGCTTGCTTTCTTCTCTGCTCTGAGCCTCTTCTTCCCCTTCTTGTGAAGAAATCCTCTATTTTTTTCCTCCAGATAATTAACATAAAACATGCTGTGGCAATGTTTCATAGTCGGATTATTAAAAATACAACAGTCCCTCTGATGATACTTTTTTAGAAAGTACAAGGCAGCTGGAAGAATTTGCCATATATGTATATATTTGATTCTCTGCCTAGTGGATTTACAAAGCATGGGATTTAGAAGTAAACAGGTCTCTTCTGCAACTGCTCTGCATGTGAAACTGCTGAGTTCTCCTCCTTACACACATCTGTGTGAAGGATTACAACATTTCAGAAGGTGTATCAGGCACCCCTCTTTCCCCCCAAAATAACTAGAGCAAATACTATCTTGCCCATGTAACCCCCCAAATCCTTAACAGCCCATTCCCCCCCTCCTCTGTAAATTACATCTCACATAAAAAGTGATGGGCTAGTTTCAAGTGGCACATGTTCGTGTTTTTCCCCCTCCTCTGTCAAACCCAATGTTAGCAAATACACCAAAGAGGCGAAAAAAAGCAAAGAGGAAATTCTTACCTTTTGAGGGTCTTCTTTGTCTGGTTTGTAGAGAAGAGAATGTACCCATTACTGCACCCATTGCAACAGCTACTTGTGAGGGTTCTTTTTTTTTTGTTCCTTCCCCCTCCCCCAGCCCCCAATGAACCACAATGTATTTGGGAAAAAAAGAAAAAAGAAAAGGAGGAGAGCGAAAGCAAAGCACTGCAGCTCAGCGTTCAGCAAGCGTTAAGCTTTGAGATTTTTTTTTTTCAGTCAACACACATGCACTGACTCACAGCCGGCTGCACTGTTATTATTCAAAACAGCTCCCCATCAAAATTTAAATGCTAGATAGATTCCCTCAGACCAGAGCTGGCAGCAGATGCATCAAAATATTTACTGGAGCACAGCCACATAAACACACAGGCTAATTCTTCCTCTCTTTCCCTTATGGCTCCAACCAGCAGCCCGTAGGTCTACAGAGAAAGCATCAATGCATCTCATCCAATGCATACTAAACTATCGTTCTGTAGGCATAGTAAGGGTTTCGGAAGGATGCTAGGGACCTGGGCTCTGTACCAATCATGAATGAATGAATGAAAATCTACTCAGTGGAAAATGATAGTGAACTAGCTGTCAAAGACACAGCTGGGTGGAATGCACACTCCTGCTGATTGATAGTGTCTTATAAAAAGGTAGAAAATAACATTCTCTTAAACTCTTTTGAGTCACGGACCCAGGGAAAGGAAACAAAGTGTGCAACGGGGGGAGGGGAAGGAGAGGAATCAGATAGTAAATTTCAACACGGCCACCCTCCATATACTTTCTGACATGTCAGATGCATGGGAAATGCAGTTGCTGATAACCTAATTCTGTGCAACTCATAAAGCATGCATGTGTGAGACACACACACTCTTAGGATATTAAAAACAGCATTTTATTAAAGCAAATGCCTACGGGTATCAGATTTTTCTTGGTGGGATTTTTTTTTCAAAAATTTAATCCAGGACATAATATTGTGCTACATTAAGTTACATATATTGCTAGGATTGTGTTGAACATGGGGAAAAGGAGGTAGAGAAAGAGTTAATGCCTTATCAGGTACCTGTCAGAAGAATAATTAATTTGGTATTCACAGATGGTGTCTTAAAGTAAGGCAACATCTGTGCAAATATTGCATTTGTTTGAAGAAGTTCATTCTTACATTGCAGGCTAAAGCATATTGCCCCAAGCGGTTTCCTTTGCTTTCCTGTAACTTCTGAATGAAGATTTCGTCAAAATCAAACCTCAGTGCATCTGAAAATCAGAATTATTAAAAAACCATTTTTGCTAGCGATAAAGCATTTGGAGAGTTAATATTCAAATGCTTTCTATCCTGCATTTCTTGCATTCGCATACATATTTACATCCCTTTTGTGCATCAGTAAACATCTCTCATTTAGTGCTTGATCAAAATCCATTCACGGCAAATAGAGAATTGTATTTGTTTGTTTGTGTGTTTGTTTTACATCTTAAAACAGGATCACTTGTGCTTTTTAGTGGAACATCTTTTTTAGAAATAGGACTTTGGTATCTAAGCACAACCCTAACTGAAGGCACATTGGAAATGACAACAGAAATTGTGTTACTGCACTGTTTCCCCTTCCATAGAGGTGGGTCAAGCAGCTGGGATATGTAGTGGTGTGTTTGTGAGCTCACAAAGGTGTTTTCTATTTGTACTTATTGTCATTCACACTTGGGCTCTTCTGGCAAGTTGTCCCATAGCTGAGATCCTGGCACTGATATATCCTACCATCTGATAGACTAACTGTGGGTTTCTCCGAGTTGCATTGTCCCGGAGGAGACCACCTGTCTCAGAGGGCCAGGGAGAGCATGGGAGTTGTACAGTTCTCCTTAAAGTACACAAAGTTTGTATTAAACATTTAAACCATTTATATTTAAATATAACCTAATTCTAACACAATAGCAAAGAAAATCTGGTGTTCACTGCATTTCGCAGCACTCCAGGGCAGGGAGGAGGATGGTAGGTCTCTATAGCTACCTCCTTGCAGAACAACAGCTGCTTCACACAGGTGTCTCTGAGGTAACAAAATCTCAGTCTATTCAGAGCTTTACATACACCAGGATTTTAAAAACACTGTTTGAGTGTCCAGAGGAATAGGGAGAGATGACAACCAGGTGGCTGAGGAACAGATTCAGACAAGGAGGAGACTAAGCAGCAGAGAAGCCTGAGCAGCATGAGAGAGGAAGTGACCAGATTGGAGCAAGAGAAAAAATGAAGAGCAAAATGGATGAGATTAAAAGACTAAGAGATCATATTCTTCAAAGAGGTGAAACTATAACGTTCAAGACCGTTACAAATAAACCAATAATTTACTAATATTAGTTACTCTTAAAAGCAGCTTCTGGTATTTCTGCAGGGATGCTTTGTGGCGGGGTAGAAGGAAACAATCTCTTCAAGATGTGGTTTGCACAATGAAAAAAATGGGAGAATTCTTGATCTAGATAAAGTTGTTGCTTTCCAAAATCAATGAGCAATTGCTCCTGTCACATCGTTCAAACACGAAACCACACACAAGTCTACACAGTGAGTCACCCGTTATGAAAAACAACATTACAAATGTAAGTGCTCTAAAGTGAATCGTCACAAAGAGCTAAACTAATTATAAAAAGATACCACAAGGAAAGCCAGATGGAAATTAACTCGCTTCAGAATTCCTCCTGACACATTTTGGACCCTGTCCAGGAGGAAAGCAAAACAAATCAGCCTGCCCATGTGGAGAAAAGGTGTGGGAGAAGGGGATGTTGGGTGAAAGGAGACCAGCTCCTGCTGCTGTACACTGGTGGGAAATAGCAATTGGGTGCTAGGCAGAATGGGGGAGACAGTGTTTCTTATACTTCCCTTATTCATTATTCTTTGAGACTAGGAGAACAAGGTTTTCCTCTCTGGTAAGAAATCGACACTGATAGCTTTTTGGGAATAAAACCATTCCACTGAATTGGGGAAACCAGGTTCTGAACATGGCTGATAATTGCAGCCTTTGATTGAGTCATGTGCAATGTATAAGAGTGGCAGGCTATTAGAACAGGTTTTCAGATCATTATGTCAGAAGAACCCTCTGACACACATGAACCCACAGCATAAGTCTGGTAAAAGCAGACCTCGAAGTACAAGGGCACACCAGGCTCTAAGGAATTTCTATGTATGACATACAGATGTAATAGGCAGAACATTTATTTTTGCCAAGATGAGTTTGGAGATTTATGGACTCAAGAGGTAAATATTTGTTTGGGGTTTGATAAATGCTGATGTTCACCTCACCAGTCTACATATGTATTGTTGCATACATTCAGAGCATCTCCAATAAAGAAATGAAAATCTCTGACATGGCCCTGCACTTGAGAAGTATAGCAGTACTGGTTACTTAACTGACAGCCTACGTGGCAGATGCAGTGAGAGGTTCAGAAAAATACCTTGCTGAACCTGGCTGCAGCCAACTGTGAAACTCTTATTTGCACACTGTGGTCTAATTGGCTAGCATTGTCCCAGGCCTCAGTGACTATTTCTGGCTTCTTCAGAGATCAGTACTGACCTGTTGCATGACTAGCCCATCAGCTAATATAGCACCAAAAATATTATTTATTACACACTTTGTGTGTAATATTATCTTACACACTTTGAAACAGTAATCATGGTATTAACCCTTTGCTGCACTTAACATGACTGCCTACTTCTGTGCCACCACAAGGCAACTACATTTCACAGCATAGTAGATGCTGGTTTGTTGAACATAGCCAGTAGGTTTGGCTGCAATGTGGCAGTTAATTACAGATGAATTCATGAAAATATAGTGGCCGCAGTTGCAGAATTAAATTAATATCAATCTGATCCAAGAACACTGATGAGGTTAATATGCTCTTCTCTGGCTATGGGAAAAGGTCAGTCATTACAGAAATTGCAGGAACAGGGTGACTGGGATCATTACAGCCCAATCCCTGTCAGAGGATGAGATCCTGCTCCCATTGAAGACAATTGGTGTTTTACTTTTGATTTCAAAGGGTGAGAGACCAGGCCCTTATTGTCATGGCTCTAGCAACTGGTTCGCAGTCTTTTTGCTGAGGGGGAGGAGGGGCATGGTTGTTACCATTGCCTCACACATTCCAGAACTTTGCCAAAAGGCTCCAGAAGCATCCATTTCCAGGGTCTAAAACTGGAACAGCCAACTAGAGTTTTGGGAAAACATCCACCTATTCCTATAAACCAGGGGTGGGCAAACTATGGCCCACGGGCCACATCAGGCCCGCAGGACTGTCCTGTTTGGCCTCACAGCCGGAAGGCTGCCCATGCCCTCCCACACTTTTTCCCCTCCCCCAGAGCCATGCTGCTGTGCAGGCAGTGCTTTGGGAGGGGTGGGGCTGCATGCTTCTGCGGGGCAGCATGTTTGTCTACGCGTGGAGCCAGACATAATGTGTGAACAGCATGGTAAGGGGGTCAGGGCCAAGGGGGTTGGATATGGGTCAGGGGCTCCTGGGGGGGCAGTCAGGGAGCAGGGTGGGTTGGATGCTGGGTGAGATTCCGGGATGGTGGTTAGGGGTGGGGGGTCTCTGGAGGAGGCCGTCAGGGAGTGGGGGGGTTGGATGTGACCTGGGAGTCCCAGGGATCTGTGAGGGGATGGGAGGATGGGCTTCGGGCAGTCAGGGGCCAGGGAGCAAGGGGGGTTGGTGAAGGGGTTCTGGGGGGCAGTTAGGGTGGGGGTCTCTGGAGGGGGGAGTCAGGGGACAGGAAACAAGTGGGGTTGGATGGGTTGGGGGTTATGAGGAGGGCAGTCAAGGGGCAGGAAGTGAGAGGGGGCCAGATAGGGGGCAGAGCCAGGCTGTTTGGGGAGGCACAGCCTTCCCTACCTGGCCCTCCATACAACTTTGCAACCCTGATGTGGCCCTCGAGCCAGAAAGTTTGGCCACCCCTGCTGTACACCAAAGTCGGTATCTGGAACCTTCATTGCTGTTTAAGGGCAAGAAAAGGACCTCCCGGAAAGTGTTGGGATGCTAAAATCACTGACACTAGTGAACTTAATTTTTTTTTTACCTGTTAATTTCATTCAAAATATACTAATGTAAACTTACATAATAGGAGCACAAAAAACCCTGCCTCATCCACCCCTTGTCATTCAGGCCAGAATTGTCACTCATGGTTGACTAACGAAGGTTATCTAAGGTCATCTACATACAGGTTTAGATGGTAAACTTAATTTTTGCCTGTTGGATATTTGGGACATAGGAGTGGCGAAGCTCAGAGTATTGCTGGGTTCTGCTTCCATTCACATAGCATGATGCTTGGAAGGCCCTTCGTTCTTCATACTGTGACTGTTTCAGGAGGGCATTCTATATCCAATCCACACTCGAGGCCTGATCCAGAGGCAACTTGTCTCTTTCAAGGCTGTGGATGCCTGTCCCCTCTCTGCAATATGATGGTACAACCTCCACTGATGGGAAGTTGGGAGCATAGTAAGAAATAGGCACTGAATTGAGTTGCCACCATTGGCATTAAGATAGAAATGCCAGTGGCCATGATTTCAGTTGTGTCCCCGAACTGCATCTTTGGCAGATGCTCATAAACAGGAATCTGCAATGTTAGTAGGAATATCGCTCTGTTCTGGAGCACAGGCCCCTGGGTATGAACTGCCCTGGAATGCCCCAGCAGCATAGCTATGACTGCTTCTGGTATTATTCAGGCACAACTTCCTTCACTAGACATTGGGTGGGGGGGAGGACACTAATTCTGTATCCTCTGATACAGTTATTAGCACACTGCCTGAGAGGACAGGCATACAGATGCAGATGCTGCTCATGAGTCACTATGGCTGCTCCTACACCCCTGCCCTCACTCCCTTTCCCTTTTGATTTTTAAAATAGTCCATAGACCGAGATAATTTACTTCCTTTAAAAATCAAGGACGAGGAAAACAACCTGCTGCCTTTTTTTTTTTTTTTTAAGAGCAGGAAATGAGAGGTTTTGTTGCTTAGCAAATGTTTAACTGATTATTGTCTTTAAGTCCCTGGGCTAGTATCTCCAGCCCATGTATGAGTCTGAGCCAGGGCTATGCCAAGAGGCTAGCACAGGGATAGGCAAACTACGGTCCGTGGGCCACATCTAGCCCGCTGGACTGGCCCATGGGACCATCCCGTCCTGTCTCCCAGCTGGGGAGGCTATCCCTGACCCTTCCTTACCTTCACCCCTTCCCCGGAGCTATTCAACCGCACGGGCAGCGCTCTGGGAGGCAGGGCTGCACGCTCCCGTGGGGCAGAGTGTTTGGCTTCATATGGAGCCAGACATGCTTCCCACTGCCCCGTCCCCCGGAGACACGCCGCTGCACGGGGAGCACGCTGGGGGAGAAGAAGGCCTTGTGAACTAAGAACCATGTGGATTCCATCGCTATTGAATCAGAACTCACTACTTGCTTTAATGCAGATAAGAAATCAATGGCATAATCTAGCCCTAAATCCAAACATTGTGTGTTGACTTGACCTGCATAGTGCTGTGTTGCTGCTCTACCCTAGAGGACCATGCAGTCCAGGAGCCCAGACCTAGAGAGCAAGCAGCTGAAGACGGACATATACAGGCAAAGGCAGCAGGTCAAGAATAGCCCTCACTCTGGAGGTGATCCTCAGAACTCAGAGAAGAGACAGCAGATTTCTCCTTTGCTGCTACCTGGGTTCCTTTCTCAGAATGAGGGTGCCCTTGGAGAGGAGGAATCCAAGCAGTTCAGGATTGGAGAATTTGAATCCTCAGCTCCGCCATGACACACGCACATTTGGCAATGCTAAGAAGATTATCCATGGAACCAAGGATAAAAAGGATCAGATATATGTAAGGTATTGAGGTGAAATATAAGGATTAATTAATATTGTAACACAGGGCCTACCACATCTCAGGGCCATTTAGATGAGCCAAATTAGGCCTTTGGACTTAGGAGAAGTTAGCTATATTATAAAGATAAGTTTGCATAAGTAAGTTAATAATAAATCTACTGAGCTTGTGTCTATGTTTGTGATATGCTGAAGGTTCAAAAATAACAGCTGCATTTGGATAATAATATCTATGTCGGTAGACACCACAAGATGACCATTGGTAGTCGGGATGAAATGTTAGAGACTTCCTTAAGGTAACTGCTTGTGACTAAGGTGATAAGATGTCATAAATGTTAATGACTATAAGGGGAGCTAATGAGTTAGCTTGTGAAAAACTGGGCACCCCAAAAGTAGTGGGGATGTGGAAGTTCAAATAAGGAAAAATAGCCTTCATAAAAACATATGAACTCCAGTGGGTGTCATGGTAACACACTATAAAAGCTGTATCCCAGCCTGCGTGCCTGGGTGGGGGAGACACCAGGATGATGACCCCAGGTTGGGGTGATGATGATGGCGAGTATGGGGGTGAGGATTAATACTCTGGATTTTTCCATGAGAGGTGGTGTCTCTTTCCTTTACCAGACTGCAGTATGTGTATTGTTTGGTTGGCTAATAAGAGTAATTATTATTGAAAGAGCACATTTAGTCTCTGTTGTACATCATGGAGTCCCCATTCTATTGATAGCCTCTCTACTGTAGTCCATTTTGGGTTGTCTACTCTCACAGATTAAAGTAGGTGTAAACCCTCCCCTTGGGATGGGTAATTGGTTGAAGTAACTCATAACTACAGATAAGATGACAGAGAGAAAAACCTTTACAACTTTATATGTTGTGAAAAGGAGTAACACTTCACACCCAAAATTTGATCCTTCCTCCAACCATTTCTTTTGTATTTACTGAAACCTGCAAAAGAAGCAGAACTTGCTTTCTAGTCTAAGCATAGCTTCCACACTTGTTCACAATCGCATTTCCATCTGTTTGTTGCATTTCATTGTGTCATAGAAGGCTCTTGGTCTCAAAGCTAACCTTGCTTCGTTGTTCCCATATACCAGCTCTTTCAAGTCTTCCACCCAGTCTGTAAATATGATTTGCCTTTGCTCTTATAAATATTTCATAAGCTTCTTTAATTTCTCTCTCTTTAAAACATATCAGATACAAATGAAAAATCCTTACACTGGGCCCGCACACCCATACAGCTAAATTGTGTGTAATGTTCAAAATAGAGAATACCCTGCCCTGTCGTTGGGAATCCTACAGAATGAAAGAGGCAAATCTCTGTCAGACAGTTCCTTTTTGTAGCAGTGTGCCTGCGTGGAGCACCATTAACTTCAGTGAAGTTCCACACATGTGCAGCTGGCATGCCATCAAATGCAGGATTAGAACCACAGACAAATGGTTCTGAGAGTAACACAAATGAATTTACAGGGTCGCATAGAGCAGCGATGTCACAAAGTGATTGTTCCAGAGGTATCACATTTTGAACACTTAATTCCATTCTGTTTGGGTTCTTATATTGCACCCACCCCTATTGTAGATAATTGGATCAGTACATTGCAAACTGGATAGCAATAAACCAGGAGTGAGACTTTTGCTTTGAACCTGTGTAGGTGTGAAAATGAATCATTGAATGGACCCAGCACTGTCACTCTCTATCACGTTGAGTAGCGAATTTATTCACAAGATGTCCTGTTGGTTTCAGTGGGTCTGAAACAAACAGGTGGTTGAGTCTTACCTTCTGTTTGCCATTCACTGGAAATGTTGCAGGCTGAATTTCAGTCGCAGTTAAAACGGTGAAACCTCAGAGTAATTCCAGGGAGTTACTCTACAATTTCACTTATGTGAATGTGAGGAGAATCTAGCCCTACAAGTTCAATCAAATAAATAACATGCTCTGCCCCCCATCCCTGATTGGGATCATTTGAAAATGCCTTGTCATTGCTAACACAATTAATGTTGCCAGATCTCAAAAAGCCATTCATTCTCTGTTTCTCCTACGACCATAATATATTTTCATAACTTTGAAGTCAGTAATTAATAATCAGATGAAACAGACATGATGTGAAGCTACAGAATCCATGTGAAGCTGCATGTAAATAAGGGACTGATGCTATTACTCAAAATACCAGAATTCCACTGACTTGATACACTTTTTAGTAACTAAGTCAAAAACATGACAACCTGCAGCATTCATTTAATAGCACTCAATGGAACATGGAAAACAAATAGATAACTTTAGTTTTCAGGAAATGAAGGGCATTGCTCTTCATTAATATTCTGAAAGGACAACTGGTGGCTAGCACTAGCATAATACTTTATGTTAGTTACAAAAGCCTGTTAAAGAACCCTGGAACCATGGGTTCAAATCTCATCTGTCCTCAGGTTTTTTAAAAGTAGCTGAACTGAATTTGTGGGTGTGTGTGTGTGTGTGTGTGGGTGTGTGAGTGAGAGAGAGAGAGAGAGAGAGAGAGAACATGGGGGGGGGGCATGTCCAAGTTTGTTTTTCCAAGGCAGCATAATTAAGATTTTAAAAATCTGAAGTATTGTGTTCTATTACTAGTAACAATAAACAGTACATAAAACAGACCTAGCCCATGCTATGCTTACTTTACACTCTAAATTAGACAATGGATACAGCTTAGAAATGTAAAACCTCAGCTTTCTAATGGTGGTTTTCCCCTATATACTTCTATTGGGCTGGATTATGACTTTTGCAGGAGGAGTGTGTTTTCAGGCTAGCTTTGAAAGAGAAGTAGGAGGAGGTTCAGTGCACAAGAAGAGGGAGAGAGCTCCAAGCGTATGGGTGGTGTACAAGGAGGAATGAAGAAAAGCGTGGGAGGAGGGTGCAAATGTGGCATTAAGAAGGGCACTATTGGTGATGCTTCCACAGGAGAGGGAGTAGGAGGAAATCAAAGTAGACAGATGGGCAGGGGTAGATTGTGAAGAATCATGTAGAGACAAGGACAAGAGGTTTGAACTTCACAGAGAAGGTGAGAGAGCCAAAGGAGGGATCAGAAAAGAATGACTTGTGTTGGGTGTCAGAAGATTACGTTACTAGCAGAGATTTATAGATCTAATGAGGTGCATGAAAGTTCTTTGGAGGCCAGAAAGGAGCAATCTGTAGCAGTCAAATGAGACAAGGCTTCTGCAGTGGCAACTAAAAGCAAAGGATGGATTATAGTGACGTGGTAAAGGAAAAGCTGACACCATACATGGTCTGTGGGATCCCTACTCCAAATGGCGGATATACAAGATCTGAGCACAGTCTGTGGATAGGCCAGAGACTTTAATCCACTGAAACAAGCTCAGGCCTTTCCCCTAGGCCTAGTCACCAGGAGGCAGGGCCAGGAGGAGTCTTTGGGCTCCCATGAGTGAAGTGGTTCACATTGGAGGGATCCCTGTGTCTTGGCCCTGGGGCAGGGAAAATCCTAGTGAGGAGGTTGGGGAATCCAGGGAGAGGGCACATGAAACTGACTCCCTGTCAGGGAAGGAGCTGAACTTGTGGCTTTTCCAGGGTTAGGCAAAAGTGTTATTCCATTGTTAAGCATGGTGCTTCACCCAGGGTGAATTCTGACTTTCTAGGAGGGATGGTTAGTGTTTGTGCAGACACACAGGGCTGGATCCCAGGACCTCATCCCCCACCATGGGAACCCCCCTCCTCACAATTTCAGGAGAGTGTGGATATGGGTGGGGAAAGAAGATAGAGGAGTCAATCCTGATAGCAGGATTGTGGTCAGTGTGTCTGAGCAGAGGGTACCATCTGGCAGCGATGGGGAAAAGTGAGAGTTCTGTCCTGATGATTAGTTTTAGGTGAGAACTGCAACCTTTTCATCCCACCGCTGTTCCCAGAGTGCCATTAAAACAATGCATCGGAAGGAAACAAACTAGGAAACAAATCTGAAATAATGGCTTTGTTTGGGATAATACACTGGATGCTGGACACCACCACCACATCATCAGGTGCTAGCTGCAATAGTGTAAGACTGGCCACCTCTAGGGTAAAGATGGCAGTTTAGTCTCTGTGTATGTGTTCAGTCCTGGGTATGTCTGCTGAAACTGCAAACTGTGATGGTGGTTTCTGTGAGGTGGCCACTTGACTGTTAGAAGCTGCCCAAACATTGCCTAGCAGGTATCAAACAGTAGTAGTGATTGACAGGAAGGCCCTAAACCAGACTACAACAAATTATGTGATTTTATTCATTTATAAGCATTTCTATGCTGCGCCTCATTATTGTCTGAGTCTTCCCTGAGTATTTATGGATTTATCCTCACAACACAGGTGTAATGTAGGGAAGAAATACTGCTCTTTATTAGTTGGAGAATCCAAGGCAGAGAATTAAAATGAAGAGCCCAAAGTGACATGATTTTTATGTCAAAGCCAGAAAAATTCTGATCAATCAATTCCCAGGCCTGCACTTCAGCTACAAGATTACATCACCAAATATTTAAATCATCTCATATGTGAGTTGAGAGAGAAAATGTGTGTGTGTGCACATGCACATAGTTGAGAATAACCTAAATCTCTGCACCATTTGAACTTTCACATAGTATGCACATGACTGATGGGCAAAAATCCACATTTTGCAGGGTTTTTTTTTCAGGAGTCAACAGAAGACACAAGCAGCTGAGGAGTTCTAAAGAGATATCAAAACTACATAAGAAATATGAGCATTAAATGTTGATCTGGGCTAATAACTCAGTCTTGCCTACACCGTAAGCTAAAGGCCAAGAAGTCTAGTTATGGGGCGGGGGGAAAGACAATGGTTTGCTTTCTTGGATAACTGGGAATACTGTAACTATTTTATGTTTGCTTGTTTGCGATGGGGTTACAGGCAGAAAGGGAGAGGGCACTTTCAAAGTATCTCTTTCTGGCATGTATTCCTGTCTTAATGCCCTTGAAAGAGAAGTGCGAGACTAACTGCACAAATTCAGGTCACTGAATAGATGTGAAGGGTTAACTTTCTATTTTTGCTTGTAACATTTCACCTCTCACCACAGGGTTTTGTAAAAGAGATTAGAATGACCATTGTTCACCCGTAGGTAGCTTCACCTAATGTCAGGGTAAATCACATCAGATAGAGAACAAGAGAGGCTATATTTGTACATTTGTCCAGTTTTGTGGTGAATTTGTTAAGGATGCAAGCAAAGCCAAGACTTTAAGCATACACCTGGCTATGCCCAAGTCTCAATAAGGTCACATTTTCTTATATTCTAATTACTAATTTATCTCTCTTTACCTGAAACTGAATGCAACCTTCATTATGGAGTTACTAGTGAAGATTATGAAATTGATTCACAGCATTTTAATCATTCTCATTTGAAAAAAATTCCAGAGATAAAAATGTTCCAGCAACAGGATTGTTGCGATGATCAGGCAGGATTTAACAATCCTCTAAAACTGAGATCGACTTTGCAGGTTCCCCTAAACATCAGCATTAACCTATTATTGTCAGGATGTTCTGCACACTAAAAGAGCCAGTGAGAAGTCCGTCTTTCAGCACATGCTCACAGAAGCTCTGCCTGATGGCCTGTTTGGTATAAATAATAATTTGGCTTAGAACACACATGCCACTGTGACTAAGTTAGTGTCTATGTGGGATATATACTGTGAAGGAATGTGATGCTTGCTTGACTGTTATCATAGATAAGGCCATACACAGACACGTGACTTTGTTGAATGGGAGTCAGATAATATGATCCTCTGCTGTGATCCAGTCATGAACACTTTTCAGATAAAATATAAAGAGTTTATTTTAATACTAAAGGCAGATTATGCTGATGCACAATGTGCTGATGGAAGCAGCCTCTTTCCCTACTTACTGGTCCACAAGGGATAGTCACAATTGCAGTCCCCATGCTCCTGCCCTACTCCCCTAGCTATGCATGGTGTCCAAAAAGAGGGTGGGACTGCACAGAGGAAAGGCCATGGCTCTGCATCCTGCCATGTCAACCCAGAGACAAGAGTCATCACAACAGCAGATCTAAGCTGCACCCCCCTAGAGTGGTATAGGAGCAGGCAGCAATCATGGAGCATCACACACACCACCCCTGAAGAATAATAATCAGATAATTTAATGAAGTCAGATAATTTTCAAAATGGCTGCCATCTACTATTTTCAACGGTTTTGAAGCCACAGACTACCCTCAATTTGGTGGCCTTTGAAAAGGGATTTAGATCTTACCAAAGATGCCCATCCCCTCTTCATTTTCTCCTCTCCACCTGCTGACAGCATAGTGGGAGACATCTTCCTTGAGAACAGTTTGGCTTTGCTCACATTGGGAGTAATTAGAAGTGGTGCCCAGTTTGAAAGGAAATCTTATTGCTTCAGTCCCATTTACAACAGCAAGAGGGAGATAGTTGTCATTGAGAAAAGGGGCATGTAACTGGGAACAGGCTGTCTGCCCAGTTCTATTCAGAAGAGTAGATGGCAGCTAGTCTGAAAGAGGGTTTTTTGTGTGTGGTCATTTCTGGAGGAGCTTTTATTCACCAGACTTTTCTGACAGCTAACCATCAAGTTATGAAAACAACAGGCACAAATAAACCATAAGAAGAAAAAATCAGAAAGTAAAGATTATGAAAAAAATCCAATGTCTTGAAAAAATAATTTAATCTAGATTGGGACAGCCTGCTGCACTGTGGCACTATGAGATGGAGTTTATGTAGGGAAAATGCACAGCTGAGACACCAAACAATCTTAACAAATAGAGAGTTCTTAATTTCCTGAATTAGTTTTATTTAGCTTTGGAATAACTACAAGATACCTATAATGTGTTTCACTCTAAGTAAAAAATATACACTCTCAACTGTCATTCAAGTTTAGCAGAGTTTATAAAAGAGAATTCCATTAAGGAGAATAGATGAAGAATGACTCCAGGAAAAGGGACATATGCTGTAAATACAACACTAGCTGGTGGACTGAATTATTATTACAATTCTATAGTAATTCATCTTGAAGGAGTCTGAACTGCTTGATGAATCATATATGTGCATCATCACTGAGAGTTATTTTCAAATTGTGTTAAACGTAGTCATCAGGATTGTCTCTGGGCTCATAAGCAAATTAAAGAACAATTTAAAATGCAGCCAGTACTACGGCGGAGGCACAGCCAGGCATATAGCTGGGGAACGGCATACTATCAAAAAGGGGACAGAAGTCAGGCTATCATTGCAAAGACATCTATGCAAACCACACCATACTCTATGAACAAGGTCAGCAGGTCTTTAATATTCCTGCAAAGATGCAGAATCTTGATTTTTAAAAAAAGATGGACCCAAATGAAACCAAAGTTTGAGGATGTTGAGACTGGAGTTTACGTTTGGTCACTAAAAGAGAGAGAGCACAAATCCAAGAATCTCTGCCGCTTGGCTGTGTTGGGACTGTTTCACTTATAAGGTGTAATCTGAGACCCACACTGCATGCAACATGGTCTATCAGCCACAGAAGGCAGAAACACAGAGTCATCCTTGCCAAGATTTGATCCTTCTGTCCCAGGCTGATGTACACGCTCGTAGTCCCATTGCAGTCCATAGAGCTATGCTGATTGTACAGCTGCTGAGGATCTGGCTCTGAATGTTTCAAACTTAATGCTTACCCTCTAAGCAAATAAACATGGAGAAAAGAAATGTTTCCCATTAAAGGTAAAGACATTTGTGTATAGTAGGCAGTCTCTAATTCGCTCTAGAATTGTGTGAGGAGATTAGCTCAGAAACTAACATTCCTAAAACAGACACCCACTGTCCAGCGATGGGTGCAGTTCTCACAAAGGCACACACAAAACTGAAATATCCTTATTTTTATTTCCAGGAATGTCCAGAGCATACTAGGCCATTTCTAAATGTAGTAAGAGGCATGAGAAGTACACCCAAGTTGGATATTGCAACTACATGCAGTTACTTACAAGGGCCCTCAGCAAAGGCCCTGGACTTCAGTTCCATGAAACACTAATGTTGTGGATGTAATTTTGGCACCCAATTTACCAAAAAAAAAAAAAATTAAAAAAATTATGAGGCAGTTCATAGTCTTAGCAGCTCAGCGTTCAGGTGTGTGAACCTGGTTTAATTCTGCTCTTGGCAATGGATTTAGGATTGCCTTCTCCTCTCATGGGTCCCCTTCACAACAGAGCACTTAGCACTGAAACCAAGAAGGAAGGAAAGGACTGTGGGGGGAGGGGAGAATATATACATCAGCAATTCAGGGACATTTAAACACCACTGATCTGCTGTGGTCTTTATGGGAAAGGAAGGAGGGAAGAAAGACAAAGCTTTGGACATAATCTGAAGTTCACACGAGGAAGCCTGACCACACTTGTCCTTCCTTTGACATTGCTAATTTTCTGGCTGAACAAGTGAATCATTGGCAGATGTAGATCACAAGGCTCCAGACTGTTCTTTGTTTTCCTTTCTGATTCTCTCAATACGATTTACACAGAAGAGTAATTTTTTATTTCAAATTTAATTCTTGTCAAAGAAATGAAAATAAAAGAACAGACTATTAAAATCACAGGAAGCAGGGCTTTTGCAATACTTCCTTTCAAGCTATGAACATTGCCGTGAGGATTTAATTAACCCAGCAGAAAAAGGCCCTACTATCAAATAGACATAATGAATATAACAAATTCTGCTTTTGAATTCAAGACTCCATTTGCTCACAAAAATGTTCACAGCCCTGAGACTATCACAAGCAGTTAAAATATGAAGGATACTCTTAGGCTATGTCTATAGTACCTGCCGGGTCGGCCGGTAGTGTTCGATGTATCGGGGATCGATTTATCACGTCTCATCTAGACACAATAAATTCATCCCCGAAGACGCTCCCCGTCGACTCCCAAACTCCAGCTCCGCAAGAGGAGTAAGCAGAGTCGATGGGGGAGCCACCGCAGTCTGACTCTCCACCGTGAGGACGGCCAGGTAAGTCAAACTAAGATACTTTGACTTCAGCTAGGCAAATAATGTAGTTAAAGTTGCATATCTTAGTTCAAAACCCCACCCTCCCAGTGTAGCCCAGGCCTCAGTTAAGGATAATTCCTTGCTTTTTTGTGGTGCTTTCTTATGTATGTCATCTTTCTGATTACAACCCAATCGATCTGAGATTTCATAGGTGTGACTCAGGACAACATATGGCACATCTGTATTTAGAACAAAGAGCCCTATCATGACACTGTTGTTTTTTTTAAAAATCAGAACTCCCCGCTGATTTCATGGGTTGTTAGTAATTTTATTTCTGATGTATCAGCCAGAGCGGAATCAAACTCTGTCTTTCTTGGCGGTGCTGGCTCTGTCTTGGGTAACTGGATAGTAACACACTGCCAGACTCTCCCATGCTCCCTCATAGGGTATGTCTTCACTACCGCGGGTAGCCATCGATCTTTTAGCGACTGATTTCTCGCGTCTTGTAAAGACGCGAGAAATCGATTGCCAGTGCTGCTCCTGTTGACTCCGTAACTCCAGTTTGACCGGAGGCGTAAGCTGGAGTTGATGGCGGAGCGCACCACCAACTGCTGCCGCCGTGAGGACAGCAGGTAAATCGGCTGCAGATACGCAGACTTCAGCTACGTGATTCACCTAGCTGAAGTTGCGTATCTGCAGTTGATCCTCCTCTCAGTGAAGACCAGCCCATAGAGTAGTAACTTATTTCCAAAGTAATCCCATTGAAATGAATGTGCCTGTCTGTGTGGCATGATACTCCAGTGTGTAAATAAAACCATAAAACAGAAAGCAAGACAAACTGATTTTTCCCATCCATCTAAGATATGGCTGACAATGCGAAGCATCATGTTTTAAATAGGATCCATTTCCAGTGACATGAAAAAAGAGGGTTTGACTATCTGCTATGATGCTTGGAGTATGCATATATTAGATCTGTGCTAACTTGGGTGCAGTTTTTCTGCTTACACTAGTTTCCACTCAGTGCATCACAGAGGCGGGGGAATTGCCAGTGATTTTTTTACAGTGCCCTGATTCTCTAGTTGGTTCTGTGCCAGATGTAGCAAAGAATAGAGTTGTGTGGGGCTACTGTAAACTTTGTCAGCTGATCACAGCCCCTAAGGGACCATCTGGCAGCTGAGGATTGCTGAAGTACATGGGGATTCTAGCCATACACCCTCTCTTTATCCCCTCTTCCTGGACTGCAGTGGAGTATAAGCCATCTGTTCTGGTTGGATGCCAACTTGGGATGCTCCTCTGCCTGATTTTTTTTTCTTTTGCAAGAATTCATATGAATATTTATATTGGTTTCAGTCCTTGTGTATTTCACACACCCAAGTTTCAGTTTGCAGTTCACATCTGAATGACTTTTAAATCTCAAACAAACAAAACAAACAAGGAAGCAAGCCATCTCCTGGAAACCACAAGCCCAAATGATTTTGGTGCTAAAAGTATTAATGGGTCTAGAGTTGCCTGGACAGCTTACTACCCTTTGGAGACTCTTCAGTGATATACGATACCAAATTCAAACCTAATGAACCCACCCATTACCTCATGGCTGAATGTGATTCTTTGTTTAAGCTGTCAATCTTAAATGAGAATCAAACCCAGGTGCATTTCATTATGAAAAATTCTTTCCACTCTAGCTTGTATGTCAGCTAAATAGGATAAGTTATGCAACCTAATCATTACACATTCTTATGGCAGAAAAGCCCCACAGCATAAAGAAAACCATTCCCTACAAATTTATTTCCTTTGATGCTGGTAAATCTGCAAACCTTTCCTGCTGGAAATCCACTCTGTCTGAGGAAGAGACATATTGCAAGACTGAAACATAGGTCTTGCGTTCTGTTTGTTCTGTTGCCATTTAAAAGCAATTTCTCTGTGGTGCTTTGATAACAATTATTTGCCAAAATTACTTTTCCTATTTTTGGTACCTTCTTGTGATGGGAACAAAACAGTTCAAGATCTGGGCTTTGGCATTCAACGTTCTTGTTGACTTTCATTGATATTCCAAAAATATTAACTAGGTTTGAATTTGCATACTATATAAGTATGCATATGTGCATAATAATTGCTCTAGACAGAAGATGCAAAACAGATCAGTACATGCATCTGAAATGATCCCATTGGTACACTCTGTTTGACATTAGTACTGTTTAGAAAGGGGTGTCAGAAGCCGAGTGTGCTGAAGCCCATGCTATTAATATCAATGAAGGGAAGGACTCATTGCCTGGAGGTGGGTGGAGGAGGGTGGACAACTGTCCATTTTATTGGGTTACTGAATATTCATTGACAAAGGAAGTCTGCATTTTAAATGGATGGCAAAAATAATGTGATAATGTATATACAGCATTCAAAAGCTGTGTCAGAGAGAACAGTTAATATCTTCTATCACTGCAAGATACCCAGCAGCAGCACAGCGGTTGGAGGAAGGATGGTATTAGTTTCAGCACACAAACTTTTGCAGGGTAGCAGAATTGGTGGACAATTGCAAACATCAAGAGGTCTTGGATACATTCTTCTCCCATTAATGACTCATCTGATTTTCTCCATACCAGTCTAGAACCCCTTAGCCCTATCTTAACTGGCATCCTATCTGTTTACCTACTCTCATCCTTTCCTCATTTTCCTCTTGACCAATCCCATCTGCTCAGAGTGACAGTTACTGATCAGTCTACCATTGCCTTGAGCACATACTTGGTATTTATCCTACTTACGGGGCTGTGAACATAGGGTATGCTCAGAACAGATGTAGTGCTATAGACTGGAATAGCTAAGAAGTAGCAAAGGGCAGCTGCATGGCGGGCAAGAAAAGGACTGAGTTGTGGCATCTCAGTTGAGGATTTGGGTGCACAAGATATCACAACAGATCTGTTACAGTCACACTTCCCTTAGTTCTGTCTTCCACAACATTTGTGGGCACACTGAAAAAATGGTGCATGTACATGAAAAGAGTGTGCAAACTATCTGATCAGAGGATACAAGCAGATGTGCCCCTGAATGCTGAAAACACATTAAGGGAGACTGTGTTGAATAAGTGTGAGGAGGAGAGGAAGGGAAAGAAGAAAATGGAAAGAAAGGATTAATAATAAATCATTTCTTCTTTGAAATGGGCTCTTTTGACCTGCCCAAACAGTACCTTGTCTTCCTAGAATTTTTCCAGGCTTCAAATAGTCCCATTTCTTTTCTCACTGGGTGATCTTGATTTCCTTTAGCATTTCTTCTCTTCATGAGAAATTTCTATCTGTATCTGGCATCTGTCCTCCAGCTTCCCTGGTGTTCACTGAAGTTAAGAACGCATCCGTTCTTTTTAGGACTGTCTGCTTCTTTTGTCAATAAATTGGTTCTGAAACCCCGCTGAAATTCTTCCCTCACCTCCAGTTCCTTTTGTACTTAAAGAATTTCTACTTATTTATCGTAACCTCTTGCGCAATCTTCTTTTCATTACTCCTGCTTTGCTTTGCAGTTTTGCTTTTACTCTGCTCAGTTTTATTCTTTAGCCTTCCTATATAATTACATTTAAGTTGCCTCCACTCAGGGAGACCTCTGTAAGCCTGTCTTTACAGTCTGACTTTTCTCAGCAACTTTTTAAGAAAGTTTAATGTGTTTTTTGGCAGCTAACTCATGGGCACACAGCACTCCCCATCTGATTAGTATTTCCTGTGTCCAGCTGCTTTTTACTATTCATGCTTTATTACATTTCCATAAACCTAGTGCTTTTAAAAGTGCTCAGACTCTGAAGCCCACAGAATAGGCACTACGCCTTGGCAGAAGCAATGAACATTTTCCTGTGCTGCCAAGCCAACATGGGTACATGCTAGAAAACTAAGGAAGAAAAGAAAAATCAGAATCTATCAAATGACAAGATATACACAGGAGGTGGAAGAATTTAATGTTAGGCTTCTAAGATCTTATTATCAGAGCTGGCTGGGAAGGGTTCTCAGGCCCAACATAGAATTTCTGGCCAAAATGAGAGAGAGAGACAGATTTTTTTTTTTCATGAAATGGAATTCTTATTTTTTGGACAGCCCTACTTATTGCAAATAATAGAATGTTTAGGAGAATGATCTGACAGTATCGCTTCACTGATCTTATTCATCCGTGCTGAATTGCAAGAAGGTACTTGCCCTAAGGGAATGAAGGGTGTTCTTTCACTTAACATGTATGAGATTCTTTGGTATATGGAGCATGCAGGGTTGATTTGAGTAAGGAATTGTTTGAAAGAGTTTGCTGAAGAGAGAGGAATGGCACAACACTCTTAATAGCTCACACTAAACCATGGGAGTGGGAACTGAACTTCTTCCATTTCTATGCTGATTCATATTTAAATTACAGTACAGTAGGTTCCTTTGAGGCAAATGGAAAGGATGCCAACATGTGACAATGGGTGAGAAATTAAATGGAGAGTTTAAAGGGCAAACTTGGTCCTTGAATGCCAGCAACTTCCAGTGAAGATCAAAAGGGCTTCCTCTAGAAGCAACCTTCAAGGATTTTTTTTAAACTTGAATTTGGTGGCCCTTTTTGCTGATTTGTTTTGGAGGGACAAAATTTCCATCCTCTCTCCTGCACCCATCACAAAAATATTTTTCTGTTTATTTTGACTGTAGAAATATCACATTTGGACTTCCCTGATTTTGCTGGAGTCAACTGATGGGGCAAGAGTGCTGAATTTTTAACAGAGACCTCCTAAGTGTAGTAGTAGTTTGAGTGTAATTTCTCACTGTAGCTGCTCTCTCATAACTAAATTAACCTGAGAGGCTTTAACACGAGTGTAGATAACTCAAGCTAAATTTGGAGTGAAAACATATCCTAAGGAGGGAGTAATGAATGGGTCTCCAGAAGTGAACTGTGCAAAAGTTGTGCTTCTGGTTAAGCATGTGTTCCATGGCATATGTACATGTAGCCCTGAAAAGGTGTGGCTCTTTCATAGGGATAGGACAGCATAACCCTGGCAGTAATGCTGAGAGGAAGTTCAAGGAGGCATCTTGCTCTTCCTTGTGGAAGACAGGGGAACGTTCAGTTGTAGCAAGTGGGGAGCGGTATTCTGCTAATAAGCAGCTGCAGGCTGAACTCATGCCTGTGTTTTGATTCCTGGGACTGGGCTTGCTTGTGTTGACCCACCGACAAGTCCAATGTGAGGTCATGAAACCAGTCAGTCAGTGCACTTGCACTGAGCCTCTTCTTTAACTGCTTACAGCATATGCAAATGAACACCTATGCAAATAGTCACCTGTGTTGCACATACAAATGAGAGCTCGTGAGGGTACCTGTGTTTGCAGGTATATTCATCTCACCTCTCTTTCTAGTAGCAGGCTATTAGGGAAAAGAGACTGTACACTTCAAACATTTCCATGCTGTCATTTACTTTGAGAGATCCCTCTTCAAAGGGTGCCAGGTCACTAATGGAGGAAACCCATATTATTGGATACTTTATTTTCGGTGGTGTATTGTTTTTGCTATTATTAATTCTGTGTTAGTCCTATTTCCTTTTGATTACTCATATCATCAAGTATTTAATATGATGTACTACCTGATGGTTACTCAAAAGGTTTAAAGAGTTACTCACATTACAATATTTTTCTAACTGTTTCCCAGGAGAGGCAGGAAGACTTTACCTACATGTAGCATCATAGCTTCAGTGCCAGGACAAACCCACAAAATGTAGCTGCATTATTTTCTGTTGTATATTTTTAAAACTTCAGATTTCATTGCAAAATCTCCACTGATATTTATTCTGAATTATTACAGGTAACTCTGAGCTCAGACATGTTTGGAATGAAGGTTTGAAAGGGGAACTTTTACAACTCTATGAAAATATAGGGTTCCTGTTTTGTTAATTTGCTTTCCAGAGTATAAATATTTCATTCTTTCTGTCTCCCTCTTGAATTTCAATGTAACATACACACTCGAGATTAATTCCTTTGTCATCTAACCATGCCATGTTGAAAGGAAGAATGATGATGAGTCTGATCTCATTTTCCTCAATATATAATCAATATACTATTACTATTTTGCAATACATCTGAGGATCCTAGTCAGGGATCAGGGTCTCAATGTATCAGCCACTGTACAAACAAGTAACATAGATAATCCCTGCCCCAGAGAGCTCACAAATGTGGATAGTCACAATACGCAACAGGTGAATAAGCAAACAAAGGGAGCAGGGAATTGGAAGGACAAGGTAATGGCAAAGAAAGATGCAGAAGTGATTACCAACCTAACCATGCCAGAGCAGTGATTTGTCAGCATCACATCAAAAATAGGCTTGAAAGAGAGATTGAAGAGGATTTGCTAATTTAGACATTGTGGCTTTCCAATGCACAGTGAGCAGATCCCTTGTCCTAATGACATCAGCTGTTAAACAGATGACATTACTTGCTGGCCTATTTATTTAAGCCACTTTAGAGAAAAAAATCTGTATAGTACAATATAGTTTCTTCTGAGACATTTTTATCAGAGGTGCAGGGTGCCTGACAGGGCAAGGACAAATGAGAATATTTAACAAATAACATGATCAAAACCTTTTCCCTAATGAAATAAAGCCTGAAGGGGTTTGGGGTGCAGGAGCAGGCTCAGGGCTGGGATAGGGTGTTGGGGTACAGGAGGGAGTTTGGGGTGTGGGCTCCGCTAGGGAGTTTGGGGAGAGGGCTCAGGGCTCGAGCAGGGGGTTGGGGATCTGGGAGGGAGTTTGGGTGCGAGAGGGGTGCTTACCTCAGATGGCTCCTAGTCAGCAGCATAGTGGGGATAAGGCAGGCTCCCTGCCTGCCCTGGCTCTGTGCTGCTCCCAGAAGCAGCACACATGTCCGGCCTCTAGGCAGAGGGGCCCAGGGGCTCTATGCAGTGCACATTGCCTGTGTCCACAGGCACTGCACCCACAGTTCCCATTGTCTGTGGTTCCCGGCCAATAGGAGGTGCAGAGCTGGCGGTGGGAGCAGGGGCAGCGCACAGAGCTTCCCCAATTTCCCCTGCTCCTAAGTGCCACAGTGATATGCTGGTTGCTTCTGGGAACTGAAGCTGACCCTAGCTTCCACACACAGTGGGCAAGCCAGTGCTCATGGATTCAGCCCTGTGGTGGGGAGACGAGGCTCTGAGTTTCCAGCCCACAGTGCTGAGACTTGCCACGGGCCAGATGAAATTAAGCAGTGGGAAGGATCCAGCCCACGGGCTGTAAGTTCCCCACCCCTGCTGTATTTACTCCATAGCTGCAGCCCTACTAAATTCACAGCTGTGAAAAACACATCACGGACCGTGAAATCTGTATACTTTTACCCTATACTATACTGATTTCACAGGGGAGACCAGCATTTCTCAAACTGGGCATCCCAACTCAAAAGAGAGTCACAGGATGTCATGAGGTTACTGTAGGGGTGTTGTGGTATTGCTACTCTTACTTCTGCGCTGCCTTCAGAGTTGTGTAGCTAGAGAGCAGTGGCTGCTGGCCGGGTGCCCAGCGCTGAAGGCAGTGTCCCGCCAGCAGCAGTGCAGACGTAAGGGTGGCAGTACCACACTGTCCCATCCAATCCCATCCTTACTTCTGCATTGTTGCTGGCAGTGGTTCTGCCTAGAGAGCTGGGCTCCTGGCCAGCAGCTGCCGCTTTCTGGCTGCCCAACTCTGTAGGTAGTGCCACCGCCAGCAGCTGTGCAGAAATTAAGGTGGTAATACCAGGACCTCCCGCTAATAACTTTGCAGCCCCTTCAAACAGTTCTTTTGGGTCAGGACCCCACAATTACAACACCATGAAATTTCAGATTTAAATACCTGAAATCATGACATTAGGTATTTTAAAAGTTCTATAACCGTGAAAGTGATCAAAATGAACCATGAATTTGGTTTACGGCCCTTAGCCAGTGCTGTTCAGAGATGAGTTTTGGAAACTACTTACCAATTGGAGATAATGATAAGGAAACTTTGGGTATAATGAAATCTACCTTTAGCAGGCATACGTTCTATCTCTTCTGAGGATAATGGAAAAATGTCTCTCACTGGACCTGTCACTCAAGGACATTCCATGAGTACTAAACTATATGAAGGGGGAAGAAACTAAAATGAAGGAGAAAAAAAACAAAAAACCAGGAAGGCGGTACATGCAATAAAGAGAGAAATGCTGTGCTCTTAATATAAGTTTGGAACGCAGATATGTTCTAAGAACACATTACGCAGCTGCTATGGGCTTTATTAGATCACAGTCACATCGTATTATGCTTTGCTAGATAGCAGCTTGGACTCACATTTTTGAATTAACATGCCACAATGCTGCCATTAACCAGCTGGAGGTTTAGTCCTTAAATCTATTTGAAATTCTTTTAACAGTAAATCTGGGAACCTTCATTTTTATATAAAGCTGTGACATTCTTTTTACAAATATTTATTTGTGACTTTGCTGAGGTTGAGAATTAAGCAAGAGTAACAGTGGTGGAATATTACTTTGGCATTTTAACAGCCTCAAACACAAACTTTACTGCACATATGCCCATGCCGAGTCCATGTTAGCTTTTAATTAAACAATCAGACCTACATGAAAGCACTTCTTTTTGCCTAGTGCAGTGGTAATGAGAGTTGCTTAGGGCTCGTTAAAGAAAAATTGGGAGCAAACGGCCCAGCAACAACAAGTATGACTAATAAGGATAAAGGGAAATGTCAGGGCAGGTGGTAGCCGGTGTTTTCCCAAGCACAGGAAAACTCAGATTCAGTCATTCTCAGAGCCCGTCAGCAGCAATAAAGTGTCTACAGCTCAAATTTTACCCGGAGTTATACATATGCAACCTCCACTGTGGTCAGTGGTTTTGCATTGGTGTAATTGACTGGAACTTCATAAAATATTTTGTAGATGATGCATGAGCAGCAATAGAATCCAGTCCTTAAGGTCTTAGGCATAAGCATCGACTCTGTGGGTGCTCTGGGGCTGTTGCACCCATGGGAAAAAAATCCGTGGATGCTCAGAACCCACAAGTGGCCCTCCCCTGCATCTGCCACCTGCCGATCAGCACCTCCCCCTCCATCTCAGCACCTCCTGCCTGCTGCAGATCAGCTGTTCAATTGCATGCAGGAGGTGCTGGGGTGAGGGGGCAGCAGGAGAGCAGGGCACGCTCAGGGAAAGGGCAGAACAGGGTGGGAAGAGGAGGGGCAGGGGTGCAGTGGATGCAGGGCAGGGTGGGAAGAGGCGGGGTGGGGCCCTAGGTGAAGGGGTGGAGTAGGGGTGAGGCCTCAGGTGGAGCGAGGCTCAAGCACTCCCAGGGAAATTAGAAAGTCAGTGCCTCAGGTCTTATGTATACTCTCTGCAAAGCTATTAAGAGTAAAAAGCATTGTATCTTTGTCATTCGAGTCAACAGCTTTGAGAAGTATAGCTCTTGAGTAAACGGGTTCCAACTCATGCATACTCACTTGTAAGAGGACAATTGCATTTCAAGGACTGAATTTTCAAAGGAGGCTGCAGTACCTTAATTTGCAAATTTGCAGTTCTCAACATAGGCAGGCATATGTGAATGTAACTTTCCTATACCACTTTTGGCACTTATTGGTTTGCTAGCACAGTTATCCATTTTGTGTGTGCAAATTCTGGTGTGAGAGGGTGCACAGATGTGATGCATTGCAGACATACTTGTTGCACTCTTCCTTGGAATTATTGTCCATAAGTTCTGCTCTTCTAATGAAGGCTATTTTGATACTAAAATAACAATTAGAAGAAGAGAATTTATGGGACCCTGTTGCATTATGCACCAGTAATTTGATAAGATTATTTTGACTGATGAGATGGTCAGTGAGAAAATCTATGTTAATTACTGTACATGCAAATGCTTCTGGCAGGCAAACATCAGGAAACTTGAGATCTGGAGACATCAGCAGAAAAGTAGAAGGTATGAATGAAAGTAAGGTAGGTTTTGATGAAAGAGGAGCAAGCCAAGGGATCAAGTTTTCACTGTTCTGCTGCCCATTAGCAAAACTTGTGCCTCAAGTGTATGTTTATGATGTATACAGTAGTACATATCACCAGTGTGAGGTGATGGAATCAATATGAAACCATCCACGTGTGTTTGCGTTACTGAATAACCACATGATCATCGCATTATCAAGTTCTCCCCTACCAGCAGAGTCATTCTCAGTCTCTTTGTGAGCCTCACTTACTGGGTCATGTTCAACTGACACGGAAAGTTCTTTGGGGCAGGTGACCAGGCCTTTAATTGTTTTTTTTGGGGGGGTGGGGGTGGGGGTTGGTCAGGTGCCTAGCACATTTTAGGGCTCTCAAAAAATAAAAAACAGCTGCAGTATTTGCAGAGGCACCTGTAACTATGGCATCTACACAGTGACTGCACCTTTATTTTTGCCCATGGTCAGCCTTGTCAGAGGGGTCTTCTGTAGCAATATCGAGTGCAAAGGGTCTAATCTGGAGAATCTCTACAGCTGGGGGTTTCATGGCTCAACTTGAATAGTATTTTCATGCAGCTTCTTGTATGTAATTATAAAAATGTCAGCTCAAATCTGCATGGCATAATTTCAATTCGTGTTCAGTTCTGTAGATAATTGTTGCTTGGTAAAAGTTCACTTGATATCAAAATAGCCTAGTAAGTGCACATTGAATTAACATCTTTCAAGAATGGTGTAGCTGATTAAAAGTTTAATCATCCCCACTCTGTGCAGGAAACAACAAATATCATCTCTGGGGTCATCAGGAAAACAACAAAATAGCTCCTAGCAAATACTGCCACATATTCCTTTGATCTTGTCTGTATTCCTCAGGCTTTCTTTAGTGTCTTCAGTGCTGGAACAACATCATCTGTTCAGTGTTGGACACTATAAATCTATTGGGCCAGTGCATTCTTAACTTCTAAAGCATCCTTAATAATTTCTACAGAATTCTCTATAGTCTAAGCTTTTGTGGTTAAACAGAGAAGTTTCTAGACTTCCTGGTTTTCAACATCATACTTCATATGAACTATATTACTGCATACCTGAATTTGAAGCCAGACTGAAATAAAAGTACTTGTTTCTGTACATAGTAATAAAGTGTCAGCAGATGATGCTCAAAAATATGCAGCACTGTTCCTGGGTTTTTTAGATACAAAACCCTTCTTATTTTGAACTGCAAATGGCTTCCTCCAATGCAGCTCTTTACAGAGACTTCTATTCAAAGAACTTGAGGGTTCCTCCCTTAAAAGAGAGACTGAAGTTTGCCATACCAGAATCACTATTCAGGCCTGGGCTATGCTACAAAGTTATATCGGCACAGCTATGTTGGTTACAAGTATAAAAAAAAAATGTATCCCCTATGTAGGGTGACCAGACAGCAAGTGTGAAAAATCGGGACAGGGAGTGGGAGGTAATAAGAACCAATATAAGAAAAAGACCCCAAAATTGGGGCTGTCCCTGTAAAATTGGAACATCTGGTCACCCTATCTCTGTCTGACATAGCTATGCTGACGAAACCTCCTGCCCTGCTTCTGTCGGCATAGGCAACGTAGTGTGGGGAAATGGCTATACTATGCTGGAGTCTGATTGACATCAATTGCAGTTAAGAGTTCTCCGTACCTCACAGGATTGTAGTTGTCTGAAATATGGTACCGCTGGTCATTTAAATAAAATATATGAATGCCCTAGTAAACCTTGCTACTGTGTAATGATCCCAGGTCCTATGCCTTAAACGTATTATGATGATATTCAAATGAATGGAGGTTGGCACCATTTGGGGAAAAAAAGAAAGGAAATACAGAAATTGCACTTGAGAGCTTTGAGTTGCTCATATGCCCATAACAAGGCCATTCAGAGCACTGACCTTATTTCTAGAAGCATTATCAGACATGCTGCTATCTGAATGCAAAACCTCAAATACAGAAGCTGATGTGCTGCAATTTAACAGCCTTAACTGAATTTCCTAGTTTTTATTGTGTTTATATTTAGATCTTAACACAAATTAAATTTGAATTTTCCTTTCCCCTTGGAGGATGAAGGATCATATTTGTGCACAGCTAGTAGAAAGGAAAACATTTAATCATAATTAATTTCCTAATGAAGAAATTGCCAATGTGCAAATGCTCTTTGCAGTAAAGTATTCGACCAGTTCTTGTTGTGGGGGTCAAAAAACCAGACAGAGTGAGGAAATTTGGATTTCATTCCTGGCTCTGCAACAGACGGTGTGTTCTTGAGCAAATCACTTAAGCCTTACATGGCACCCTTGGAACTGAGCTAAGCATCATAAACCTCATTTTATAGATGGGGAAAATGAAGTTAATTGATTGGTATTTTAGATATGCAGGTGGAAGAAGATTCCTACTACAATTATTAGTCATCATAGTTAGAGATATAAAACATCTGTGAAATAATCTTTTACATCGTCCTGATAACAGAGGGTCTTTCTTGACCATCTATTTCAGTGTATCTAGTTCTAAATTATTCAAGTAGTGGGTCTTCTATCACTCATCTCCCCACCCTCTGTAGAAAGGGGGTGGCTGGGAAGCAAGTGTTTAGCAGGAGCATTTCCCAGCTCTAGCCTCCCCAAGCTGCTGTAACAATCCCTTAGGGTTGCTCTGCATTACACAGAGGGACCAGACTGGCAGTCTCAGGAATGGGGGAACACAAAGATGACTTCAAAGCCCCTGAGCTGCATCAGGTTCTAAAAGGCAAAAGCTCAGGGTGAGAGCCCATTTGCAAAAACAGAGAAGCCACCCAAAGGAAGGAGTTTCTGAATGTCTCGCTACAGTCACCACACAGAAGATACTGTGAGACGAAAAGGATGCAGACAGCAAAAGGGAGGGGATCAGAGGTGCCATCTGACCACTTAAAGCAATGGTCACCACTGCATGGTAGAGGAAAGCAGCAAATCCAGGGACATGGCATGGCTAATGCTGGAGCTCCAGCAAACAGACTAACAGGTATTCGAGTCCAATGGTCTCTCCTCTCTAGTGGTTATGGCAAGAAACAGGGAATCAAGATTCCCAAGTTCTGCATTTGTCACTGTCTGGCAGGGATGCTGTTTGACCTTTGGAACCTCAGTTAACCTACTTAGGCCTCAGTTTACACATCAGTAGAATGAGCTATCACAAGTCTTAATCCTTATTTGAAAAGTGCATGGACAAAATACACTACTGAGGGCAAAATCTGCCTATAGTGTTCAGTTTGTACTCTGCTTGGGGCAGGCACCTTGAATCCCCTTCAGTTCTAAATCTGTCATGCTGTGGGTACTTAACAAACATTCTTA
This sequence comes from Dermatemys mawii, assembly GCA_007922305.1. NCBI lineage: Eukaryota > Metazoa > Chordata > Testudines > Dermatemydidae > Dermatemys > Dermatemys mawii. Next base: position 4,766,116 of record ML677354.1, read on the forward strand.
TCTGTCACCTCAGCACTTATCCTATAGAATTTGTAAATCTCACATCAACCTTCCTGGCTCTGTCCTTGCCCAAGAGCCCCCGGGGTATGAAAGCAATATAAGCCATAAGTATAAACAAGGGGTGGGCAAATCTTTGGGCCCGAGGGCAACATGTGGGTATGGAAATTATAGGGCAGGCCATGAATGCTCATGAAATTGGGGGTTGGGGTGTGGGCTCTGAGGTGGGACTAAAGATAAGGGTTGGGGGTGCAGGAGGGTGCACTGGGCTGGGACAGAGGACCTCGGAGGGTGGGAGTGGGGAATCAGGGCTGGGGCAGGAGGTTGGGGTGTAGGAGAGGGTCAGGGAGGCAGGTTCCAGGCAGCACTTACCTCAAGCAGCTTCCAGAACAGCGACATATCCCTCCTCGGGCACCTATGCTGAGGCATGGCGAGGCGGCTCTGCATGCTTCTCTGTCAACAGGCACCATCCCTGCAGCTCCCATTGACTGTGGTTCCTGGCCAATGGGAGCTGCAGGGGTGGTGCTTGGAGAAGGGGCAACAAGCGGAACCCCCTGGCTTCCCCTATGCACAGGAGCCAGAGTAGGGGGCTGCTGCTTCTGGGAGCCACGTGGAGTGGGGCAAGCCCCCGACCCCACTCCCCAGCTGGTGCGCCAGAGCAGGGCAAGCCCCAGACCCTGCTCCCCGGCAGGAGCTCGAGGGCCAGAGTAAAATGCCTGGAGGCCAGATGCAGCCCCTGGGCCGTAGTTTACAGACTCCTAGTATAAACCATGAAAGAATACACATCTCAAAGCAAGCTTAGTTCCCAGCCGGGTGCCACTAGCGGTTTTGTCCGACAGTACTGAAATACCGCCCACAGCATCTGTTAACTCAGTTGTGGACCTCACTTTTTGCAAATGTATCAATGCCTATGGTTGACGGGATACATATTTATCTAAGAATCTTATGGGCATCGCACTTTAGGGGAGATTTGCAGAAGATTTCTTGTATGAATCACTTTGGACCAGATTCGGGTGCAATCCAGGCTATTGACATATGTTTACTTTACACTTTCCTAATGGTTCCACCTGCCTCATAAGGACTCTAACAGGAATATTAAAAATGGTCCATTCAATGTATTTTGACTTGACTTGCTGCACTTATAATTAAGAATTCTATTTAGATTAAGAATATGAAATTTCTTGACACATCATGCCTTGCAGCGCTGAAAAGATTATGCGAAATGACTTTGTGAAAGAGGGTTTATCTTTGAAGTGTGGTGCTTTGGTACAGAGAGAGCTTTTCAGTACTGCCTGCTAGCCAAGAGACACATCCTGCTAACCGGATGCAAACTAAAAACACAAACACCTATTATGCAATGAGCTGAGAGTTCAAGAAATCTGCAGAATGATCACATCACAACTTTATTGCCGGGCTAGCAACGGCACCTCTTCCTCCCACATAACTTGCACAACTTTGGCCCTGGGTTTTTATATGAGGCAAGCAAAGCTGGGTGTTTTCCCCCCACATGGGAATATTCATGGGAATAAGTGACATTGATGAAACACAGAGTCCAAATTTTAACTTTACAAACCTTCCTTGTACGGCTATAGCCATTGCATAAATAGACCCCTTTGCTCTTGGCTCTAAGTGCTCCTTGACATGTTTTAAAAATGCAGGTGTACAAATAGGCAATTCCAGAAGCCCTACAATACCCAATAATTAAAGCATCAGCACCAAGCAGCTTTACCAGTCTTTACAGTCTGCTACTGGGAAACCTCCCAATCACATGCAATTTGGGCAAGCAAATGGGCATCAAAGTGTGCCCTGTAGGTTGATAAACTAGGACTCTGAGACCTGGTAGGGAGCAAGTTCCAAAGGCAAAAGGCTCCTCTCACTGACAACTGCTCCTTCTCTCATGAGTGGGGCTCCAGCTCAGTTCCCCTTCTGCATGGACTACTCTGCCCTTAACCAATCCAGGCTCTCAGTTCCGGTCATCTTGGGTCCTCTAACCTTCTCCTCCCACAAAGCAATGTCACTAACTCAGAGGTCATCTCTTCTAGCTCTCTGTTTCTACCTCTGTCACTCCAAGGGTCTCACCCTTTCTGTCCCTCCATGACTCCCCCTGTTGTGCCTGCAAGTCACTCATTCTACCTCCTTCATATTGTCCCCTTCCCCTGTATTGATCAGTCATAAGATCTCATGCTTCACAAATAGCTTTAGATTTACTGAACACTTCCTCACATAACCAACACAAAGTTCACTTTCTAGTGAAGTTCAAGGCTTAAATTACACCAGCAAATCTCTCTCTCTCACACACACACACGCAAAAGCACCATTGTTTGGTTATCCCCACATTAATGCATATTTAGCACATGCAACACGGAGTTATGCAAAAAAGCAGAGATGCAGTTTAGGTAGCAATTTGTAAAAATTGGGTGCAAGGTGTCATGTTTGGCTCAGAATCCAGGATCCTACTGGTTCCTAATCACCATCTTCTGAATGCAGGACCATACTGCAAGCGTCACTAATTAAATGCTCAGTTATACTCTGGGGCGATTCTCTCATAAGGCTGAGACAGGTAACTAAAGCCATGAGTAAAATTAGTCTTTCCAACACTTACATTATATGTTATAAATAAAATGAATCAGTCATTAGTGGAGATAATTACATATTATTAGAAAGAACCACAGTTATTCATTTTTATACTAGCTTGAAAAAAAAAAGACCAGCAGCAAATAACTGATCTGATAGGAACATAAATGTTTATTTGGTCTAGGTAACAAACTGATAATACAGTAGACTCTCAATTATACAGGATGACAGGGAAAAAATTAATCCTGGTTAATAAAATCCTGGATAATCACCATCCATAGGAAATATGGGGGAGGAGGGTTGGTACACCAACCACCCTGCGCCAGGAGGAGGGGGTGTTGGTTCACTGGCTGCCCTGGTGGGGGGTTGTTTTGTGTGTGTGTGTGTGTGTGTGTGTGTGTGTGTGTGTGTGTGCGCGCACGCTTGGGGCGGCAACAAAGCCGGAGCCGGCCCTGCGAGTTATGCACATTTTTTTGGACATCCTGGTTAATCCACAACCTGGTTAACCCAATCCTGGATAATCGAAAGTCTACTGTATACATAATTATGGGTAAAATTATGTCTAACTGCTGTGCTGGCTTCTTTAGCTTAAACTCACAGCCTTCAGATCTGAACCTTGAAGTCTCACCACTAACTCCTCCCCATTAATTCACTAATTGGTGGTGTTCTGCTGAATACTGTAGGCTAATAAAATAAAGATAGACAGAAATAATTTAACTCTACCTTGTCTGTCTTTGTAGTGCAACCCTTACAGGCCTCTCTACTTGCCTAATGAACATTTCATCTGATTATCTTCCCCTGTAATTCAATAGCTCACCATCTAGGATCCTACCAGTGGACTGTTTATTAATTATTATTATTATTATTATTGTTGTTACATATTGAATGTTTTATTCAGATTCCTATATAATTCCCAGCATCCTGTTATGTGAGTGCTTTTTGACAGTGCATTAAGGGACATGACTTGCATCTGTGATGTGTGGTTTTCTCTTATATAACATGTAAGAAAATTATACTTTTAATTTAGTCCCGAGTAACCAAAGGAGATTTAAGTACCTTAGAACATCAAGCTATCGGTAACTTACACAGAGAGAGATGGACAATGTCACTGAACTTGAAGAGCTATTTCTAAAACCAGTTAATTAGTTAACTGGAAAGCACTTTTTCTCTTTTACCCATGAGCTTCCTAAAAGTTCACTTTAAGTGTGTCATTTGAACTCTGCTTTTTAACCTCATAGTCTGGGATATCCGCTGTGCCTATCTGTTGTTTTCAGTTTGCTTAAATAGAACTGAAACACAAAACCGAAGTAGATTGGCATTGCTGAGCTGTTCTGTTGTGGAGTGTTGCTACTGCTGTTGGCTCTAGGAGCTCCTGTGTGCTCAGCCCCGGCAGAGAGTGTAGCTTGCTGACTGAGCAGACCATAGTCTTGATTCACTGGCAAAGGCACTAGGCCATGTTTATTGCCAGCAAAGCACGATACCAGCATCCTGTGCACAGGGTTACAGGGACGCTAACACATGCATGCATGTGACAAGGTAAAGGTTCAGTCAATGTATAGTACCAAGATGCTTCAGGAGCGGTGGAATCTCCCTAAAAGTGTGGCCGGGGGTGGGGGGGGAGCACCAGTACCCGAACTGTGGCTCGCACAGTCCCTTTACGAAGAACCAGGGTCCTTTCCCCCAAGGTTCTGCCCCCATGTTGCCTCTTTCCTCTCCATGCCCTGCTTGCTCTTCTCTGCCACCCTCCACCTCATCGCTCACCCTTATAGCTGGTAAAAAGTGCTCCCTGTTCTGGTGCCCCGAGATGCTGTCCCCTAGGCTGATACAAAAATGCCCCTCCTGTGACTTCACCTTTTATATGCTGATACAAACAAGTTATGTATTACATTCCATGGTTTTTGTTATTATCCTGCACCTTGTACCTACTAATTTGAACAAACCAAACCATCCTCATCCATTATCCCATCATCCTTATCTTACAAGAGGTCTGTATATCCCTGTACCATCTCTTAGGAATTTATTTTCATAATTATTGGAAAGGTCAGTATGTTCTTATACCATCCTCTTTGTTCAGGAATGTGCTTACTTGATTAAGTAATACCTGGTATATTTCTAGTCTGCTAAGACCATGCCTAGTTTAGTTCATACTAGGGCTGTCAATTAATCACAGCTAACTCAAAAAAATTAATTGTGATTTAAAAAAATTATCACAATTCATCACAGTTTTAATTGGACTATTAAAATAAATACAATTTAAATTGATAAATATTTTTGGATGTTTTTCTAATTTTTCAAATATATTGATTTCAGTTACAACACAGAATACAAAGTATACAGTGTTCACTTAATTTTATTATTTTTGATTACAAATATTTGCACTGTAAAAATAATAAAGAAAAGAAATGATATTTTTCAATTAATCTCATACCAGCATTGTAGTGCACTCTCTTTATCGTGAAAGCGCAATTTACAAATATAGATTTTTTTTTGTTCCATAACTGCACCCAAAACCAAAACAATAGTGCTTCAGTCACCATTCCAAAGGACATGTTTCCATTCTGATAATTCTCATTAAAAAATAATGCATTAGTAAAATTAGTGACTGAACTCCTTCGTGGAGATTTGTATGTCTGTCCTGCTCTGTTTTACCCGCATTCTGTAACAGTAGTCTCAGATGATGACCCAGCACACGTTGTTCATTTTAAGAGCACTTTCACTGCATATTTGACAAAACACAAAGTATCAGTGTGAGATTTCTAAAGATAGCTACAGCACTCAACCCAAGGTTTAAGAACCCAAAGTGCCTTCCAAAATCAGAGCAGGACGAGGTGCGGAGCATGCTTTCAGAAGTCTTAAAGAGCAACACTGATGCAGAAACTACAGAACCCAAATCACCAAAAGAGAAAATGAGCCTTCTGCTGATGGCATCTGACTCAGATGATAAAAATGAACATACGTTGGTCTGCACTGCTTCGGATTGTTATCGAGCCGATCCCATCATCAGGATGGACGCATGTTTTATAGTGCAAATATAAAGTGAGCACTGTACACTTTGTATTCTTTGTTGTAACTGAAATCTATATATTAGAAAATGTACAAAAATATTTAAATAAAAGGCATCTATTATTGTTTAAATGTCCAAAAATATTTAAATTAAAGGCATTCTATTATTGTTTAATAGCACGATTAATCATTCAATTAACCTTGATTATTTTTTTAATTGCGCAATTAATCACAATTTTTTAAATCTCTTGACAGCCCTAGTTCATATTATTAACCATGCCTAGGGATCCAGCAAGGCCTGTAGTCTGTAGATCCCCCTGGTCTTCAAACAGGGATGAAGATACTGAATCCAAATATAACACCCAATGTTACCAAATATTGCATGTTTCTGAACAGCCATTTCAAATGTGTCTCATAGATGCTTTGAGTAGTGTCTGGAAGTTGGAATGCACAGTGTGTAGATGGCATTTTCTCTTCCCTAAAACATACACGTTGCTGCTGGGGGTATGCTTATGAGGAAAAAACTTTGGGAAATTATCAGCACCACTTTCCAGCAGCCTCCACAGCGTTTATAATCAGAATCTGAACACTGGGAAAAATCCTGTTCCCAGGGTCATGCTTCAGTTTGTGGGCTAGATGCAGAGGAGAGCTCCATGGGTTATGCAGAGGAACCTTCATTCTACAGATCACGGAGAGAAGGGCGCGATGAAAATGTTTTTGCAAAACTGTTTTTCAACAGAAAATCCATTTTTCAGTCAAATTAATATTTGCATGGAAATAGTCTTCTATCTGTGGAAAATTTTGACTTTTTGCCAAAAAATGAACTCTCAAAAACTGAAAACCAGACTCTTTGGCCAAACTACATGTCCCATAATGCATGGCAGCCACAAGATTCCTACCATGCATGGCAACAGCTTGACCAGAGGGAAGACTCTGGTGCTTCACAGGCCATCTGGAGTGGGAGCCCAGCCCAGACAAGAGAATGAAGGCATGAAGCATCCAACCTGCAACTCCTGTGAGGTGTATCAGCAGCAGTTCTGAGTCAAAGTTTTCATTTTGTGACAAATGTTTCAGTTTTTGATTTTTGGCCAAGAAAGTCAGAATTTCCTATTTGGGGCTGGAAGTGGGCAAGAATATTTTTCAACACTCTGTCATGAATAGGGCCCTACTAAATTCATGGTCCATTTGGGTCAATTTCATGGTCATGGGATTTTAAAAATCATAATTTTCATGGTTCCAAATATTTAAATCTGAAATTTCGTGGTGTTGTAACAGTGGGGTTCCTGACCGAAGAGGAGGCCGTGGGAGGGGACCTTAAGGCTATTGTAGAGGGTTACAGTGTTGCCATCCTTACTTCTGGGCTGCTGCTGCTAGTGGCATGACCTTCAGAGTGGGCTCCCAGCCACCAGCCGTGAAGCTGAGCCCCTGAGCCGTGGCGTACCCAGCGTGCCTCAGAAAGCAGTTTTCTTTAGACATCTCCAAGCTCCCCTTGCCATAGTCCCTCCGTTCAGAACTGTGACGGATGATCATCCTCTTGCATATCCTCAAAGAACACCCTCTCAACTCACTTCTCTCACTGTGGTGGGGATTAACTGGCCTGCCGGGCCTTGTCTTTTGCAGCTCCGATGGATTGTTTTCTGAACAAGGGCTGTATTCTAATACATTGTTAGAGTTTCACAGAGAAAAGTCGCACCGTTTTGAATCAACAGAATTACCGTGGAGAATCTTGCCTCTCTCCTGCAGTTTTTCTTTGCTGATGAGTCATCGTGAAGAGGTCCACCCTACTGGGTGAAACTGAAGGACTAAGACAGCTGTAAATAGCATATGGATGCCCATGTAGCCTGGTGACATCTGAGAGTGGGTAGGCAAAACTGACAAGTGAATGTGCTACTCAGAGGCATTGCACAGCAGCAGTTAAAAGATCAGACTTCATCTGACTCACAAGAGGGCCTGCAATGCTTTCACCAAGAAGTCTCCACTGATGGATGGAAAATGTCTGGATCTCTTCAATTTGAGTCAGCACAACTCCGGAGGGAAGAGCACAAAACAGAACAGCTGCTTCCTCACTCTTCAGAGTATCTAAGCACTATAGTGGGGAAGGAGGGTGGGGTGAGGGGGAGGAGCAATTAAATTAACTTCCCTTATGCTGCAAAGGAAGCAGACTAACTCAGGAATATGGAATTGTTAAAATTGTTGCAAAAAAGCAATGAAATGGTAGCACCCAATTCCAGTTACCGCCAAAAGTGTCAGATTCCCCATTGCATCTGGCATAGTCATTTACACGTGTGGGTGTAAAATGCTACCATTGAGACAGGGAGCATTTTACACCCTTTTGCACAGGTATAAATGGTTATACAAGATGAAAAGCAGTAGAGCGCACGGGCCCAAAGAGCCTAACTTTAGCTTTGTTCAGTCTTTTATGCTGCTGAGATCCACTGCACACAAGCAGCAAAGGGGTTACATTTGCTTGCAGATTGTGTGAAAGGTGTTGCATCTTCTAGCCTTATGACGCAGTGCTGTGAACCTGTCAGTGATCTCACAAGGTAACTAGCCCCTGCTCTGGTCAGCACTCTCAGAGGAGATCTCTAGGGAATAACTCAAGAACTGGAGGGACTGGCTCAATAACTATCACTCTTTCGTTTCATCTGTACTGATAAAAGTAAAGTTTTGCCAACATACCTTCTTCTACATTAGTGGCTTTTCCTGGTAATTATGGATCACACCTCTTCATTGCCCTGATCAACGTATACTGGCAGAAGTTTTGGTGCACATATGGTCCTAGTATAGACATGGCATATTTCAGTATAGCTATGACAGCAAAACCCTCTAGTATAGATGCAGCTTATAGTGCCAAAAGAGTACTTTGTGAGTACAGTTGATACCAGTTTGGCAAGAAAAATAAGCTATACTGGCAAAAGCACTTTTACGTCAGTGTAACTTTTGCCAGCACAGAAATATTACAAAAAAACTCACATCTATGTGAAGTTACTATACTGGCAAGAGTTCTAGTGTAGACCTGGCTGGTGCTAGAATTCACAGTCATGTTAGCTAGCTCAAGTTAACATGCAATCACTGAGCTTGAATTACAGCACAACCAAAATCTCTAACAGATACACTCCACCATGCCTCTGAGATCTCCTGCCAGATCAGTGAACCTGGGTCCCAGGCCCAAAGCAGAGCTATCGTTACACAGCCCAGCCCCAAGTCCCTATGACACTTATACATGAAAAAGGCCTAACAGTGTTCCTGCTTTATCTATACCAGTGTAGTCAAAGCAGCAAAATGTCCCTAGTGTGGCTGCAGTTATCAGTAGAGAGATCCTTAATATCCGTTCCCATATGGAAATGGGAATAAGTTACACTGGTATAAATCACACACACTCTCCCAGAAAAAAATATAATTGTAAAACTTCTCAGTGTAGGCCAGGCCTTAATGATCCTTTGGAGTGAGATGTGTTAGTAACATAATCCGCTGCAGAGCCTGTTTAAAAATTCACATGTAAAAGGAGGTGCAAATTATCAATTGCTGCTTCTGGTTCTGTCTTTCTTGGTTTGTCGTCTTGCTGCTGCTGCTGCTCAAGGCTCTATTTAGTCTCTGTTGCATCCTCCTCTTCTCCCTCCCTGTCTCCTCACTCTGTCCTTGTTTCATTTGCCTGGCAGGTGTAGCAATTTCCAATCCATCAGGGCATTATCTATCAGGGATGCAATTGAGAAGGGAAATCATTTCCTTATTCTCTTAAGGTCACTTTTCTGGCAGCTGGTCTTAGCTCTAATTCACAAAGAAAGAGCTCATGAGCTAGACCTCATGGATGCAATGAAGATGATGATAAGTGTCGGAAATGATTAGTGTCAAAACCTTTTGGAAGCCAGGATGGAACAAAAGTATCAGCAAACACAAGATGGCCTTGGATCTGTGCCAAAACCCAGCAGCTTTAATTGGCATGGGAATTGCCAAACATTAGTTAGTTTTGATCTGCCTGGTTTTCAACCCCAGAGATTTGCTTTTGAATGAACCAAAACGTCAAAACAGAGCTTAGGTGAAACTACTAAATCTAACCTAATCATGTGGAACTGCAAATTCCATGTGGCTTCTGTATAAAATCATACTTCGTCTCAGGGTCGTTCAAAACTTTGCCCTGGTTGTGTGAACTTTAGCAAAACTTTCTGACAATGATTATCTGAATTTTGGGTCTGTAATGAAACCTGAGTTTAACATAGCATTGAATTTTGCTGTGACTATTTCAGCATAGCTGTACTCTCAGGACTTCTTATGCCAGGGGAGAAAAATTTTCTCCATTGTAGTTTGACCTGATATATATCTGTTAGAAATGAGCCATTCTCAAGAAAGACAACTCTGGACTGAATGTAGTTCAAATGCTTATTCACATCTAAATATGGTTGAATTTTAAAAACACGTTCATGAACAAAAGCACCACGAAAGCTCAGATCAATTATCAGAGAGGCCAAATGATCTGTTTCTCCATCTTCAGGTAACTACTTGTGTAAAGTTTATTAAACTGTCAGAAGTTTCATGAATTCATGTGCAAATGTACATTAAAATACATTTTTAATAGTTTTTAATCCCAATTTCTCCATTGTTTTTCTCTGGTTCTAAATGTTTGGTTGTCCAATCAGAAAAAAATATGGTCACATTATTAAATGACCAATCACACCCCAGAAGCAATGAATAACGGATATCAATAGTTTGCCCACAACAACCCATTGGGTGGAAATTGTTCACCCAAAGTATTCAGCAAAACCTGCAAATGAGTAGAAATCATGTTTGACTTTACAAGCAGAAAACATGCACTGTGATTATGATTCCACTTAATCAATTAACCAGCTCTCTTCACCTTATTCAAACCTCTTCCATCTGGGCAGCAGATCACATCAGAACAGTGTTTCTTGGCAGCATGTTAGTGATCAGGACAGAACTGTGATAGCAGCCTATAATTCAGCACTTCTGTTCTAAACTTTTAGTGGCTAGGATTTCAAGAGATTTTCTGTCTTGGACTTGACTTATTGGGAGAAGTGTTTATCAGTGGCGGGGTCGGGAGGAGGGAAGTAATTGACAAACAGGGGTGTGCTCAGTGAAGAAGCAATGGTATATGCATGGCTACTATGGCACAGGTCGGTGCCACCATTGTCTGACAACTAAATTAGGACTTAGAGGCTTAGAGGTGAGATGCACTCTGAATTACCAATGTGACTCTGACAGCAAGCTGACAGCAGTGAAGGAGTGCTGAGCATTGAGGAGACAGCTGCCTTGCTCCTACAGCAAGTTGACAGCAGTGAGTCACCCTTCATAACCTTTGACAAACCCAATGCTCCATGAGTGCTTCATACTGAAGAGCCATTCCAATCCACCAGGATGAAATATTGATCTGTGTGCTGGGACTGACAATCTCCTTTCCTGCCTTTGTACTCATGACAGGGGTGATGTGAACATATCCAACCACTTCTCTGTTGCTTCTTTTGGATGAGAAGCAAAACTAATCTTCTGGCACTGAGAGGCACTAACAATTCAATGCTGCTTTCACCTTATTAAAAGTAGGGGTGTTAATCCTGTGTCCTGGTCAGATTTAGACCTGGCTTATTACATTGTGCCTATTTATTGTTTTATTGGGTATTTGGGGAAAATTGAATTGTCCGAGGGTAGGGTGAGAGGTGGAAAATGGTATTAGTTAGCCACTGTAACTGCATTACAACTTAACTTTACGGTTCTAAGGTTGTGTGTGATTGTTATGTAGGTATGCAATGGCAGGGCAATCTTTTGTATGGGCACCTTTTAATCATTTTATAGAGCCAAATAAAAAATTAAATTTTCTTTGTGTCTTTCCATCCTTTAAAAGGAAATAAAATCAGATATATTTCCCTCCAAAGGTGGCTGTGTTTCAGTGGTGGGTAATTCTATGTAGGTTTATGTATTTTAGCATTCACCATAACATTATAGCTCAGGCTGCAGGTATACATGTCCACATAGCATCAAGGTTTTCAGAATATTGTTTGAATATTTCTATGCCTAATTGGCACTTGCAATTATAACATGTCCATCCATTTGCATGTGCAATTACCATGACTGCGAAGGTAATAATGATAATTGTATTCAAAAACTAGTTGCACAAAGGCTCATGCAGTTTTGCATAAATGTTTACACATTGAGTTCAGAAACATTTTCTCTTGCTTCAGTCAGTAAAGTCACTTTACTTCAGGATTATATAAATCTGAGCTCCTACTATTACAATCTTTGGTGAACAGCTTCAGTAGAACTGTGGAATTGTCTGTTTCAAAAATAACTTGTAGGAGGAACATAGTAATTGAGGTCAGATGCAGCCAGATAGCTGATGAATCATATGCTAGGAACTGCATTAAATGGACAACATCCATCTGGAGATGAGTTTTGCAATGTTTTTATCTCAAGCCTTTGTTGCTTAGTGATTAACTGTGCACACTATTTCAGGGAGTACCTCTTTCCTTCTGAGAAGATGCAAGCAATTTTCTTCCAAAAGGAAGATTCTGGTGAGGTTCTTTTATGTTTCATAAAGACATTTTTCACTCTCTTAGGCTGCTAGTTAGTTAGGTAGAGGGTGACATTTTGATTAAAAATTCAGACAATGCATGTCTCAATAGAGGTCCCACATTCTCACTAACCTATTGCATCTAAGCAACCAATTGGTGTGGCTAACTAAGATGATACATTACATGATTTTTCATCATCTTCTATGGAGAAAACAAGTTTGTGAGCCAAGATTAATTTGCTCTTTTGAATGCAAGCAGAAGACATTGAAGACGTAAGACACTTGCCTGAATGTGCCTGAACCTGTTGTGTGTGTGTGTTTTCTTCTGAATGGCACCCAATTAGAAGGCATTTTGTAACCAAATCCCATGTTGTGTAGTTTTTGCCTAACAAGTATGTTTATAATTTTCTAATTGGTCCCCAGCACCTCATAATCTCATTTTAAATACATCTACTTACAGTTGTCTTTCGTATAGTGCTTGTTGGTATCTCAAAAAAATGCCATCACTTTGCTCAGTTCTCCTTTGGAAATGCTGGTTGTATTGCATATGTGCATAAGAAAAGCCAGAAACATGTTTGTTGTCTTTGTTGATTTATCATCAGTGTGTGGGTTGGGGGGACTGGAAGAAAAGAAATGGCTTTTACTAAAGAAGAATGAGATGTGATAGGCTTTCCCTTTGCTGATGGGTACCAAAGAGCACCTGGCCTACCTGGTACATTCATACAACTATATTTTAAGTCATGGGGTACTGTAATAAGGCAGGACTCATGACCAGGGCGCCTCCTTCTGGCTGTCCTGGGAATTAGCTCTCGTTTCACCAGAGAGCCCTTGTCTAGTGGTGTCTCACCTGTTGTCACTCTCGCCTCCACCACTAGGACCCATGCCGCTCCCTGGACTGCGTTGTCCTCTTCTGAACTCAGCCCTATGGCTGTGCCCCACTCAGTTCTCTCCCTCCTTCCATGGGACCTGCCAGTCTTTAGACCAGCCACTTGCCTTGGTGCCAAACTGCAGTCTCTGATCTAGCCACTTGCCTCAGTGGCAAACTGCAGTCCATGCATTGGCCACTCCCCTCAGTGGCAAGTGGGGGAGCAAAAGGGGGGAGGGTCTGCCCACTATTCCGGATCCCAGAGACCTTATAGCCAGCAGCCACATACTGCTTGCCCCTTCTCCTATTCTGCCATTTGTTCCTCTGTGCCACTTCCCAGCAGCCCTAGCACCTCCTCCACCCTTGTATCAGGGCCTCAGTCTGGCAGCCATTAGGCTGGAGCTCCTCTTGCTCCCCTGACCCTTCACAGCACTGCTCTGTCCATGGTGCTGTTTCTCTCAACCCTCCAACAGGGCAGTCAGACCTCCTCCCCTAGCTTCCAGGGAGATACTACCTCTCTTCTGCTCAGCAGCTCTTCTTATATGGTCCAGCCTGCCCCTGATTGGCTGCTCCACTAAGCGTTCTCTTCATTGGCTGGCTCAATAAGCTGTCTTCTAATTGGCTGGGTTCTGCGCAACCTCTCCAAGGCTGATTTAACTCTTCTGCAGCCTCCTCACCACAGGTACAAACATATTTATTTGTGCTTCCCCTGCTCCTTTGCCTGTGCATTTTCATTACCCATTTGTTCCCCTGTGAGCTTTGTTCCTGTTTAAACCTTCTTGTCAGTAAGACGTCAAGCTTTGAAAAACTCTATTTTGTTTCCATTGTTTTTTCTTCTCTCAACATTTGTTTTGCTGATTTATTTACACTTAGCAAGCAAGGAATCTCACATTCATTCTCCATCTATGAACACTGTGGACTAAATTCAGCTCTAGCGTGGCAGGTCCTATTGAATGGTCTATGGCCTACGGACACAAGTGGTCTTCATATCTTCTCCTGATGGTCTGCAGAACAAGACATTTTGAGAACTGTGCAGAGGGAGGTGAAGATGATACTTTTCGTATTTAGTATCTAGGAATCTAATGTCAATTGCAGGTGAATTCAAAACAAGAAACACATCTGTTCTGATTATTTTCTAATCCTGAGAATGCTAAACTGTGCTATATCAGCATCTCATTTTTAAGTCTCATTTCAAGGTGAAACCACATTTTAAATTGAGGGATGATTTTTGTTGGTGCTGGGTTTTGGTTTCATTGCACCATGGTGAACAGGTCCATAACTGTCTCATGTAGCTGAAAAATTCTTATAAACCATGTGCTAATTTTCCCATTCGAAAAAGTACCAAGGAAGGAATTAAGGGGTATTTTTTGTTTACTTTGCAAAGCTCCAGATCCTAAGTTTTGTTTAGAGCCTCTTGTTACCATTAGATGTCCAAAATAGCTAGAAGTTTTAGATAACCTAAGTATGAAAAGCAAATAGGCAAAGACTATTTGCTGGATTTTTTCACATTACAACTAAGTTGAGATTTAGCCTGAATTTAGTATTAATGAATTTTCTTCATTTAAATAGACACTGTGATATTACTTGGTGGGCTTCTGTAGGCATTTAAATACATTTTTTGTTTTCATTAATTGTTGTTCTTTTATTAAAAATTCAAGTTATATTTGGTTTGTTCAATCAATTCCCTTCTGAGGCAGGATTAAATAACTACATTTATTTAGGTGCAAAATGCTGGCAGATCAGAGAGAAAGCATATCTCAAGGTACCAACAGGAACTCTTAAAGCACCAACTCCTCCTATGGCTGCCATCATTCTAGAATAAGGAGTGGAATTTGAAAAAAGGGGCTCAGACTTCACTCTCTGTGGCAAACTGAAGTCTGTAATGGTCACTCATCATTGGCAAGGGGTTTGAACCAGCTGCCTCTGCCTATCTCTGGGCTGCACCGCTATGGCCCAAATATCTTCTGTAGGCCTTTAACAAGGCCTGCAACCTGTGGAGTTGCCAGCTTGGAATTCCCCAGCTCCTATTTTTCCCAGCCCTGTTCCACTTCAGATACCCTTTTCTCCCAGACAGCCAGGTCCTTCTCTCTCCACAGGTAGAGAGAGACTGACTTTGCTTCTGGCTCACAGCCCTTTTATCAGGACCAGCTGTGGCCTGATTGGGGCGTGGCCCACCTGTGGCTGCTTCCCCAATCAGCCTACCTTATTGGTTCCCCAGGGCAGCCCTTTCTCAGGACTCTTTTAATCCCTTCAGGGCTGGAGGGGGTGACCACTCCACTACATGAGAATCCTCAGAGAATCAAAGAATGTGAATTAAGAAATCACATGTACAGAACACATCCCCACACCTAGCCTGAATGCAGAAGATCAGTTGCCTAGAGATGATTGTCTCAGGGTATTTATATTAGCTCTCTAAGCATAGCATATACAGTAGGTTGAAATGCCGTTGCATCAGTGGTTAGGGAGTTGATATTAGAAAATAAGCCAGGAAAATCACTCATTTTTAACTTGGTGAATTTCTACTGGCCAGGTCTCTGGGCTGTTGGGAATTGATGTAGTTCCATTGATTTCAATGCCGATTTGCTCCCACTGAGAGTCCCTAAGTCTTGTGAATCTTGCTCAAAGTTATCACTTCTGCATGAAAATGAAACTGAAAAATAGTGATATTTTGCACCAGGAACAAATCAGAACCATTTAGCCAATCACAATTTTTCTTAGATCATTTCTCTCTGATTCCTTAGTGACAGCCTTAGAGATTTCTCGGATCTATTTCTACCCAGAAGAAGAGGCACCATGCCATGCACTTGTCCTCATACTGTTCTTCAACCATGATCAAGATGGTCCAAGTCTAAGTATGAGCGCCCAGTTCAGTCTTCATGAAGCAATGAGCTCCTGACTTCCAGACCAAAACTGATGACAACAATGAAGATGATGATTTATGACAAGGACAACTCCATGCTGGCAAATGGACAGAGACCCCTCCACAACTCATTTCACAAAACCATCAGAATTCCATGCATTTAAAAATGGAACGCATGCAGTAAGCAATAGCTGTCCGACTCCCATTGGCATCACCAAGAGTCATTTGAGCACCAGATGCCTTTTTTTCCCAGTGTTCAGGGGGCCCTGCTTAGAAGCAAGCAGTGCAAAATATATAATTATTTACACACTATATTAATTGACAACGGTAGTGGTTCCCCTATATGATTACCATTAATAGCTATGTCAATTACTATCATAAACTTTGTCCCTTTTATGTCTTGCGGATTAGAAATTTGGTTCTCTCAAACCTTTACATAGGAGTTTATGGGATAATTATACTGTGTAATTTATTCTTTTAGTGGATCCACCATATTTTATCTTGCAGATGAGACATCCATTTTCATGGTATCTATGTCTAAATCTGAGCTGTGTGCAATTTCCAGCATACACACTTCCTGGGTGAAGTCAGTACCTCCTGGGGAAAAAAGAGAAGACAAGCATCTCTTCTATCTCAACTGTAGCAAGGACACTGTACAAATATCAGGCCTATCTAAATACTAGAAGACAAAAAGGGACTAATTAGCTAAAAAGCTTGCAGCTATAGGAACTTTACAGAATAATAGTCAGGATGGTATAGGCCCAGACATCAGGAAAACCATCACCACCATCATAGAAACAGTCAAGCAAATTAGCTGGTATTTAATCAACTTCTTTGTCAAGCTAACATACCTAGGTATTTAAAATAGTTCACCAGCAAATTCTGCTTTAATCTCTTAACCTTGCTATTCCCCAAAGGATTATAAAGTTCATTGTAAGGGCTGGATAATTATATGGCTGCTACCATAGCTAGCTACACATGTTGAAGTAATAAGGTTAATGAAATGTCATGCTTCAAGGGATAAATTGTAGGGGGGAGCCTTATGGAGGTCAGGAAGGAATTATACCACTGTGTACAGCTCTGCAAAACTAGCTACATTTTCCTCTTTCGCTGAGGCATCAGGCCACTGCATGCTGTAGGATGCAGCATTAAATGGACCAATATCTTACACAGCAAATCCTCCGTTCTGATACATTATCCTAAATACAATTAACCACTGAATCCCATTAAGTTTAAGAGACAAGACATCAGAAGGACAACAGATCCCTAATTGTAATCAACTTGTTTTGTTAAAGCACAAGCTTAATATACAGAAGTTACATACAACCCCTATTTAATTAGCTGTTGTCAGCCGGCTGCTATTAGCCAGCCAACAAGAATTGCTAAATATGACCTAAAGCTCCCTTTAAACTTTCTGAAGCTAGCTAGCTACATCCTTTGGAGCCCCTTTTCTGCTTAATATGCAATAATTGTGGCAGTGAGCACTTTGCCACTTTTCAAAATAATGATTCCCTTCTGGATTCTAGGAGCTGTATACAATCAAATATTGATTGCTCTGTCACAGTGCAGTATTCTCAAAATTCCACCTGATCTCCAAGCTGTATTAACATTCTTATTACACTGCTGCTTGTGGGCAGGAGTTAAAAATTGTTTCCAGAGCAACATTTTTTGAGACTGTTTCCTCCTAATGCCACTGATAGCTTCAAACCTAGAAACTGTTTTCACAGAACATGCTGGGTCAGATCCTCAGCCAGTGTAAATTAGCACGGCTCTGTTCACTGCGAAGTCTGATTTGGTGACAATGGAGCAACACTAATTTACACCAGTGGAGTAGCTGGCCCACGAATACCTTTAATCAGAGCATTCACTTGGTGGTACAAAAGATGACAATGTTGGGGACAAAAGTCCTGTGTGATGCCCCACCGGCCCCATCCTCACTGAACTCCCTCATAGTGCAGACCACCACATCCAAACCCACAGTAGCTCTCTGCCGTGTGCTGGCACCCAAGACACCTGTTAAATGCTGCTCTTAGGTCATGACTGAGAACTGAGCCCAGGTTGTTTTCAGGGTACAGTGAAGCACTAACCGATATGCTGCTAGGCTAGTCCAATTAGAGTCTCTTTCTTCAATAAAGCCATGAACTCAAAATATTACCAATGTGCTTTGTTCATTAAAAAGCCCCAAAGAATAACAAATCATCACGGTTTTCAGCTAATTTTACATTTAAAGTATGTGAAATGTACCTGAAAAAGTCTAAGCATTTGCCAAGCTACTACCAGGCTGTGCTAAAGGGGAGATCCACCTCCATCCCTAAAACTGGCCAGCCAGTGCCTTTCACCAGTGCAATAGTCACATGAAATTTAAAAAAGAAATACCTGTAATATACTTGACAAAATTTGGCTGCAGTCATTTTGCCTTAGTTTTGGATGCGACGGCTGGGTCTCACTCCAGCAATGTATTTACTGAGATAGATTGGCAAAATAGGCCAGTGTAATACATTGGGCTAACCTGAATCCTACTGTACCTCTCCTGACTTAAAGAGCTAGGGCAGAGGTTAATTTGGCCAAAGATAGCATTGTCATTTGCATTCTGCTAGCAAAATCTCTCATAAATACTTTTACAAGACATTTTTTAATGTTCTTCATTTCCTGGCATTTGCTTCAATCAGTAGCCAGCATTTTTTCTGCTTTCTAATGTGTTTTTCAATGGTTCAGATAGGAGGCACTCACACCAGAGAAGGAGCAGAACTTATTTTATGCTTAGATGTGCTGTCAGCAGTGACTTTCCAGATGACCACTTCAAATGAGTGGAAGATGGTTATCAGAGTTCAGTGACTGGTGTTCCTTTGTTTGCCTATGCTTCACATGTACCCAGAATTCTTGTGCTCTGGAGTCATTCAGACATATAACAAACAGGATTTCCATGAACTCCTGTGTTCCCCTAGCCAGTTCCTTTCCTGCTACAGTTCAGTGAGTGTTTTCATACCACTGATACAGTGGCTAATGTGTTGAGATCCCCAACACATAGTCCAATATTCTCTTTGCCACAGGGTATGGGAGTGGTAACTCCAAGAAGGTTGCAAAGATTGGCATTTCTTTACCAATAGCACCATGGTGCCTTGAGATGGTTTTGTAAACTAAGTCAGATTGCTATGGATTAACACTAATATGCCTCTGTTGAAAATCAGCCACTCCTCACTTCTGTGCTTCACTCATTCTAATACAGCCTTCCCTTTAAGAGTTGAATGGCCCCAGAAATGCAAATAGGGTTTCCTATCTGCTAACCCCAAAAAGGAAACCTGACCTTTAGATCATCCACTATGGGACAGAAAAGGCCAATCCTTGACCAATATATCTTTAACTTTGTTAGAACAATATTATTAAGGTTGCAAAGTCCAGCACTCAAACTTTAGGAAATGCCAGAATTAAGGTTCTCCATGCAGCCTTAATTCAGCCCCCTTCTGCATATGCATTACAATACAGTCTTTAATTCCATGATCATATCTGAAATACCCAATCACAGTCTCTGTCCTACCCACTCTATGGCTCCTGGTCCCTGTCCTCTTGCCCAGCCTATCCCAGTTCCTTCCTCCAAGCTCTTTGTTCAATCTGTCTCTTCCCTGCCCACCTGCTAGCGCCCAGTACTGGTATTCCTTCCTAGGCTCCTCATCAACTCACTTCCCACTCCTACCATCTACAGCAACTTACCCCAGTCTCTCCCACCCCAGCTCCTTGTCCCTGCCTTTTTATCCAGTCAGTCCCAGTTCTCCCCACCTCCCCATTCCTAGCAACTTTTCAGTTCTGCATTATATATTTCCATAATTTGTATCTGTATTTCTATGATGTTTTTTTAACAAACTTCCTTAGGATGAGTATTATTGAGGCAATAGAATCTGTTGTGGAGCCAAGGGGTATCTGAAAGGGGAAACTGAGGCAGGTGCACATGGCGTGCAACAGAGTACCACAGGAGGGCACGCCAGGTAAGTCTGTGTTATCACAGTAATTATATTTTAATAAGCAGTCTTTAAAAAACCCTGAGAAATCATTATCTTCTAAATTGCTAAGTTGGAAGTTCAAGGGGAATGTGATAACAGTGAAATAATAAAGATTTTGATACCAGTAAGCACTATGCCTGCATGTATATGCAATTTAAACTGCCCGAGTTTTTGAACAAATACAATACAAAATATAGTCAGTCTGTAATAATCCTGTCCCTCAAGAAATCTCCTAATTTGTTTTATTGCTTTTTAATATTTGTCCCCTTTCATTTTCTGAAATATAATCATAGTTCAGTGACTCCATCTGCATGGAATCCAGCGACAAAGCCTCTGCTGTAATGATGTATAATGAATGAATCCCAATTTCTTAATCACTCTGCTCCTTCTATTGTTCCCTCATTTGAATTCATGGTTTCCAGGAAATTCAATTATATTCACAATTTCATCACCAAATTACTCATATAAATAACAGACAACATAATGTCCCTCCATTTTCTGAAAATGAAACAAAATAATAAAAAAGTTGTAGCAAAATATGGAATGCATCATAAGAAGTCAAATTTACTCAATAGCAGAGTAAGGAGGAAGAGATGGCAAACACTATTCCATATGGTTTTGTGTTTGCCATGTGGTGATAGCTATCCTTTCCACTGGGACACAGGCATAGATGCTTTTGCAAGAGCGATCATGAGATGGGACCAGCATTGCACCAGCTTTTGTATTCTTGTTCAGTTGCTGCCAGAAATACTGAAAAATGAGGAAAATAAAAAACTATGGAAGTAGAAATGCAGCACAAATAAAGTTGTATGTTCTGTAGAAAGCTTTATTTTTTGCCCCTAATGTCTCTACTTTATGATGCATCCTACTCCTTGTTTACTTCTAAGTTCTCATTAGCTCCCAACATAAAAGGTATAAGGTGGGCAGCAAAACCAAGGGCTATGTTCTGTGAGCTTTTGAATGCTCTAGCAAGCTTCTATGCAACAGTCCCGAAGCATTTCCATTTATCACCAGATTGACTTCGGCAGAATTTGAGATTACTTTTCAGTATCAGGCCATGAATGCATTGTGTTCAGAAGAGAAACAGCACAAAACACTATTTTATTCTCCCATAAAAATATTGAGAATTTTAATTCTGAAAATCTAATCCTAAAGCAAGGTACATACATACTCCATCCAAGCAGGAAACTGCTTTGCTTGGCTGAGAGTATAAGAAGTCTGGAATGTGCTATCTACTGTTACAATTTTGAAAGCAATCTGTAATTTTGGGGTCCCAGTTTTAGTTTCCTAACTTTCTGTAGCAGTCCCCAAATCAAATTTGTGCATTAAAAATGGGTATATCAATGTCTTTCAGCTTGATCAGAGCATGCAAATGCACTTGCTGCATACACATCAAATATTTGGATTCCCAGAAAATTTGGTACCCTGAAAACTAGGTGACACATTGTTAGGACTTCTATTAATTCAGGAAAGTACTTAAACATCTGCTTAACTTTAAAGTCAATAGGACTCTGACCCAAGTTTTATGTTAACTACATAATGAAATACTTTCCTGAATTGGGGCCAACATGCTTGAAACTGTATGCTCAAATGCAATGCCTAGCATGAGCCCATTTTGAAAATGTTGTCTAAAGTTATAAGATCAAATCCTGGTTTCCGTTACGTATGTGTAAACAGGGAGTAAATCCACTGACACCACACCATCCAGATTTTCACCAGTGCAATTTAGTGCTGAATTTGACTCATAATTAAATAATTTTCCTTGAATGATATTCCCAGGATAGGTCAAGTCTTGTTCCTACCAATTCAACTATCTACTAATTTGTGGGAACAGCAGTCTAGAATCCCATTGGCTCACTACCACAGCAACAATTCTATGCTTGTTGATAAAGGGGAAGACCGTGAGTATAGGTAAATCTGAGGCTTTTAACAAATTGAAGGGTTAAAGCAAAATTGTACCTGTCAGCAGCCACCCACATATAATTTCTGTTGGGCAATTATCTTTAAAATCAAGAGGAGAAGATGTTAATTACTTTCCTTAGAGATTTTGGTGGTCATTAAAATGCATGCATGCATATTATTGTAAGTGCAATTGAATAATAATTAATAATAATTTAAAGGTGTTTGCTCCAATTTTGCTCTGGTTTTAATTCAGATGGGGTTAGAAAACACATTCCAAAAAGTCAGAGCAAAATTTAGTTTTAAATTCATTCATCTATCAAGTTTCCCATGGATGCAATGCAAAACCATGAATAGGTACAGTTCTCAGTCTTTAAACAAATGTGAATTTGGAGTTGAACAAAATCCCAAACCAGGCGAGTTTTGCATGGCTTCTGGGAATTTGTAGCCAAAGCTTTGCACTGCTCAAGCCTCCAACAGAGCAGGTTGGAATTAAAATGACTGGCTGATGATGCCCTGATCTTGGCAAAATTGAGAACAGAAATTAGCTGAGTTCATAGGAGGGCAAAAACTGATTCGGAGTATGAGATTGACCATGTGTATGAAAACTTAATGGAACTAAGAGTGTCTAGACTAAAGAAAAAAAGACAGGGAAAATGTAATACTGTTTACAGTACTCTATATAAATGGGATATTATATAGGCAGCAATGACACATTCTTATTATTTAACATTGAACATTAAAGCTGCTGGCCATGCACCTGGATATATTTTTCCCCAAGAAGAATGAAGAAGAGAAACATTCCTTCTATTTCCCAATGGTTTTATTTATTCATACTTTGCCCACATTTGGTAGTCTACTCAGCATAAAAACAAGCTTCTTCTGGAGAGAGCCATAATGTTTATTTAAATGAGAAAGAGAGAGAGAGAGAGAGAGAAATACTCTTACATGCCTGTGATAATTTAAACATCTTACTCATTTAATTTACAAGAGAACCTCCAGATCTGCAGTAACACATGTTTTAAGTCTCATTTTTAAACATGGGCTTCAAATACAGCATCCAAACTTCACATCCAGCTGCAGATGCTAGGAATTAGACAGGTAAATGTCCATTTTACATGTCTGGATGCCAATGCTAACGGCCACATGAGAGATATGAACATCCTATCAACATGCTCCCATTACAAACATGGGTCCTGTGTGACGGAGGACGAGATAAAATCATCTGTGGATATGACTCATTTTTAATTTCTTAGTTGGAAACTGCAGTGTATATGTTTTCAAAATATAACAAAATATAATTAATTATAAAAGAAACCACAAAAGTAGGCACCACCTTCCACATTCGGTACAATTCTTCTACAAAGTTGATGGAAATGTTTATTCTGTGCCTAGTTGTTACACCCCAAAGGGCTGATTTTCAGACCACCACCTCCACATAAGCTTCACACACTTGTACTAACATGTATAGTTCCTGCAGCAACTCCTGCATGTGAAGGTTTTCGGTACTAGCAACAGCCTTCCTAGGTATTGTGCAAAAAGTGCTATGCACAGATGCATGAGTGTGTGTGTATAGGTTGTGCATAATCCAGTTAATTCCAGACCCACAAGTCCACAGTGCAATGTATCATGGGTAAGGTCTTATATCTGGTTAAGGTCTACATTTTAATTATAAAAAAAATAATTCCACAACTAAAGAACAAATTAAGTGCCTTTACTGGATAGTTACCTAATGTATTCAAGGCAATTCTCTTTGATTTCCCTATTGCCACTTAGTCTTCAAAGAGTTATTATTTAAATTGCAAGTTTGCCATTTAAGCCACAAATACTGCTAATAGCAGATTATATATTAAATTGCTATAACAAATCTCACACCCACACAATCAGCGTCACAGCACAGAATGGGAACATTAAGAGATTGTTCCTACATTGAAAAGTTTAGAATGTGAACCCAATCAAAGAAAGAGGAGAATACTTGTCGGTGAAGTAACTTTTTTTCCCAAATAGAGACCTGCAAAGTGGGTGGGTGGTGGGGAGAATTAACCCATCTCCTCTTTTAGCTCTTGGGTAGTGTCTGTCTTAATGGAAATAAACTGTGTGGTTCTTTTTTCATTAGCTTACTGTTTATTCTTATTAGGGAAATCCTGAAGAAATGCAGTGCCCCCCAAATAATCATGTGACTGAGTAAATGCATTCTTCAGTAACCTGAGAGCAAGACTCACTTATTCTTCACCATTATTGTGCCAACCTTTTCCATCTTTAGGAGGAAAGTATTTTCAAGGGTAAGAGATAAATATTGCACTGCTGAAGGGATGGTGGGGCAGGGCACGGGTAAAACCCCTAGAATGCCCTGCCTCTGCAGGTTAAACCCTGCTTGCTGGCAGGAGGGCCAGGGGCAGGGGCTAGCAGTAACTGGCAGGGAGCCCAGCTGGAAGCCCTAATGAGGGCTAGCTCACAGCCCCAGGCTGGGCTAAATGGCTGCAACTGAGGCTGGGAGCTGAGAAGGCTAGAAAAGCCCTGATTCATAGTCAGCTGAGGGAGGCCAGGCAGGGAATAGGAGGCTGCTACATTGTCTCCTCACTGCCAGCAAGGTGCCTCAGGGGCCTGGAGACCCAGGAGCCAAGACAGTGGGGTAACTGTTGGGGGATTGTGGGGAGCACTGTTTGTTGCACTGAAGCCAAGAAATAAGCACTGTAAATAAAGGACACTTGGGTGAAACACTGAGAGACAGTGTCAAGACCTTTATTGTGGCCAGAACACAGGACCCATGCGGACCCTGTGACTGATGGGAATAGCAATTCACACCCAAAGTGAATGATCCATTATTATGATAATGGAATTATGCTAGTAAGTAATTAAGGAGAGCCAAATGGCAAATAGCAATGACACCAACCATGTTCAACAAGGGCAATAGTCAGAGAGACCATCCATCCTAAAGGAGAAGTTTGGTTCAGGGGTTAGGACAAAAGCCCAGTTCAGCCACTTCCTATGCGACCTTGGGCACGAAGGCTTGGTCTATACTTAAAAGTTAGGTAAACATAATTATGGAGCTCAGGGATGTGAGGCACATAGCATAGGCACAAGCCAGGTGGACAGAAGAATGCTTTTGTTGACTTACCTACTGTCACGGGAAGGTGGAGTTCCTGCAGCTACAGAAAAACCCTTTGTTGTTATAGGAAGTGTCTACACGAGAGCACTACAGCAGTATAGCACTGTGTCTGTGCTGTTGTAGTACCCCAGGTTACACGTAAGTTTTATTTGTCTATGCCTCAGCTTCTCATTTATAAAATGGGGATAATGGCAATATCTCCCAAGCTTGTTGTGAGGATAAATACATTATAGAACTTGAGGTGCACAGATATCAGAGTAGTGGGGGCCATACGAGTACCTTAGATAACGTTGATGTCCCTTCCTATAGCACCTCTGTCCCATTCTTACACCAGTGTGCCACTCTGCCATAGGGCAGCCGATATTCAGGGTCTTGCAAGATGACTTCTCAACAGAGGAGAAATTAGTGATGCAGATTCTGGGCATATTCAAATTGTAAAGTACTTTATTTACACATAAGCACCAGTTCTGAAATAAGGTGGTCAAACAACAGGCACAACAATCTCTTCTTCCAAGAATCTCAGCCCACATGTATGCCAAGTTCCCAGGGAGCATCTTGTCACATCAACTGTGTGTAATCAGAGCACAAGGCAGAGCACAATCTCTCCTGCTGCTCACACAGCTCCTATGTGAAAAACCCCCCACTTCTTGAGACACATGGAGTGAAAATTGCAGATTCTGGCATAAATATAATGACACATGAAGAGAAGAGAGTTACCTCACAAGTGGAGAACCAGTGCTGACAGGGCCAATTCAGTCTGGGTGAATGTGGTCCACTCCCAATAATTGATGAGGAGGTGTCAATAACAAGAAAGGGAAAGTTGTTTTCGTAGTGAGCCAGCTACTCCCAATCTCTATTCAAGCCTAAATTAATGGTGTTAAATTTGCAAAGGAATGTTAAATTCCGCACTTTCTCTTTCTAGTCTGTTTTTGAAGTTTTATTGTTGTTGTTGAAGTATGACTACTTTTAAGTCCGTTATAGAATGTCCAGGGAGCTGGAAGTGTTCTCCTACTGGCTTTTGTATGTTACTATTCCTAATGACTGGTTTGTGTCCATTTATTCTTTTACATACAGACTGTCCAGTTTGGCCAATGTACATGGCAGAGGGGCACTGCTGGCACATGATGGCACATGATACCCTGAAAGAGGTTTGCTTTGCTTTTATCTCACAGCCAGACTGTGACTGACTTGGTTGGTGGGCTGAGTCAGTGAATACACACCATAAACAGGTAGAGAAAGCAATGCAGGCACATGCACTTGGCCAGGGGGTGCTTGTGAGAGATGAGTGCAATCCTATTACATGACCCCTTTGGTCATTTCTTTTCTAAGGTGAATAACCCTGACTTTTTCACTCTCTCCTCATATGGAAGCAGTTCCATACCCTTGATCATCCTTGTTATCCTTTACCAGTTCCACTACATTCTTTCTGAGATGGAGTGACAAGAAGTAGACATAGTATTCAAGGTATGAGTGGACCAGAGATTTATATAATGGCTTTATGATATTTTCTGTCTTATTTTCTATCCCTTCCCTAATAGTTCCTAACATATTATTTGCCTTTTTCACCATTGCTCTGCAATGAGTGGAAGTTTTCAGAGAACTAGCCATGATGAAGCCAAGATTTCTTTCCTGGGTGAAAACAACTAATACCAATTATACATATACAACAATGGGTTCTATATTATTTTTGCAGAGTGCCTTACTTAGAATTTATCAGCATTGAAATTTATCAGATATTTTGTTGCACAATCACTCAGTTTTGTGAGATCCCTTTCTAACTCCTCACAGTCTCCTTTGGAGTTAACTATCTTGAATAATTTTGTTTTGTCTGCAAACTTTGCCACTTAAATGTTTGTGCCCTCTTCCAGATCATTTATGAATATGTTGAACAGCCAAGCTTCCAGTACAGATCCTGAGGGAACCCTGCTGTTCACCTCTCTTCATTATGAAAACGTATCATTTATTACTACCTTTATTTCCTGTCTTTCAACCAGATACTGATCCACGAGAGGACCTTACCTCTTATCCCATAGCTGCTTAGTTTCCTTATGACCTTATGGTGAAGAACCACAGTGTACCAAGACTTTCTGAAAAACCAAGTACACTATATCAACTGGACCATGCTTATCCACAAGCTTGTTGACTCTCTCAGAGAATTCTAGTTGGCTGTTGAGGCATGAATTCCCTTTACAAAAGCCATGTTGATTCTTCCCCAACAAATTGTTTTCATCTATGTGCCCAATAATTCTGTCCTTTATTATACTTTCTACCAGTTTGCCTGGTGCTGAAGTTAGGCTCGCTGGCCTGTAACTGCCAGGATCTCCTCATTTTAGCAGGAAGTAAACAGCACATGCTTGGCTGCACTTCCCTGTCCCCTCCAAATTCCTTTTTGTGGCAACCAGAGAGTACCGGTTACACATTTCACTGTATTTCCTCCAGGTCACCTGGAGGGATATGTCTCCATTCACCTTCACTACAGCATTACTTCTTCCTCCACCTTCTTGCACAGCTCTGCATCTTAGAGACGTATGTAAGCTCACAGGCCCTGATTCAGCAAAACATTTCATCTTACCAGCATTCAGCATTTGAGTAACTATATCAAGTCAGCAAAGCTCTAGCTTAAAGGCTTTGCTGAATCAGGACCACACAGACTTACTATTACATTATTATATTTTCCTATGGAGAAAAAACAAAGGTACTTCAGTCTAAAAGGCTTTTATAGTAAAGGAAACAAGAAAAAAAAAAAGAAACAACAAATATTAAGTCTCCAAGACCTTGTCTCTCTGAATTGGGGAAATTTCCTATTCTTCTCATCACCACCTCCTTCCCATTGTTCAGCTCTATCAGGTGTTCTGACCATCATGTCATGAAGCTTTGCGCACAGCAGGTCTAATACTGTGTTAAAAATGGCAGGGCAGTCTATCTGCATGAGAGTTTTCAATGTTGCTAATGCTGGTTGAGTTCAAAGTGGATTAGAGGCAATGGGAAATTTTTAGCAACTCTTCATAGTGCAGACAGCACCCAAATGAGAGCATAAAATGTGAGAATCATTCTGCAGCTTAAGATTTCTTGAACTCAGAATGACAGCCCGTAAAGACAGGCTAAAATGCTCACCAGACAGTGGTAAATACAGCACACAGAATAGCTGCTTTACAGTTACATAGCTATATACACAACACTAATGGACCTCTCAGGTCAAAAAAGGGCAACATTTTAGATTGTGTGAAAACAAACTTTTATAAAACCTAAATCTAATAGAAGTGTCTTGAAGTTTCGATTAAAATTCCAGTGGGAATTTATTTTAAGCAACCATTCCTCTGCAGTGTTTCCAGCCCAACAACATGGCTCATGCTAGCTTTTTCAGTGAAACTGAGTAGTATATTTTCAGTGTCCAAACCGAAAGAAAAGAAAAAAAACCTAAACCAGCTGTTTACAGAACAAATAACAAAATACTAAATAGATTATTTTTTTTTTTAAAAAAATCTATTTACTTTTAATTACTGAAGGGAACATAAATAAGGGAATTTTGACATTCCACTTCACTGGGATTTTGCCTAACAACTGCAGCATCAGTAACTATTATTGTAAATACTCCTCAAAAACACCCTTTCTTCCTTTTACACAGAACAACTAAAAGGGAAGAGGGATTTGCTCAGGATATACAACCCATTAGTGTTGTCTTTTTATTATTTGGCATGACACCACTCTTCAGAGTGAATCCTTCCTGATTTTATCACAGCACCTCTGACTACATCACAGTATCACGTTATACAGTGTGATGCTGCTGTAGGTAACTGATGGTATGGTATGGTGCAGAGGCAGAAGGTAGATGAATAGGAAATATCTTAGGAGGAGGACAATGAGGGTTCAATGGAGGTGGATGGAGTTTGTCGACCTAACTATGTCAGTGTCTACACTACAGCCTTGCTCCCGCCGATGTAAGTGCCCTACTACACAGACATAACAACTCCACCTCAACGAGAGGGATTGGGCTTATGTCAGTGTAGTTAAGTTGGTTGTTGGATGTCGTGTCAATTTCATGGCTCCACTGGAGCTGTCAATTTGACAAGGAAGTTGTTCCCAGCTACCCAGCCAGCCTTCTGCCTGGTCTCCGTTCAGACCCAGGCTGTCACCTGGGCTTCCCACTGGGAGCCCTGCTGCTCCCTGGTATCCTGATTGGGAACTGGGTGGGGGATAGCTGGGCTCCCAGTGGGGAGCTGTACGGAGCTGAGCGCCCTGGCTCTCAGCCCCCCACACTTCCACTATAAAGTTGGTGAAAGTGCTCCGGGTGAGGACACACACCACCCAACAGAAGGAAGGTAGTGTGGACATCAGCCACCGCAGTAATTACTACAGTGGCGCTAAGGGTGTGTCTATACTACCCACTGGATCGGCTGGCAGCAATCGATCCAGTGAGGGTGATTTATCGCATCTAGTCTAGATGCGATAAATCGACCCCCGAGCACTCTCCCATCGATTCCTGTACTCTACTGGTGTGAAAGGCACAGGTGGAGTCAACGGGGTGGAGTATCAGCTGTCAACTGACCACAGTGAAGTAGATCTAAGTACGTCGCCTTAGCTACTTTATTCACATAGCTGAAGTTGCATAACTTAGCTCAATCCCCCCGCCTTCCGCCCCCAGTATAGACCAGGCCTAAGTTGACCTAAGATAGATTCACTTAAGATTGTAGTGTAGACATGCCCTGGAAATAAAATTCCCTCACTCAGGATATGGCATTAGATTTATTTGAAAATTTCCAGTGTTACGTCGAAAACTCAGCATTAAAGGAACATGGACAAGTGTTGTTTTTTGATGGTTCCCACGCCTCCCCCCAACAAATATCTTTATATTAAAAATAGCATCTTATAATATTACATATAATAAATTATTTTCTGTGTATGCAGTTTTGCACAGAACTGGTAGTGCCACCTGCACTTAAGACTCTGTTTCTGTTGTTTATAAACTTTGCCAAACTTTAACAATTTGGCGTGGAATTTTCCACACCAGGTGTCTGTCTCAGGCTGATTTATTAATTAATGTATTTACAATTGTCCAGCCAAAATGGTCCAGCTGTTTCTAAGAACGAGGCTGGAGATAAATATGTTGTTCTGGCCAAGTTAAAAAAAAAAAGTTATCACAACCATTTCATTGAGAGGCTCCAGAACCTCCATACTTTGAAAGCTGCATCTTTGAAATTTGGCAGGGAGTGACTTTTGTGTTAGAGATGTTATTTTTCCTGTTCCCATGAAAACACACAGAAATTTCACCAAGTTATAAGCCTCTGAAAAATCTCATCTTGTACATGCTCAATAGGGACTCATTAAAATTATTTTTTATATTTCGATATTCTCTTATGCACTTAATGGTTTGGAAAGCTACTCAAGTAGTTTCAAAACAGGGCTTTTTGTTTTGTTCTGCAAGATATTGTCCCAAGACAGGATGCAGCTGGCATTTTGTCAAAATCATCATATGTTCCTAAAACAATAAAAGCCTTAATTGTGACTGCTGAATACCTGTTAAGACAGTTCACTTATTAAGAGAATGCCTATTCTATGCAGCAAATCTAATCATATGCAGAGCTACATCTGTAACTACATGCAAGAAAACTCACTTTAAAGGTTTAGTTATCAAACAAGTGAAATGATTATCAAGCAATGCATGTTAGCCTCAGTCGCATGCACAATAACGTCAATGGCAAATAAACCTGTATAGTTTTACACATAATGGTGGTATATTTCACATGCAAATTAGGCACACAACTGCCTGGCATGTATCTTCCTCAGGTGCAACTGCAGATGTAAATAGGTTAAAAATCAAATCCTAAAAGGATACTTGACAAAGGCAAATGAAAAATAAATTTTCAGTGTACCCAAAGGTAAACACAGTAGAAAATTGAACTGTCAAAAGAAGTTAACTGGAAATATTTTCTACCCCAACCTCACATCTCAAAGAACAGCAGCATTATTTTATGCAAATACCTATTGAGACTAGTGTAGACCTATTACATTAATCGAAATCTCATGCAGTGAGGTCATCCATAATTTGCACGTTTCTATTGTACTTCCACCTGCAGCCTCCTCACGGGTTTTCCTTTCATCTGTAAGTTTACACCATGCATTTATTTTAAATCCCGCAAGACATAGTTATGTACATTGCTGCATGCTCAGAGGAGGCTGTGGCTGATTTGGTAAATGATCTATCTTTCTGGCTTTGACACCTCAGAAGAGCAGAGAAGAAAACCACTTTGAAAAGACGTGTCTAAACCTTCTGGATTTAGATCTTGATTGAGCTTCTCCTGAAATGAACAGGACTCTCTGTCCATTAACTTCAGTGGGAGTTGGGTCAGGCCTTTTAGAGAATATAATTGTGAAATTGAAGCTCTTTACGGTAACACACGTTCTATGAGTGAGGTAGTGGCACTGGAAGTGGTATCTTAAGGTGTGGGATCTAGCCACTGAATTGCATTCCTGTTATCCACTGAAAGATGCACCTTCTAATCTCTTTTTTTCCCTATATGCTTATTACAGTAGTGCCTAAAGGCCAGCCAGTAACCATGTTAGTTCCACAACTTTTTTTTTTTTTTTTTTTTTGCCAGGGGTGGGGGGATTGTTTAAGAAGAGATCAGCTAAATGGAAAGAAAATTAAGGGGAAGATGGGTGAGGTGGACAGGAGCAGAGGATAAGAGGGGGAGATGTGTAGTAAAGAGATTGAGAGGGAGGATTGGAGCAAACAGCCCATCAGCATGGGGCATAGAAGGTCCAATCAAAACTACAGAAAAGTCTCTGAATATCCAGAATTCCCTGCTTTAGCTGCTTCTGCCCCTGCCCTCTGGCTAGCTCCTTTTCCCAAGGCCCAACTGTGTGGGGAAGGTTAAACATTCATCATCTGGCAAATATAGCCCTTTTTTTCCTGTTCACATATTGCCCACCAACAGATCACAATTATTACAGATATGTTTGCTTTTGGATAGCTTGCTGGGTTATTTTTACAAATTGATTTCAGCTGATGGACCTTCCATAATCTATGCAGAGTATGTCTCTTTCTGACTTCACACCAGTTTTACACTGCTTTAACTCCATTACTGCCCAGGGATTTACTCCTGATTTACACCAACACAAGTAAGAAGAGACTCAGGCTCACATAGTAGTTATTTGAGTATTTTCATTTATAGAACTGGTTGTTTGAGTTGAGTGATTGGAAACCTAAGTTATGTGGTAACAGTTCTTGTTGCACCTAACTCCTGGGAACAGGAGTACTGTCTGCATTGAGGTGCAGACTTGGCAAGTTGGGGAGAGGGGGAGCAATTTAGGAAGAGAAAAGGAAGCAGAAGAGGAAAAGTGAAATAAGGAATATTTGGCTATTTTAAACCTTCCCATTTTCTGTGTTCCACATGATAAACACATGTATGTATACAATCCACATATTAAAAAAAAGATGAGTTTCTAATTGAGGGAGATGGAGACAGACTCTAAACTTGCATTTGAGTATATGTTCAGGATTGTAGTTGATAATTGTGCGGCTAAATCCTCATTTAACATCCTAGGGGAGTTGCGCAGATGTTGCTATAAAGAGAGACCATACCTTTGTTCCCTACATTTCACAAACTTTATTAGCACCAATTCTTGCTGGCATTTTAGGAACAATGTCTCAATCCCACTGCCAGGTCTGGTGACTCATTTACAATAATATTCTCTCTCTCTTCCAATGACATTTATTGAATTGTGTTCTTTAATTTGCATAACATACACATGCATACAGTCAACTCAAGTTAACACTGCTGCTGAAACCTTAATATTTTCTAATGCTGTTATTTTAAGTGCAACTTTAGCATGCATTAGCTTAGGTAAAGATTTGAGATTAAACGTGCCTACAGTTCACACCAAAATTCATATTTAGCCCACCTAAAGAAAAGTGGCCTTATTTTTCAGACTTCTTGAGCATTTGCAGCTCTCGTTGACTTGCTGAAATAAATCAGACCACGCATGCCTGGAACTTAAATATAAATGGCAACCCCTTCTTGCATTTCATACATTTTAATCTCTCCACCCATCACTGAAATGCATCCAACATCTGTTGTGCAATGCAATAACTGTTTAACAGCACATAGCAATTCTCCAAAACAGTGTACAACCAGAACTGAAGATTTCATATCCAACTAAAATGCAGCAGGAATTTAAATGGAGAGAATAGATCAGCCAAGCTGGAAATTGAGCTGGACACTGAGCTATCAGCCTAAATCTTAGAAAAAGTGGCTTGGGATCTTTAATGACCAGTAGATTACTGCATACCACATGCTTTATGGACAAATAAAAGGCAATGGTCCCTCTCTCAAAGAACATAGAAAATCTGAAAAGTAAAATGTTATATATGGCTTGCAGTTCATAGTATGTTCTTCATACATTCACTGTCCTGGTACTTATGTACAGCTGACACAAACACACTGCCCCCTCTGAGCAAAGTCCCTCCTATTCTTCAGGTGGGTCTCATAGTCTCTGTGTTGGTTTTAAATAATATATGACAATAAGCAAAGACACTAAATGATGGAGAAGAAACAAAGTTCATAAATAAAGTTCATAATAAGAACATTTTTGCAAACGCATCTTTGCAGGAATATTCATGGCAACTCATTCCAGTTCAGTTCCAGAACTCGATTCATGACAGATGAATTTGTTACATCAAAACCCAGTTTTTTTTATCTTCTGTGACACATGCTGCTAAATACAGCATCATTCTGATAACATATATATTTCCTACTAAACTGCAAGTAATTCAGAGATGATTTCAGATTATGGAGTTTTGTCAGAAAGGAATTTTTTACTCAGAATTATGGCATTGACAATTCATTAATAAATTTGAGATATTTGACTTCAGACACATACGCAAAACTTTGGCTGTTGATGTTAAACTGACCGTGTTATGTTGTGTACATATAAACACACACACACAGGTAAGTGCGAGAGAGGTGCAGGCTGCTGTGCATGATGCTGCTGCATTGACCGGTACTAGTTTTTGCTCTGTTATGGACCAAATCCTGCCATATTAATGAGTCAAAATGATAAATAAACTAACTCTTAAATAATAATGAATAATAGATTTAATGTTAACTTATATTGAAAGAAAATAGATTCCAGTTTCTTTAAAGACAGGAATATGAAATTTGATGTTTCAGCTCCTGAATTTAGTGCCCCAGTTGTTTAAAGATGCTCAGAGGCTTGGAACATTAAAAGTGCTCCCAGCAGAGATGTTGGAGTGAGCAAAGGGTGGGTGAGTCAAAGGTACATACAAATTGCAATTTATGGTATTGTTCAACAATGTATCCCCTTCCAGCAATCTACCAGTGAGTCACAATTTACCATATAAATACCAACACCTGCATGTGGGCAGTGTACCAGACATGTAGTAGACTTAAACCCAGCGGCTTGAATTTACCACACAGTACTAAATCATCCTCTACTGGAGTTATTAGCACTATTATTAAGGTTGCCCAACTCTTCCAATTTTAAGAGTTTGTTTTCTGCTGCTTATAACTTTGCCACATTTTAATCATTTGGACTGAAATCGTCCATGCCAGTCTGATGCTGAAGTTTTAGGCAAATGTTCAGCAAAACTGTTCAGCCATTTCGGAGAATGAAGCTAGGGGAAAATATATTATTTTGCCCATGCTAAAAATTTCCAGTGACATCTTTGGAAAGGTCTAGGGCCCACATGCTTTGAAGCAGGGACATGGCATTTGGCAGGGACTGCTCTTGGTGTCAGGGATATGCTATGTGT
Source organism: Dermatemys mawii (assembly GCA_007922305.1). Taxonomy (NCBI): domain Eukaryota; kingdom Metazoa; phylum Chordata; order Testudines; family Dermatemydidae; genus Dermatemys; species Dermatemys mawii. Next base: position 4,800,707 of record ML677354.1, read on the forward strand.
CAGCCTCAGGAAAATCTGCCCAAATCTGGCCTGTTTGCATAAACTCAGTAGAGACATCTAGAGCTTCAGCTAAATTTTTGGAAGACTCCGTACTCACTGAGGATGCTCCATCCTCTCACAGCTCATACATGTGACAAGACTGCAAATGCCTTTGGTGACCAGATAGCAAGCGTGAAACATTGGGACAGTTTTGTATGTGTATGTATGTGATGGGGAGGAGAATAGTTGCATATAAGACAAAGTCCCTAATATCAGGATATTATCAGGATATCTGGTCTCCCTACATTTGCCCCATTTCCACACAGTGACTGAGCATGCTCCAACCCAGCGCTTTGCGGGCTCAGAAGGACTTCCCTTGGAGTGGCCCCAACATTTTTAAATGGTGAGCCAGGCCCCTCATTTTTGAGAACCTGAACTTAGCAGTGGCAAAATAGGGGGAGGGGCACAGGGGCCAACTCCACCTTCTGAATCCCATAACAGAGCTAAGTGGCATAACAGTGAAGTCCCTTCCCGGCTTGCACACCTGTTGGGTAGTTGGCCAAATGTGAGTGAGTTGTGACCTGGCACCATAGTGAGATGTCTAGCTTGCTTATAGCTAGGGTGCCCCCTGATAAACTAGCATCTTTGGATATTACACAGGAACAGTCTAACTGGGGATGGGTTAAGTGGTTGGAAAAACTAAGAACCAAGCTAAACCCTTGTCAAACATATGATTTGCCATACAGGATCAAATCATGAGTCTGTTTAGTCAGACATCTTGCCCTAGGCAGTGACTAATGCCTGATGCTTCAGAGGAAAGGGGCAAAACCAAACAAAACCCTGCACACTGCTTAGCACAAGTGTTCTATCATGTGCTACTGGGATGGAAAATCCCTTGCTGACCCCACATCATCTGACAGAATGTGACCAAATGAGGCCACTTCCACAGAGTCGTGCTACCGGGCTTTTCCATTGGCCTCAGTTAAAACTAGGTCAGAGGGGAGTGAGTGGGGAATAAAGTGAAGGCTGTGTAGAAAAGGTAATAGGGGCCAAAGGGGAAGGGAACGGGAGAGGGAAGGAGAGACTGTTTGCATCCAGCGCAGAGTAGTGGCAGGACAGAGAAGGATTTGTGACAAAAGAAGAGAGGTGGACCTATGTTAAGAGAAGGAAGAGAGATAGATGGGATATTGAGAAAAGACACGGGATAAGAATGGGCACACGGGGCACTTTATTCACATTAATCCTTAAAAACATTTTGAAGCTCACACATTAAGTAGGAAAACTCAGGCAGGCTTCAATATGCAGAATGTGATCTCTCCATCCCTAAGTTACAAGCATTATCAGACTGGCTTGATTTCTTTTTTAAATGAACTGCAAATGTAGGAGTCACCTTTCAATAATATTACTTCCCAAAGCTTTTGACAAGATCAGTTTCCTCCAGTGACTAAGTGAAGGACCAAACTCTGATACTCAAGGTGCATGGGCCTCTCTCTTGGAAGTCAGTGAAGGATGCTCATGAGACTCTGGCCTTTAACATCTGGAAGTGATTACCAGGTCTCCAAAGGCCAATTGCCAATGTGGATGCTTTTGCCAGTTAAAATAGCCTCTTCTCTTGAGAAGTGTTAATATTTTGCTCGTCTGACTTCTTTTGTGTATATTCTATCCTGAGACTTGGCAGACGATTAAATGCTGTGCTACATTCTATTGGGTAGGAACCAGAAATCATGTTGTACACATGAAACTCTGCTGCACTCTACTGTGTGCCTGTGGTATTGTTCAGAGCAACTCACCAGAGAGGACTAAATTGTTGTAGACATTAATTACATGGTTAATTTTAATTAGCTTTTCCTGCATGGATCATACATATCTTGTCTTATCCAACTAGGAGACCGTGTCTCTTTAAAGGTGAAGCTCTTTGTAGAATGTTTTCAACTAAGAATGAACCAGTGATTTTCAAATTAAAATTTGATTATAGGGAGCAACTGTTTCATTATAGGTGCTACTTAGTGAAAGCGTGGTCTGTATAATATTGAAAGCCATAGGTCAGTACTCTTGTAGTGATTTAAAGGGATAACATGTTAAATCTGTTTCACAGTAAAAGTATGTGCAGTGAAATGGCAAAGGTGTGTAAAACACTTCTGCTACAAGAATTTACAGCTCCATGGCAGTCTGAGACATGTAGGCAAAATGCACTGATCATTTTTAGTACTGCTGACTGTAGTAGAGATATACAGCCTGGAGCATTGGGCTTGGTGCAAGGCCCAAGGTCTGAACCACAGTCTGCAAACCCAGGCCTTGCTTTGAGCTACAGTCACAAAGCAGACACTTGCTTACATGTTCACTGTAAGCAAGTGTAAGTACATGAACTTGGCAAAGGTATCGCAAGCATTGCTAAAACACAGGCACTCCTAAGTACTAGGTACTGGATAGCCACGTACGTCCATTCCTGGGAGATGGTCCAGGATCACACTGATCCTGAGTAAGGCAAGTATGAGAGGACAGAATAACAAATGGGGATGTTTTGTTTGAAACAGCAGGTACAAGGTGCAGGTTTGGCAACTAACCATGTCAGGAGTATGTTACATAACTTGTTTATTTCAATATATAAAAGAAATTATAGGAGGGGCATCTCTGTCCAGTGGAGGGGGCAGCAGAAAGTCCCACTGCTGACTGAGCTGACTCTATTGTCATGGGCATACATGCGTTAGTGTACCTGGAGAACGTATGGGGTGTTAGAACCATGCTTCATCGGCAATAAACCTGGCTGGGCACCTTCATCACTGAGCTGAGTCTGTGGTGTTTCTGGGTAGCTTTATCAAGATCTGCTGAACCAGCTACTGCACAGAGCACATGGGTAAAACACACCTGTGTGGCACTGACCGCAGTGACCAAGATGGTGCAAATCCTAACCCTGGTTTAAGCAGCACTAATGGGCTTAAATGTGGCACTACACTCAATGCTGAGGATGGTTGAACCAGGTTTTATTGACAACAGAGAGGATCCACCTTCACTCCACAAGAGCAGGACACAGAATCATTCAGCCCGTGCAAATGACCTCTCTATGCCCTCCACAGCTTTTGACACACCCCAGCCCCCTGTCCCTGCACTGAGCTGGTGGAGGTTGCTGCAGCCCTAAGATACTGCAGGACAGTCCCCAGTGCATTATCTGGGATGAAAAAGCTGAAGAAGTTCAAGATGCCTTATGGCATCACTGATGACTGTAGGAGGCTGGTTTTGTTCTTTCATAGGAACAACAGTTTTCCTTCTAGATAAAAAAGTAGATGATAAATATGTACTGAAGTAAGGAATTTCCTTCCTGAACAATCCAGGTCACTCTGTTCCAGAGGCTAGCTAGTGGGATGGAACTCTGATGAGGAAGTCTGTAAGGAAACTGTGGGCCAACAAATTTCTTCTCTATTGAACCTGTCTTGTTGGTGGGATGAGAAGGAGTTTGTCACTCAGCTTAAAAAATGTCCAAATGGGACCAATTGCAGGGAAGCAAGTGCCTTCCCTATGGTAACTATGTCTCAATGCCAGCTTGGCCCACAGTGAGGCAACAGCATGACTGCCATTGGAGTCATACTCCCAGAGCTTTTCTCTGGCTGCATCTGCAACTTACGTCCTGGGGGAGGAGATACAGGGGGAGGAAAGTGAAGGGTCTATATAGAAAAAAGCACAAGCTCTAGGTCCATATTGTCTTTTCCACCTAGTTTCCACAGGATTAGATGGGGAATGATGTGTGTCCGGGGCCCCACCTCCATCCCACCAATTCCTGCTTCCTGGTCACTCAGTCTCTATTCCACAATCCCTGCATGGATTTCAGACTTTTGTGGAGGGTCCGAAGTGAGGGAGAAGGTGGTGCTGTGGGGCTGGATGAACGAATGAACACACACAGGTTCTCCTCTGCATACAAATATAGTGGGCATGAACTGTAGAACAAATACAGTTGGGGTTGAAAGATGTCATTACTCACATTTGCCAGAAGTAGCAGGTGTATTATTTCCTTCTGTTTACTTTGTGGCTTGAGTGGAACATTGTTTGACAAGTTACAAACAAAAACCTTTAGGAATTGCCGTTCTTATTGTATGATAGTATAAAACAAGGCACCTTCTTGAGCAGAAAGGATGGCGTCCATTATATATCAGCTTAGAGCTTGTCCAGATACACTACCAAAGATTGGAGTTCTTCACACCAATCCAATAACCCTGAAGGCTCAGTTGAATAGTTAGTTTTAATAAGTGAAACTTTGACTTTTGTGAGTGACATGCTATAACTGAGATTTTTGGTAACATGTTAGTAAAACAGTAGATGATGTGAGAAGTCACTGAGACCTTGTTAGGGTTTACATGGAAGCCTAGAAAAGATACTACAATAAATGGTTAATGCATATATATGATCACTGCCCTCTTGGCTGAAATGCTAGAGATTGAACCAAGAACATCCAAAATTGAAACTATAAATCTCTACAGCCTGAGCTAAAGAGTCAGGCTCTTTAGCAGGCACTGTAACAGACTTGCATCCTCTGTGAATCAGGCATAGACCAAGCCTTGTAATACACACTGATGAAGGGGCTACAGATATATATGCTACTACTGTCTACTGCAGGCATGGGCAAACTTTTTGGCCCGAGGGCCACATCGAGGTTAAAAATTGTATGGAGGGTCAGAGAGGGTAGAGAAGCCTGGCCCCGCCCCCATCTGACCACCTCCCACTTCCTAACCCCCTCAGAATCCTCAGCCCATCCAACCTCCTCTGCTCCCTGTCCCATGACCGGCTCTTCCCAAGATCTTCCCCACCCCTAACCACCCCCCAGGACTGCACCTCCCATCTAAACCCCCCAGCTCCTTGTCCCCTGACCCCCCACCCTAACTGCCCCCCAGAACTCCACCCCCTGGATGTGGCCCGCGGGCCATAGTTTACCCACCCTGCTCTACTATATGAATTCCAAACTACTTGCTTTCATATCATTGGCCCCAGTGCTGCAGGAATAATTAGTAACTTTCTTTTAGCTCAAGAAGAAAAAGTCTGTGGTTTTGGAGCAGCAGCTCTGAGTTCCATCTTTGCTGCTGTTGTGACATTCCAAGTGGCAGTATATCAACAATGTAGCTCTGGGGTAGCCATACACATTATGTATATTTTACTGACATTTTGACTCACTGCACTGTGTGATTATTTGATTTTGAGACACTGATATTTTCCGTTATTAAAATGCAGTTATATTTTTTAAAAAAAGTTTAGTGTTCTTATTTACATGGTAACTGATTGAATATTTTAAATGGCTTATTTGTTTATTACACTGTAATAATATATTTTGCTTCACTTGCATGTTTACTCTTCTTTTGTTAAAGTTTTTCCTGTGTTGCATTTAGCTTCCTATACACTTCAGAAAATGAGCTGGCCCAGATATTTAATTCTCAGAAGATTCTGAGGGAGAAATTGAGTGTGTTTGGGTGAGGACTGAATAAAAACGTAGTCTGGTGCCAAAGATTTGCCCCAACAGGACAATAAAGTAACAGCTACTGAAGTGCATCCTATGACCTTACCTTTCATAGGTGTCTGCTACTTTGGGGTGCCTCATTTTTTGCACAAGATTCCTTCCTGTTCACCAGCAGAGACCACTTTATTTTTGTGCATAAATGTCAGATGTTTATCATAACCCTACAGATGCAATGTATGGACAGCAGAGTGCAGTGTTATCTGGTTTATAACTATAGGTTTTTAAAAAAGGTTTCTTACAGCTATTAAACTGAGCATACTGGGAACTGATAAAAATGACTGCACTCCCCTCCAAAGACCAGGTCCTGGCTAGCCCTGCCTAGCCACCTGTGAGGGGTTAGAACTCAGGCACAAGGAGCCTTCTTCCTTTGCCCATCTGCACAGGAGGCAAGCTTGATCCAAGCCTTAGGACTCCTGCATTACAAGAATCCCAGGAGTCTTAACACTAGATACCCCAAAAGGGGGTGGGGAATGGGGAGAGCAAGGAGGAGAGGGGAATGTGCAGGTTGTACCTCCAAAACAGAGGTGTGGAAGCCACCTCAGAGAGCGTTCCCCTCAGGCATTCTCCCTATCTTGGAGTAGCATACACAGACTGCCTCTGGTTATTGATCCAATAATCCACTGTGTCTCCTTTCCCCTGGTTTGTGAAAGACACAACAGAACTCTAAAAAAGCTTTACAAAGAGATGAGTGAACCTGAAAAGGTTCATAATCCTCCATAAAAATCACTGAAAAAAAATCACTAAAAAAATCACTGAAGCTTGTCTGAGCTCTCTGCACCTCCAGAGACCACAAGGTACAGCTGGAAATCCAGAAGGAAACACTTTTTTCTTTTTTTAAGGCGAGATCTGACACTTCTGTTTTCAGTCCTCCTTGGAAACACTTAAAAGACATACTTTCATGGGGGACTTCAGCCATTCTATGTCTGGTGCTGACTAGAAACCAGAGGTGAAAGAAAGGGCTTATAGACTTTAAGGTGAGAAAGGACAATTGTTGTCATCTAGTCTGACCTTCTGCACATCACAGGCCAAAGAACCTTGCCCACCCTTCCTGTGATAGACTCCTAATCTCTGGCTGAGTTACTGAAGTCATGGTTTAAAGACTAAGTTCCAGAGAATCCACCATTTTACACTGGTTTAAACCTGCAAGTGACCTGTGCCCCATGCGGCAGAGGAAGGCAAAAACCACCAGGGTCTGTGCCAATCTGATAGGGGGAAATTCCTTCCCAGTCCCAAATATGGTGATCAGTTAGACCCTGAGCATGTGAGCAAGACCCACCAGGCATATACCTAGGAAAGAATTCACTGTAGTAACTCAGAGTCCTCCACATCTAGTGTCCTTTCTCCAGCAGTTGGGGATTTTTGCTATTGGCAGTCACCAACAGGCCACATGCCGTTGTAGGCGGTCCCATCAGACCATCCCTCCATAAGCTTATGAAGCTCAGTCTTGAACCAGTTAGAAATTTTGCCTCCCGCCCCGTTCCCCTTGGAAGGCTGTTCCAGAATTTCACTCCTCTGATGGTTAGAAACCTTCACCTAATTTGAAGCCTAAGCTTATTGATGGATGGTTTATATCCATTTATTCTTGTCTCCACATTGGTCTTTAACTTAAATAACTCATCTCTCTCCCTGGCATGTATATATTTATAGAGAGCAATCACCTCTCCCCTCAACCTTCTTTTGGTTAGGCTAAACAAGCCAAGCTCCTTGAATCTCCTCTTATAAGGTAGATTTTCCAAACCTCGGATCATCTTAATAGCCCTTCTCTGCACCTATTCCAGTTTGAATTCACCTTTCTTAAACACAGGAGACCAGACGTGCACACAGTATTCCAGATGAGGTCTCACCAGTGCCTTGTTTAATTGTAACAACACTTCCCTGTCTCTACTGGAAATATCTCGCTTGATGCATTCTAAGGCTGCATTAGCATTGTCATGGCCACATGACATTGATGGTTCATAGTCATCCTGTGATCTTTCTCCTCCTCTATCACTTCCAACAGCTAAATCCCCAGTTTACAGCAAAAAGTCTTGCTGTTAGTCCCTAAATGCATGCCCTTACATTTTGCACTATTAAATTTCATCCCATTTCTATTGTTCCAGATCATTCAAATCTTCTTGCATGATATTCCAGTCTTTCTCCATATTGGCAATACCTCCCACCTTTGTGCCAACCGCAAATTTCATTAGCACACTTTCACTTTTCATGCCAAGGTCAGTAATAAAAATGTTAAATAAGATTGTTCCCAAGATGGATTCCTGAGGAATTCCACCAGTAACCTCCTTCCAGGCTGAGAGTTCACCTTTCAGTATGATCCATTGTAGTCTCCCCTTTAATCAGTTACTTATCCACCTTTCAATTCTCATATTAATCCCCATCTTCTCCAATTTAATTAATAATTTCCCATGTGGAACTGTGTCAAATGTATTACTGAAATCTAGGTAGATAAGATCTACTGCATTTTCTAAAAAAAGTAGTTATCTGCTCAAAGAAGAAGATCAGGTTGACCCAGCACAATCTACCTTTTGTAAAACCATGTTGTATTTTATCCCAAATACCATTCACCTTTGTCCTTAACTACTTTGTCTTTCAAAATTTGTTCAAAGACTTTGCATGAAACTGAGATCAAACTAACAAGCCTGTAGTTTCCTGAATGACTTTTTCCCCCTTTCTTTAAAATAGGAACTATATTAGCAACTCTCCTGTGATAGGGATTGTCATAAGTATGAAGTAGCCTAGAATTAGTGTTTACCTGTAAGGGGTTAAGCTAAAGGTAACCTGAGAGGTGGACAACTGACCAATGAGAAATTCCTCAGGAGACAGAAGATTTTGAGTTTCATTTTCTCTCTGAGTCTCTCTCGGTTCAACTCGGCTATAGGATGAACACAGCTATGTCTTTTACTATAACTATCAGTTTTTTATCAAGTAAGGTAGTGACTAAGTTTACCTTCTTTTTATCATTTGGAAAACTTTTCAGTTGGTAGAAATTTATCTCTGTGTTTCTCTAATACTGTAAGCTTCAGCAGGAGGAGAAATTCGGGGAGGGGGTTGTCTGTAACTCTTTACTGATTATTGTAGATGCTGTTCTATTGATGGTTATAAGGGATTTCTTTCTTTCTTTTTTTCTTTTATTAAAATCTTTCTTTTAAGAATCTGACTGCTTGTTTTCCATTGTGTAAGATCCTGGTTTTGGATCAGGCACGTCTCACAGGATTAGGCGAGGTTTGGGGTTTTTTTTTCTCTCAAGCTTTCCAGGGAAGGAAGAAGTTTGGGGAGTTAGTGGAAAGGGAAAGAAGGGTCCCAAACTAACCTAGACTTAGTTTGGTGGTGGCAGCTACTAAGTCCAGACACAGAAGAAGTTGTGTTCTGAGGAAAAACATTTTAACCCAAGCTGGTAAAATAAGCTTGGGGGTGTTATTTCTTTTTCATGCGGGTCCCCACATCTGTACCCGAGAGTTCAGAGTGGGGAGGCAATCCTGACAGGGCATGACCCCTGAGTTTACAGATTCATAAAAATCCTTGCTATTGGACTTGCAATTTCATGTGCCAATTCCTTTAATATTCTTGGATGGAGATTTTCCAGGCCCCCTGATTTAGTCCCATGAAGCTGTTTGAGTTTGACTTCCACCTCATATGTGGTAATTTCTACCTCAATATTCTTATTGCCATTAATCACCCTGCCATTACCCCAAAGCTCTTCTCGAGCCTCATTAAAAATTGAGGCAAAAATATTTGTTTAGGTGTTGGGCTCAGCTCTAGCTAGTTCAGTTCTATCAATGGACAAAGTCTCAGAGAGGTTCTTATTATGTCCACATAACCCTAACTCTAGATTTATAAAGGAGTAGTTAGCTACATCAATAAAACATGGAGTACCTGTGCAACTTCTCTGGTAAAAGAACCTCTCCTAATGCTTCCATCACCTAGGCAGCACAGAAATTGAATGTGGAGCTTCCCTGCAGGGCACCAAAATCCTGAACTGAGCAGCACAAATGTACTTCTGGGTTTATATTTTGGAGGTGTCAAAATTAGTTCTCTAGTGAGCTCCTCCATTATTCAGCAGGTGCACGCTGCCGTGAAGTGAGAACCTTTTAAAAGCCTGTGTGAACTGCAGCTCTGTTAATGTCCAAAATCTTAAGTAGGAGCTAGGTGGTACAAGTCGAGTTATCAGCTCACAATAGATAAAGAATGCCCTAAAGGAAACGGTTGAGAACTTGACCAACAGTTAACAACTTGAGTTCTTTTCCCAGCTGCCCCTGCAGTAAAATCACTTGAAATGTGCAGCCTTGCATGGCATCACTGCAAAACCAGATAAAACTGAGCTTCATTTTGAGATTTCCAAGCTATTCAAGGTCAGAACTCAAATTACAGAAGTGTGGATCCCACATCAATGGAATTCAAACAGAATACCAGCACAAACTCCTGTAGGGTCAAAGTGGCACTTCTTCCACAGCTCAGCTATTTAAATCCCCACCAGAAGAAATGGCGTTTAGCCCCGAGAGAGAGACCAGGCCCAACATACCTTTTTGTTTTGCTGATATTTTTTCAAAGAGCACATTCCTGTACAGACCAAGATGACAAAGACAAGACCTACTAAGACTATGGAAAAGTTTCCCAAGGGAAGCAATGAAAGCCCTGTTACTTGAAACATCTAAAAGTTGATTAGACAAAGCACTTGAAAATAAACTGCAGGGAGCAATCATGCAGTGATAGAGGGATGAACAAAATGGAAAACAACTTTTTCTCACCACTGGTTGCTATGATTATATGGATTTTTAACTTCCATAAGGTCCCAAGGAAAATCTTGGCCATAGGCGTGCACAGCACATTTCATTAGGGTGCGCACCCAGGGAATTTTTTTTCTTTTTAAAGGTGCTGCACTCTGCATTGAAAGCCACTTTTTTTGAGAGACACATTAGGGTGTGCCTGGGCACACCTGGCACACCCTGTGCGCACGCCTATGATCTTGGCCTTAGTCTTTTAGCTGAGGGGAGTTCCTTCTGTCATACCTGGCAAATCTGTCAAGAGCCAGAGTTCTTGTTCCTTAGACACTGAAACTGGGATTTCTTCTCTCATGGGACCTGCACCAATACAATAGTAATCATAGAATCATAGGACTGGAAGGGACCTCGAGAGGTCATCTAGCACTCCCCTACACTCACGGCAGGACTAAGAATTATCTAGACCATCCCTGACTGGAGTTTGTCTAACCTGCTCTTAAAAATCTCCAAGGATGGAGATTCCACAATCTCCCTAGGCAATTTATTCTAGTACTTACCCAACCTGACCGTTAGGAAGTTTTTCCTAACGTCCAGCCTAAACCTCCCTTGTTGCAATTTAATCCCATTGATTCTTTTTCTATCCGCAGATGTTAAGAATTTTTTTCCCCCTTTTCTGCAACAACCTTTTAAATACTTGAAAACTGTTATCATGCCCTCCCCACCGTCTTCTCTTTTCCAGACTAAAAAAACCCATGTTTTCCCCAAATTTTCCCTCATAGGTCATGTTTTCTAGCCCTTTAACCATTTGTTATGCTTTTCTCCGGATTCTCTCCAATTTGTCCACATCCTTCCTGAAACGTAGCATCCAGAACTGGACACAATACTCCAGCTGAGACCTAATCAGAGCAGAGTATAACTGAAGAATTATTTCTCATGTCTTGCTTACAACACTTCTGCTAATATATCCCAGAATGACGGTCACTTTTTTTGCAACAGCGTTACACTGTTGACTCATATTTTCAATGCATTTAATGTCACAACATCCCTGAGAGATGGGGGAACGAAGACAGTATCTTCCTCAAAGAATTTAGCACTCATTTGGGGCAAATCTTGGTAGCAGGAGATTTCCTTCTCCATTTGAAGGTCAGTTTGCAGAAGTGACCTAAAGTATATATTAAAAGGTGTTATATAAAGTGTGATTCACTATGACCCCTAGATCCCTTTCCACAGTACTTCTTCCTAGGCAGCCATTTCCCATTTTGCATGTATGCAACTGGTTGTTCCTTCCTATGTGGAGAATTTTGCACTTGTCCATATTGAATTTCATCCTATTTACTTCAGACCATTTCTCCAGTTTGTCCAAACCATTCTGAATTTTAATCCTATCCTCCAAAGCACTTACAATCCCTTCAAGCTTTGTATTTTCCACAAACTTTATAAGTGTACTCTCAATGCCACTATCTAAATCACTGATGAAGATATAGAACAGAACCGGATCCAGAACTGATCCCTGCGGGACCCCAGTCATTATGTCCTTCCTGGGAACGGTTTTCCTACCAGTTCTGCACACACCTTATAGTAGCTCCATCTAGGTTGCATTTTCCTAGTTTGTTTATAAGAAGGTCATGTGAGACAGTATCTATATTTATATAACACCTTTTAAGATATATGTCAGGTCACTTCTGCAAACTGACCTTCAAATGGAGAAGGAAATCTCCTGCTACCAAGATTTGCCCCAAATGAGTGCTAAGTTCTTTGAGGAAGATACTGTCTTCATTCCCCCATCTCTCAGGGATGTTGTGACATTAAATGCATTGAAAATAGTGAGACATTCTAATACTGTAGTAATGGGGGCCATAAAATACTTAAGATCGATAGATTTACTGAATGCCAAAGATGAAAGTTTGGATTTTTAAGGTTCCATGAACAGTAGATGAATATCTTAACCCCAAAGCTTTGAAAATGTTATTCAACCTTGCAGGCTCAGATAGGGTGAGCTAAGGATTTTTTCTTAATTCTTGGCCCACCCAAGCTGACCAGTGAGCATCCTAAGAAAGCAATATTGTGTATAGGTAAGAGAGCATGAAAAGACCCCACCGTTATTGCTGAGTACTTGTGGCACACCTGCTCTTCAGCATAAAAGGGAGAGAGAATAAACAAGGAAATAATGCACTGCAGGCTTTTATTGTGTTTTGTTTTTAAGTAGAATGGAAACTGCATAGTTGAGCACATTATAAACTTTTACGCTCATTTATAGTCTCAGTCACTGCCTGTAAAAATATACAACTCTAGAAGGTTAGTGTCACGACATTCCACTACCCTGGCTTGACAAGAACAAACCTGAACTTTCCATTTAGGGGTCCACTAATGAATTCAGAGATGTGGCACCACACAGTCATGGCTACATTGCTACTCATATGAAGGGTGTAAATTAATATTACCCTTGAATGATTGTCATACCTAACTGTGGGAGTGATTATTAACTACATTGCTTTTCTTTCAAGTTTCTCTGTGTGTGTGTGTGTGTGTGTGTGTGTCTGTGTCTGTCTGGGGGTTAGGAAGCAGGGTAGCAAAAAAAGGATAATGGATCTAGACTGTTCTCAGTGGTAGCAGATGATAGAACAAGGAGTAATGGTCTCAAGTTTCAGTGGGAAGGTTTAGGTTGGATATTAGGAAAAAAAAATTCTCTAAGAGGGTGGTGAAGTACTGGAATGGGTTACCTAGGGAGGTGTTGGAATCTCCTTCCTCAGAGGTTTTAAGGTCAGGCTTGACAAAGCCCTGGCTGAGATGATTTAGTTGGGGTTGGTCCTGCTTTAAGCAAGGGGTTGGACTAGATGACCTCCTGAGGTCCCTTCCACCCCTGTTATTCTATGATAAACAGAATCCAATCATAGAATATCAAGGTTGGAAGGGACCTCAGAAGATCATCTAGTCCAACCCCCTGCTCAAAGGAGGACCAATCCCCAATTAAATCATCCAACAGATTTTTGCCGCACATTCCTAAATGGCCCCCTCAAGGTTTGAGCTCACAACCTGGGTTTAGGAAGCCAATGCCCAGACCACTGATCTATCCCTCTCCGCCAAGTAGATAAATAAGCATCCATGTTCAACTGCTCTACTGTTCAAAGGCTAATTCGGTTCCAGAGCAATATATTCCACTCCAGAGTTCTAACTCTTAAAAAATTGACTTCTGTGTTGTTGTTATCATTGCTATTAGTGTAACCCACACCCAATCACGATGGTGCTTCCTTTCCCCTTAGTGCTAGCTGTGTCACAAAGAGGATGATGAGCGCTGGCTAGCAGACATGGATCATTTAGCTGTTATTAAGGACATAATATGGCCCAGGGGACTAGGCAACATGCTGGCTGTCATGGGGCCTAGGTTCTATTTCTAACTCTCCCACCGGTGTATGACCCCGGGTTTGCTTCCCTTTCTGTAAAATGACATGGATCTACTTGTGAGCTACAGATGAAAAGAGCTTGATATTACTGTTGTTATTATTTTACTGTCCTGGATGATAGAGATGGAAAAGCTTCCAATAAGGTCAGAGAGTCCCAATCATGAACATGGGTGTCAGTTCAGGGCTGAGTGGGTGGCTTTCATAGCCCCTGTGACTGTCCTGTGGCTAGATGTCTGTCAGATCTGGCACTTTTCACAATCCTAAAATGCATTAAATATTACAAAGGTTAAAGGAATATTAAAGATTTCTTATATTTATAGTTAGTCACAGCCCTTGTAGTTAACAAAGAAAAGGGTGCTCTTGCGAGCTGCCTTCAGACGAGATGCTTTGACCTGATTAGCCAGTGACTACTAGCTTCGAGACTTTTAAAACCCGAGTCACCGTGGTCAGTCGGTTTTGCTTTGTTATCACTTAGTGACTAACAAAGACATTGCAGAAGAAAATGTTCCTGCACAACCAGAAGCAATTATGACTTTTTTTTTTGCTATCTGGCATAAGCAGCTTTATATAAGTATTTGAAAATTTTCATAGGAGGCAGCAGATTATCTAGAATAAAGGGTGAATCCTAAAAAACTCTATTAGTGCAGCCTGCTAACATGTATAGCTTTGGCACTCTATGTCCAGCATATCAAATGATTTTCACAAAACTGAAACGCAAGATATCAGGTGAATCCATGCCATGAATGGCTACTGGCTGTTAGCACAGATTTAAGTCTTTCCTACTGAAATCACTCCAGGACAATATTTACTTTGCTCAGGAAATAGCAGTACTATTCATACTAGGGGATGGCAATGTCTGAATAAAAGAGTAGGATTGTTAGTATATCCACTGATCTTAGTTTCTTTTTCTAGCCAGATCACAATGATATAAAACATCAAGGGTATTGCAGACAGAAGTTAACCAATGCAATGGGAGAAACAGAAAATGGAATTTTTAGAAGTGCTATGTGTTTGTCTAACTGCTCCCATTGAAGTCAAGAGCAGTTTTATCACTTATTTAAGCATCAGCTTGAAAATCTCACCCAGCAAGTCCAAGAAGAGTATTATGGTCTAAATTCCATCCATTACCTGCCTTTGATCCCCCATCTGTAAAATGGAGATAATGCTCCTTCTTCCTATGTAAAAAGCTTTGAGAGTTGTAGGTGCAAAGTGCTATGGAACAGTTGTAGTGTTATTAGAGCTAGTCAAAAATGCTTTTATTTTCTCTCTTTGCCGGAAATTTGGAAAAAGTTTAGGTTTTTTAAAAAAACCCACTTGTTTTCTGTTGTTCACCAAAAAATTGAAACCAAACCACAAAGTATTTTCAGTTATTGAGAATCATTTTGGATCAAAGTTTTTAGTATGGATGCCCTATGCTTCACAAAGTCCCCTAATAGGCAAAGATTTATGCATGTATTCATCAGTGTGACTCCTCGTGGTAGTGAAGTTAAACAAATGCAGGATTAAGGCCAAAGGCATATCTAATTCCCAGTCCTTGGGCCCTCAGATCCCTTCCTTGCAAAGCATTGATGACGAAGGAACCCCAGCACTGAACTCTCCTAAAAAGTTTTCCCCTCTTCTGGGTTTTTAAGGGAAGGATGGCACCAGAACTTTATATTTAGTACACAGCCTGAGAGTAGTCAGGCTACAATCTTCCAAGCTGAGCAGGCTGTGCCTATATGCTTCTCAAACAACTCCTACACTGGGAACATTGGGTGGTTGCATTGTTGTAGTGGTAGATTCACCGATGCCCCATTCATTCTGCCCCTCTCCAGGCACTAGCTGCATGCCGTGAGTTCCTGCAGCATGCAAGAGGTGTGCACTACCTCTGTGGGCTCACCAGACCCTGCCTCTTTGCACAGCAGAACTGCCCTACAAAAGCAATCTGGGTGGCTGCAGGTAATGGATGGGATTTAGACCATAATACTTGACTAGCTCAAGGAGAAGTTAAGTGACTAACCCAATGTCAGAAAGCAAGTCTGTGGCAGAAATGGGAATAAAACCTAGATCTCCATGGTTATACTGTACTGTATGATCTCCTCATGGCATACATGCTAGGATATCACTATAATGAGCAAAGTATAAATGCTCTGAGACATTAGCTAATTTGTTTCCTGTTAGATTTATCATTTAATTGCTAGTCCCCAGAGTTTATATCACTGCCCAGTCCATATCAATGGACCAATAACATATATTTTTATTTCTGCTTTAAAATTCTCTCATCTAAAGCTTTTCTTTCTTTCTTTTTTTTTTTGTAGCCCAGTAAGGTGTCAAAAATATTAGCACAGTTACCTTTAATGTGGCCTCATGGTTGAAGTATAACAAAATCCCTTTACTTTGTAATTAACTGCATTCCCCACATTGAAGGAACTCGTGATCTGGGATCAAAACCAAAAAAGAAGTTGAAATATTCACATGAAGGAGTCTGTTCACAATTCTCCATAAAAAATTCACAAGCAGCCCACACCTCTTTGGATATAAAATAGTTCAGAATAGATTCAGACTGTTCTAAATTTCCCACTACATACATGGCCTGGAGCTCTTTCCAAACACATACTTGAAGAACAAGAAGTGACTTTTATGGAATCTTTTGTAATAAAAATGCAAGAAATAATTATGTGTTGATGATCATAAATAACCTGAGTTATTTATTTCCCATGTAATGGTTACATACGCAGCTGTTATATTTTAAAATCATCATGCAGACAACATGAAACATTTATTTAAATGGTTGCACGCCATGGGGAACATGATTTAATCAGATGATTTCTCTCCTCATTAGAATGAAGAGTGGCACTTTCCCAGAGGCTGGAGCTCATTTAAAGCCACTCAAAGCAAATATTTTTACTGTGACAATTAAAAATTTATATAACTTGGCACAACAGGATACACCCATCTGCATGTATGCTCAAAAGAAGCAATAGTTAAGTCACAGACTAAACACCCTCATCTATAACTTCTGGGCAGACAAAAACATCAAGAAGCTAAATAGAAAACTGGGAAAAATATAGCATGTCATGAGTAAGCCAGCATATGTGTCTAGATTCACTGCCCTCAAGACAACACAGATGTCTGCTACTCACCTGTTACCACAGGTTATAGCCCTGTGTGCAAGTTACTTGGGAGTAAGTTGACTAGGCTAGACCAAACTATCAGCTTTTAATGTCAGGTTAAATGGCACATGCCTTTATTTTTTATTTTTTTTTCATTTTCTTTACATCTGTAAGCAGAGTCAGAACAGGCTCTGCCCTGACATCTGGTGGTGAGTGATGGAAAAGGACTTTGGGGCTAATCTTATTTGCATGGGCTCTCCCACCCCACCAAGCATGATGGGACTGTTTGCTCAAATGGTCGCTTTGGCTGCTGACGTTGCATGCTGAAACAAACACATAAACTGAATAATCTAGTTTCTTTACCCTAATGCAGCCCGTCAGTTCTACACCCAGTGCCTCCACCCATGGGAATGTGAGGGGAGACAGAGTCTAGATCCTCAGTCGTGTTCCTAAACCCTGTGTCTTCTAAGCCCTGAAGTACCCCCAAGCAAACTCCGCATCTCCTCCTTCCCTACCTCCTTTGATGACTAGTCTCCACTTGTTCCCTCATGCCTGACAGCTGGGATTCAAATCTACTTCCTTCAGCATAGTAGGGAAATTGTTCCACCAGATCCTGGCTCTCCTTCTAGAGGGTAAAGAAGCTGGTATGAAAAGTTTGGTCTTCCTTGTGGAACAGGAGAGCCCAGAGACCTTTACCCTCCCTCCCAATTTCACTTGGGGGCAAAATAAGGCCCTTCTAGGATTCAACAGTCATAGAAGATTAGAGTTGGAAGAGATCTCAGAAGGTCATCTAGTCCAACCCTCTGCTCAAAGCAAGACCAACTCCAACAAAATCAGAACCAGTCCCAACTAAATCAGTGTCCAGAAGCTCCTCATATAGTTTTAGGAGCTGAATGTGAATTTCCCAAACATGAATGATTTAGATTCCACATGTTTAATTAATTACTTTAGTGATCACACTCAATATTTCTTTGGTCAACACAGGTCAGCAAAATCTTCTCTCTTTAAGCCATGGCATGTGGCAAAATCATGTTTTTGCTCTGTGTAACTCCGAAAGATATACATTTTTTTTAAAGAGAGGTACCATTTTAGCCCCATTTCCAGCCCAAAAAGTAAATCCATGATTTAGCATTCATGTTGATTTATTATAATTAATGATACTGCCAAGCTGCCAGAAATGAGTGGGTGCTTTTTTTCTTTAATAATTATTTTTTGCCATGACTGATGTTAGTGTTACAAATTAATCACTTTTTAATTTACCTTCTGTTTCTCAAGGATATTCAAGCTGAGTAAAGTCTTAATAAATCAACAACGTTGAGCTCAATTGCTATTGAGAATGGACCTATGCTTGCAGCAAGATTATCGCAAATCATCACGCACATTCAAAAGCAACAGATGGCTGCCTTGCCTTAAATCAAATTAGTGGTTTGCAGCACAGGGCAAACGGAAGTGTTAAAGTTATTCTTTGTAATAGTGACTAATGATTCAGAGAAGCAAAGGCCAATTTACTAACGATGATGGCTGATGTTTGGATAAAAATCGCAACCGTGAATTGCGTCTCTCGTTCAGGAAAGCAATCAAGCAGGGGCTTAATTATTGATCTATAAGATGAAGCCCCACTGATATCAGTGGGGCTTGTGAGCATGATTAAAGTGTAACTAGTTTCCTGAATTAGGGTGCCAGCCCCTCATAGAGTAGAGAAACCCACACAGGGGTAAAGGTAATGATATATGTACCAGCTTGTGAAGTGTTTTTTGGGCTTGTGTTGCATTAGAAATGTTTATGATGATGATCTTAGCTGTAGTTCAAATGAGAACCAACTTTCCACCTATAAATCTATAAAAAGCAGCCAAGGGGTTTAAACAATCATGCCAAGGAGGAGGTTTAATGGGATTTAACTAAGATGAGTACACTGTGTATTAGAATCAGAACTTACGTGCTGGTGTCTGTTAGCACGGTCAATCTTTTTCAAAATAAGGAATCTCAAAAGACTTGTATTTAAATGGTTTTCCCATTGTCATGGCAGCACTGCCCATCCTTGCCTTAGCATTGATTCACTTCCTGGTGATCTTCTGAGTGGTTCTCTGCAACCAAGAATTAAGGGCTAAAACAAGGCTGTAATGATCCAACAGTCACCGCACACAGACACAAACTCTCAGACCCCAGTGATCGTGTGTATTTCTTCATTTGTGAACAGGATTTCAGCTGAGCACTTACAATGGCTATTTTTAAACATACATATGTAGAGGAGGAGATGGCTCAAGGGACTGACAAGGGAAAGGTAGCCTGTCACCTCCAGATTGCTGAGTGAAAACCACGGAGATCTCCAAGGTTCAGTGGCCTTAGTGCAATGAGTTTGAGAGTGAGTTCCTAGTGTGTCAGGTGCCCACATCTCCAATTGTTACTAACTGAGAATATTCACATTGAGGCCAAGGAACAGATGAGGACAGAGACAAATTCCCTTTATATCTAGAGGCAGTTACTCCTCGACAGAGATGAAATACGTGGGAGGCTTATGAATTGCTATGGCTGCCTGTGCTCTGCTTGTTCTCAGTCAAGAAGGGCACTTCAGTCTCTATTGTCAACAAGCCAGTACTAAATTCACTGAATTCATAGAAGGCCAAATCCTGAATCACACTCATTGCATAGCCAAAACTGTCTCAGACTCGGAGAGAAAGATTAGTCTGAGGAAAACTGAGGGCAAATTTCAATATCTGGCCTAAAGAAAAGGTATAATTTAAATCTCTTTGGTAGTTTCTCACTCCCCCTCTCCCTCAAATTCTAAATCTGCTCGTTAGCCTTACACTACATCTCCACTATGGACCTCACAGAGGCACAACTGTCTCCTGTGTAGCCATTCTATGCCAGCTGGAGAGAGCTCTCCCATCAGCTTAATTCAGCCACCAATGAGCAGCTGTAGCTATGCCGACGGGAGACGCGCTCCCACTGACATAGAACTGTCCACACCAGCGCTTTTCTTGGTAAAACTTATGTCAAAAGTGCTAGTGTAGACAAAGCCTTAGGCTGTTATATATTCTCATTTCCAAATCTAGCCATTTTTGTCCAGACTTTGGCCCATTCAGCTAATACCCACTCCAGGAGTGCTTGCTTCTATTCCACATTAGAGCATGAATAAACTGCATCTGTTCTGAGTATGGGTTCCAGCTCCACATCCACATTTCAGCCAATGATTATTTGTCTACAAACCTATCCCCTTCGAGCACATTGAATTTTAATGAGGAAAAATGGATGAGTTAAGTAATCAATGTTGCCTATGGAAATGATATTTCGTGGCACCTTGCCATTTTGATTTACAATCCTTTCTAATTAAATTCACAGTAAATAACACAGGGACAACATTTATTCTTGGTCCATGGTAGTGAGTCTCCTACCCTCCATTAAAAGGGTTATTTAACAATGCAAATTCCATTACCACCATTAGACAAGAAAAGATGAGTGAAGCCACATGCAGGAACTCTGTCTCTCTCTCGCATACCGATGACAGCTGCTTTCAGTATTTTTTAGGATGAAGGTTTCTGTTCTAGTGTAAATCCAGATAATAGCTTATCAGTTGCAAATCACATATACCAAAATCACAAACCATGGTTACCATTAAATATATATGCCAGGTTTGAGGGCGTCTCCAAGACAAATCATGGCAAAGGATTCTGGGGAAGCCAGTGAAACTTTGCAGAGCAGTCAGTGGGCAAAGTTACTAGTAGCTCATGCTTTTATAGGATTCCACAGCCATTAGAAGTTTAGGCCCCAATTCTTCATTACTACATCCCTGCAGGGGATGGGCCCGGAATGGGGAGAAGGAGGCAGTAGATTTATGGCCCTTTTACACTCTGCATATTCTAGAGTAGCCACTAGTCTGCCAGGTTCCCAGTGTAAGTTTAAAGCAGCTTCAGGATTGCTCTAATATACAAGGGCTTAGTTGGTGCTGATAGTAAATTCCTATCTTCAGTACTCCCAATACAATTCCCACAAGTTGGGGCAGCCAGAGAGTCTGAGTCTCCATGCCTTTTCACACACTAGCGTGAGAAAATACTCAAGTCTACAGTCCATGTCATCTTTTACAGCCTCCCCTTTGTGACGTGAGAGCTTTTCCTTAGGGGAATGTCAGAGGCCGGACTTTTAAAGGCATGGTTAACAGTGCTGACCGAAGCCATCGAGGTTCCTTTTTGACTGGGCGTTCCAGTTGAAAACTGGACACCTGGTTATCTGAGCAACCCCAAGCAGCCCCCTTTACCCTCCAGCCATATTCCAAAATGTCTCCATGGCTTGAAGGCGAAGGCTTTAAGCATTGGGAATATTCTCTTTTGGGTAGGGGGGCATACAGCTGCTTTCTAGTCTCTTTGCTTTAGTGGGTAGAACTGGATCCTAGGGGCCACTTGGGAGCTGTAATTTGAGTCCCATGCAGTCTACAGACATGTGACTGTAGAAGAAAAGATATGGGCACAACTAAATCTGCCCCCTGTGATTTCTTGGAACCATGAAATCCATCCTATTCCTTCCCTCCTGAAAACAAATTTCTCTGAGCTTCAAAGACTGGAACAGCCATGGAATACACATGGTTAGTCAGCTATTCAGTAAAGAAAACTTATTTAGAGATCAAAACTAACTTTTGGCCCACTTTCCCCAAGTATCAGTACTTTTCAGTCAGGCACTGTTTCTCAACTTTCTAGAAAACTTGTTTTATATGAAAAGTTAACTTTAATAGAAGTGATTTTGTCTCGTCAATTAGGAAACAAAAACATATGTAACTTATTTATATCAATCTTTGCAAACAGCTTTCCTGACAAAAAAGTGTCCACATATGACATTCTATGAAAAATATATGGATAGACAAATTACTACAGAGAAATGGAGTTTGATCTGGAAAAAGAGGACCAGCAGCATTCTTGGTCTGTAGCACAACAGACACCAATATTGTTAGGATATTGTTTCACTGCTACCTCACACAATTCAACTTAAAAATTAGAGAGAGATTGAATGAGGATAAATGTTGGAGAAACTGTGGAGAAAGAGGAGATGTTTTGAGCATATGGCAACTTGTCCAGTCTTTGACAGTATTGGGATGTTATCCATAATCTAATGATCCTTTGGTAATCCTCTTGGTATAGATATAGATATAGATATAGATATATAGATATATATAGATATATATAGTGACGGAGTCAGACCAGAAGGATATAGGAGAGTGCTGGAAGGCAGGTATATTAGTCTCAGGATGTGCAGGTCCTTGTTCCCTGGATAGCCAAACAAAGGCTACTCCAGGCCAATCAAGACACCTGGGGCCAATTAAGAACCTTCTAGAAAGGAGTAGAAACAGCTAGCCTAATTGGGACACCTGAAGCCAATCAGGGACTGGCTGAAACCAGATAAAAACCTCCCAGTTAGTCAGGTCGGTGTGGGTGTCAGGAGCTGTGGAAGGAAGTTATGCTGTTGGTGAGACTGAGTGTAGGACAATATATCATACTGAAGGAAGGAGGCCCTGAGGTAAGGGTGAAGTGGAGTTTGAAGAAGCAGGGACTGCTGTGGGGAAGTAGCCCAGGGAATTGTATTGTGTTTTGTGCCTAAAAGGTCAGCCATCTTAGCTGATACTATTAGGGTCCCTGGGCTGGAGTCCGGAGTAGAGGGCGGGCCCGGGCTCCCCCCTTTTTCCATCTTCCATACTGGCCTGTGATGAAGGCAACTCACTAGGTGGTGGCTCTTGCCAATTATACAGAGAAAGGGAGGTCACTCTGGGGCCTAGATGAGTTTCTGAGGCCCCTAAATCTGCCAGGAAGCGCAGGACCCACAAGTACAGACTTGGAGCTTTGTCACAACTGGTGTCAGGGGTGGGATTTTCTGACTTACTGTTCACTGCGCGGCAGAAGAAAGGGAGAGGTTTAAAAAAAACAAACAAACAAACAAAAAAAAGTGCACCAGGTTTGGGGTGTTCTCACCACAACGGAGGACATAATAAAAGCACTGTTGCAAGCCACTGCAGCCCAGCAGTAGGCCACCCGAGCCCAGGCTATGGCACAACAGGAGTCCCTGCGGGTACAACAAGAGACTAACCAATTATTGATGGAGCAGGCCTCTCAGGATCGAGCCCTCTTGCGGGATGTGGTAGAACAACTGAAAGTCCTCACCACCAAAAACCAAGGATCTGAGGGGTCGCGAGTATGGAGGGCTGCTGGTTGTCTGCCAAAGATGACAGCTAATGACGACATAGAGGCTTATCTCCTCTCCATTGAAAGGGCTGCCTTGCGAGAGGCCTGGCCCCAGGATCAGTGGGCTAGCATCCTCGCTCCCTTCTTATGCGGAGAAGCACAAAAAGCTTATCAGGACATGCCCGCTGAAGCTGCCATGGACTACCCTCAGCTGAAAGCAGAGATCCTGGCACGATTAGGGGTAACAACAGCAGTACAGGCACAGAGATACCATGAGTGGAAGTACAAGGAGGGTAAGCCTCCGAGGTCCCAATTATTCGACCTTATCCACCTCGCACGGAAGTGGTTACGACCCGAGGTCTGCAGCCCAGAGGAAATGTTGGAAACTTTGGTCATAGACCACTATATGAGGGGATTGCCTCCATATCTTCGTGCATGGGTGGGCCAGAATGACCCTGCCACCTATGACGGGGTGATCACATTGGTAGAGAGGTGGATTGCGACCCGAGAGCTGTCCCAACTACCCAGAGAAGCCCTCTCCCAAAAGAAGTATCTGGGCCCGACCCAGGAAGGCCAGATAACAAAGCATCTGGGGAGCCCCAGGTGGAAGAAGGTAGTGGCCACAGAACAGCCGGGAACCCAGAAGGGGGGGAACCATGGGGTAAAGACCCCTAACCCAAGAGACAAAGTAGCGACTAAAGCCTCTTATAGATGTTATGCATGTGGAGAATGGGGACACCTAGCGGCACAATGTCCCAACACTGAGGAGCCCATGCAGTGTAACCTTGGGGATTGGGCAGACCCATGCACCCTAATCAATCTAGTCGGGGTTGCAGTCACCCCACACCAATATACAAAACCAGTGAAACTGAATGGGGTAGAAACTATGGCACTCATTGATTCAGGTAGTGCTGTCACCCTGATTTCAGGAAAACTAGTGAAACGCAGCCAGTTGTTACAGGCTAAGCGTACGGGAGTAACCTGTGTACATGGGACTGTTAGCTACTATCCTGTCATCCCAGTAAGGATTGAAATCCAGGGAACCATCACTGGGGTAAAAGCAGGAGTGGTCCCAAAACTCCCATACCCAGTGCTCATTGGAAGGGATTTCCCAGGATTTGGAAATTTGCTCCCACCAGAGGGAGAGGACAGACGAGAAGACTCTGAAGTTAAGGAGTCATCCCTAACAGAAAATCACCCTCCTTTCTTTGCTGAAATATCTCCCGAATTGTTCTCCGCCTCTGGGAAGGGCAGAAAAAACAAGAAAGAAAGAAGGGCAGCAAAGGCTTTGGGCACTCGGATTCTGCTTCAGGGTCAGAACATGGACTTGGTAGGCCGAAGGGCACAGGGAACTGAGAAAGAGACCCCCAGAGAGGAGGAGGAGGAAGCAGAATCCAGTCCCAACCCTAATGTCACCGAAGTGACTGAGGAGGCAGAGACCAGTTCCTCAGAGTTTAGGTCGATAGGTCCTGGAAGAGAGACTTTCGGGCGAGACCAGGCAGAAGATCCCAGATATGATAATGTCAGAAGAGAGGTGGCTGAGATAGATGGGGAGCCCGTGGAGGGTAAGGCCCGAGGGCCAGCGCCCTATTTCATGATCAAGAAGAACCTCCTGTACAGGGTGGTTCAAATACAGGAAGAGGTAGTAAACCAGCTCCTGGTACCCCAAAAACATCAGAGGGCAATACTAAGTCTCGCCCACAGTCACCTCTTTGGGGGACACTTGGGGGTAGAAAAGACCCAAGCGCGAATCTTGCGCAGATTCTTCTGGCCAGGAGTACATGAGGATGTCCGGCGGTACTGCGCCTCCTGCCCCGAGTGTCAGTTGCACAGCCCTCGACCACATCTAAGGGCTCCGTTGATACCTCTACCAATAATTGAGATCCCTTTTGAGCGGGTGGCCATGGACCTGGTGGGGCCACTAGAGAAGACAACTCGAGGTCACCAATATGTGCTTGTCGTCTTGGACTATGCAACCAGGTATCCAGAGGCCATTCCCCTACAAAATACAGCCTCCAAGTCCATAGCAAAGGCATTGGTGGAAATTTTTGCCCGAGTTGGGCTACCGAAAGAGATTCTAACAGACCAAGGAACGCCTTTCATGTCAAAGCTGATGAAGGACCTCTGCTCTCTGCTCCATATCCAGACTCTGCGAACCTCAGTTTACCACCCGCAGACTGACGGCCTGGTAGACAGATTCAACCGGACCCTCAAAGCCATGATCAAAAAGGTGGTAAGTAGGGATGGAAAAGACTGGGATACCCTGTTGCCCTACCTTATGTTTGCCATCCGGGAAGTTCCTCAAGCCTCCACTGGATTCTCTCCCTTCGAGCTATTATATGGTCGCCACCCCTGGGGCATACTAGATATAGCTAGGGAAATTTGGGAAGAGGAGCCTAATACAGGGAAGAATATAGTGGAGCATGTATTACAAATGAGAGATCGTATAACCCGAGTCACCCCTATAGTGCGAGAGCACCTGGAGAAGGCCCAGAAAGCCCAACAAACACACTACAACCGTCAAGCAAAGGTTCGGCAGTTCCAACCCAGAGACCGAGTAATGGTGTTAGTACCCACAGCAGAGAGTAAACTCTTGGCCCAGTGGCAGGGGCCCTATGAAATAGTTGAATCTATAGGAGAGGTAAATTATAAGGTACGACAACCCGGACGTAGAAAACAGGAACAAGTGTACCACATCAACCTTTTAAAACCCTGGCGTACCCAAGAAGCGTGTGTAGTTGCTCAAAAGGACCCATTACAGGAGAACAAAAACCCCGAACAGGTGAAGGTGTCTCCTGATTTAACACCAGCCCAAAGAGAGGAGGTGGTCGAAATGATCAACTGGAACCAAGATGTATTCTCATCTCGGCCAGGACGAACAACTGAGACGTATCACCACATCATTACAAACCCCGGGGCCAAGGTAACGATGAGGCCTTACCGGGTGCCAGCGGCCAAAAGAGAAGAAATCAGAGCGGAAGTAAAGAAAATGTAGGACTTAGGGGTAATTGAAGAGTCTCACAGTCAGTGGTCTAGCCCGATCGTGCTAGTACCCAAACCAGATGGCTCCACAAGGTTTTGCAATGATTTCCGTCGGCTGAATGAGGTGTCCCAGTTCGATGCATATCCTATACCCCGGATAGACGAGTTAGTGGACCGACTGGGAAATGCCCGCTTCCTGACCACTCTAGACTTAACTAAAGGGTACTGGCAGATCCCCCTTGCTGAAGACGCAAAGGAGAAGACCGCTTTCTCCACCCCAGATGGACTGTTTCAATATACAGTCCTTCCATTCGGTCTACATGGGGCCCCAGCTACCTTTCAGCGCCTTATGGATAAGCTATTGCGCCCCCATGCTAGTTATGTAGCTGCCTACCTGGATGATGTGGTTATTCATACCGCAGACTGGGAAACCCACTTGGAAAAGGTTGAAGCTGTCCTAGATACCCTAAGGCGTGCTGGCCTTACCGCAAACCCCGCAAAGTGTGCTATAGGATTAACGGAGGCGAAGTATCTGGGCTACATTGTGGGACGAGGTGTAGTGAAACCCCAACTAAATAAACTAGAGGCCATCCAAAACTGGCCCCGACCGGTTCGCAAGAAACAAGTCCGGGCATTTTTGGGGGTAGTGGGGTACTATAGACGCTTTATTCCCCATTTTGCCACCAGGGCAAGTGCTCTGACTGATCTCATAAAAGCTCGGGGACCTGAGATGGTGCGATGGACAGACACAGCAGAGAGGGCATTTACAGATCTAAGGACAGCCCTTTGCAGTGACCCTGTACTTATAGCTCCAGACTTCACTAAGGAGTTCATCTTGCAGACAGACGCATCTGAAGTTGGACTAGGGGCTGTCCTATCCCAGATGGTCGGGGAAGAAGAACATCCAATCCTCTATCTGAGTAGAAAACTTCTCCCAAGGGAACAGAAGTATGCTGTGGTTGAGAGGGAATGCCTTGCCGTTAAGTGGGCCATGGAAACACTGCGATACTACCTGCTAGGTAGACAGTTTACCCTCGTGACTGACCATGCCCCTCTTCAGTGGATGCAGCGGAACAAGGAGAAAAATGCAAGAGTGACTAGATGGTTCTTATCCCTCCAACCCTTTCAGTTCCGCATACAACACAGAGCCAGAAGTCGCCACGGCAACGCAGATGGCTTATCACGGGTGCACTGTATGTCGACCCAAGTTGCCCAACCCCTTGGTGTTGAGCAGGGGGGAGGGATATGTGACGGAGTCAGACCAGAAGGATATAGGAGAGTGCTGGAAGGCAGGTATATTAGTCTCAGGATGTGCAGGTCCTTGTTCCCTGGATAGCCAAACAAAGGCTACTCCAGGCCAATCAAGACACCTGGGGCCAATTAAGACACCTGGGGCCAATTAAGAACCTTCTAGAAAGGAGTAGAAACAGCTAGCCTAATTGGGACACCTGAAGCCAATCAGGGACTGGCTGAAACCAGATAAAAACCTCCCAGTTAGTAAGGTGGGTGTGGGTGTCAGGAGCTGTGGAAGGAAGTTATGCTGTTGGTGAGACTGAGTGTAGGACAACATATCATACTGAAGGAAGGAGGCCCTGAGGTAAGGGTGAAGTGGAGTTTGAAGAAGCAGGGACTGCTGTGGGGAAGTAGCCCAGGGAATTGTATTGTGTTTTGTGCCTAAAAGGTCAGCCATCTTAGCTGATACTATTAGGGTCCCTGGGCTGGAGTCCGGAGTAGAGGGCGGGCCCGGGCTCCCCCCTTTTTCCATCTTCCATACTGGCCTGTGATGAAGGCAACTCACTAGGTGGTGACTCTTGCCAATTATACTGAGAAAGGGAAGTCACTCTGGGGCCTAGATGAGTTTCTGAGGCCCCTAAATCTGCCAGGAAGCACAGGACCCACAAGTACAGAATTGGAGCTTTGTCACAATATATATATATAGTGGGATGTTGAGGTTATGGAAAAATTCACCCCAGTTACGTACCCAGCAAAATAGACAGGGGACAGATAAATATTTGGCTGCCTTTTATTCAGTACTCAGACAAAGTATGGGCACCTGCCAAAAAACCAGCACACCTGTCCAACTGTTTTTAATATTAACACTTGATAGACATATCTGGTGTGTTAAATATGTGTATATAGAAATTTCTCTCAATTTAATAAAATAACTAGAAACAAGGTAGGTGTTGTAATGATGCTCAGTTAAGTAAAAAGATCTGATGACTATATTCCTGTATAATGTCTCTTTAAATAAAACTTCACTGTTGGAATGATTGTTTTGTTTCTAATGTTTACATGGCAAGGATTTGCAAACTTGTTAAAACTTCCTAAATAGTTTTTTTTTTAATTCTTCAGTTCTGAGGAAACATATAAGAAAGGAAGGTGCACACTAAGGAATTATGTCTGCTAAGAGCTAAAAATGTCAAGGATAAGGGCATTTTCTCTGATCTACACTGAAGTTCTCCATCACTCATTGTGCATTGTTCCACCTGCAGAACTTGCACTCCACATGGAATGAGTTTAGAGTGTGTAGCAGCATGGATTATAGGAGAGATCCTAAATTCCAAGAGGCAGCCTGGTTCAAAGCTGAACAGGGAAAAAGCACAAATCCCACTCCCTAGACTTGACAAGAATATTTCTGCTGACACCTGCATCAGTTTGAAGTGATGTACCAGGCTCCTCAGAGGTACAAGAAGCCCCCAACTCCCAACAGTTTTAAATGGGAATGGAATAGGGATTCAAGATCTAGCAGAATCAGGACCTTAGCCCAGCTTACAGTGTGAACTCACCTTCAATATCACAAAAATGTGCTGCAGAAGGACAAAAGAACACATGTGGCCTAAAAGATAAAGAGGTCTGATTTGGGTCTTGCCTGATGTAGAGACAGGATCAGTTCGATAATTCTCTATGGATGTAGCATTAGCTGAATTCTTCTGTCTGATATTTTCAAAGCCACATAGAGTGTTTGGATACCTGGGTTCCAAGAATTTCAGTAGGAATTAGGGGTTGAGATTTCAAAAGCATCCAAGTGACTTTAGTGCACTTGAAAGTCAGTGGGAGATTTTCAAATGCACAGAGAGCACAAACTGAATGTCACTGGGAGTTATGCATCAAACTGCGATTCATGCCTTTGAAAATATCATCTTATGACTCATTCCCTAAATCACTTTTGAAAATCCTACACTGAGTGCCCAAATCCCATTGGCGTACAGTATTTGAAAATCTCAGCCTAAAAGTGGAAGATGGCTCCTTGTACCTCTGGTCAATGGTTATTTGATAAGGAAAAATGTTCAAGATGTTGTCATGAGAGTTTCCAGCAGAGAGAGGCTTGGTGAGAGGAGGTTGTTCCTTCATCAACAACCTGAGCACTGAAACTCTGATCAAGCTGAACATCTCTACATGAAGACTGCCTTGAGGCTGGGACACTGACATCCAAAGGGATGTTACATTTTCACCTACTCATTCCATTCCAGTCTGGTGATTAGCAAGCATGCAGGTTAATTAAAAAAGTTACAGCTGCAGAGAAAAAATACAGCCACAGTCTATTTATTCTGATTGCACATTTCTGGAGGTCTCACTTACTTTTCTTCATTTGGGGGCAGAGCGGGGGACACTGGCAACAGAGCATGTAGCATACCTGGAATTTTGCTACCTCAGCACTTTATTCAGTTTTTCCAAACCAATATTTAAACTGACTAGTCAACTGCACTGGGAAGCTGAAGGAATGTGTTATTTTAATAGAGTTATAATCACCATTTCCTCTGTCCCGATATATTATTCAGCTTATTGCAAGCCTTAGAAAATACTGATGGGGGTGGGGAGAGATCCTCAAGGCTGCATCACATAAAATCTTTAGTCATAACAGCACATCCTTCTTCTACCAGACTGCAATAGGAAGGCATTCACAGGAATATCAAGCTGTGTTTCTGTTAAACACTGAGAATGTGCAGTAGATCCCCTCCCATCTTTTTCTTAAGTACAGTACTATGATTTTCCTTAGAGACTTTCTGAGACATTCTTCTCAGCAGCCTCCGATCCCAAAGGAGGTCCTGTCATTTCTTCCCAGACTTAGTTATTAATGCAAATGCACCTCCTCTTAGTTACTAGATCAGTGCCAACCCCAACAGAGTTTGAGTTGTAGCTACTCTAAGCATGCAAAGGAGAAATTTGTATGGCATTACTGAAAGCACCTTGTTAAAGACTCATCACTAAATTGAAAAAGGTTGAGGTAAAACTTCTCAGTTTGTGAAGGCATTTACTCCTATCTGAACTCAGCCATCTCTACAGAGACAACTTCTTCCTTATTTCTGAGTCACATTTTCAGCTAGAGAAAATTGGCATACCTCTGTTTATGCTAAAGGGTCTATGCCAATTTACACCAGCTGAAGATTGAGGACGAAATTTTCAAAGGGCCTTGAGTGACTTACAAACCTCAAATCTCATTTTCAAAAGTAGGTCCAGATTTTTCAAATATATTCAGGAACCTAACGATTCAGCTAGGTACCTAGTGGGATTTCCAAAAGCAGCTTAGCAGGTTAGGGACCTAAAGCAGGCACCTAACTTGCTTAGGTGCTTTTCAAATTCCTACTGCATGTTTATACACATCTTTACATAGCTGTCTTTGGAAATGTCTGACCCATAGGTACTTAGCAGGCTAATGCCCATTGATTTCCAATGAGATTTAGGCTCTCTTACATCCTAGCTGGATATATTTTTACTTTTGAAAATTTTATCCCTTGTCCTGTACATTTACTTTTCTGTGGAGGAATCTGCACCAAACGGCAGATATTTTCAAAAAAGAAAATGCTTGTAGCTCAAGGAAGGTCTTCATCCACTTATCCCAGCTTCCATCCAGTGACACAGCGAACACTGTGTCTGCTGTTAATATTCTCCTTCTAGATTTCAAGAATAAAATATGAACATTTCCAAAATATGGATCTGTAACAGGGCTCCCTCACCACTAGTGCAACTCCTCATTTTTAGATCTAGGAAAAGGGTGGCATTTAGTGTCACCTTCTACTCTTTGCTCACTCTGTGATAGCCTCCCTTTTGGTAATTTGGTCCTCCATCCAGGTCATCAGCTAGTCCACCTCTTCCAGGCTTATCAAGTCCAGCAGGATCACTGTCCTAATGCCTTCTCCGGGCAATATTCAACCCATGCTGAGGGCTCTGTGCTCCTATACTAGTGATTCACAGGGGAATCCAGGCCTACCTGCAATTCCAGATTCCAGACTAGAGATCCTATAACCAGCAGTGCAGCTCTGTTGAGTTCTTGCCTTTATGGTTGTTTCCCTGGGCTCTTTCTTATCCAGCCTTTCTATCTTCTGTTGCCTGTTTCTGTGTTTGCCACTGGAGCTCACTCTACTTCCCACGACTACTTCCCCCTTTTTAGCCTCTTGCCAGACTCCTTACTCCAGGGCCGGATCCCAATGCATACTCTCCCTCTGGACTTTCTTCTTGTTCCTAGAGGCCTCTCTTCTCTCAAGGAGTGACTGAAGACTCCTTCTCATGCAGATCTCTTCTGCTTTCCGCCTCCTGTCTGTATAGTGCTGGCCCACCCTTTGAGAACTGGATTTATCACAGGCTAAAGGAGAAAAATTGTGGAAGCCCTTCATTAAAATTGTCATAGCAAAATTCTAAGTGATGGTTCCAAAAAACCTGTAGAACCCTCTTCCCTTTCACACACACATATAAACATTGAAATGCAGGGCTGGAAGGCACACTGAGAGGTCATTGAAACCCAGGAACCCTATTTTCCGTTAGGTACTTACACATGGATTTGTTCCATTATCTTCCTGGGTATCAAAGTTAGACTGACTGGCATATAAATCCCTGCCTCCTCTTTGTTCCCCTTTTAAAAGATAGGCACTATGTTTGCCCTTCTCCAGTGCTCTGGAAATTCACCCATCCTCCATGAGTTCTCACAGATAACTGCTAATGGTTCTCAAGAATCAGAGGGGTAGCCGTGTTAGTCTGGAATTGGAATAAT
Organism: Dermatemys mawii; assembly: GCA_007922305.1. Lineage (NCBI taxonomy): Eukaryota > Metazoa > Chordata > Testudines > Dermatemydidae > Dermatemys > Dermatemys mawii. Next base: position 4,832,520 of record ML677354.1, read on the forward strand.
AAGTGGGTATTGGCCCACAAAAGCTTATGCTTTAAAAAAAATTTAGTTAGTCTTTAAGGTGCCACAGTACTCTTTGTCACTTCTGCTAATGGTTCTGAGATTGCTTCAGCAATTGCCTTAAGTATCCTGGGGTGAATTTCATCTGGCCTAATTTACTTGAATACAGCTTCTTTATCTAAATCTTCTTTAACCTGTGCTTTCCCTATTCTGGCTTGTGAATGTTCCCCTTTGTTATTAATATTAATTTTTAAGTATCTGGATAAAGTTATCTTCTTTAGTGAAGACAAACAAAAACAAACATTAAACCCCTCAGCCTCCGTGACATCATCTGTTATGAGTTATCCGTCCTCACTAAGTAGTGGACCTACACTTTCCTTCATCTTTCTCTTGCTTCTAATGTATTTACAGCCCCTTTTATTGCCTCTGATGTCCTTGCTATATTTAACTCATCTTGTGGCATCACCTTTCTGATTTTGCCTCTACATGCTTGCACTATTCCTTTTTATTCATCCTTAGAAATTTGTCAATATTTTCACTTTTTCTCTGATTCCTTTTTGATTGTCAGGTACCTAACAAGTTCCTGATGGAACCATGATGGCCTCTTCTTCCTATCTTTCCTTCACATCGTCTAATAGCTTTTCAGAACTCTCTCTATAGGACCTTATTAGACTCATCAAATCCCACTGAACAGCATTTCCCAAAGCATAGTGACACCTCTCTAGGGAGCACAAAGGATGAGCGAGAGAGAGGGGAGGGTCAATGATTTCATATATAATCACGTTAAATACCCTAGGCCATGTTCATAAGCATTTCAGGGAACAGCATTGATGGGACCAGTGAATCTCCCTTCTCATCCCAGTATCTTGTGTGTTTTATAGACTTCTCTCCTGTAAAGCTATGCGTGACTACTCATTGCATTTCACAGGTTTCCCACTGAAAATAATGGTAGTGAAATGAGTACTACATTCTGGAGACCAAGATATTTGCAACCACGTTCTTACAAGCTTCAGTTATGCTATCAATCAAATAAAGTACCTTATAATAAACTGTAGTTACATTTTGCTGATGTACAGAAAACCACTGCTGTGATTTTTTCAACATCAAGTTATTGCAGGCTCTGTTTAGGGGCAAACTGACCCTCAGTTGTAATAAGACCAGAGACCTTAACCTTCAGCTCTTCCACATCATCAGATTTTAGTGTATTGCCTTTTAATTATATAATCTGCCCCTGAAAGAGTCTCTGCTTGCAAAAAGTGTTATAAATAAGGTGCATATATACAGCGGCAAGTGGAGGAATGCACTGAGGATGGTCTCTGACTGTGTCATTCATCCTAAGGAAAATCAATAGATTACTTAGCACCAAAAATGCTCCATAAAATTTTAATCTCTGGTTAATAGTGATCTACCTGAACCCAAGATTATTTAACAACCTTGTATTATTAAAGCACGGGGCCTCATTTCAGGAAGCCTAGATCTGTATTAACTCGATGGTAGTTTTTACTCCCTTTTGATCAGTTGCACTTGCAGCATTCACTCATGGGCAGAAGATTTTTATAACCAAAGCTAGATATCTGTGCTGCATCTCCTGAGACATCTAGCAAGGATGATCCAATCCAGGAAGAGGGGGCATGGGATTTGTGCCACCTGTATGTCATCCAGATTACAGGCTGCTATAGGAGTTGAAACACCCCTCCGTATAAAATATAGTCTCTTTTGCAGTCCAGAACTCCCATAGTGCCAAGAGCTAGCCTACAAGTACACCACCACATCTCCTCAACCTCTTGCCACGCCAATATTCCCCTTATACTGCCGACTGCAAGGCAGTAACATGAGCCACTGATGCCAGCCTCCTGCAGCACCTCTACCAAGGGATTCTCCCCTAGCCCATTTTGTCTCCTTTCTGATCCCTATACACTACTGGAACAGCTTCTGTAGTAGCCAGAATCCAGGTCACAATTATTACATTACATGTTTTCTTGTTTAATTTTGGAAACTACTGCAGTAAAATGTGACAGAGCCGAAGCAGTGATGTTTATCATGACACCAAAGAAAGAACTGCAACTCAAGCAATCTTTTTGATAATGTGTAAAGGCAGCTGTGACGGTATGGACTGAGACAGACTGCCCCGCACTGGGACAGAGGGGGTTAACCATTCCCTGCTAGCAGAGGAAGCCATGCCCCGGAAACTCTACTGGGCATGCTCACGCTGGCAGAGCAGTATAAAAGCCTGCAAGACTGCTCAGTCTGGGCTGGCTGCCAAGGAGGAAGGATGCTCTGAGGAGACTCCAGCCCAAGAACCGCCCCAGCTTTTACCAGGGAGAGCCGAGGAGCCGGGATTGTGGATCGGAGGCCCGCAGTGACAGAGACCTTGGCAAGCGGAGGTTACTGCTGGGGACCCCGGAGACACGGGAGCAACAGAAAGGGGAGAATTGGTGGGAAGTGACCCAGAGAAGGTAAGGGAGTGGTACCTCCCACCACTGTGAGGTTCGGCGTGTTGCGGTCAGGATTGCTCACCGACCCCTGGGACGGACCACCTCCGCCCTGGACAGGGCCCTGGGTCGGAGCCCGGTGAAGGTGGGAGGGCCCGGGCTCCCCCACTAGAAGTCAGTATCCCCCCCACCCCCTTTTCCGGCAATGTGGTCACATGACTCGAACCCCACCCTGGGCTTTAGAGTGACTCAGGCCATTGGGCCACACTGCCATAGAGGCAAGATATAGAGACTATAGCTGTTATACCATAATCTCCCAGTAGGAGAAGATTGAGAAAGTGACTCTGGCCATTGGGCCACGCCCTATGAGGGCCTGTTTAGGTGGACTCCGGCTGCTAGGCCACGCTCTCCAGCGGAGAGAGAGGGTTATAAGGACACTGGCCACTGGGCCCCACTGAACTGCCCACCGAAAGAGGGGTAGGGTTGTACGAGGTGTAGAAGAGGCGAGATTATCTCTCGCCCCCCTGACCCTAAAAGGGGGCCGATGAGGTATAATCCCCGCCACAGCAGCCCAGTGCTAAATGAGTAACTCCATGCTTAATTCACTTGGAGCTTCACTAACTTCTAAATTACCCATTACTAGATATTCTGGTCAATGATCTCAAGTTAACGAATAGTTAAGGAAAAGTTCCATAGAATTAAACAGAAAATAATAACCTTTCAGTGGGCCACCTTGAGAAAACTTTCTGGACAAATGCACCATACATAGATGATATTTTCATTCTCTGGATAGATGACCTAAACTCCCTCAGAGACTTTCACCACAACTTCAATCACCACCCACCTATCTAAGACACTCCTGCACCAGCATCAGCTTCCAAGACACCATGATTAGCTTCAACAATAGACCCCTACAGAAAAAGATACACAAGAAACCTATGAATCAACACACCTACCTTCACAGATCTAGTAACCACCCCAAATACACCAAGAAATCTACAGCCGCGCACTCATGTACCGCAGAAAATACTTTGTGAAGAAAGTCTGGAATATACACCTTGATGCACTTAAAACCGCCTTCACCAAACAAGGATGCTCTACCCAGGAGCAACAGAAGCACCCCAAAATTGTGGGGGTGTCCACTGGCACTCAAACTGTGGCCTCACCTCCCGTACCATCCCTTCTCCCCAAGGTCCCAATCCCTCACCACCTGTCCCCCAAGACCCTGCCCCAATCTTGCTTTTCTACACCCTCTCCCTCCCATCGCTCACCCTTACAGCTGGTAAAAAGTGAGAGGGCATAGCCCTCCCACTTTTTAAAGTGATGGTGCCACACACACCCCATTCCAATGCCCCTGGATCCACCACAGAAGTAGATTTCATCATGGAACAAGACATAAAAATATTCCCCAAAGAACCTGATTCAATACAGAAAAAAAAAATCCCACCAACACACAGCCCTCCAACCATACACCGATCTACCACTCCATGCTAGAATCGTTATGGAGTATTACTAAACAATTACAGCCCATACTCAGTGGGGACCACATCCTGAAATAATTCTTTCCTGATTGACTGCACACTATATAGCAAAACTTGAGTTCTGCATAGCTGTACCTTAACCAATCACTTTATTAAAATTTAACTAACCAAATCCTAACATATCAGTCAGAGATTATACAGACAAACAGTAGGAAAGTGGGGATTATAGTGACAGAACAACAAAGAAATGAGAATTTCACACCCCAGCTATTGATAAGTGAGTTCTTGCCAGACAGGATGCTGTCAAACTAAGTTTTCTTTAAATCTTCTAGGCTCCTCCCTTTCTCTGGAGGTGATAGACTGGATCACCTTTTTAACAGCCCCAAACTGCCTTATTTCAGTATGATTGGTGAGGATGGGACCCTTCGTTTTCCAACTTATGGCTGCCCCTGCTGTTTAGCCAAAGGCCTTATCCTAAGAACTATCATAGTGAGAGAAGGCAGACTGGCAGACTGTGATTTTGATTTTTGTTTTGTACCTTTATAACTAGCTAAGCGATAAGAATACACCTAAATTCTTAAAGCACAGGCCTTTGCAGACAGGCCTGAATATCTATATCCTAACAATCACAGCCATTTTTCACTTCTTTAAATGTGTCATTCAGTACTGATGGTCAAACTCATGCACTACAACATGGATTGGAAGCTCTTTGGAACAAGAACTGTATCTTCCATCTATGTCTCTCAGAGTGCTAACAGTCAATGTGTTGTTATTATTAATAACAGAAAAAATAGATAGCATGAGTACCTATGAAAGCATTAATCCAATGCAATGAACACACTATCTATCTGTTTGAGTGACACTGGCAAATATAATACGGCCTAGAATTTGGGATCAGTAAAATATATTCTTATCAAATGTAAGACCAAAAAAAATTGTATACAGAGTTTCCCAGACCTGAAGAAGAGCTCTGTGCAAGATTGAAAACTTGCTTCTCTGACCAACAGACGTTGATCCAATAAAATATATTAATCTATTCTAGCAGACTATTCACATAAACGTGATATCAAAGGGTTACATCACCTTAGGGCAAAACACATCCTGAACAGAAATCCCTGGAAAATTCTTCAGAAGTCAATTTAAATACCATGATGGTTTTCTGCTGTCATTGAACTCAAAGACAAAACTCCTATACCTTCAATGGGAGCAGAAGCAGCCCCCTGAGACTTACAAGTAAGTTTGGCTAATACAAATAAAAGTGAGAGAAAAACGTGTAACCTGGATGAGAGCAAAATATAAGGAAAATGCTCAGATCTGCAGAATTATTTGTGCACTACACATCTGGCTCTCTTTCATAGCTTGACATTTAGCCTGCAGCTGGACAATAGCTCCATTTACTCCTTTGAGAAAAATCTAGTAGGAATCTATTTGAGAAAAGGCAACAATTAATTGGTTATATTGAGAGTGGAACTTTCCAACAAGCTTGTATTATTGTGAACTGCGGAAACAATTGAGCTGAACAACAAGACAAGCTGCAATTAGTAGCAGGATGTCTACTGACCTAGAGCAACACACACAGCTGATGGCTAATGGCAGATTAATCTCCACTTCCCATTCTAAATTTCAACCATGACCCAGAACATGGCCAAGATATCTAGCCCTCTGTCAGATCCATGTTTCAAATGGGAGGCTTATAGTACAAGCAGATGGTGAAAAAAGAATACTTTTACTATTTCTGTTCCCTAAGTCATCCAGTCCTTATGAATTGGAAAAAAACCTCCAGCAAATAGCTTATTGAATTTGACGGGGACGATAAGAGATTTTTCTCAAAGAGAATATCATCTGTGGCTTCTAGGAGTCACTAGTGTCATCAGTCCTGATAGTGCTGCCTGATAAAGGACACGAGACTAGATTGACCATTTTTGTGTCTCTGGATGACAAGACATAGGTTCCTGATGAATCCTTTGTCAGAGAGGAGTTGTGAAGCTGGAGAAGGGAGAGACCAAGCTGAAATTGCCCAATCCCACTTGGAAAAAAATCTGGTGAGACTTTTCCCCTTGAACCTTGCATCTTTTATACCAGCCATAAATGGATATTTTATTTTGTCCACAAGGTCTGGTCTCCAGTTTTATTACCATTCCTTGTCATGGTTGATAGGTAACACTGAATTGAAAAGAAAGTGCTCCGTGGGCAGAAGAAATGCACTTGTTAAAAATCATGAAGAGAGTGGGGCTACCATTACATTAATTACATCTAAGACTCCCTTTGTCTTAGACCCCGGGAAGGGAAAGTGAAAGGGTGGAGACCAAAGGGCCAGCACATTGTATGTGAGACAAATGCTTTCTGAGTTCAAATTTATATCCTACTAACAGTATCTCTTATTCCCTCCCCATAGGGAGAGGAGTAAAGAAAGAAAGGGAAATACCAATGTCAAGGAACTGCTGAGGCTGGTGACATCACCATCGGTGACATCACCAGAGGCGTTGGAGCCTCTGGGTGGTTTGGGCAAGGTGAGAATTGGAGAATGGATCTTGAGGGAGGGAGGTTTGGGAATGGTGACAGGGCATTAGAGGGAACATGAAGCAAGAGGATCAGACAGAAGGTCTGGCTCAACTTTCCTGGAGAGGAGGGTCTAACTGACGTAGGGTTAGTGGAGCACTGATGAGGGAACCTGGAGAGTGCTCAGCTTGGTGTCCCTGGCCCCAAAAGCTTCCAACATAGATCATGCTGGGAGTTGGAGAAGAGAGAGTCCTCAGAGAAAGTGAGCATTACCAAGGCCATCCCACTGACCCAGCAGTAAGGTCTGGGGGTGGTGACTTCCTACATGGACAGGTCATGGCACAATGGGTATGTATATTTGTAAATAATTAAGAAGCTCAGTGCAGCATTATTGTAGCTACATTGTTACTGGGACCAAAGTGGGTGATAATATCTTCTATTGGACCAACTTCTGCTGGTGAACGAGACAAGGCTTCACGCTTACACCGAGCTCTTCTTCAGGTCTGGGAAACGAACTCAGAGCTCTGTGTAGGCTCAAGAGCTTGTGTCTTTCACCAACAGAAGTTGGTCCAATAAAATATGTTACTTACCCACCTTGTCTCAAGAAGCTCAAGAAAGACTTGCATAGGGTAAAATAAGCTGTTTTTGTGTATACACAACTCTTTCTTTAATGCTTTCAGTTCTATGCTAAATTATGTTTTTTCTTAGTGTAATAAATACACTACTTTATTTTCATTCTCATTCATAAACCTGCTATGTGCTACTAAGTTACTGAGGCACGTCACTGTTGCTTCTCCAAATTATGCTGCCTAATAATTACCACATGCTCAAGTGTATCTCCAGTTCCTGAAGAGAAAGAATGAAAATATTTTGACTGTAAGTCTAAAAGACACAAATAGAAAATACTTGATAGTGGAAGCAAAGATACCATGTATAGAGTAATTAAGTATATACATGGCATCCATTCACCAGAGAAAAGCGAGCCATCACCACCACATAAAGAAGGTTAAGAAAGGGGAGTTGAGAGTCTCAACAAAAAGCAGTTAGAGGGTGGGAGCCCCACAGAAGTGGCAAAGAAAAAAATAGAGGTTGAAGAGGACAAGGTGAGAGCAAAACAAGGGACAATAAGGTGAGCTCTATGGATGCAAGAGTAGATGGTGATCAGGTTAGAAGATGCAATAGAGAGCAAGAGAGCAAAGGGTATGAATAATTAAGAATGGGGAATGGAAAATGAAAAGAGATGCTACTTTATGGAGAAAGAAGAGAAAGAAAAAAGAATAATAGGAAAAAGGGGGAAATGGAGAAAAATTGATGAGATGTCAGGAGCTGGAGACAAAGAAGACAGCTGGAGACAGAGAAAGGCACTTAAAAATAGAAGAACTATAAAAAGAGAGAAAGCAGAGACATCGATTTTGGATTTGTCACTTTAAATTAATCTATTTGTGGAGCTGGCTTTTATTGCAAACCCCTGCTACCAAAAGGCACACACTGGTGTTACCAGAAATGTTTCATGGAAAAGATCCAGACAACTGCCTAAAAAAAGGACCTCTTCCATCCTGAAAATTACAAATGAATATTTTTCTAAGTGCCTGCTGCCATTCTGGGAAGGCTATTTCTTCACTATTTCCTCAGATCAATTTTATGTGCTTGCTTTAATGGCTAGCATGCAAATTTCTAATACAAAGTCGCTAGCCAAGCAACTGTAAATCAAACTTGTGACCTATAGTTTAAAGACTATGGCCTTGATTCATCTAAACAGTTTAAGCTCATGCTTAAATCTAAGCACATGCTTAATATATTTGTTACATTGGGGGCACAGTCTCCTGAATCAAACAGTTCTCCCATAATCTACTTTTTTTGGTGATATTTTTAGCATTTGTTCTCTTCTGGAAAGCTATTTAATTCTCTACAAATAAGGTGTTTTTTTCTTTATAATCTTAAGAAAACTCTTCCAACTATTTTCTGTTTCTAGTCATCCATGTGATTTGATGAGAACATTTAATTCATTAGAGATTTCTTTATAAGTTCTATTTGATTTTTATCTGTGGTCCTATTCATTTTCCAATGACACCGCTACAATGAAAAGATAAAGACTAACATTCATTTCCCCTCCCTTACTTCAAAAACTAAAAAATATGAAAGCAAAAAGGTAATTGGTCTAAACCATTAAGTCTTCAAAGCTTTTAACTATGATTGCCTTTAAAGGTTGGTTCAGTAGTTGTCATCTAGGAATTCTTATCACCCTGGAGAACCTTGGAGAATATCCTGGGTGGAGCAGTCTATATGGATAAAGGTCCTGCCCCAAAGGGAAACCATAGGAAATCTCATGTATGATGGTTGTATTGAGATATGGAAGCAGACATCTTGTAGGTGAAGGGCAGGAAAACAATCTCCTTCCTCTAGAGCTAGAATAATGGCTGCTAGTGTGACCATCCTGACCACCTATGCCGTCCCATATTTGTTTAATACCCGGATATCCAGAATGGGCCTCGAAACTCCCTTCACCTTGGGAATCAGGAAATAATGAGAGTAAAATCCCTTGCTCTTGAGTTGCACTGGGACTGATTCAGTGGCCCCTAGGAATAACAAATGAGATATTTCCTGAGAAGTAGGTTTTCCTGAGAAGGGTCCCTGAAGGGGGATGGGGAAGGAGGGTTGCAATGGGGGAGGGATAGTGATTGAATGGTGTAACTCTTCGAAATGATCTCCAGGACACATCTGTCAGAGGTAATATTCTCCCGACTGCTGTGAAGTAGGGCAGGTAACTTCTGAAGGGGCATGACAGGTATGTAGATGGCAGCTGTTGTCGCAAGGTACAATTGTTCAGGCCCTTGACCCACACATCACAAGTGCTTAGAAGAGGCAGTTTGAGAGGTCACAGATTGAAGTGCGGACTGCTTCTAGTTTTGAACCCTGGTCCTCTTACACCATGACTCGTAACAGCACTGAGATGTGGGTATTGAGGAGATTGTGACCTGTGTGGCGGCTGAGAGGTACATCTTCTCTTCTGTCCCGCAGTGTAGATTCCTAGGGTGTATAATGTGATCTGGGAATACTTTAGGATGTAGAGAGAAGAATCTGTCTTCTCTGCAAAGAGTTTGGGCCCTTCAAACTGGAAGTCTTCTGCAGCTCTTTGGGCAATCCAGAACGGGGTAGTCAAGAAGCCTGTTTTAGTACCAATGTCATGGAGACTGGACAGGCAGTTGTATCAGCTACATCCAGTGCTGTCTCTGGCACCAGTCTGGCTATTAACTGACCCTCTCTAGAAATGGTCTGAAAGTGCTCCTTTGTGTCTCCAGTAAATGTTCTAGAAACACACTGAGTTTTCCATAATAACTAAAACTGTATTTGGCCATGACAATTTGGTAATTCTAAATAGCAATGTCACCAACAAATACACCATCAGTCAAGACCAATCTTATGGGGTCAGCTTGGCATTATGTTATTTGCTTTGTGCATCAACCACATCCACTATGACAGAGTTGGGCTGCAATGTTGAAACAAAGTCTGCCTCTTTGGGAGGGATATAGTGTTATTTTTAAAAAATTATTTTTATCTTTGGCTCTGTTGCTGGTTGATGTGATGGAGGTTGGTGTCTGCCAGATGACTTTGGTAGGATCTAGAATCACCTCATGAATTGGGAAGACAGTTCTGGATGAGGAAGAAGAGTGCAGAATATCTACCAACTCGCATTGGGTATTTGTCACCGCCTGTAGGGGAATCTGCAGCTCATTTGCTACCCTCTTGGAGGTATTCAGAAAGTTGTTAAAACCATCACCTAGTGATGCGGAGGGTGTGGGGGGCGGGCAGTACAGCCTAATCTGTTGAAGATAAGGAAAATTGGTTTGGAAGGTTTCCTTCCCCTTCAAGTCCTTCTTCCTGTTCTGAAAAAGCTTCCTCCACTCCATCTCAGGGACTCTGGACAGTCAGGCTTTAGAAGACCGTCTGATGGACTCTCTCTGAGAGACACTGGACAGCTGTGACACGTGTATATATGTTGCCTAAGGATTGCAATACAGCCATGGGGAGGGCAGACATGGGCTATGGGGCCACTGTCAGACTCGTCACTAGGTAAGGAAGGCACTGACTGGGGTATTGGTGGTACACAGCTCCGTGCCAACAGCGATTCCAGGTGCCAGGATGTGCTTAGTACCAGGGCCCTGGTACTGAGTAATGGGGATTGCAGTTCTTCCCCAACCATCAGGTCTCCAGTGCACTAGAGACCATGTAGTATCCTGGGCTCTCTTGGTACTGCAGAGGAAAATCCATGGTAATTTGTCAGTACTGATGGTTGAGAAGGTGAAGAGCAGTCCCTAGATGAGAGTTTTGTAGCACCCAGTACAGAAAGTTTTGTTGGAGCCACTCTTTTAGAGATGGTAAGTAATTGCCTTTCCCAGGATACCAGAGCTCATGTGGTACTGTGGACTTACTAGGGACACTACTCGAAATTGTCTTATTCACTGTTTTTCCTCTATTTTTATATTCTATTCTTTATAATGCCTTTTCTGTGAAAATAATAAATTATTTTTAATGGTATAGGGCCTCTTATGCTAGACATAGTTTAGGGCCTCAGAATGTCATAATCCAGCCCTGTGCTTGCCTATTACTGTCAGTTCATTTCCAAGCATTTCCAAACCAAAAAATGAAACATCTTAACCTGTAATTGATGACACACTTACATTTCCTTAAGCCTTTTATTACCTGGAATCATATTCATTGTAACAATAAGGGAAATAAAGAACTAAATAACTGGTATAACCAACCATTGTGGAAGGCTATTATAGCCAACATTTCAAGAATGTCCATCACTCTAAAGTATACTTCTATCCCAGATTCTACTACCTGATAGAGTAGGGAAGGAGGTTTCTCTGGTTATTTTACACTGGTAACTGGAGGATAAACAGAAATAATTGGATCAAGTTTCAGACAGAACAAATTTATTATGTTCTATAGATAAGGTCTCAAACTATGGGTTAATCTCTCAAGGACATTGGTGGAATCCTCATAGCTTAGTAAAAATATAATATATACGATACATCAAGGACATACTTCAGGTAGAGAGATTTCTTTAGGGTCCAGTTCAAGTGGGCTACATGAACCAGACCCTGTAGAATTGATTCTCAGGGGTTGGAAAGGACCAGACCTTTGAGATTTGCTTGGAGGTTGATTGCTACTGGTTTACTACCCTCCACAGAGACCAAAGTAATGCACTTTTCAAACCTTGGTTTAGCCCACCACAGTTTAGTTTCTGTTCTAGTTTGAAGAGCACCTCAGTGGATTGTCTCCTGTCTGGAAATTAGTATTGCTGCTCGCAAGTTTTCCAGAACGTTTATGACCTGTACTTAGTGCATGGAACTCCTTTGGAATTGATTGGAAATTACATCATTCTGCATCTCGCAGGATTTAGCTCTGCAAGCATCTGATAATGCCTGTCCTTTCTGAGATACTGGTTGGTAAGTAGTTTCCAAAAATGGTATTAAAAACTGTGAATGTAGAACAAATCTGCAAATAGTAAAAACAGTTGTTCTAACTACAGCATTTTACTCTCCAGGAGGGTTATGCTGTCTCTATTTACCTTCCGTATTGAAGTGACTGCCGCCTTTGAGATGTTTCCGAGTTCATGTGGTCAGAACTATCTTTTGGCATCTACAGTAGGAGAAATGTACATTTGCAGCCCTGTCCCTGACCTCTCGTGTGATTTTGGACAAGTCACTTTCTCTGTGCTTCAGCTCCCCTACCGTGAACAGGGATAATAGCACTTCCATTCTCCCATCCTTTGCCTGTTGTCTAGTAAGATGCTCTGTGTTTTGAAGATCTACTGTCTCATTATATGTACATAGGATCTCTAACACAGTATAAGGCCAACACCACAGTTGAAATCTCTTGGTGCTACAGTACTATAATAAAATATGAATTGGTGGTACATACAACTCACATGCACATGGACACCTGCGGCGTGTTAGTGGGAATTTTAGTAATTGGTTCAAGTGCTAATCATTTTGCATATTTGCCTACACAGTTCTTTGTGCACTAACCAGATTTACATGTGCAATTGTGGCAACTGTGTACATCCTCATGGACAAAGATTTCTTACCCAGCCTCAATTTCTGGAAGCTTTAAGACTTTACAGAAATATTTCAGATACAGAAGTCATACTCTTAGGGTATGCCTACACTACCCGCTGGATTGGCAGGTAGCAATTGATCCAATGGGAGGTCAATTTATTATGTCTAGTCTCTACATGATAAATCAATCCCTGAGCACACTCCCGTAGATTCCTATACTCCACCACCATGAGAGGTGCAGGCAGAGTCAACCGGGGAGCGGCAGCATCGACTTACTACAGGGAAGATGCCATGGTAAGTGGATCTATGTACATCAACTTCAGCTACATTAATCTTGTAGCTGAAGTTGCGTAATTTAGATCAATCCCCCACCCCCAGTGTAGACCAAGACTAAGTGTGAGATTTTCACACTTATTCAGCATTAGTCTAAGTCCATTCTCCCTGAAATGAATAGGAATTCTACCATTGGGAAAGTTAGGCAAATACTGAGCACTTTGAGAAATTCCACCTGAAAGTCTTTTTGTTTGTAGTTTTGTTTTTTTTAAAAAAAAAATAAATTTAGCAAAACCAATTGTATTCTATGGACATATTTTTAAATTACTCTAATAAAATACAGACTGAAATAAAATACTTTCAGTTCTCAGCCTCTAGCAAGCGAATAGCATAGAATACCTAATGCAGCCTCTGTAGGAGGGGATTCCACTTTTGTGATCAGGATGACCCTCCCATTTAGGCCTAGAGAGCTCCCAGAGACTAGCAGCAACAGAAGCAAACTCCAGCTGTATCAAACCCAGAATGAGTTTTTCCCTGACATTTTCAGTAAAAGACTTTCAATCCAAAAATAACACTGGGATGAAATGGTCTTCAAACTCATCTACATTGAAATCACTCAGCTATTCTGAGAAAGGGGAAAAGAAAGAGAAAGAGAAAAAACTTGCTGTAGATAACATTCCTAAGATGGCTCTGGGGAATTAGCACATTAGTAGTGCTAAGTCAATATATCTTAAGTTTCTAACCGCATTACAGAGGTCAGTGGCCCGCTGGGTTCTCTGACAAGTCTGCTACAGTCAGGAAATTTATTTCTTCTTAGCCCAATAGCAAATGATTCAGCGTACTGTGCAAAAATCAATAAAGCCATCCCTGGTGCAATGGGCTGAGGCTTGCTGTTTTTGTGTTTAGAGTGCATGTTGTTGTGTTTGGTCCTTTGTCCTTAGGGCAACACAAATCCAATTCCTGAGATACAATATAACCGTCTATTGATTGTGTTTAAGTTTTTCATTTTGGGGAGGAGAAAATTACAACTGCAAAAAGTTTTTTTCTTCCCCGGCCTAAAACAGCATGAAGAACTGAAAAGCGTTTTACTAAAGAAATAATTTAGGTCCCCAGAAGGAGCAAGCCTTGAAGTACAGTACCAACTGTACTGTAAATTTCCAAGTAAGAAACTCACAGGTTAGTTCAGTTAGGCTGCCCTGCTAGTTTCTCTCCCTCAGTACGTAGAATGTTCTGTATGTTTCCCAATAGCTTAATCATAGTTTATGAGATCAGTTTGTAAAAGTGCAATCTGTTGTTATTGTAGCCTTGCAAGGATAATTAACAGGTCATGGCAGAAGAGCAGGAAGTAAATTTCGATGAGGGTGGTTTTTAAGTATAGCATCTTTTACGATCATGATATTACTGCTGGTATGTTGCAACTAGGAAATGCTTATACAGTGTAACAGTCTATTTCCTTCTAACTGTCCCTCATTCAGATGCAAGTTATTGAGGAATTCATTGTTATGGCTTTTAATGAGCCCTTTTATTCTGAATGAAATCCACACATGTTCAGTTACACAAAATTGGAATAAAGTAACTCTTGTCTTAACACAATCACAGAGGGACAGAAGCCAGCTCCAGATTCACCAGCAAGGTACACAGCAGCTCCACTGCCTCTCTCAGGCCACTCCTCTATCCCTACTATGCATAGATTTGTGGCCCTATGTATGCGTATAACAAGGGGAATCAGCATGGCCTAGCATGACAAGAGCACAAGGCTGGGACTTAGGAGATCTGGATTCTGTTCCCAGCTCTGTCACTGGCCTACTGGGTAACTTTTGGCAAGTCACTTCACCTCCCGGTGCCTCAGTTTCCCCATCTGTAAAATGATGCTAATGGCATTTGCCTCCTTTGTAAAGAGCATTGGGATCTATGGATTAAAAGCACTATATAAGAGCTGGGTATTAATATAGTTGCAGATCTGTTGACCTCACCATGAGTCTGTCCCAAAGCCCCCTGACCTCTATGCTGGGCTATATTTAGAACCGATGCAAAGTCTGGTGCCACCCTATGTAAAATTAATAAGAATTTTTCAAATCAGCTCCACAGCCTGACTCTGCCCATGCAGTGGAGCTTCAGTGGGAGATTTGCCAAAGCAAAACCTGAGAGTTGCAGGAAGGAATGTACCTATTTGGACACAGTCACATGTCACAGCTAGGGAGGGTGTGTGGACATCCCCTTCTGTGTCCAAACATATAGGAAGATAGGAAAGTGGAGGGCTGAGGCTTTGTCTCCTCCTCGCTCCCTCTGTGAGCAGAGCTGTGGCTCTACCAGGGAGAAGTTGCTGGATTTAAGAGTGAGGGAACAACAACTGCAACCAGCCCTTGCATGGGGTGATGGCACCTCGCACTGCTCATCTCGCGTTCCCTGCACCTTCATATCAGCCAACATCTTGAACTCCCCACCCACCCTTTTTAAAAAAAAAAATAAAAGGGAAGGCTTTGATTGGCTGCTTTATTAGCAAATGAAATGGTCAACTTCACTGGCAAATTCCACTTCAGCTGCCCCAGTCTCCTGTGCCTCCCAATCTTTGCCTGTGATCCTTCAATATTTATGAGAGATACCTGACCAGCAATTCTACCCATCTCTGGGCTTGGTCTGTGCTCTGGAGGAAGGTGTGTCGAGAGCACAAAATGTGGGTTGGTTAGCACCTGGAAAAAGTTTTGAACATTTTGTTAGTCTAAAGCACCAGATATCCCAGTGCCATTCCTGCCCCTACTGGGTTATTTGTTTCAATGTAGAGAGCTCACACTGTGAACCAGGAAGCATGAAGAGGATTTCATAGAAGCAGAAACAAGTAATGACAGCTCAGAGCTATTTCCACAGTGAAAGCCTCTTGCTGCCATGTTAGCCAGGCTATTCAGCACTGAAATCTGGGCTTATTGCAGTATTATACAGTTCATCGTTAAAGTGACTCTTTTTGATCTATTTGTTCCAAGACATTGACCTGTTTGCTTTTAATTTTACTGTGCTGCTTGCATGTCAAAACTATAGACACCGGTGACATTTTCAAAAGAAATGTAAATAAATAAATACAGGAAGAAAGTTTTAAAAGAGCCAATATTGCATGTCCATGAAATGAGCAAAAACCTCTATATTACACCAGCAAAGAGCACACTGTGAGACAGAATCAAAGGAATATTTAAGCATTACTGTGTCTTTTTGTTTATTCAATAAGATAAGTAATCAGGTATCCTCTTCAGAATGTTTCACTGAATTGAAATTCAGCATTTTAGTTACTACCCCATGTGTTAATACATGCTAAATTGGAAAGCTGATGAAGCTTATTTCACACAAGACTGCATGAACATCATTTTCATTATCTCTTCCAGTGCAATAGTAAGAATGGTCACATGACAATAAATAGATTTTTTTTTTCCAAAACTAAATACAACAAGACATTTTAAAAGCAGCCTCTAAAATTGCACTTGTAATTTTCCATATGCACCTCTGTACACCTGTGGGGCTTTTACCCAAGAGTTTTACGTGCAAGTTTAATTGTGTGGATACTATATATAGATATATAAAATATAAAATTTAGGTGCTCTACAAAAAGTTTATCCCCTCAATCTTTGTGCACAAAATATATCCCCACAATCTTTGTGCATGTGAAGCACAATAGCTTGTAAAGCTATTTCAGCAATAGCTTGTGAAGCTGAGACATTCACCAGATGTTGCTTAGTATGAAATTTTGAATGAAGTTGACAGTTAAAATTAGGATATAAATGGTCGTACACTTTATGGGAAAGTATTTATAAGACATGCTAGTCATCAGTTGTACACACTAGATCTGGCAGCTAAACCTTGTTTAAGGGGAGTTTGACCCTAGAAACAGACAATAAGGCCCAACAACTGAAGGCATACCAGTCACACACTCTAGCAGTTATATTTTTCAGGTCAACATTGATCAACAGAGAATATTTTAAAACAAAAACTCACTCCATTGTTTTTTTTAAAAAAATTTGAACCTCAGCATTAATGGCTCTGAACAGAGTCTATTTATTTGACATTTGGCTTCCTGCTTCCACACACCAATACAGAATGCAATTTGGATATATAAAATATTCATACACAAAAAGCAATCACTATAAGATTGTACTATGCATGAAAGTATAAATAAAGACTTCTAATCACTCAGCAGAGGATTAATAGATGATACATCTTAACCCATTTGTTCTCCTTTTCAGTTCTTCGAAACAGGCAAACAAACCCAAAGCATGGGCGCAGGGCACCTGATTTGCTTAAAATAAAATCCGGTACACTAAAATTATTCTTTGTTGTCTATCTGTGGCCTTAACCCATTTTGATCTAGCCCCATTACGGAATGCACACCATAATATACTGACAAGCTTTTGAAGTTGGTCCAATAAAATATTACCTCACCCATCTGGTTTTTCTAATATCCTGTGACCAATATGATTACAACCCTGCAGATAATATTGACACATATAACCAGTAGCTCACCCTTGCCACATGGCACAGCCCTTATATCATAATCTAATCCTAAAAATCTTCCTGGCAGTAGAGTTGAACTTTGCTCAAAACAAAGACAAGCTAGTGTCATTGGAAGATTAAGATTCTTCATTGGATGTAAATAGGCAGGGCCTGGGTCTATTTAAATTTGGCCTTCTACAGAGTGGATACATTTTAAGAACTTTATCCAGTGCTGGCTTTAGTCACTTATATGAGTTTTTAAGTGCCTTCCTCTAAGCCTGGGGTTCCCAAACTTGTTTCGCAGCTTGCGCAGGGTAAGCCCCTGCCTGGACGCAAGACACTTTGTTTACCGGAGTATCCGTAGGTTTGGCTGCTTGCAGTTCCCAGTAGCCATGGTTTGCCATTCCCGGCCAATGGGAGCTGTAGGAAGTGGTGGCCTGGCCCGTGCTGCTTCCCGCAGCTCCCATTGGCTGGGAATGGTGAATCGCAGCCACTGGGAGCTGTGAGCAGCCGAATCTATGGACACTCCAGTAAACAAAGTGTCTTGCAAGGGCTTACCCTGGGCATGTCGCAGAATAAGTTTGTGAACCCCTGATCTAAGCTCTATATCCCTGAACAACCTGCATATTACACAACCCACTAAACCAATATTCAATCAATAATTCACCAATCGAGTTTAGTAATACCCAGCTGGACTTACTGTCTTCTGCTTCTGCAAAACCAATTTCACCAGTACACTTCTGGCTACTGTGTGCCAAAAGCACCATAAACTTTACTTAATTGACTGGCAAAACCATTTTAATAGATGAATGGGATTGGAGGAGTGGTGCAAAGCAGCCGGGACACACCAGCAAGTCTGGTCCATGATTGTGATTTCACTGGGGAATCAGCCCCAGACAAAAAAAAAGAGAAAGCAAAACTATTAATTATTTGTATTGCAGGCCCCAGCCAGGGATCAGCTTCTCCTGATATTAGATGTTGTACCAATTCATAACAAAAAACTAAGATCCCCACCCTACAAAGCATACACTCTCACTGCAATGTAAAGAAATTTCCTAGTAACTTTAAGGGTCAACTACTCAACACGCCTAACTGTACAGTATTAGGGCTTGTCTACACTACCAGCTGGATCAGCGGGCAGTGATCGATCTAGCGAGAATCAATTTATCATGTCTATAAATTGACTACTGATAGCTCTAGCATCAACTCCAGTACTCCACCTCAATGAGAAGTGCAAGGGGAATCAAGAGAATAGCATTTCCCGTCGACACACTGCAGTGAAGACACCACAGTAAGCAGATCTCAGTAAAGGTGACTTAAGCTACTTTATTCATGTAGCTGAAGTTCTGTAACTTATATGCCTCCCTCTCCCTCCCCACCCTGCATACTGCAGACCAGCACTTATACTGCAGGGTGAATCCGCACCTAAGCTCAGCTGGACTTAGGCAAAATCAAGTAGTTTCTGAGGTGTAAAATAAGCACTTAAGTTTTGTTCATACCTTCCTAGCTTCCAAAGACCTTAGGGTGATGCTTTCAAACTACTCAAGCAAGTTGTACTTCCAAAGAAGTGCTGGAGAAACTATCTGTAGAGGGATGATTTTTAATTGTCCTGAGAAGGAAGTTATTAATTACTTCATGCATTACTGGCTGGTTAGGAATAAACAGCTCCAGGAACACAGAGGTTCACTCCATTCAATGTTCAGATGGATTAGTCATTCACAAACACTCCCTAATTAATTCTGAACCCACAGGGAGTGCTCACTGATTAGATTAATTGTTCCACCACTTATAGTTCAGGTCACTGTTGTCAGGCATCATTGCGTCAGATGTTATGGGATGTAGAGACCCACTGAGCAGAAGTAGACCACAGTGGAAGTCTTATCTGCCTATTTCTCTCCTATTTCTCTGGGGTGTGAGGAGTTCGTAGCTCTGGCCAAACAAAAGGAAGGAAAGTAAACGGAAGGGAAGACCACTAGACAGCAGCCACAGCCACACTGTGCTTCTCTTCCCACCTCTCCCTGTTCGGGAAACCTGCGGAGCATCAATAGGTAACTTCAGCAGAGGTTGTCCAGAAATAATTATAGTAATTTTTAAAAAGCACACAGTGAGCCTGCTGTTCACCAGCAGTCTGACCTCAGTGTACAACCCTTTATGTGATGAAGCCTTCATGTGCAGAGGTCTGACTTTAAGTCACACTCAGGCAGCACCATTATTGTCCCACAGCTTGAGAAAAATAACTATGGGGATGTAAAAGGTATAGCTAGTCTTAACCTGAATGAGGAAGTGGTGATGCTGGTAGGCAGGAGATTTGCTCAGTGTATGTATGTGTGTGTGGGAGAGGGTATAATGCCACGGTGGAGATTAGTGAGGTACCAGGGTTAGTATATACATAGTTTTAAGGAAGCTATGGGGAACCACATGGGCTTTTTTGATTTAGCACTTTTACTTGGCAGTAGGTTGTAGTTTCCACTGCAGCTCTTGCAAACAAACTACCACTTAAGTACTGTATATTTGGAATTCTCTCTTTTCCAACTCCATTAAAAGCATTAATTAGAGATGGCAAAGACACTTGTAAACAGATTCAGCAAATGGTGGAGCTAGTTTACTTTATTGCTTTGGGAACAGAGAGTTATTTTTTACAGATGTGTAGGGAATAACTTAGCACACTTGTGCCCTAGATCTGGGTGTGTAAAGTCAGATAAAATCTTGGACAAATTTGGATAACACACTTCTTTTATTCTGCCTAGATGGGCCATATGGCCATACAGGCCAATAGGTACATAGGCACAGAGACTAAACTAACCTCTAACAGGTAGACCAGTGATCAGCTGTGCCTTTGCTAGATTGTTCAGTCTGTTCTTGGAAGACCCAGTTTTGCAGACCCAGGAGGAGTGTAGATTGGATTCTTATCCCAAGCTCAGCCTAGCATCAGAATGTCAATGTAGGGAAACCTTTGGAGAAATGTAACCAGAACTGTTTTTTTTCTTAATTTCACGCAAAACTTTTTTTAAAAAAGCATTCTGAAATGTAAGAAGGTGCTAACTGTACAGAGACTATTATATCCCCAACATCCACTTTGCTTTTCAAAAATGCAACAACAGTAACTCTCAGCTCTGATATAGCTCTTTTCATCCATTGAGCTGAAAGCCCTTTACAAAGGAAGACAAGTAGCAATATCCCCATTTTAAGATGGGGAAATTGAGGGGAAATGATGACAACCCAGACAGCAGGTCAGTAGTAGAGCCAGGAATAGAAAACAAATTTAACAACTCCCACTCCAGTGCCTCATTGACTAGTCTGTGCTCTCTGCCCAGGGTGCGGTGGAGGATGGTTCCTCCTAGAACAGCATTGTTAACATACACTCTAGACTCTTGGTCTATTCTAAAATGGGACTGCCTATGTTCCAACTCAGCTCTGAAGTCAGTGTTATTTACAAACTGTGGCATCATTTTAGAACCTCTGTAAATCTGTGAACTAATGATGGATTGAGTGTAATTTCTTCACAGATGGTTAACTGCTAAAGCAAAGCTGGTCTTCACACAAAGAAAGGCTTTGGTTTACTAAACAGAATGGTGTGTCAGGCCAAAGGGACAGCTCTATCAGTTGCGCATTTGACAATGTTCTGGTAGGGTGCTGGCTCCCAGATGGTAGATGGTGTCTTTCATCTGCAAGAAACCAGTTCAAATGAAGCCTCAGGCCACAATGTGCAGAGACAGATCCATAACCCACATAGAGTACTGCTAACCTAAGTGGGAGTGTATGTGGGTATAATGATCTGCCAGCATGGATCGAGGCCTCAGTCAGTAACCGAAAATCATCATTCATCTAACAGCCAGCTGATGACCTATGTGAAGTGAATTCATGATCTCAGTCCATTTCCTGGCAGACTGGTGTTGGTACCACACAAAGCTTTTGGCCTTAGCAAATATAAAGCCTGTCAAAAGCAAGACAGACATTAGGACATAGAATGAATAACACCAACACAGACAACTGGCTTAAAATGTAGTATCGAAACCAGACATAAGGAAAGGTTCAGAACAAGAAGTTAAGGAACCAATACAAGGTGGTGGGTTGCATCTGAGGTGACAAAGTGCTGTCAAACTTGTAAGCAACTATGCTAGAAATCAGTGGCTCTCATATGCAGCTCTCTGTGTTATGTGGGCCACATCCACACAACATATATATTACCAGTATGGCCCTGAGGATATCACATGGGCTGCAGCTATGTGCTGATTGGGTCATCTGTGCAGCAAGCGGACTGCAGGTTAAGAACCACTACTATAAACGTAAGTGGGTATGGTGATGAATTTAGGGGGCATTCCTTTGGTGCAAGGTGAACTGAACATGCTGCAACAGCTCACTTCCCAGACACATTGGTGATGTGTAACTCTGTCTCTCTTGTAGCAAACTGTTTTGTTTAGAGACAATAAATGTTGCAGAGCTTCGTAATTCGGTCTTTTGAACATTGTCAATATTGAACTAGAAGTGTAATCAAAATCAATTAGCTATACTTTTAGCAACGCAGCTATTGCTTTTCCCATATTTATTCTGCAGATAAACAGAGCAATTTGAGTTCCAGCACTGTCATTTCAGCATCTTTTAAAAGCATAACTTTAAAGATCATGGCTGGGGGATGGGAGGATTAAAGAAAACCTTCAGAGATGTTCACAGCTTCTAAGCAATGAATTTCAGACATTAACTCACCTGAGCAGATGGGTGAAGACTCAGGATGACAAACCCCAGATCACTAAAGGGATTTTGTGACATTAAACTTTTTTCTGTTCCTGTAAATGAAGCTATAGCTGACTCATGGCTTTGTAAAGGCTTCACTGCATGGCCAGATAACCAGCATCATTATGTGAATTTTTTCACTAATGAGCTGGGCCCCAACAACAATTATTATGAGTTATAGATATGAATAAAGGGAGAAAATCACATTGGGGCAGAGGTTATATTGTCAGGCTTAATTTAACAATGAAACAATGTGGCAAGAGGGTGGGGAGAAACAGAGGCCTCTCAAATGCAGTTGTAATTTTGGATCATGGGATGAGGCGGCCTATTAACCAGGCAGTGGTGTGGTCTAGCAGATAGGGCACTGCACAGAGACCCACGAGACTGGGGACCTATTCCCTGCTCTGCTTGAACTTGTGTCATCTTTGGGAGATGACTTTATCCCTTAGTGCCCCCACCCTTTGTCCATCTTAGATGGTGGGAACACAGTATGTTCAGGCAATGCCTGGCACAAGGGGTGGGGGTCAGAATTCATATAAAATAATATCCATAAGCAAAAGTGTTTGTATAATTTAATTTGTTGCCTTTATGTGACATGGAGCCCAGAGACAATATTCAAAGTGTGATTAAAAGGGATCAGAACTCTTCTCTCCTGCTGCAATGCAGTTGTGCAGAACACCCATGGGTTTACGTTGCACAGCGTGTAGTGCGGCAGATGCTTCAGTGAATTCTAACTTAACCCTCTAGAGGCCCTTCCCACTCTCATTTCAATAGAACGTCATTCCTTGAGTCTTCATAACTCTAGTTCATTATTTCGGTTCCAGTGTCAGAGCCTGGGTATCTGCAATGTTCAGCTGTAAAATTAAATAAAAGTTTGGCTGCTTAAGTCCTGTACATTTCTGCCCCCTGCGAGTTCTGGTTAAAACCAAGCAGTGTTGAACTATAATTATGTTTCTAGGAAAGGCACGATATAAACTGGAGTTCATCATTTGGTACAGCTATATCCCACTGTCTAAGGTTGCCAACTTCCTACTCACACAAAACTGAACACCCTAGCCCTTCCCCTTTCCTGAGGCCATGCCCTCTGCCCCTCCTCTTCCCCGAGGCTCCACTCTCTGCTCACTACATTCACCTTCCCTCAGTGGCTCTCTCTTCCTCACCATCACTCACACTCACTGGGTTGGGGCAGGGAGATGAAATGCAGCAGGGGGTGAGAGCTCTAACTGGGGGGTTGGGCTCTGAGGTGAGTCCAGAAATGAAGGGTTCAGGGTACAGGAGGGGATCTGGGCTGGGGGTTGGGCTGTGGGAGAGGGTGATGGCTCTGGCTAGGGGTGCGGGCTCTGCTGTGGGGCTGTCGATGAGGAGGTTTGAGGTGCAGGATGAGGCTCTAGGCTGGTGGGGGAGCTGCAGGGTTCCGAGTATGGGAAGGGGCTGTAGGTTGAGGTGCAGGAGGGACTGATGGCTCTGGGGTGCAAAAGGGGGCTCTGGGTTTGGGAGGGCTCAGGATTGGGGCACGGATTTACCTTGGGCAGCTCCCTGTCAGTGGTGCAGCAGGGCTAAGGCAGGCTAGTTCCTTCCTGTCTTGGCTCCATGCTGTGCCCCAGAAGCAGTTGGCAGGTCTGGATCCTAGGTGGGGGAGGAACCTAGGAGGTTCCATGCACTGCTTTCACCTGCAGACATCACCCTTGCATCTCCCCTAGGCTGGGAGTGCAGAACTGGTGCTCGGCCTGAGGACAGCACATGGAGCCCCCTGCCCCCCCCCCCCACCACCTAGGAGCTGGACCTGCTGGCCGTTTCTGGGGTGCAGCAGCAGAAATAGGGGCTAGCCTGACTTAGCATTGCAGCACGGCTGACCACACTTTTAACAGCCCAGGCTGAGGTGCTGACCGGAGCTGCGAGGGTCCCTTTTCGACCGGGCATTCCGGTCAAAAACTGGACACCTAGCAACCTTACGACTGTCACAGCTGATATCTGTTACAACTTATTTTCTGGCTACTGCACCTTTACATGGGGAAACGATGCCCTGTCTCAGATGCAGAGGCAACTACCACTTTGAGATCAGACAGAGCCTGTTACTGGAAATATTTTATTGGACAAACAAATGCCATTTGAGTTGACATGAGACTGCGAATTTGATATGAATACTTTTGGCCAGTCACAAAATGGCCAGAGGAGGAAAGTGGTAGAGCACATGCTGGCGCTTCTGCCCCTCCCATTAAGTTTTAGCCCAGTGGTTAGGACTTAACCGGAATATGAGAGTCACAGGTTCAAATCTCTGCTCTGGAACAAACCCAACATGGACATTTTGCAATTCACTAAACATTCCAAACATTTTCAGATTCAGTTTGACCCAAACCAATTTTTTTCTTAATTTTTTCATATCTGCCACCGGACTAAAAAACTGACTGTACCCCACCTGCTACACAGAAAAAACATTCACACGAGACTTGCTCACTGTTTGTTGTGCATTTCTTTGACTGCAATTAGTACAGCTGCTTGTGTGTGGAAAACCTGCCATTCTCTGCTTCTCCCTAGCACCGGCAACAGCAGCAGCATTCTTCCCACACATTGTCCCTCTAGTGTACATCACTTCTGTTTTGGAAAGGATCACTTGCATGGGATTGAAAAAGGAAACACCTCCTCTGTGATCCACTGAATGTCTGATCTCTGCTGAGATCGCATACAAGAAGTGCCATTTGTGATCATGAGTGTGTGATTCCTCTACCTCCCTAAAGCCTGTAAGCCAAATCCTGTGATTCAGTATCAGCTTCATAGATAATTTTGATCAATTAAAGACTGAATAATTCATCTTTGTTCCAAATAAAAGGGAAGAGAAAATAGAAAGAAATTTGCCAAGTGTGAGTAAGGTTGGAGTGTCAATCCAACATCCAGCAAAGAATCCCTACTCAGAAGGCACACTTAGTCATATGCGTAACTTAAAGGGTCTAAAGTCATTGGAAGTTAAAGTTAAGAACATGATTAAATATGTGCTCAAGTGTTTTGCTGAGTAGAGCAAATATAAGTGCATGGTAAACATTTTCCTGAATGGTGGTTTTCAGGCTTGCTTGTTCAGTGTTGAGTTCACCACAAACTCTCTCTCTATGGAAAGTGTACTTGAATGGCCCCAAAGAGTATACGTATACTCTGTGTATATAAACTACACATGGTAAGATGATACCAAAGTAAGATGGACGTACAGAGACACACAACACCCTGTGGAACAACGGATCCATTTTGACCTGGCAAGAGGTTTTTCTCCCCTGGTACCCTGCAATCTATATGCAGCACTCAGAACTCAGACTGAATCATCTGAAGAAAATTCCAGTAACTGGCCTTAAACAATTTTTAAAATATTGACTGGAGCTTGCCAAATTACATTAAGGCAGCTATTTGGTATTCAAAGCTATTCATAGGACTGGAGAGGACCTCAAAAGGTCATCTAGTCCAGTCCCTTGCACTCACAGCAGGACTATTAACTAAACCATCCCTGACAGGTGTTTGTCTAACCTGCTCTTAAAAATCTTCAGTGATGACTATAACAGGGTTCAGAAAAGAACTAGATAAGTTCATGGAGGATAGGCCCATCAATGACTATTAGCCAGGATGGACAGGGACAGTATCCCTAACCTCTAATTGCCAGAAGCTGGGTTTGGGCAGTGGGATGGATGATCACTTAATGATTACCTGGTCTGTTCCTTCTTTCTAGGTTACCTGACACTGGCCACTGTCGGACGACAGAATACTGGGCTAGATGGACCTTTTCTCTGACCCAGTATGTCCATTCTTATGATGGAGATTATACAATCTCACTGGGCAATTTGTTCCAGTGCTTAACTACCCTGGCAGTTAGAAAGTTTTTCCTAATGTCCAACCTAGACCTCCTTTGCTACAATTTATGCCCATTTCTGCTTGTCCTATCCTCAGAGGCTAAAAAGAACAATACTTTCCTCTCCTCCTTGTAACGACTTTTTATGTCCTTGAAAACTTTCCCTCACTCTTCTCTTCTTCAGACTAAGCAAATCCACTTTTTTTTTTTCAATCTTCCCTCAGAAGTCATGTTTTCTACAGGTTTAATCATTTCTGTTGCTCTTCTGTGGACTTTTCCCAATTTGTTCATATCTTTTCTCAAATGTAGTACTTAGAACTGGACACTACTCCAGCTGAGGTCTAATCAACAGAGCAAAGGAATTGCAACAGGATAGAGAGTACATAGAAATAAAAGACAAAAAACAAAGAAGAAAAGGTGTTGGCTCAGCTATCTGATGGGTCCTACTTGCACTTCAAAAGAGTGATGTGAGAAGGATCAGAGAAATGATACCAAGGCCTCTTTTTCCCCATACATTTCAAACTTTTAAAGTGTGTTCACCTTATTTAATACCTTTTCATGTCTCACAGCACATATTTTAATATTTTATTAAGACAGCTAAATTTTGCAATGCACTTAAAATTTGCGAATGGTACAGTGAACACATCTGAAAAAAAGAAATCAATACTATAGAAGAAGCATCCTAGTTATCAGCATTAGTGCAGACAAGAACAAATAAAGAATATCATAGTGGAAGGTTATCCTTGCTTGAACAAGTCTTGGGGATTCCTCAAAGGAAAGCTTATTCTCTTGGTGTTAATCTCCTTTTCTCACACCCACATCTCATTTTCTTCCTTCACCGCTTGCAGTGTTCTGATTGTTTTTTTTTAAAAAAACAAACATATTTTAGATTCCTCCACTGATAACTGGGTTTATGGAAGAGGATTTAGTTGAATCCTTAACAAAACGAGGCAGTTTGCAAACATGCTTGTTAGTCTTAGTACACAACACTCCCCTCTATTCCCCAAATAAGAAGATTGAGAGATGTTCTTCCACAATTACACAGTTACTGTCTCTCTCATTAGAAGCACCACTGCATCTGAAAACAGGTGAAGTAAGTGTCATTGTACTAGCATGGGGATAGAAATAGGATAGGCACATGTGGGAGGTTCTCAATGTTTATAACAGGGTGGCCCCATCTGCCAGAATCCCTTAATGCCGCTCCATCCATTCACAATCACATGGCATCCTGGTGAGAATGACAGCACTTGCTCAGGTGGCGAAGTAATATTAGGAAAATATTAATATGTTTTAACCATATTTAATGTAACTTAGTGGCTGGAAGCAAGGCAGTAGAGTCAGCACCATGCAACCAACCAGCTTGCTGTTGGCCACCACTAAGCACTCCTTGAACTTGTCCTGAAGATACTAGAATACAATTGCATTCTAGAATGTCTTCTAGAATTGCATACTAGAATGCAATGTATTACAGTCAATTATTCCGTTCCCCCACACAGCTGGGACTCTTAGTTCCTGCCTGATCCTTTGTTAGCACTATTTAATGTTACACCCACATCTCTCTTTATAAATTGTAGTTAATCTTTCTTCTCCACTTGCTTAAAGACACTAGCGGAGGATAGCAGGTGCAGCTTAGCATATGTACTGTAAGGAAACTGACAAATACACCTAAATCCAAATGGTCTTATTCCAGTTCTTTTGCTCATCAACAATTGATAATAAATATTCCTTAGATGCTGAAAATGTCTCAAATGAGATTTTGTAATTCTGAAAGCCATTGAATAGCATCTCCTTGGAAAACCCCTTTCAGCTGCCAGCAAAGGTGAAGAAAAATGAACAGCAATTATCTACACCAGGCACTGGGATTAAAAATGTTAGTATCATTTGCATGGCTAGTAGTGAAGTTTCAGTATATTGGGTATTATCAATAATCTTATCCATGTTTGCACTTCTCCTATAAACCTATGGACCCCATAAAAAGGTTTTTAAGATTAATATTGTGCCAGCTATTAAGATCGTTTGATGTTTTTACACCACCATTTGAGTATTTTTCCCTCATTTCCCAGCAGTATGTTAAAGTTTTACATAAAGCCCAAATTTACAAGTTTCAGATTAGAAACACTCAAATTCAGCAGTCCGCAAATCCGTTTTTTGAGTAATTCCCATTATAAAAAAATGCATCTACAAAACTCAAGTGCAGATTTCAAAAACTTTAAATCTTTTGAGTTTTTGAATCAGTAGACCAATCTCCAAGTACCTGAACTCAGTATGTGGATTTCCCCCTTTTATGATAGGTTCATTTCAAGTATTTTGTTATAGCTCTTATAAAGATGCCCACATTTTCTCCCAAAGCCCTAACTGATGCCTTTGATTTTGAAAGGACAACAATCAGTGACCAATTTAATCCCTGATATGGTCCTTCATGTCAGCAATGTAAACTTTCGTCATCTTCAGTTACCCTGCAATATCAGCATCACATGAGCCCAAGCTCTGGTGAGCCAATAGGAAAGGAACTGGATGAGCCATTCCCTCATATGAGTCTCACATTGAGTGACCCAGTTAGAGAGGGCCCATGCAACAACTCCAAAGTTTGTTTAAAAATATTCTGCCCGTGCAAAGGTAAAAATGTTCTAATGCAGAAAACCAGGGACTAAACAGGAGAGATGCAATCCAATTGTAAGTGGTATCTATCACACCCATTAGGGGGTCAATGAATGTTGCAGATGGTCAGCATCACTTAGAATGAGGCAGAAATATATATTTTAAAGGCCATTGGGGGGAAAAAGTGCTGAACTCCAGAGATGTTGCATTATGGAGGCAGAGACCACCCATTACTGCCAATAAATTTCACTAATGTGGAGCTGAGGCAGTGGAAGTTGAGAGTTGGAAAAGCAAACAAAACAAGTAAGGTAGAAATGCTGCCAGAATTTCTCTCTTAAGCTCCAGCATGCACTACAGACAGTGCAATATTGAAAACAAAAAAATCAGATTAATTTCAACCATGCATTTTTCATGAGCAAGGCTTTTGACCCATAGTTGGCAGGCAGATTTTCCTTCTGCACATAAAAATATATGACACTACTTAAAAGGACTGCTGAGGTTTAAAGAGAATGAGTATAGATTAAAGGGCCAGATCCCTGCAGGCTCCGCTTTGGAAATTTTTCAGATCTTGTTTTTAAAAGGCTTGACTTGCAGAACTTTACCAGCCTCTCTATGTTTCACAGTCCTCTCGCATTCAAAGAGGTAGATTCCAACGAAGAGCATTAAAGCTGTATGTATGTACATTTGTCTGCAGGAATCAAGGAAATGTGCCTTTTTGCCACATTTGAGGCAATGAAGCAGTAAGTAAATGCTTCATCAGGCTGTAATCAGAATGGCTTTCACCCTCACTGAGAAGGAGCTTTGCACTGGGAATTGCTCTTCAGAAAGATTCAAATCTTGTACATAGCAAATGGCCTGAGAAGCTGTTGGGGTGCGGAAGGGGAGAGATGGGGAGGAAAGAGAAGCACAAGGGTGAAGAAAGGAAGGCAAAGGAATCCATACCCAAGATTGCAGAGTTGCTCTGTGCCATGTGTCCCAGCCTAATGGCTCCCAACATGTCTCACCCCAGGAACAAGGATGGGAGCTCATTCAGTGGTGGATCTCCGGTCGCATTCCTATCCTATGCCAATGCAATGTGAGCCCCATCCAGGACACACTGTTGGTTATGCTGTGGGAAGCCTTTGCGCTCATGGAATCAGGGGCTGCAGTGCAAGTGACCCCCTGTGCAGCACAGAAGCAGATAGGCATGGAAGGACTATGACTTGGTGCTGACGGCAGAGTCAAGACAGGGTCACATGTTTCTTTCTGAAGGTTCCCCTGTGTATTTCTACACATATGCAGTACACTGGTGGAGGGACTGGGTGGGAGATAGGAGGTGCAGCTGGTTACTAGGAAATAGAACCCCTAGGTTGAACTCCCAGCATGATCCCAGGCAAGTATTATTCTCTAAATGGGAATAACCACCTACCCACCTCCCTGAGTATTCTGCTGCCTCAGTCACACATTATCAAGCACCTCAAGGGTCTTGGGTGAAAGTGATATTGTTCTGTAGTGCAACATTCCTGTAGGATCTAATCTACTCAGCCTAACTAAGGCTAACATTTTGTCATGGATAATTTTAGTAAAAGTTATGGTCAGGTCACAGGCAGTAAAGAAAAATTCACAGAAGCCCACGTGAATAGAGTGGCATGATGAGGGTCCATATAATTAACACTGCCATCCAGGGGCCTCATCTGTATCAAAATCTGAAGAATCCTGCCAATTTTTTTTGTCTATTCCTCAAGGTACAATGCCTGCCAAGTTGTGCAGCTTTTGGAGACTACTTAGAGGAGTTAATTAGCATGTTTTTATCTATTCTCCCCTTCCCACCCATAATACTGCATAGAAGAAATTGTAGAGATGTTGATATTCCCATATGCAACTGTTATCACCCATAACCATTTTTGCTGGAACACATAAACAGCAAACACCTTTTCATGCCAAAAATGAATACTTGGTATGAAACGCTCTTGGTAAGAATTAATTCGCAATATATTATGTTTCACAAAAAGATTAACTGAGATACCATTTATTGTGTATCCTGCCATAACACCAGCATGGTCTGTAAAGAGTCTGGGATCCTTCTGTTTGAAAAGGGATATATAAATGCATCACCGAGCCAAGTTCATCCATTAAGACTCTAATCAATTTCAATGTAGTCACATGAGACATGGAGAATGGACTTAACCCATGAGCTTTTTATCTTCACTGCACGGTACATGGTAAATTCAATGGCAAAAGACTATGTTAAATGCAGAGTTAAGCTTGCTTGATGGTATGTCATCCCCTTAAGTCCAGAGTTGAGCAAAACTCAAACTTCTGAAAGTCAAGAAATGCAAAGTTAAGATCGCCCAGGCAGTGCCCCCAATATACTATGTTAATGCAAACATCTTTGCTTTGCCAACACCACATCTGCTGAAATGTACAAGCTCCTCACTTCCTTTTACAACCCATTGATACTTACCCACAGGATTCCATCTAACACTAATAAAAGGCCCCCACAAAAAAATCATCTATGTCATCTGCCCTCTACACTCTTTGAGCAATGCCTCAAAGTTCACATAGCACATACTCATAGGAGCCCTGGCACTGCAAGGTTCAGGGAATTCCAGATCCCGATGTACGCTCACACTTAACCAGCTCCCAGGAAAGAACACAATTTAAGAATCACTTCAGAGCCTTTTGGAACTCCCCTACACTAACTCACAGAATACCAGCTGAACCTATATGTCCACTTACCCATTATTAAAGTATTAGAATCTGCTCATATTCCACCTCACTGCTGACAACATCCTTTGGAATAAAGGATGGCTCTGCTACTGACATAACCTAGACAATTCTGCACTGAAATGGTGCATGCTGCATGTACGAGTGCCCCTCTTCTCTTTCCTCAGGCACATTAGAGGGTGAAGAACAGATCTCCTCACATCACAACAGCAGCTCTATCACACACATCAAAGCAATCCACACACATTCTGATGTCACAAACATACCTTTACCAAGCAGGCCCAACTACTACCTCCACTCTTCAGTACAGCTACACCTGACACTTCCCATACTCACTTTGCCTGGAGTGCATGCAGATAACACATACTTAGACTGCTCTCATATCCCAGCTCCTGTTGGCAATACCCTTTGTAATAAAACCCTTGTGTCCTGCTAATGATACAACATGCATAGAGCTGCGCTGAAATTATGTGTACTAGATCCTGAAGACAGATGTGCTGCTCTTTCTATTGCTCTCACACTTTGGAGGGTACAAAACACAGATTGCTCATATCATAAGTCACAGTTCTAGAACACAACCCAAAGATACACGCATCACACGTGAATATTAATAACCAGAGTTATTAGTTTTCCAATGATATATTACAAGACACTTTTTAGAAGTAGACTGAGTTGGGACACCCTGAGTATGTCAGGCCTTACAAAAGTTAATATCTGGTAATGAAACAGCCCTGTCTCACAATGTCCTCAAAGGGAACCTGGTGTGGGCAACTGTTGACGGGGGTGGGTGTCCTTTACTACCACTGTTAGATGGAATTCTGTGGGTAAGTGTGAATGGATTGTAAGAGGAGATGAAGCATTTGTGTATTTCACCAACTGTGGAACTGGCACAATAAAGGGTATGTGTGCATCTCCGAAAGAGGGCAGAGTAAAGGTTGCATTTGTTGGTTTTCAGAAGTTTGAATTTTGCTCAACTCACTGTTTTTTAAGGGAATGACATACCACCAAGCAACCCTGACTCTGCTGCCACACTATAATATTAGCATGTACAGTCACAAACACTGTGCTGCCATATCTTGTAGGGTTTTGACATGAGGTATGAGAACCCCGTACCACTGCTTACCATGGTGAGAAGGTACAAGCCATGCAGCACATCCACAAAAAGAGAAGGATGCAAGGGTCAGTTATCTTGGCAGTACAATTGCCTCCAAAGACCCTTATTCCTGAGCAAAGAGATGGGTACTGATCCATCACTCCTGTCTTCAAAACCTCCTTGTTTTCCTCCTAAATCCTATCTGTTTCCTGTACTGCCTGCTGCGTAATAACATAGAGGACTCCATATTTCTAAAACTAAACTGTATCTTTATTAAAAGAAGATTATACAGAGATTAATTACAGATTAATTACAGAGATTAATTAATTGATTACAGAGATGCTGTATCTCATGTTCTAGCCACATGCACACAGACAGGCTTCCCCAAGTCCCCTCCAGACTCTGCTGTACTGCACCCTGTGTTCAGTTGTTGCTTCATCATCCACATATTATTCTTTTACTCCACTCACTTCAGCTACCCTGCTTCAAAGTGAAACCAGTTCATACTAATGTAGCTGCAGTTTATTTCCACAGACATTATACTATTGAACTAAATTGGTTTTTCTAATTTACTAAATAAGTTTAGTTAAATTGGTACAATTTCAGTGTGTTGACCAGTCCTAAATTGCAGGTAAAATATTGGATCTCGACAAGAGACAAAATTTAAATGATTACAGAAATTACAGAAACCTGCTGCTATCATAAAGTTTCCTATTAAATACATGACCCTCTTATTTCTTGGACCAACGCATATTGCTGCATTGTCTTCTCAGTATCAATGGACAGAGATGGCAAAAGAATCAGAGCGTGATGCAGCTTTAGGCTGGGTGACTCAAGCTGGTATTGGAGAAGAAAGCGGCAACTTAGCTAGAGAAGTGGTAGATTCTCCATCACTTGAAGTTTTAAAATCTAGATTAAATGTTTTTCTAAGAGAGACATTCCACCTCAACCAGATGCTATGGGCTTGATGCAGGTGAAATTCTATGGCCCATGATATGCATAAGGTCGGACTACAGAATCATAATTGTCCCTTCGGCCTTAAATCCTACGATGTTATGAATGCAAGAGAAATAAATTTAATAGTGCTTTTAAACCGTCTTTTGCCCAATCTCATAGATTTGTGTGTTCAGGCTGACTTCGATAGCTGAGACAGGAAACCTTTTCTTGGAACACAAGGACAAAATCCTGCTCTTATTTGAGGGGAAAATACAAGGGTGGGAGTGATGAGCAGAGCAGTTTTGTCTACACATCCGTGACAACAGCCATCCTGCAGTTTGAAGGCAAGATGGCTCAAGGCAGGCTGTGAGTGTGGGGCAGGGGCAACTTACTGGGTTCAATTGTCTCCTGCCTTAGAAGCAGCAGTATGGGCTAATCTCAACAGCAAATATACTCCCGGAGTGTGGGATTTGGATATGCCATCTAGACAACAGACCATGCCTCCTCCATGATCAAAGTCCACTGGATGGCGCTATAAACTTGCTCCCCAGATACTGCCATATTCTTCACTTGAGTGCTGAGGAAGGAATGTTTTCTTGGTGCTTCCAGTAGATAGAGGCTCCATCAATGTGCTGAAAACTTTCTTGGAGGATCCAACTCTATGGTGAGAGCATGATTCAAGCCTGTGCCCAGCCACTATTGATCCTTGCCCTCTTCACCAAGGTAGCCAACAAGGATGGCCAGCTATTAACAATGATTCTATTTTCTTTCAATACAAGCTAGTTTCTACTAGGAACAAGAGAGTTGTTATTTATGTTATAGCAGCATCTAGAGATCATGGCCTCAGGATGCTAGGCACCATACAATCATGTAACAAAGACACCATCCTTGGAATTAAACCAAAACACCACCTTTGTTCAGTGCCAGCTGGGACTGGACTTGGATCAGTGTCTTTTTGGTGATTAGCCCTCTTTTCTAATACCAGCAGCCCAAGACAATGGTTATTCTTCTCTCATGTGGCCTTGAATGAAAGCAGCCACTGTCCATCTACATCCTTTTCAATGTGACTTAGAGCCAGTGAATCTGCGTAAACATGGAGGACAAGGCTTCTTCCTGGGCTGCCACCCATCACTGCCCTATGTGGACTAACACAGGGACCCAATCAATGGGATGTGGGAGTGAGGGAGTAAAAGACATGCCTGTTTACTGGTGGTCCCCATCTGCAGCCTCAATACATGGTATAGTTGTCTTTGGCCTTATTTGGCCCTCCACACAAGAGTGAAATGAATCACCTTTGTTGCCTGTTTCATCAAGGGCATTCCGGTTTGCAGTCACATTGGAAGTTTTGTCATAAGCTCCAAAAGAACTCTGCAGTTAACTTTTTGGGCAATGTTATCTTTGTAGCGGATTCCAACTCTCAGTGGTGAAGAGACAGCTCAAAGAAATTGTATTAATTTTGTAAGACGTGTGTAAGAAGGCAATGAAAAAGCCTGTACAATGAGGTTTTACATTGAAAGTCAATTTATTGCTCCAGGGAATGAAAGATCAATGTTATTATTTATGGATGACAATCATGCATTTTCATTAACTTATGTGAAAAAGGAACTTTTAAAAGAAAAAAGGATATCCTTTTAATTTTTCAACAATTGAAGTGCTGATGAAAGACGGGGTGGCAAAACATTGTGGCTTTTGATCTCCTGAACCAGTAGAACAAAAAGTGCTCTATGCTATATTTTTGTCAATGTTTTCAGCCCTCGTCTTGGAGGAACTTGGCATTGGACTAGGAACAAATGCCACCCCAGACTAGAATTTTCCTGGAGAATTAGATGTTTTTCCCTGTAACACACTTTGTTGTAGCAAATTTGAAACAGGGTATGCAGCATATACAACAGCTTTGCGTATACATTCACCCTCAGTCCCTCTCTGCCCAGTTTCTAATTTTATTTAAAAATTAAAGCTTTTTATAAAGAAAAGAAATGAAGCATATGCTGTGCAGGGCCTACTCCAATACACTACAGTTTAGACCAGGAAGGGCAGATTAATGCTACATCTCATTTGAAAAAGTAGGGTCAATATATAATTATCAACACTGTAACAGTTTACACAGAATATTGGAGATAGGGACCTATGTCCTTTTGCAAGTCC
This sequence comes from Dermatemys mawii, assembly GCA_007922305.1. Lineage (NCBI taxonomy): Eukaryota > Metazoa > Chordata > Testudines > Dermatemydidae > Dermatemys > Dermatemys mawii. The sequence goes on from ML677354.1 coordinate 4,867,775, forward strand.
TACCAGGAAGTCTTTAATAACTACAGATTGCCAGGACTGTGGTTTTATTTCTCATCCAAAAGAGGCCACTTTCAGTAGCCCTTCCTCCAACATCACACAAGGTCATCTATTCCATTTGAACTCAGAGGAGAAAGTGCCATCACTTCTTGCAGCACCTGTGTGTTTCATGGAGACCACCTGTTGGTGACATAGGAAGTAATAGACAAGGTAAATTATGGATTCGTATTTGTCTCATAAAACAAACAGTTCTAAGCCTTTTCTTCTGAAGATGAGGTGGACATTTTTTTTTTTTTAAGCAGGCGGAAAATAGAATCAAACATTCATAATGTTTCTGCACCGAAGGCCGAGTTGTAATGAATCAGTCCACAATGAGTTCTTCTCCTCTTTGGAGTAAACTGGTCATAATCCTAACAAGAAAACAAACCAAAAACCACAGAAGCAAACACAATTTTAGGGCTTGTCTACACAAACACGTAGTTCATAGCAAACTGGGGTCTAAATTTACTCAGCACTAGCCTGCAATGCAGTAAGTGTCTGTGTGAACCTTGCTGCTGAATTCCCTAGAGTATTTCGCTGAATTTTGTATTCAGCAAGGAATATCCCAGTAGCTGTGTGTGAAAAGCTGAAGCCATATGAACAGTGTAGTTTCTTTGTAGCTTTTTGTTATTTGGAGTCTTTCACTGCCAGTCTTTGTACAAAATTCACCAACATCAGTAAAAGTTCAGCATATGCTCTTCAGTTTAGTTTGATGCATTCTGATGTATTTAAATGCATGTTGTATGCCCAAAATACATGGCTACTTTCAAACCAAAACAACATTATCTTTATTCCTGTCTTTGTGTTAAGAATTTACTGTCAGTGCAGCTGGGAATATGATAGCGAAAGGCACAGGAAATCTGTTCCATTTGGGAATGGGAAAGTACATATTGTGCCAAAGTGTGAAGTACCCTGGCCTAGGTACCAGTAGGTATCATGGTGAAAGCCACAAAGCACCAATCCAGACAGGCCCATGGGCTCAAAGAGAAATTGCCTCCCCACAAAGCAGACAAAACAGTAGAGAAACTCAGGAAACTTGGGTTCTCTTCCTGGATCTGCCACTGGTTTGCTGAGTGACCTTGGGCAAGATATTTCACGTTTCTGTGCCTGCCCCCGGGTCCCACCTGTAATATAGGGATACTAACTTTCTTTGTAAAATGCTTTAAGATCTACAGGTGAGAAGTACTAGAAGAGCAAGGTATTACTAGTAGTATATACAGCACCTGATTCTCTTCTCACTCATATCAGTGTAATGTGGAGTAATGCTATTCAAGGTCATGGGTAGTAAAATGCTGATATACAAACAAAGAGAGGAGTCAGACTCCAGTATATGCTCTAATGCACATTTCATTTCTACTATGAAGAGTGATGTACATTCAGGTGGGCCTGAATCCTGAAAGAAGGTCAATACCTCCAACTGTTTCACTACAAAACATTTTAGAAGATCACACAGCATAGGTTCTGGAGCTAGGGGTACTACTGCACCCCTAACTTGAAATGGTTTCCATTATATGCAGGATTTACAGTTCGGTTAAGTGACTCTCAGCACCTTCACTATAAAAATTATTCCAGCATTCCTGTCACACAGAAATGCATTCTTAGTGAGAGAATATCATTCTTCTAAGTACAATATCTATACATAAAGTAAGATCATCACTACAAAGTTATCTTACCTTTGCTTGAACTATCATCAAAACATTGGAGCCAAAATTTCCAAACTTGGGCCCCAAGTCATAAACACCTGAATCTATAGTTATGCACATAAATATGTGGCTTGATTTTCAGAAGTGCAGAGCACTCCATAGAGCCCAGGTAAATTATGTGCTCAACAACTCTGAAAGCCAACTCACTTATTTAGATGCTTAACATGAAATCTTGGTCTCCTACATTTGATCTAGACATGCCTGCATATAAGTCTCTTTTCCCCTCTCCTGCAACTAAGCAATCATTTTCAAGATGCCTGAATGTTCCTTGGACAACTGCCATAGATTTTCCATTTCTTTATCCAGTCTGTTAATGTGTTTCAGTTAGGAGGGGGAAAGCTAATAACTGTACAGGGCTTCATGAACAACTGTTTTCATTTCACAGCTCACTGACTCTTCAGAAGCATTAGGAGAATTCCTGTTAATAAACTTCAACACTTACTAAAAAGGCTTTGCCACACAGACATTAGTTTTTCCTACAGTTCAGTATAAAAACAATTATTTAGGAGGGTCAGCTTGGATGAATGGGCAGCTCTTATCAACTTGAGCCATTTCTGTTTATAGTGCGGCAAGAGATACTTGACTTAGTCCTTGTCTACACTGTGGTGGGGGTATCGATCTATGATATTCACGTAACTGAAATTGCATAAGGTATCTGAAATCAATGTACTTAGATCCACTTACCGTGCCATCTTCATGGCAGTGAGTTGAATGCTGCCACTTCCCCGTCGACTCTGCCTGCATCTCTTGTGATGAAGGAGTACAGGAGTCGATGGGAGAATACTCTGAGATTGATTTATTGTGCCTAGACTAGATGTGATAAATTGACCCCCGATGGATTGATCGCTACTCACCGATCCAGTGGGTAGCGTAGGCATACCCTTAGTTTGCTATCTATGGAACACCTAACCATCTATGACAATTATGTTGGTCTTTAGACACTAATTATGTACTTCAACCAGGACTAACAACCAGCATTGCACACTAATTAATGATAATGTATAGTATCCGAGGTCACCTGATCAGGCCCAAGATAGGGTATAGAATATATCTCACTCAGCACTGAACTCCTCCCCAAGACTCACTACACTGGAAAATGTGTCCATCACTTATACCCCCTTTCGCCCCCCAAAAATATAATTCCATGTTGAATGAGGCCTTAGTATCATAGACAAAAGAAAAAACAAAATAAATTAGTTACTCAGCACTTCCTTTCGTGCCTCCTTTTAAACCAGGTGAAATGTAAATGTGTGTATGATGGTGCAATATATACATCAACAAGTATGTGATTATGATCGCATGTAAAATAAAATGAGGTAAGTGTTAAGAGTTGAAGCTGGCATAACAGACATGCTAAAGCTGACCATATAATAGGAATATCAAAGCGTGTATATATTTGCCGATAACAGTGCCAGCTCTGGTTCACTGTGATTCATGGTGTAATAATAATTTTCTCCAGCAAAACATTCATGAATCACAAAAGTTTAACTAGATTTAACCATAATTATTTCCTGTTCATATGAAAATTTAAACCAGATATTATTTTTCTGCTTAAAAAGTTTCAGTCATCCTGCTGGTGAGAAGAACCAATGCCACGTGACAAGTGATCAATCACACACCACAAGTAATGAAAGCAATACCTAGCTGGCATCCACTGAGCTGAAAGTTATTCCACAGAACAACGCAGCAAACACAAACAAAAATCAAAAGTAAAGATTAGCTTCAGATAGACTGACACATCACATGAGTAGCTCCATTCCTAATGCATACCATCCAAAATGAATAATTCAACCACCTCATTTAAATGTTAAGAACTCAAAAGAAAATGCAAAAAGTGTTAGCTAAAATGCCCACCTCCCTTGTACTGTTGATGTAATTATAAATGTAATATATGGGCACTAAAGAGCGTTAAAAATTCATCTCTCATCATCCTACAGGATCATGTCATCCTACGAGATCAGGCCACATCCACCTTAGCTTAGCTTAGGGCTGGTCTACAGTAGGGGGAGGGATTGACTGAAGATACGCAACTTGAGCTATGTGAATAACGTAGCTGAAGTTGGAGCATCTTCGGCCGACTTACCTGCCGTCCTCACGGCGGCGTCGGTCGGCAACGGGGTCCTCTGTCGACTTCAGCTTGCGCCTTTCAGCGAGCTGGAGTTCTGGAGTCGACGGGGGCACTGTTGGCGATTGATTTATCACATCTTAACAAGACACGATAACTCAATTTCCAAAAGATCAATCACTACCCACCAATCTGGCGGGTAGTGAAGACACACCCTTAGTTTTCTGAGCCACAAAGCACTCTTGACAGGAACAGGGAATTCCCACTGGTCCCAATGGGAAGTCAGGATTTGGATCAAAGACAGTACACTTGAAGGCTTTGCATGTTTGTCCTCTGCAAAAAGCTATTAATATTGGCAAAACAAGTTTTTTGCATTACTATTTTTCCCCGTCTCTGCCATTTCCTCCTTTGGCCCGGTAGGACTTATAGACCAATCATATCATTATTTACATTTGACAAATTCCTCCATGTTAATGTTTACATGCTTCCTCCAGTTTTGATCCAGACACCAACACCTTCTCTCTTCCATCACTTTTCCCTTTGAACAGCTTTTTAAACTTCCAAGCAGTGTAGTGAAAATAATTCCCCATACAGTCTTTAACCTAATTATCTTTTACTGGACAGTTAACTAATTAGGGCTCTGGAGCTGGTGACTTCTAAATTTAGATTCCTCAACAGCTTAAGGGCTTGGTTTTCTCGTTCCAGCTGGAGTGGTCATCTTTTTTAGAAAAGTCACAACAATCAAAGCTCATTCAGTTTCTCCCATTTTCTGTTCCAGCTAGAAGGGGATAAATTAACTGGGACAAAACAAGAACTGAGCTGAACTTTGGTAAGAATCTTGAGCTGAACCCAAAATGAACACTGGAAGTTCAGGAAAGTTTGGACAACTCTTTCCCCCATTGTCTGGTTATTTATGCTGCCTCCATACTCCAAGATGCAGCCAGGACCAGAAGTAAAAGTGTCACCAAACCTCAGGAATGACCTCATGTAGTATTTCTAGCCAGCTCAGAGGCAGCTGCTTACAAAAATCTCATGAGATTTCCAGTCCAATTCTTGAGACCCAAAATGGTTCAGATCTGATTTGATAAAAGCTTGATCTGGCTGTGCCTGCCAGGAGCACTACTGAAGTCAATGGGGAAGATACAGCAGTCTGCTCCGGTGCATAGGCCCCATGAAGTCTCAGAGAAGCATCCCAACTTTGGAATGTTCATACATGAATCTCTGATCCCGTCAGATGCTCCAGCTCTCCTGTTTTGGATTTGGTTTTTGTTTTTGGTTGCTTCAATACTATTTAGATACAGTACAACCGAGATAGGAAAATTTATGTGTAAGCCCGTAACGCATGTGTATGTGCACGTAACAACCATAGACATGTTAGCAAGAGGGGACAGGGAGCCTTTAACAATGGAACTGGAGCATCAGCATGGCTCAAGTCTAAGGTGCAACTTTAACCATGGCCACAGTCATGCTACACAGTCAAATGCTAAGAGTATCTCTTCCCAGCTACGCTTAGTAGAATCTTGGTTTTTCACTTTAGCAATATTTTGCCTGGCAAGTCCACAAGTTTTGCCATTGCTTTTGCAGTGAAATGCCTTAACATATGGATTTAATTTCCCCTCCCCCACCCCAAGATCTGCTCTAGAAATAATTTTGGAGAAATTCTACAGCCTGTGTTATACAAGAAATCAGACTAGATGATCACAATGGGCCCTTCTGGCCCTGGAATCTAAGAATCTACGCTTCAACTAAAATCAACCTGAGTGCACTAATCTGTAAACATGAGATTAATAAGGAGAAAGGACAGCAAGAAATGAAAATTCATTAGTTTTAAGGATAGTAAAATCCATTGTGATTATCTACTCAGTGCTCCTGCATAACACCAGCCAAAACCCTCTCTCAGTGTTTTTTTGCAACAAGCCCTTAAGTTCTATTTGAGCTATACCATGTATTTTAGAAAGATATCCAGTCTTGATATGAAGTAAATAATGGAGAATCCACTATCTTTCTAAGTAAGTTTCTTCTAATGGTTTTACCCTCACTGTTAAAGATTTTCACCTTATTGCTAGTCCAAATTGTATAACTTCAGCTTCAAACACACTGGATTGTTGCTTTATGAAGCATGTTATAACTTTTTCTGTTATATTAAAGAGTAGTTTACCATCAGAAATCTCCTTTCCATGTAGATGCTTGTGGACCATAATCAAGTCACCTCTTAAGTGCATCTTGGACAACCTAAATAGTTTGAGCGTCTTTAGTCTCTCACTAGAAGACATGTTTTCTAGACCTCATTCTTTAAAGCTTTTTTCTGAACCAATTTTTAACATCTTTTTAGACACCTAAACTAAACACACTAATCCAGAAACAGAGTCAATGAAGCTGTAGATAGAGGTAACACCACCTTCCTGCTCCTACTTAATATTCCCCTGCTTATATTTCCAAGGCTCACATTCGTCCTTTAAATTATAGAATTACATTGGGAGCTAGATAAAAGCATTACAAGAAAAAATTGATTTTGTTGAACTCTGCTCTGATTTACACTGCTGCAATTCCATTGTCCATTAGCTCAACTCTGACCAAAATCAATGGAAACAAAAACACGATTAACATCTGGTGGCTTTTCTGTGGCCTATATGGAAAGAACTGTCAGACTTAACTCAAGACCTACTGGCAATAAGGTGTCAACACAAAAAAATTATATTTCCTCCACTACTGCCACTAAAGCACTCTTCAACTCAGCATGACTGTCCAACATTAAAACTCAGGCACATTGGAAGGGAATGCTGGTTTTACTGCTGTCTGCACTATTCTGATTCTGTATAGAACTAATTTCATTCTGTATCAATCTGTTACTTATTACTGGTCTAAATTCTCTGAAGGCCCGATTTTCAAAAGATCAGGAGACTAAGCATGACTGTGTGGTATATTAAATACACACGTACTGCAATTCTGCATCTAAAATTTGTGCATGTAGAGATCCAGATAGGCATCTGTCTCTAGAGTACAGTTTGTATATGCATCAGTTGTACATGCTCAGTTTTTACATACAGCATTCTGATCTTTAGAAAAGATCAGGCTCCTTTAATTCCAGAAAAAAACTTAAATGCAGTTAGCTAACTTTGGAATAATGAATACAAGTTCAGATAAGGTTTTAAACGCATGCTCGTTCCTTACTTTACTTTTCTTGCCCATGGGTGTAACGTTATCAATTTTTAAAAAAAATTGTCATTGGTAGAAGGTTATTGCTTTTCGATTGAATACAAAGGGCCTGATTCTCTTTTACAATAAAGTCAATTTCTAGTGCCCTGGCAGCGTCAAGAGAACTTAAGTAGACCTGCTTTGAGTTACCTTTACGCTGTTAGAGCACAGGACAGGAGGTTTAGTGGAAATGAGAGGAACATTGTGGCTTTCTACTTTTCAGCAATTAATCTTAAGAGGACTGCATCTGTTCATACCTTACCATTTATGGTAACAGGAATCTTCATAATAAGGAAATAAGCTCAGAGTTCAGTCACAGGAAAACAAATCCAGATGAGTCTTGGTAGGGAAAGCTTTTAACTCTAGGTTTTGCTGCTTCATCACTGGTGTGGAAAGGTTTTCACCTACCAGGTCAGTGAAACAATAGGAACTATGTCATGAGCTAAAGACTCCGGAAGAGCAGCATTCACCAGTGACTGTAAGTACCACTGTGAGAAAGTTTTGCCTTAGGAATGTCTGGGACAGCACTGGCTTTTGGGGAAGAAACAGCTTTTATAAATATACAGGACTGCTTCTAGACACACAGCTAACTTTTAAGGAAGGGGAAAGTCGTTATTTAGTTTTCCTCTTTTCTCCACTTTGATCATAAAGTTACTTGAATATTTCAATACTCATGATGCTAATAGCTTGTGAATAACAAAGTGGGGAACTGATGCTCTTTCAGGGCCAGTACTTAGTAGCAAATGTCCTTAGCTTCACGAGCACTGCAACTGGGCTTTTCAAAGAGCTTAAGGGAGTTGGGTGCCTTAAAGGGAACAGGGCATCTATCTCAGACTTCTTTGAAGTCCCAGTCTCAAATGACCAAATACGGTGCAGAATCATATTAGAGAGGGTTTGGAAGTAGTACTCTAGATATATATTAGAGATACCAGAGTGAACAAGAGCAGTTGTTCAAATTATTATATAAAGCATTAGAAATCAGAGCTAGCCAATTGTTACTCCCTGACATCTCACTTCTACTTCACAGTTTTTGACATAAGAAAAATCCAGCTTTTTCCTCCAGTCTAGTTTTGTCATGTGAGCAATGTTTTAATCACATGATCAAATTTACACCCCCATGTATGTCAAACTAAACATAAATGGTATAAACTAGTAGTGGTATAGCTACCCAGGTCTCTGGTGAGGATCCCTATATGGTGATGTGATGTAAAACTTTGTGTCTTTTTTCCTTTGGTTCAGCATCACTCTTTACTGTAAATACCAGATACACAGAATGGGATCAGAAACTTCATTTGCTTTCTTGTAATATTTTTACTTTTGATTTCAAGGGGTTGTAATTGGGTCTCTCAGGAATGGGGACTGCTGTGATTCTCAATATTATAGGCAAAACAATCTAACAGTGACTAGTCAGAAAAAGAGGGTTTGGAGATGCAAAAATAGAGAAAGGAAAATGTGAACATCAGTCCAAATATCCAAGCCAGGACACACAACATGAAGCTGCACAGGACATGAGGTGGGGAGCAGGGCAGGACATTAGGGGAGGTGAAAGGGCAGTACCTAGAAGGGCAAGGATTCAAACTAGTTTTAAAAACTATGCACTAAAAACAAGAGAGCACATTTTGAATTATGGGTCCATAATTCCATTTCAAGATGCTGGTGACTGTACAGGCTCCTATAGCTTTGCTGTTTAGAGTTAACACCCCACCCCAGATTTATCTGAAAGTACGGCTCTATAATTCTATACGGATTGTCTCTCTTTACTTACTTTATGCATGAACTGCATTACCAATAAACTGGCAATAATCTCTCTGAGGTCACTAAATGGAGCCCTCTTCTTAGGGGGCCAGGGAAAGTGGCACTTCTCTTTATAATGCAGGCCAGAATAGAGTACTTTGAGGGCTATAAAATCAGATGGCTGTCAAAGAGTTAACATTTTAGATAATAAATAGAAGCTCTCAGTGTGGCATCTTGATTAAGTTCAAACTCACAGAGCAGTGTCTAATACAGGGGAATTAGATGCCATTAGGTCAGGGCCTATTTAGAGTATTACTACTTAATCATCATAGATACAAATGACCACTACACAAATTTGCGTAATGCAACATAACATCCACAGCCGCTGTTCATTTAAAAGCTACGTAAGAACATAAGAAGGGCCGTACTGGGTCAGACTAAAGGTCCATCTAACCCAGTATCCTGTCTACCAACAGTGGCCAATGCCAGGTGCCCCGGAGTGAGTGAACCTAACAGGTAAAGATCAAGTGATCTCTCTCCTGCCATCCATCACCCCCCCTCTGACAAACAGAGGCTAGGGACACCATTCCTTACCCAGCCTGGCTAATAGCCACTAATGGACTTAGCCTCCATGAATTTATCCAGTTCTCTTTTAAACCCTGTTATAGTCCTAGCCTTCACAGCCTCCTCAGGCAAGGAGTTCCACAGGTTGACTGTGCACTGTGTGAAGAAGAACTTCCTTTTATTTCTTTTAAACCTGCTGCCCACTAATATCAATGGGTGGCCCCTTGTTCTGCTATTATGGGAACAAGTAAATAACTTTTCCTTATTCACTTTCTCCATGCCACTCATAATTTTCTATACCTCTATCATATCCCCCCTTAGTCTCCTCTTTTCCAAGCTAAAAAGTCCTAGCCTCTTTACTCTCTCCTCATATGGGACCCATTCCAATCCCCTAATCATTTTAGTTGCCCTTCTCTGAACCTTTTCTAATGCCAGTATATCCTTTTTGAGATGAGGAGACCACATTTGTACACAGTATTAAAGATGTGGATGCCCATGGATTTGTATAGGGACAATAAGATATTCTCCGTCTTATTTTCTATCCCTTTGTTAATGATTCCTAACATCCTGTTTGCTTTTTTGACTGCTGCTGCACACTGCATGGACATCTTCAGAGAACTATCCACAATGATTCCAAGATCTCTTTCCTGAATAGTTGTAGCTATTGTAGTTGTAGCTAAATGCTTATAGGAAATGCAACAAATGGTGCAGGATAAGGTTCCTCTACTAATGATTAATTCTGTTAATATTTACTGCCAGCCTCAGTTCCACACTAAAGAGGCTTCACCACGGGAGTCTGTGGGGGAGGTCAGTTTCTCCTTTTCTGCTCTGACAGGTGTCAGAGTTCTGTGGACTGTTATCACTAGTGGCTTCTGCATTGAATCTAGGAGCAGCATGGATTAATCATGAAGGGAGCTTCATCCTTAATCAAGGAAGGTCACAGCAACAAAAGGTCCTTGAAGAAAATGGGTGGGGGTGGGGGGGAGTTTCTCCATCGAGGATAAAAAGGTCTAGTAATCAAATTTGAGTATTTGGCACCAAACCCGTTCCTAGTATTATGACCAACAGCTGTCAACATGGCGATTATATGTTGAAATTTTACAGTGAATGTGCTGTATAATTTAACTAGAATGAACAAAAAGATTGGGGGACGGGATTATGAAAAGATTTGTAGCTTAGATTTCCGTAATAGTTATGGAAGAACCCTAGCAGCTTCAGAGTTATGGCTACACTGAGATTTATACTTGAAGCAGGACTTAAATCCACATGTGCTTCTCACTTCATTGTCTCCAGGTTTAACACAGTAATGCTTCCCAGGCTGATTAAATTTTTCATAATATTTCATTTGTCAAATATTTACTAACTTTGGTAGAGGAAACACTTAGAAATGAGCCTTTTTTATTTTACTCCTGATATAATAGATCAGAATAAAATAAGGAACATAAAAATGAATCCAAGTTTATGATGTGCCATAATTAACTCTTTGGAGACCGTGGGAAAATGTATATGATTTAATATCACACTTATCCACACTCATGTACAGATGTGCATGTGTGTGCATGCACAGAGAGCACCTTCATTTGTCTTCCAAACCAGAAAATGGATATTTTTTATCATTAAGAAGAACTAGTAAAACATCTGAATGGTTATTTGTATATGCAAGGTGTTTAAAAAAATAAATATATTAGGTCAGTTTCACTGAACTTTACTGTCCTTACACCCTCCCCCCAATTTTTCTTCAGCGGGGTTTCTATGTACATGTTACACTTTTTGCTACATCATCACTTCATCCACTCACTGAATTTAAAAGCATAAAAAACGAGCAACGGAATTTTCAGTTTTAGGGCCCAGATTCTCAGCTGGTATAAACAGGTGAAAGCAACACGAGTGTCAATGGAGTTACTCTAGTTAATGCTGTCTGGAGATCTAGCCTATTATGTGGTATTTGCAGAAGTGCTGATATTTTTAGATGAATCTTTCCTGTTAACATTCCTTACATAATTTATCATTTGTTTGTTTTGGGGTGGAGCAGAAATGGAGCTGAACTGCTTTGGGAATTTTGAGAGGCAGGATCCTGCAGCAGTTACCAGAGGGGAACTGAAGTTAAGTGATCTGGTATTTCCTGTCCTGCCACTGGCTGCTTGGGTAACTCTGCTCAAGACCCTTAGCCTACCAGTACCTCAGTTTACCACTGTGTAAATTAGCTATCTAGCTGCAAGAGGTTTAAGCTGTGAGTCTTAATCAAACTGGGAAACACTTTGGGATGATTAGATGAAAGGTGCAAGAAGTGCAAATTAATGGATGTGGCAGACATCCCAAGAGACAGAGCTACTGACTAACAATTCTCATAACTGCATTACTTCTTTGGTTAATGGTCCCAGGGCAATAACTTCTTGCGTTACGTATGATGAGGGGGGATTAGTCTCCTGCATTCTCTCACAGTGTAACTTGGATGGATACTTAAACACTGTAAATCTGCTAACAGGCACAAATGGCAACATTCTGGCTCTGGATGTCAATTTCTATGGGGAGTGTCGGAGGAGGGAAGAGACACTGGGTGCTTTAATTTTTCCCTTACTCATTGAAAACAGATGCCCACTGAGAGCTGTGATAGGCTGACACCTGTAGACAAACCGGCCCGCCATCCAGGGCGCTTACCCTGGCGGGCTGCGGGCCAAAGGTTGCCGATCCCTGAAATGTTTAAGCCAGTCAAAAAACTAAAATAACAGCACTTGGAAAGAATAAAATTACAGAGAACATATGTGCATTGCAGAAAGTACCAAGAAGTAACAACAACAACAACACAAATATGTGTTGGTTGGTGAGCGAGTGAGAGAAAGACAGAGATTATGTGTGCTGACTGCTGGGGAATCTCTGAGAGACATTGCACTGTCTCTTTAAAGGCACTCAGTCACCACCCAGAAGGCCAAGTCAGCTTGTTCAGACCTCATACCCTCTCCAGCTCTGAGCCTTGTCCCCCATCCCTTGCTCTTCAGAGATAGAGTACAGGGAGAGGGGGAAGGGGACACGCTGACATCAGCATAACCCTCCCCCGGCTCTGCACAGCCAGCAGGAGGGTCGCAGGAGCAGCAGGGGCTCCAAGACAGAGGGCAGGAGCAATGTGGCTGCGAAGCAGCAGGGATAAAGGCACCTGAACACACACTGCCGGATGTGCACAGCTCTGCTAGGCAAGTGTGCGGCTCTTGAATCACTCCTGGGAGGACATCCAACTGTACAGCTTAGAGGGAAGATAGTTCATGACTCTCATAGCACTGAATTTGCCAAACTGGGTATTTCACACAGTCTGATATATAAGAACGGCCATACTGGGTCAAATCAAAGGTCCATCTAGCCCAGTATCCTGTCTACCGACAGTGGCCAATGATAGGTACTTCAGTGGGAATGAACAGAACAGGTAATCATCAAATGATCCATCCCATCCCATTCCCATTTTCCAGGAAACTGAGACAAGGGACACTTTAGAGCATTGTTTTGCATCCCTGTCATTGATGGATCTCTCCTCCATGAACTTATCTAGTTTTTTTTTAATCCTGTTACAGTGTTGGCCTTCACAACATCCTCTGGCAAAGAGTTTCACAGGTAGATTTTGCATTGTGTGAAGAAATACTTCCTTTTGTTTGTTTTAAACCTGCTGCCTATTAATTTCATTTGGTAAGCCCCTACTTCTTGTGTTATGAGAGGTAGTAAATAACATTTCCTTATTTGCTTTCTCCTCACCCATCACGATTTTATAGACCTCAATCATATCCCCCCTTTTGTCATCTCTCTTCCAAGCTGAACAGTCCCAATCTTATTACTTTCTTCTTATGGAAGCTGTTCCATAGCTCTAATAATTTTTGTTGCTCTTTTCTGTGCCTTTTCCAATTCCAATATATCTTTTTTGAGGTAGGATGATCAGATTTGCATGCAACATTTAAGATATGGGCATATCATGGATTTATATAGAAGCAATATGATATTTCCTGTCTTATAATCTATACCTTCCTTAATGATTCCCAACATTGTGTTTGCTTTTTTGACTGCTCCTGCACATTGAGTGGATGCTTCAGAGAACTATCCACAATGACTCCAAGATTTTTTTTTTGAGTGGTAACAGCTAATTTAGATCCTATCATTTTGTATGTATAGTTGGGATTATGTTTTCCAATGTGCATTACTTTGCACTTATCAATGCTAAATTTCATCTGCCATTTTGTTGCCCAGTCACCCAGATTTGTGAGATCCCTTTGTAACTCTTTACAGTCTGCTTGGGACTTAACTATCCTGAGTAGTTTTGTATCATCTGCAAATTTTTTTCACTTCACTGTTTCTCCATTTTTCCAGATCATTTGAATATGCTGAATAGTGCTGGTCCAAACAAAGATCCCTGGGAGACACCTCTACCACCACTCTGTACCTTTGGACTTTCTGAAAACTGATCATTTATTCCAACCTTTTGTTTCTTCTCTTTTAACCAATTACTGACCTTCCCGCTTATCCCAGGAGAGCTTACCAAAAGCTCTTAAGCAAAGTAAGGGAACTTGTCAAAGGCTCTCTCAAAATACACTACACACTATCTTTTATTCTCAAAATACAAAATACACTAAGTACACTATATCCACTGTATCATCCTTGTCCACATATTTGTTGATCCCCCTCAAAGCATTCTAGTAGATTGTGAGGCATGATTTCCCTGTACAAAAAACATGTTGACTCTTCCCCAAGTTGCGTTCATCTATGTGTGTATATTCTGTTCTTCACTACAGTCTCAACCAATTTGCCTGGTACTGAAGCTAGACATATTGGCTTGTAATTGCCACGATCACCTCTAGAGCCTTTAAGAAAAAATGGAGTCTGTATTTTCTTTTACTGGACTTACTTGACTGCCTTCTAAATTTTAATGAGAGTAAGATGTAATGGATCAGGTTTCATTAAACCCCTCATGATTTGCAATATCTTAAATCAAAGCCTCTTAAGAGTTTATATTAAATCTAATACTAAATCTATGGTGATTCTGGTTGCATTTTCTCCTGTTTTTATATTTTACTCCAGAACAAGAAATTTCAGAATCCATAAAAATAAATCATGTTGGGAAAAAAACTGGTGACTGCACAGAAGCGAGGAGAGACCAGGGCATTATTCCTGGGACTAGGAATGGTTGCATGCTCAGTGATGATGTACTTTTTTATTGGGATCACAATTATGCCATCCTACATGAACAGGTAACTGCAGTTCTTTTTTTGTTATAAACGTCAGCCTGTGTTTTTCTGCTGTTAGTATTGTTGTTATTGTTGTGGAGCCCCAAAGTGCCTTAGGTGTATTACAGAACAAATCAAAGGATACTGCCATAAAGAGCTTACAAGCGAACTTCAGATAGGATGAAGTGGAGAGCAAAGCTGTTAATCCTGAATAGCTAACAGAGTTATGGGGAAGCACCTGACACAGGAAGACTCCTTTCAGGATTAGAATCACAGCAGGTCCAGAAATGCATTTTAATTTTCTGTGAAAAGTTTAGAAAAAAATGAAAAAGTATTTTGGTCAATGTTTCTTATGGAATTTTTCAGGGTTTTCACTGAAAACATTGTAGCTTTTGGTTTTGAAAACAAACTGAAAAACGTTTAACAAAAACCACTGAAAAATCTTCAACAAAAATAGAAACAATAGTTCTGTGCCATCCAACAGCCATATTACCTGTAAAAAATGTTTAGACGAAAATATTCAAACCAGCCCTAGCAAGAATGTATGACTTTTGGCAAATAAGCAAGCCCCAGAGCCCTGAGCATTAACTCTTTAACCACTGGCAGCATTTTGTAATGAACTAGTTTAACTCACCTGTGAGAGCCAATCACAATCACAGGTTCTCTTCCCTCTCATACGCACCATGGAAAAATGCCCAATCAATCTGCAAAGGATACAAGTTCATTGCAGTCCTTGCTAGGGTCTAGGTCCCCAGTTCAATTCCTAATTTGATCTCTCTCATACCAGTAAGCATGCATGTTTTGGGGGTTTTTTATGGATAGATTTATCTATGTAAGTAGATTTATATCCATAGATACACATACACACAAGTGCTCTGTTTCTAGGATCTTTTAGCACCCAGTGTAGGGGACCTTAGGCTTCACAATCAGGCTGATAAAGTTTTATCCTTGCTGTCACTGTGAAAATCTAAGTGGCCACAGAGTGCAGCATAATGATAGCCATGAAGTTCCTAGCTAGCCACAGCTGTTAACAGTATTCAGTGACATGCTTACTAAAAAAAACTGCTGAAAGTCTCGTGCAAAGATCCCGCATAGTCAAGCATGAAAATGACCCTTTTAAGAAAGAAAAAGAAGCAACTCCTCTCCAGTAAATATAGGAGTTGAGAGTTACCAAATAACATTAGTCAAAGGGTTTTTTTTATTTTTCTGAAAGATCTAAAGCAGGGGTGAGCAAGCTATGGCCCGGGGGGCCACATCCAGCCCCTCAGATGTTTTAATCTGGCCCCCGAGCTTCTGCTGGGGATGGGGTCCGGGGCTTGCTCTGCTCTGCAGATTCCATGGCTCCACACAGCTCCTGGAAGCGGCAGCATGTCCCCTTTCGAGCTCCTATACATAGTGGCAGCCAAAAAACTCTACACACTGCCCCCACCCCAAGTGCCCATTGCTCTGGAACTGTGGCCAATGGGAGTTGCAGGGGAGGTGCCTGCAGATGGGGCAGCATTCAGAGCCTCCTGGCCGCGCCTCCACATAGGAACTGGATGGGGGATAGGTCGATGCTTCTGGGAACTGCTCCAGATAATCACTGACCGGAGCCTGCACCCCTCACCCCCTCCTGTGCCCCAACTTCCTGCCCTAATCCCCCTCCTGCTTTCTAATCCCCTTGGTCCCACCCAAAGCATCCTCCTGCATCCCCAACCCCACCCCAGAGCCTGCATCCCCAGCAGGATCCCTCACCTCCCCACACCCACAACCCAACCCCCTGTCCTATTCTGGACTGTTTTCCCACACTTGAACTTCTCATTTCTGGCCATACCCCAGAGTCCTCACCCCTCCTACACTCCTACCCTGAATTTTGTGAGCATTCATGGTCCGCCATACAATTTCCATACCCAGATCTGGCCCTCAGGCCAAAAAGTTTGCCCACCTCTGATCTAAAGCTCTAATATGCTAAACTGTATTTCAGAACATATAGAAGGTCAAATTTTCACTCAGGTCTCTGCAAGTACATAGAAAAAAACACCACATGAATCCACATTTAAAATATTTACCAACAAATATTAGAATTCACACAAACCAACCCTACTTTTTATGTTACTCTTTTGGGTTGCCAACTTTCAACATATCCAAGCATGGGAGTTAAAATCACCTCTAAATCCATCCAATGAATGGCTAATGTGTCAGTAAAAACCTAAATCTTCCCTGCACTGCCTCTAACCCCAACCCACCCTGTCTGTTTGGGTTTGGCTTAGAGCCCTCGCATACATGCAGTATCCACACCCGCAGCCCACCACACTGCTGACAGCTTAATGACACATTAAACACCATTATGGTGTAAAATTTGTCAATAGCCCCTGAAAAGAGTCACGCTGTGAAAAAGCTGTAAACAAAGCATTTAAAAGCAGTATAATTTGTTTTATAGCGTTTGGACCAAAGAAACTACATGCAAACTGCTCAAAACCAACATCAAGGACAAAGTGCAATGCTCATTCAACAATGGTGAAGGCAATGAAAATTTTTTCCCGTATCCTTGTCTAGAGGTGTTGGTTGATTTGAACTTCTCGGGACAAGAGGTTATGCTCTATCATACCGAAGAAACACAGGAAAGAAATCCTAAGGTACTGGGATTTAAATGTATTTATCAAATCCTTGTTCATATTTGTCACATGAAGTTCAGCAGGTTATTTTTATAACCAAGCAAAACACTAGCAAATTAACAAAGTAGAGCACAGACTTGTTACTCTTTCTTCATGCCAAAGGTTATGCTTAGACCAAGGCAAATGTTAAAAAATTCAGATTGAGCACAAATTTGGCATGTATTATAAATGCAGTATCAGACATATTTAAGGTAATATCTGAGAAGCAATTACATCAGTCAAAAATAACTTAAATATTTATAAGCATAAAATATACATAGATCTCTGCAAGCTGAAGCACAATTCAAAGGAACAGATCAACATGTGTGGTTCGCCCATGCATTTGTTAACCCTTGTGTATGTTGAGGTCAAATGTGGCCCTGATTTAAAACACAAAGCCCCCAAAGTTCACGCTCATTTGGGGAGTGCAGAAAATAAGGCAGGAGGTAGAAGGGGGAAAGGCGGAGTCTCAGAGCCTTTGGGAACATGAAACACCAGTGGGTTTGTTACACGTCAGGCCCAATACACTAGGAATGTGGGCATCCAGTCCAGCAGCTGTGTTTGTTCTTGGTGTAATCTGTAACTGTGTCTACCCACTGTCACAACAGAAAATGAGCTTGGAAATACCCTTGAATAGATGGGAGTGTTACTGAAACAAATCCTATGCACAGGTTGCACCATGTATTATGGTGGAGCTCCATTCCAGTAAGGGCTGTGGGAACCATGACAGCTGGGAGTTCAGCTTCATTTCAAGGGAGTGTCCGAAGTCTTGAATAACTTAGCAGGTCAAACCTAGGATGGCAGTCTGGAAAGATAATGTCCTTGTCTCATTTCCAATACCTTCACGTGTGCACCTGTCTGGAATCAACAGTCTTGTAGTGTTTTATCATGGCAAGCTCTGGTCCCGTAGCCTGCCATTGGAAGTGAAGCAACCATTTCAGAACAGCCAAGAAGATGTAGGTTGAATTCGGTTCCTAAACAGGGAGAAGATTTCAGTGGCTACTTTCTTTCAGAGAAACAAGCTCTTGACTCCTAAGGGGTGGGTGCAACCGAAATGTTCAGATCCAAGCACCCCTGAAATTTACGATGTTCAAAACCCAAACCGGAATATAGGCTTGAATTCTGCAATTTGTCCCCATCTTTATAGCAATTTGAACCAAACCTCCAGAATTACATCATTTTCATTGAAGGGGAAAGAAACATGTTCAACCATAGAATTAGTAAAATATCAACCTGGAGCAAGTTCCTGAACATTCACTGAAATATTTCTTGCATGTGAAGTGAAAATTCATTGTCACACTCACCTAGCTAGCTTTAAGAGGGAATAAACAATTCCATCTGAGAAAAGACAGGAAGCAAAATGAGAGAGAGAGAGAGAGAGAGAGAGAGAGAGAGAGAGAGAGAGAGAGAGAGGAAGGAGACAGAAACAATACATGTATCTGATTGTATGATATGTGAATGAGCTCCTAGTTTCATGGGAAGACTGACATTTCATACATTGCAGAATGGTGTAAAGTGAGATGTGGGGAGAAAGGCTAAATAGGTCTTCAGTCCATTATGCTGTAAATAGGTCTTCAGTCCATTATGCTGCCTTGTATTTGCTTTTGAGTAGGAAACATAGATTAGAGTGTTGTGAGTTTTGAATGTTAAAAGCACAGAATTACTACAGAGTGCACATAAGAAAAACAGTAAGGATTAGTTTAGGAGATTTGTATGTCCTTGGCACATCATCAAAATAAGAGAAGGACCCAAACCAAAATGCCAGGTGCCCTTGAACCTGCCAAGACTTCAGGAAATTCCATATCTGAATTTAGCAGCTTGGGTCAATAATCACTTCAAAGTCCACTTCAAGACTGAAGAATATATATTAAACATGAAGCACCATGGGATTTAAACATGCAGATAATTTGGAGCATGTGGAAATGTAGAGGGTCAATCTTCAAAGGCTGTTGAAAGCTTTGCAAATACAAGGTCTATATTCCTATATAGTTCAAACATATGGCAATTCTAAGATCAGTGTTGTAGAAAAAGCTATATGTAGTATCTCGTTGAACAGAATTGCTACTTGCAGGCATAATTACAGGGGCTGTGCACACAAGTGATAGCAAGGAGAAAAAAATGTGTTTAAATGTAGAGGCTTGGTCAATGCTTTTTTGAAAATGTGGCCAGTTTAGCTTTTATATTAAAATGTTTTTCACAGATGAGAGGTGGATTTAAGATCTCAAGATCAAAAATTAAGTAAATATACAAAACCTTTCGCTTTGGGAGGAAAACGTGTCTGCTCCCTGTGAAACCCCAACTATGAGGAATCTCAGACATTTAGGGACAGTGCACTGTATACTGTCCTTTCCATAAGGCAGTCTGTGAGAGCAAGTTCAAAGGCAGTGGTTGACTCTTAGCCGTTGTCTACACTGGAAGGGGAATCGATTTAAGATATACAATTTCAGCTATGAGAATAGCGTAGCTGAAGTCGATGTACTTAGATTGATTTATCGCGGTGTCTTCATGGCGGTGAGTCGACTGCTGCCACTCCCTCATCGACTCTGCCTGCACCTCTTGCGGTGGTGGAGTACATGATTGATCTCACAACGTTGATCCCCGCGGGAGTGTAGACATGTCCTTAGAGTCCAATATTCAGCACAGTGGGTGAGACTCATCCCTCTGTAGAAGGCCAGAACAAGCCCTCATGCACCAGAGAAATACCAGTTAAGCCATATTATGAGACTTGCATGGACCTTTAATGGTACATAGACTTTAAGGTGAATCTCTTTACAGCCTGTCTTCATGAACTTGAAATTCCTCTTCAGGCCTTGCTCTATCAAAGGGCAGTCTTGAAACATCTAGAAATACATTTGCAGTGAGATAAATGTTATTGTTTTATAGGGCCAATTTTATTTTTGCACTTAGAGGATTTTCTTTCAAGTTTTCAATGTCTTGTAGTCACTGTTGGCTTGGGAAAATCTCATTTTGTTTATATTACATTTGCTTAGGTTACTGGTTTGGGGATAAAGCTTCTGCATTTCTACAGCAGAAATTTTAAAATTACTTCCAGGTTAGTGTTTGTTGATCAGGTTAGCCTAACTGTTCAAGAGGTGAAAAAAAATGACAGAAATGGAAAAAAGTAATACTCCAAGTCCTCAACATGGCCTCTGGATTAACACTCTGAAATAAATAGCATCTACCGTAATTTAATGTCAGTCAGCATTCCAAACCCATAGCTGGGATTTGGGCAGAGGGCTTTTATTTTAGCCAATCCACTTTAAGGAGTGCTAATGAAATGGTGCAATAAACATTGTGAACCTGAACGGAAGTATAATTTCTTCGATAAATTATGCCTGTCAGCACGGTTTTTGCCAAGCTGTCTTCTAAGAGCAATGAATGGATTTTATGCTTCTTTAAATAGACTCTCAATTACATTTGAAAGCCCCCTCCTTGTCCATGAGGAAGGTACAACTGGATAGCTGAACTCTGCTTTCTCCCCTTAGCTAGCCAGTTACAGAGGCAAAGAATGCCTCTCAGCAGACAGCTGTATTAAGAATCCAGCAACACCTTTACTCTGAGAGGTAGTGAGAGGCCAATGGATAGGCACATGGATAGATGCTCAGAAGAATGGGGCTCTGTTCCCTGCTCTGCCACTGAACTTCTGTGTTACAATGAGAAAGCAAATGCACCTCTCTGACTTCATTTCCCCTCTCAGCCCTTTTCTGTCTCACCTAGCTAGACTGCAAGCTCTGCAGTACAGGGACTATCCTTCACTGGGGTGTACACATTTAGTACCTATCCTAATGGGGTATTAATCACAGCTAAAACACATAGGTGCTACATTAATACAAATAAAATAACACTGATCACTATTTCCTGCACTAGAGAGCTACAAAATTGTTTCACAGTGTAACCAAATAAAAATACTCTCTCCCCCAGTGGAAAAGTAGGTTATTACTAATTACAGAGTGAGACTCCTGCTGAAGTAACTCAAATACTGGCCATGTACTCTTGGATAATTGGAACATAGCCTGTTCCAGCACCCCAAGATAGGTGCTCCATGACAGCAGTGGTAGATTAACTCATGACTGTGAAAGTGCTATCAGCAATGCCAGACCTTTGTTTCACTGTCTCTGCTCCCTTTCAGCCAAGCCCTGTAGGAATTTCTGCACAACTAATGTATTTGTACTGTGGTAGTGCCAGAAGCCCCAGTCAGTCAGGGATAGAGCTAGACCTGTCCACACACACAAAAAGTGCAGCCTGTGTCTCCATTTTAAAATCTAAGACCCTGAGATTTGTAAAAATAATATGCATGGGCTTCACTCCAAGAGCAGGAGCTGTCCCGTTGGTTCCAATAACACTTTTTCATAGATTCACAGAGCCTAGGGGCAGAATAGACATTGGATCAAATCATTAATCTGACCTCCACAGGCCACTAACTTTCACCCAGATGCCTCTCATATTGAGCTCACTGTCTTTAGTCAGATGAAAGCATTTCAGTGCTCAAGACACTGAACTATTTGTGTGCCATAGGCAGAGAACAGGAAGGACTAAGGTGTTCCCAATGCCCAATGCCCCTGCCATGCTAGAGGTCAGATATGTCCAGATGATCCTACCAGGCAACCCCACATTCCATGCTTAGAATAAAGCAAAAATAGTCCCTGCCAATCTGACCTTGGGGGAAAACTCCAAATCGCTATTCACGTGCATCAAGTTACACATGTGCATAACCCTTTTCAGGATTGGGGGCTCAGTGTATGACAGGAGACAACAAATAGGTGGGGATGGACAAGGTATGAGCAAGACACTCTCAGGTGTGCACATAACCTTTTGTTTGAACAAGTAAAGTGATGTTTTAAGAAATACTGCAGTGACACGAGATCTAACAATTGCTCTAATAAGTATCTTGATTTCTCATTCTAGTGCTCCTATATTCCACAAAACTTGAAGAATGACAAAGATATTAAAATGCTAATAGAAACTGCTGCCAAAAATTTCCAAAAGCATCAGACTTTCCCTTGTTATTATGACCCAGAAGGAAGAAAGACAAGTGTGATTTTAATAAGGCTATATCCTCCAAATGGCCTTTTCTTCGCTTTCCTCTGGCCTTCCCTTATGTTGACCGGTGGAGTTCTGATTATAATCATGGTGAAAGTCAGTCAATATGTTTCTGTACTTTCTGCTTGGCAACACAAAACAAGCATATAATGTTCTACAACAAAACAAGCTAAAGTTCCTTTTCCCCACATTCTGCCTTCTCAGTCTGTATTTTTGTAATTCTTAAAATGTAACATGTTCAGTGGTCAGAGTTCTAGAGAAGAGATATGTTGACTGAGTCTATCTACCATGGATTACCATGAGTGAGATATAAAAGAAGACAGATATGTGGGATCCCAGGGACTGCATGGGAACTATTTAAAGCTTTTTTGGTGGTGGTTTTTTGTTTTGTTTGTTTTCTTGCATCAGTCAATTTCTTGAGAAGTTTGAATGGTTTTTGTTTTACAGAAATTATGTTAAAAATTCAGCCTTCAAGTTTGCTGACAAAGAACATATTGCACATTTGGGGTTTGATTTTCAGAAAGTCGAGGCCAGACATCTACCTGCATCCTTCTGTAACAAACAACTTTACATACACAGTTACTGGAACTATTTACATACATGACAGCATACTTTACTTGAGTGTGAAGAAGGGCTGTTTGCACACAATACACAGATATGTGCAGAAATGTACATGAACCTGCCACTCTTCTGAAAAATCAAGCCATTAGCTTTTACTTTATAGGATTCTAAACGCTATGCAAACAATATATGTACTTTTAAAGATGCAGAATTTTTGTAAAGAGTAACTTTTGAATTGTGTCTCTGCTTTGGTTTAGTTTTTGAAGTAGATGCCAGATCTGCCTTTTAAAGTGCTCTTTCCTCCTGTATCTGACACAAAAAAGTATTAAAAAGTCAAACCAAAGAAGATAAAAAAGCATAAAGACTGAGAACTTAAAATGATCAGCAAATGGGGTGACACACAGTGCTGTAGAGAAGGAGTACAGTGAATTCATGTGAGCTTAAGAGATTTGTGTGTGTGTGGGTGAGAACACAAGCATACATCTTGCAGAGCCACTTTAGCATCAGCAAAGAAAGGTCTAGGAACCAGAGTCCTGGCTTTTGGAACAGCTTTGATACCTACACTGATGGCCTGTTCTCTGAAAACGACTGTTGCTCTCCACTCAGTTTCCAATTCACTGCAGTATAAAATGGGAATCCAAAGTCCTCTGTGAATTGTGTTTGACTAGCACTCTTGACATGGATAGCACAGGTAGGGTTACCGACTTTCCAATTGCACAAAACGAAGACTTTTGCCCCACCCATTCCACAAGGCTCCGCCTCTTCTCCTTTTGAGGCCCCGCCCCCACTCACTCCAGGCCCCTCCCTCTGCCACTCGTTCTCCCCCACCCTCACTTACATTGGCTGGGGCGGGGTTGGAGTGCAGGAGTGGGTGAGGGCTTCAACTGGGTGTGCAGGTTCTTGGGTGGGGCCAGAAATAAAGGGGTCAGGGTGCAGGAGGGAGCTCAGGGCTGAGGTGGAGGTGTAGGAGGGGGATGCAGGCTCTAGAAGGGAGCCAGGGTGTGGGAAGGGGTTCAGACATAGGGCAGGAGGTTGGATGTGGGCAGGGGCTTTGAAAGAGGCTCAGAGCTGGGGTAGGGGGTTGGGGTGCAGAAAGGGATGCAGGCTCTGGAAGGGGGTTCTGACATGGGGCAGGGGGTTCGGGCTTTGGCGAGGCAGCGCTTGCCTCAGGTGCCTCCCAGTCTGTGGCGCAGCAGGGCTAAGATAGGCTCCCTGCCTGCCATGGCTCTGCCTGCTCCTGGAAGTGGCTGGCCCCTAGGTGGAGGTGCAGCCAGGCAGCCCTGTGTGGTGCAAGCTGTCCAAGCCTGGAGGCATCCCCTCCCCATCCAACTCTCATTGCCTGCAGTTCCCTGGCAATGGGAGCTGTGGAGAAAGTTCTGGGGGGTGGGCAAGGGTAGCACGCAGAGCTTTCCTGACCGTCCCTGCTCTTAGGGGTCAGATATGCTGGCTGTTTCTGAGGAGCTCTGCAGAGCCAGGGCAGGCAAGGAGTTTGCCTTAGTCCCGCTGCACTGCCCACTGGCCTTTTAAATGGTGCTAACTGGAACAGCCAGGGTTCCTTTTCGACTGGGCATTCCGGTCAAAAACTGGATGTCTAGCAGCCCTAAGCACAGGTCCTTTCATCGTGTATTTTGTGAACAGAAGTGTCAGCATCACAAGAAAAAAAAAATCAGAACTAGGCTGCAGATTTGAAGACCATCAAGCACCAGTGGAAAAAAATAACCCCACTCTCACTGAAATGTAAAGTTCCTTACTGTTTGCTGTACAAGGTGCATGCTGAAACAATAAAAAAAAATCTCCACACATTATAATCTGTACAGTGTTTTTTCTGAAGTTCTTGGTAGATCATTGACAAGAGTACACTGTCAGGAAGTAATCAGAGACCACATACAAGCTTTTGCTCTCTAGGCCACTGCTTCAAAACTGGATCAGCTGAATATAAGTCAGTACCATCAGCTCTTTATTCATGTATATACCATGATTTGGACATCTTAGTTCAAGTCACTGTAGGCAAATGTTCATAACAGACACCTTTGCAATTAACATCCTTGCTGGCATCCTCAACAGGGGAAGTCAAGACGAAATGCCCATGGAGAATGCACTTGTTTCTTTCTTTTAATGGTGTGGTCCCTCCAGGTCAGGGGGATGCAAAAGATCTTTGCATTGCTTCTGCCAGCCTGTTCCTCATCAGTGCCTGAACAAATTCATTTTCCAGATGTTCTCCTCACCAGCATTAAATTAATATGAACCAATACATTTATAAAGTAGGGCAGCATTTCTCAAACTAGGGACTACAGGCCCCGCTAATCAACTCCTGCCCCTCCCTCACACCCACCCAGCCTCTCCTGCACACTAGTAGGGAATATATGTGAGAAGCTTAATATGTTCAGCTCAAAAGCATGTGGAGTTGGCTCTACTGCTCACACTGAATCATTGAACAACTGTTGAGAGTGATAGATCAGTTAGTTGCATTCTCCAATTCTGACCAGGCATTTCGGGATATTAGCTTCATAGTCACAATTATGCTTCTTTAATCTGTTTTAGATAAATGACAAAGAACTGTCACATGAGAAAATTCACTTCCATCATTATATCCCTATTTGCATAAAACAGCCAAGCCTTAATAGAGGTGCTGTAGCTGAAATTAGAAAGTACAAAGATGAAGAAAACATATATAGTATCCATACCCTCATGGAAAAACCAATGACACATCCTTGTAGCACCTTAGAGACTAAAATTTATTTGGGCATAAGCTTTCATGGGCTAGAACCCACTTCATCAGATGCACTGAGCGGAAAATACAGGAGCAGGTATGAAAAGATGGGAGTTGCCTTACCAAGTATGAGGTAAATTTGATAGTGTCTAAGGTGCTACAAGGACTCCTCGCTGTTTTTGTTGATACAGACTAACACGGCTACTACTCTGAAACATGTCCTCACAGAGTTAGCCCAACTTTGCGGAACCTTTTTCTCTGTGCTCATCTGGAGATTAGGGAGGATGTTTGGGTTGGTTCTGATTCCATCTGAACCAGCCTACTCATCCATTCCTACTCACTATAAAATTATTGATGTATATTAGTGGTGAGCTTTCTCCAATTTCATCCTCATCCATTTTCAGAATGGTCTTTTGCTTTATAGGGTGTGGTATTTCAGATCAAATTTAAAGAACAGGGACCCGGCATTCTGCCATAGAAAAACAAATTAGTTAATGGCATCATAGAAGTCTGTTCTTATTTTTAAATAATTCTGGCAAAAGTGAAATGCATGGGTTATTTTTCAAAGCTTGAATTTAATTAGAAAAATCTAGATGTTAATTTTCTTTACTAATATTTGTTCCACCAGCCTTACAGTGGAAACTGGAAGTATTATAAGATATCAACAAGTTATCTAGTTACATTATAGCTTCTGTAAGCATCTTTCTATCCTCTGCACAGCTATAATGCTGTAGCTTCTTACTCTCTAGTGAATCACAACAGTCATCACTAAGCGTCCTGCTGCAACAGCACTAGGGCTATTTGGCCTCACATTAGTGGCTTATTACTGCAAAGTCAACAATCACTTTAATAAAAACAGAGCTACATATCACAGATTTTGTAGTATTCAGATTCCTTCCCTAAAAAAATCCATTAATTATAAAGTCAGAAGGGCCCAGTGTGATTATCTAGTCTGACCTCCTGTAGTTGTGTAAGCTCTTTCATTGGAGGTTTACAAAAGGAAGCTGGATAGCCATCTGCTTTGGATTGTTTAGACACAACAAAGTGCATCTTGGAAGAGGGTTAGACTAGATGACCCCTGCTTTCCCTCCTAACCCTATGGTTCTATGCACAATCCATAGAACTCCCCTGAATCAATTCCTCTTTGAACTGCAGCATATCTTTCAGGAAAACATCCAATCTTGATTTGAAAATTGCCAGTGATGGAGAATCCACCATAAACCTTTGTAAATTGTTCCAATCACCTTCATGATTAAAAATATGTGCCTTATTTCCTCTCTTCATTTGTCTAGCCTCATCTTTCAACCATCAGTTCTTGCTATACCTTTGTTTGCTGGATTGAAGAGCCCATTATCAAATATTTGTTCCTCATGTAGGTACTAGACTGTGTTCAAGTCACCACTTAGACTTTTCTCTGTTAACTGAATGGACTGTGTTCTCTGAGTCTATCATCATTCAAGAACATGTTCTCCACTTTTTTAATCATTCTCATGGTCCTTCTCTGAACCATGAATTATCAACATCTTTCTTGAAATGTGGGCACCAAACACAATCACAGTATTCTGGCAACAGTCACACCATTGCTAAATACAGAGATAATAAGCCTCCCGGCTCCTACACAATATCTCTGTGTACTCATTCAAAGATCACATTAGCCCTTTTGGCCACAATATCTACAAACTTTAGAAGTGGTGATTTTGTGTTTTATTCCAGATCATTGATAAAAATATTAAATACAATAAGGTCAACAAGTAATCTCTATGGGGCCCCGTTAGAGAGAGAGAGAGAGAGAGACTTTGAATGATAATTCCCCATTTACTGTTACATTCAGACTGACTCTAAAAAGGAAAGGAAATATTCACAACAAGAATGCTCTCATGTCATCAAGCTGGTATTAGGAATTAGCCCAAAATCAGTACAAGTAAGTGTGTTTTATATCACACAGTGGAGCTTGCCAACGGCTCTGAGAGACTGCACAAGCTAATGAATGCAACACATAAATGAACATGAAGCAATCTGTTTTTCATGTTCAAAAATTGTAAAGGCTAAGAATGAGGTGACAGGCTTGGTGAGGAGGTGACATAAAGAGGATAACCACCTACAGAGGCAATCATCGCAGAACAATGCACCACAGGTGAGGTATACAATGCATGTAAGTGAAAGGAAGGGGAAAGTTTGGAATAGGAACATAATCTCATCTTTATCTCCTGGGAGGCAGTTATGCAAGAATAACTCAGTCATACACTAGTTAAAACTGCAGATTAAAAATTATCCTTGATAGAGAATTTATCGTTTAATCATATCTGTCATTTCAGTATTAAAGTATGTATTTCTGGATACTAGTGCTCCAAGATAAACCATTCCATAACAGGAGCAGAAACGCAAAGGGAGGTATATCTGCAAAAACACAGATTACATAGCAGAGATGAGAGAAACCTCATAACAGAAGCCAATACCAGTTGAAACTTGCCTGATTTGAGGTTTTGGTATAAATATGAAACACGGTCTCCAATTCAGTACC
Source organism: Dermatemys mawii (assembly GCA_007922305.1). Taxonomy (NCBI): domain Eukaryota; kingdom Metazoa; phylum Chordata; order Testudines; family Dermatemydidae; genus Dermatemys; species Dermatemys mawii. The sequence goes on from ML677354.1 coordinate 4,895,735, forward strand.
CAAAACTTCACATTTCAAGTTCACATGAACAGGTATTGTTTTGCATTGCTGTTTATGATTCACATTTGTGAAGGAGACGAATCTCTCAGAAGACACCAGGGCTTCGAAACAGAGAAGTAGATGAGTAGCAGCAAGCCCCAATATAACAATGAAGAAATTCCTTTCCCTTGATCTCAGGCAAGTCCTATGGCCTGTGCCACAAAGGCGGTCAGACTAGATGATCAGAATGGTCCTTTCTGGCTCTATAATCTATGTATCTCTCAAGGAATGTGCATAGTAATGAAAAAACTACAAGCCACAGAGAAAGGCTGATAGTCATAGCGCGAACTTCAGTCCTCTTGAGTGCTCCCCTGTGGTTCAATTACTCTTGGACTGGGTTTTTGGGAGGCAGTCTCCTTGTCTCCCAACTGTGTTAACCCAACAGGCCTCACTTTCCCCCAGGACCTTGGGAAAGCAGCTTTCTTGGGCTGAGCATATCAGCAGGTTTTTGAACAAACTTTTTGTCAAGCTCTATTGTCTATAAACAGCAGCACTGAAACATAGACACTCCCATAGACACTGACTCCGTGGGTACTCCGAGGCTGGAGCACCCACAGGGAAAAATTAGTGGGTGCTCTGAACCCATCAGCAGCCAAGTTCCCCTCCCGCCCCCAGCCCCGCCTCATCTCACCTTCAACGCCTGCCCTACATACGCCACATCTCTGCTTCTCCCCCTAGCTCCCAGCACTTGCCCCCCAGGAAATAGTTGTTTTGTGGCTTAACAAGCTCCAGGAGGGACGAGGAGGAGCAGAAATGCAGAGCACTCAGGGGAGGAGGTCGGGAAGATGTGGTGCCGGGGTGGGGATTTGGGGAAGGAATCCAATAGGGGCAGGGAGGGGACAGAGTTGAGGCAGGGACTTTGGGGAAAGGGTTGGAATGGGGTTGGGGCAGGGGTAAGAGGGGGCATGCCAGGGTGTATTGAGTGCAGGGCCAGTGGGGTCTAGCAGAAGTTGGCTCCTATGGTCACTCCCAGGGTGGATAGTCTGGGAGAAACAACTTCTCTTTCTCTCTCACCAACAGAAGTTGGTCCAGTAAAAGAAATTACCTCACCCACCATGTCTCACTAATATCCTGGGAATGACACCGCTACAACAACAGTGAACACAACAATGGGAGAGACAGTTAAGTAGCTGACACAAGACAGTGCATAACAGCAGAGGGAGGGAACACTTTGACCAAGAGAACATGTAGTCTGTAGGTTTTCCATGTAGAGAAGATGGGACCTCTGTGTTTTAAGGTTTGCTGCTGAAGTCACCCCCACAGAATTAACCCCTAGAAAGATTTGTTTAGCAATCAATGTGCTAGCCCTGATAGAGTCAGCAGTGAACAAGACACTGTGCATGGATCTTTTCTATGTGCAGCCTGCTTACAAGGGCATCTCCTCTCCTCGCTGACTCTTAATGACTAGTGACTAATTCACAGTTCAACTGGGAAAATAAATTCAAAGTGGGACATGCCAACTGGAAAAACCAATATGCTGCAAGTGCCAAGAAAAGGTGCTTAGCAAAACAGCAGGAGCATTATGGCAACAACCTGAACCAATCACATGATACATATTGATTCAGATTCAGTGTTAAAAGAAAATCCCAAATGAGCTTGATTAATCTTGTGGAGTGTAAGACGGGCATCTATTATTCATATGAATATCAGGCGTTGACACCTGTGATATTATTCTGCCTGACTACATGGATCTAAAGGAAACCATTAGGGAAAACAAGCAGGAAACAAAACTAAGAGAAATAACATACCTCTAAGAGAAAATCCCAAGAACAATGGAGGACATTAACCAGGACAATGCCTGCCTGCCTACCTCCCTGGCTCCAGCCAGGTTAACATTTATTTTCCTAAAGCCAGATTTTTGGGGCAAAGGGACACTAAACTGCTAAAAACACCTGCCTACAGAGGAAGAAAGCAAAGAAGAGTGGGGGTGAGGCTGCCAGAGACACTGATAGATAGAAGCAACCCAGTCTTTTTCTCCCAGACCAGAAGTAGAGATCCTGGACTGAGCAGAACCTACCAAAAACTTGCAAAGAAAGGATAAGGTTTTAGCTAAGATCCTGGTGTATAGGCCTCTGTTGTTTTAACTCCTTTCTTAGCTCATAATGTTCCTCTGGGGGAATAAAAAGGAAGAACAAATTAATAAATAAATAAATAGCCAGCCAAATAAATAAATACATAAATAAAGGGGAACAAAAAGGAGGAATAAAAGGAGGAGGAGGAAGCTATGCTGTCACCTGAGAAGTGCACTTGAGAAGGTTCTAAAGTACAGCTCACCCTGTAACCATGACAAATGCTTTTTTGGCTATAGCAGACTTAGTACTCTACTCTATTTTAACTCAGCATACCAACCTGCAATACAGAAAAAGCAACAGACTGTATTGACCTCAGACCACAGGCATAAAAATCTTACCCATAGATGTTATCTAACTGCCAGCTACTGAAAGCAGCCAGTCTGGAGGAGACTTCAGTTACCTGGAGGTTATACATAGCACAAGGCTAACTTGCATGACAACACAGTATCATTACTTTGTTCTTGGAAACTGATAATTTCAGGGTGGGGTGGGGCAGGGTTAGTAGTAAGGGAAAGGTAGAAATTGCTGGGAACAACCTACAGATCTAATCTATTTAATATCCAAATACTAAAGTCCCACAGGACAATCTATATTATATGGAGTGCTGGGCACCAGGATAATAGATGGAAAATCCTCGTGTTCATTTCAGTTCCTGTTCTGAGGGAAGGAAGGAAGGAATTGCTTCCAATGGCTGCTATCATGCTTTCTGATAAAGGGGATGGACAAAAAATACCACATGTGGTATTAAAGGATTGGAATATGATGGTTAGGGTAGTGATGCGCTGGAGTGAGACAGACTAGCTACAGAATTCACACTGGGGAATTCAGATTGATCTACAAGGGAGAAGTGGGGGAGGCAGCTCTTCTCAGATAGCAATCCATGATGGAAGGCCACAGAGGAAATTACCCAGAAGCTGAGGACCAAGGTACAAGATAGGCATCTGTCATAAGTGTGAAGTAGCCTAGAATTAGTATTTACCTGTAAGAGTTTAAGCTAAAGGTAACCTGAGAGGTGGATAACTGACCAATGAGAAATTCCTCAGAAGACAAAGGATTTTGAGTTTCAGTTTCTCTCTGGGTCTCTCTCTGCTCACCTCGGCTATGGGATGAACACAGCTATGTCTTTCATTGTAACTATAGTTTCTATCAAGTACTGTAGTCAGTAAGTTTACCTTCTTTTTATCACTTGGAGGGTTCTCAGTGGTGAGTGTTGGCTGGGTGCTTCTTGATATTGTAAGCTTCAGCAGAGATATCAACAGTGGGAAAAAGTTGCCTGAGGGGAGAGGTTTGGTTTCTGAATCCTTTTGTTGATTATGGTAAATGCTGTTCTATTGATGGTTATAAGAGATTTATTCCTTTCTTTTAAGAAGCTGACTGCTTGTTTTTCATTGTGTAAGATCCTGGTTTTGGATCGGGCACATCTCACAGGATCAGGCGAGGCTTTGGTTTTTTTTTCTCTCAAGCTTTCCAGGGAAGGAAGAAGTTTGAGGGGTTAGTGGAAAGGGAAAGAAGGGTCCCAAACTAACCTAGACTTAGTTTGGTGGTGGCAGCTACTAAGTCCAGACACAGAAGAAGTTGTGTTCTGGGGAAAAACATTTTAACCCAAGATGGTAAAATAAGCTTGGGGGGGGGGTGTTATTTCTTTTTCATGCGGGTCCCCACATCTGTGCCCTAGAGTTCAGAGTGGGGAGGCAATCCTGACAGCATCCAAGGACCTTCAGGGCTCACTGCAATACAAATCTATCTCCCAAATGTACTCTCCCACAAGCATTTATAAACAGAGATGAACTGCAAGAATGTGAGACCTTTGAGTTGCAGGCAGTGGGTTGTCTTGCATTGTGTGGCTGTATTTAAGCTTTGTTTAAGGGTCACTTTTGATGTATTGAAGTCATGTTAGGGGCAGTTACAGCATTCAAAAAAAGTGTCCTTTTTCAAAACAAACACAAACAAAAACAGAAGGGCTCACAAGGGAAAAAGACAGTGAACATAAGATTTAAGGGGTGACTACAGTTTATTTCCCTGAAGAGGAACAGTCAAGACAGACACAGACTAAGGGGGAAACAACTTCATTTCCTATTATGCTCTACATGAAGTTGCCTCAATAAAGAAAATTTCAGTTCAATCTGAGACGATGGATTGTTGAAAGTCAAGTGATTGACAAATTGCTCTTTCCCACATTCCTAAGAAAATTTTTTTACATATTCTTGAATAAATACAAATAACCAGACTCCTTAAATGAAAATACAAGGCACTGTACCACTTTCCAAATGTTTGTTTTTTCCAGTGAAAATGTCTTGAGACAACTGTCAAAGAAACTACATTACTGTATGGGTAAGGATATTCATTATGCTGTCAAACGAAGACCAGAAATACAGCTCTTTCTGTTTCCCATTTTTATCTATATCTCTCTGGAGAAATATCATTTACCAGGTTTAAAAAAAAATAAATCCTTCAACAGCAGTGACAATGTACTGGCACATCCACATAATCTTGGCCACAAAAGTAAAAAAGAAAAAAGAATACTTTTAATCCAAATTACTTTCCTCCATGGCTGTATCTGTGATATGGATTATTAAAGACCACACTTTCACACATTCAGCATCCACAATCTAGGCCAGATTTTCAGAAGGGCTTAGTATGTTCAGTGCTGTACTATTTTGAAATCTGGTGCCAACTGTGGGGAGTAAGAACTTGAAAATGTTGCCAGGAAGCATCTCAATTTTAGCAAACAAATTAAATACAAGAGGAGTACAATAACAAATCCTTAAAAAATTACTTTTGCTTGTAAATGTTCCAGTCTTTTATATATGAATCATATCATACAAGTACTTTTAAAACACAGGCTGTGATGGAATAATCAGAACTGCTAAATGCAATTAGATTTATGAGAGCTATGTGGCAGCTCTGAATGTGTTGCTTAGTCTTTAAAAAATAATTTCATACAAGTACTTTAGAAGCCCAGTGAGACTGCACAAGGCACCAAAGTAATAGTGCAAGCAGTTGCAAGATAAATGTTTGGAAAGTAACATGTTGGATGAGTACTTTGTTTCATTGCTGTTTTGCTAAAGCATCCCATTGTTAACATTTATTCTTTTGTTGGAGTGATCTCTGTATGGTTAAGTCAAATATCAACCTGGGTCTGTTTGCAAATATGTTACTTTAACTTTGGAATCCATTCCTGATATCACGGGTACCTGTGTAAACAACACAGGATCAAAGGACCTGCCAGTCTTGGAAGACTGATGCAGGATATGACTAATACCCTCTCTAGTCCCTGGTTCAAATATACCTAGTTCAGCAGTTACTATCTACTTAGCTCCATGAAGTGAATCAATGGCCTCAATCCCATTCCTAATGGACAGCTGCTCCTTGGCAATTAACATGTATGATGGCAATCTTAGCAAAAAAGCCCAATGACTGAACAGGCTCAGAGGTTGAATTCCCCTCTTACTCCACAGGTGGCATCTCTGACATGGCAGAAGGACATTGGTGAGACACAGTTAAGAAGCTATGCTATTGCAGGCTGTCTGCAGAGAAAGAGAAGATCTCAGCGCTCAGCAATGCTTAAGAAGGCTTGTAGCACTATATAAAGATGTCATGCTTTTTTTTCCTAAACAAACATGCAGGTTTGATGGATACACAGAGTGAACATGCATTAAACAAATTACAGATCGTTCCTGGAGCTGCAGCCCAGCAACTAACCTCTCTCACTTTTGCCTTTTATGAAATTTGGAAATATTTTGCAGCCTGGTATCCAAAGGTGCCCTCCTAATCTACCACATACACTATAAACAAATCCTTTCTTCTTCCCCTGGGCCTAGGGTTACCAATCCTCCCAGACTGCCCTGTAGTCTCCAGGAATTTAAAGGTTAATCTTTAATTAAAGGTTATGTCATGTGACGAAACCTCCCAGAATACGTCCAACAAAACTTGGCAACCTTACCTGGGCCTGATGTGAACCACAAAGGTAGCAGAACCCTTGCACTTCTGGAGAAGTTGCAGGTGCCACATATGCAAAACAAAGATCTTCAGAGGTTTCCAGAGTGCCTTGGGCAGCCATGCTCAAGATGCAGGACAGAGATGAGCCAGGGTGGAAAAGGGAATCCACTGGCCACCGTGATAACAGTTGCACAAAGTCTAGGAATAAAGACTCCTTACCCCCAGCCTCTGCATAACTCCACCTCACTATGCCAGACACGATTCCTTGGGCTTGGCATACGGGAGAGGATTGCGCTTTATAGCCTGTTTTTTTTAAAAAAAATATTATGCAAATCTAGCTTTATCTGACAGATTGTAACAACTCCATCGAAACCACAATGAGAAAATCTGGACTAATGGAAACATTATATATACAGAGCACTGATCCAAAAACATGTTCAAAGGCCTTTTTAAAATAAGTGTAACATAAAAACTGCCAAGATTATCACCATTTAAAAGATACCAGATGGGCCAAGTATCCTGTATGTTGTGCAAACTTTTGGCCACCAAAGGGTAATTTTGCAGAATGAAATTGGTTGAGAGTTATACCTATAGAAGCGCCTAAACAGTCTCTATCAACATAACTTATTTTAATGGTACAAAGAGGGAATCAGCCAGGGTTTCTTTTGTTCTTTTTCCTTGCTGCTGTTGTGTATGCTTCTATGCTGTAAACTTGTTTATAAAGTTGTAGCATAGAACAATTATGAGGCCATTATAAATCACTCAGAATTGAGGCATACAATGGAAAGGCTGTCACAATCTGAACTATAGTAGTGGACATAAAGCTATAATATATCTTGGCAGTATTACATACTTTCCTCCTACTTTCCAGATTTCTGCCCTGTGAATTTCTCCCCTTCTCCTCTCTTGCAATTCCTTCCCTGGGAAACATGGTGCCTTCACTCTTTTTCTAATGAATCACCACCTGCTAACATCTGCTACAGTTCGAACCTCCAGTCTGTCTTCAAACCCACTTAAAGATTATGATACATTTGTACACTGTTTCACCTGCATGAAATATAAATGCCAGTTGAATATCAAAGAGCAGCTGAACAAAGTGATGAAGATATGCCTTCGTATCTGTCATTTCTTGCAGGCCAAAGAGGGACATTGGGTACCAGCTTAATGCAGTTAAATGTGTGTCCTTTCAAAATAAAAGTGGTAAAATAATTAGTTAATAAAGCTGAGTCACAGAATCTCAGCATAGAAAACACAAAGCAAATGCTGACGGAAATATATTAAGCGAGCCAGGAGTTCTACGAAGGCAGAGGAAAGGTCAAAATGTCAGAAGGATTTTCAGTTCAAAACTCAGATGATCCATCCTCATACTGTAACCTCAGTCAGACACTTGACCGCCTGGAGACACAGACATCCCAGCTGAAAAACTGATCAAAGAGTGAGAACTCCGAGGCTGCTCCTGAGCAGAGTTTTCAGGAACAAATTAATGAAGTGGGCTCCCCCTTTGTCTTCACCTCCCAGGACCAGTGGAATGCAGAATGCAAAGCAAAATATGCTCCAGCCTGAGCAAAGGGCTGGCTAGCATTATCCTTTGTGAGGCAGCATGGCCCAGAGGAAACACACTATATAGGACTCTATCCCTAACCTGCTGGGTGCCCTTGGGCAAATAACTTCCCTTCTTTGCCTCTGTTCCCTTTCCCACCCTTCACATGTCTTGTCTATTTAGATTTCATGCTCACCAAGGCTAGGAGTTTGTACAGTACCTAGCATGGTTGGTCTTGATTTTGGTTAAGAGGCCTCCAGATGCTACTGTAATTTCACATTTATATAACACCTTTCCATCACAAAGTGCTTCACAAACTATACGCCCAGTGCTGCAAGGTGCTGAGCACGTCCAAGAGGGGGTTGAACTTCTGTTATCATCAATGTGTACCACAGGTCCGAAGAACTAAATAGGATAGGACCCTGTGTTCAGTACATTCAGAAATGTTGACATGGAGACTGGTAGCCAGGGTATCATGGTGGGGAAAAAGGGGGACAGTGGAGGGCAGATGCCAGAGCAATTTCCTATGTCCATGAACAAGGACATGGGACCTCTTAGGAACAAAGAGAATTCCCATTTTTTAATTCTTGTGCAAACATACAAACATAGCAAATGACAACTGATCTCAGAATGGTGGAATCAGTCCTGTCAGGATCTGACTATGTGATCTAGACATTTGAAAACTGATGCTCAGGACAGAGAACCTTCCCTTGGTTGCATTCACCGAAATTGCTGGCCCTGGAACTTTACAATATTTCTGCCTGAGGAAGACCTATTTTAGTGCATGTACAAGCTTTTCTGTAATAATTGCCCAGTACACCATTCTGCTCCTGTCAAGATCTGCCTTGCAAAGCTGGATTAACTCTGCACCAAGAAGTCTCTCCCAGCACCATGCTGCCAGCAAGTCACAGGAAAATCTCGCTTAGCAATAAATTAGCAATTTGTAGATGCTGGTTCTGCAGTCATAAAACTGCCAACCCACAGGGCACGTGTCCATTTGTTGCATAAATACAGCTCAGGACATGTATTCAACCCTGCACTTTAATTACAGGCCATTTTAACATCAATGTAGAGAGAACTGGATCTCTCTACAAAGCATATTAGAGAGTGGCTCTGCCATTTGAGACAGATGGGAAATTAATTTTCTGCCCTTATGGTTCTGAAGTGAACCAAAAATATAAAATGGTGCAACGTGTCCGCCACATTCTGTAAACATCCTGAAACAACAGTGCTGAGAGGCATCAATACCTCCGCTTTTGTCAGTGTAGTGTTAACGCTGAAACACAGTGACAGCAATTTAAAAGAAAAAAAACAACAGTCAACTATTTCAGTACTGAATTTTAGAAGCGGCATCACATCTATTGTATTTACCCACTGTTGATAGCTGTAGTGGCAGATACAGGGCAGGGGTACAAGAGGGCAGTTCATTTCTGTCAAGGGTAGTGGAGGTGGGAGTGTCACGGAGTCCCATCCCCGGGGCGATGGTCTGGAACTGCTCCCTATGAAGCCAGTCAGGCCTCTGGTGGGAAGCTTCCTCTCTGTGAAGAGTCTGTCTCTAAGGCTAGGAGCTTCACAGTGTACAGCTTCCACCTTCCTGGGTCTGACCTTGGAGCATTCAGCACCTTCTGCCCCTCTGTGCACTTCCCCCAGCGAGCCTGCCCAGGCAGGGTCCTGGGGAAGTTAGTGGTTCCTGCATCCCAACTCCACAGTCAGACGTGACTCTCAGCCAGCAAAACAGAGGTTTATTAGATGACAGGAACATGATCTAAACCAGAGCTTGTAGATAGAGCGAACCAGACCCCTCAGCTGAATCCATCTTGGGGCCCAGGGAGGCGAGACCGTGTGTGGGCCTGTCTTCCCTTTCCCCAGCCAGCTGAAGACTGAAACTCAGCCCCTCCTCCTCCTTTCCTTTGTCTCCTTCCTGGCCTGGAGGTCAGCTGACCTTTCTCCAACAGTTTCAGCTGACATCTTGCAGAGATGGGGGAGGGCCAGGCCCTAGACAGGGCGTGGGCTACTTACTTACACTGTCTCTCTGCTTTGCACCAGCTACATACCCTTATCCCTTCACATAGACACTCAAGAAATGCACAGGGGAAACTGAGGTACCCACACAGTATTTCCACTCCGTCACAGGGAGCCACCCCATCACTAATTCAAAGTCACCACTGCATCCACCTACTCAGTGCCAAAAGCCTTGTGTGTTTCTTGGGCTCCAAAATATAAAACCATCCTCCAGGGCTTCCTAGGTATCAAAACCTAGTCAGCTGTCAAACCCAGCTTGCTGCTCCTCTGTGCCCAAACTTGCCCACAAACTAATTAGAAATACAAAAATCCCTATCTCACTGAAATCTAAACACAAGGGAGACTGTACTGATAGTACTGAGCTGGTATGGGGGAAAATATCTCATGGGATGGGGTTTTACAGGGTGTGGGGGGGAATTGAGGAACACCAATGATAATTCCCTGGTTCTTCTCTCATAATTCAGATATAAGGAGCCACAGGATATGGGGTTTTGCCTATGGATTCTTTTATAATAAGACTGGATATAAGAATGGGCATGAATATAAGGATAGTACACTATGATGGTCTATGCTGCCTTTGGGCTTGGAAGCAACATCTATTGTCATTTGCAAGCCATAGAGCAGCAGATAAATGATAGGGGATCTCTGGGCCTAAGAAGCATTCTTTAAAACAATTAAACTGTTTATTTTTTAGAAGACAACAACATTTAACAAGAACTTCTGGATTAAGAAATATCCCCCCAGCTGGTCAAACTTTAAAAGTTAATGGGCACAGATTATGAAGAGCAACGCATATGTATTTTTTCCAAAAATGAGAGGCATTCAGAACTTTTAGAGATGGACCCAACATAGCATTAGTCTAACTTATGGTGTGAGATATTGGGCATGTCAAAAAAGGGAAGTTGGGTGGAAGGCTCACAACTATTCAGCTGAGGAGGTGCAGTGAGCTGGCATTTTCAGTGTACACATCCCAAAAGATAGCGTCACCCTGTTGGCAGTCTTAGCAGAGAGGACAAGGACTGACCTCACCTTGTACCTGGAAGGTTGACCACACCCTCTCCCCTGTATCTAGATCAGAGTTGAGGAAAAGTGCTGGGAGATGAGTATCAGAGGGGTAGCCATGTTAGGCTACATTCAATTTCTAGTAACAGCTTCGGAGGTCTTCAGGACAGACACATGGGTCTTTCTTGATGCGTGGACTGTGCTTAGCATACTTTGGTGTTATCATAATACAAATAATAAATAGCAATAACTTCCATATTAACATTTAACTAAAATTTAAGACCACATTGTAAGTGGTTCTGGGGCCAGCCTCTGCCTTGGAGCCCACCGAAAATCCCATCTTCGTTTTTCTACAGGCAACTGAACATTATTGCCAAAACTACCAAAATTAAAGCCCTCCTGTATGATGTTCAGTCTCATCTTAGGCACACCATGAAGTTATTGAGTGTTCCAAAACAGACATAATGGATTAGAAGACACCACACAACAGGTTATTTAGGCAAATCAGAGAAGGTGATATCTGACCTTCTCTCACACTGTATCCACTTATATCTCAACATCAGCTTCAGCATAAGAAAGACAGACGACTAAATCAGGGCAATGGGACAAAAAAAAACAAAACAACACTTGGTCTTATCCATTTCAGTTGCATCATTCAGATCAGGCCTTCATATGCTGCCTGTTGTGAAGGAAAGGCAAAAAGGAGACCGCAGAATTGTTTTGCTTTCTTTTACTCCATACAGCAACTGAGCAAGAAAACAAAGGGCTAATGAATTGTACCTAAGTTCCTTGGGGCAGAGACTTGTTACTGGCTTTGTTTTTGGCAAATTGTTTTCAGCAAATAGTAAATTTTTGGAGTACCAAAATGATTTGCAAATTCTGTCGAATTCAGTGAACAATTACATCCAAAAAAAGTGGTAAATGGTAAAGCATTTCATCAGAGCAATTTTTTTTGTTTTGTCAAGAAAGCTCAAAAACAATCAGTTTCAGTTCAAAACAAACTGCATATGTCTTTATTTTTTGGTTGAGCCAGAGAGCCGAAAAAATCAATTATTTGCTCAGCTTGAGTGGAAGGCGTGTTGTACGTGATCACAACCCACCACTAAAGAAAGCAGTTCAGTAGCCCTTCCCTCTCAGATTCTTGGCCCCCTGGCTAAGACTGATGACTCTGCCAGGAAACACATTCGCTGATGGACTTCAGTATAGTGTCAACATCTTAGCCTCAGTATAAAAGGCTTACTGCACGTGCACACATAAATCATGATGGTAAGACGCATAAGACACAAATCACACAGGCAATCAGGGATTAAATTTTCAATAATGACTAGTGGTTTGGGGTACCCAAGCTGAAGACACCTAAGGGGTCTGGTATTTAGAAAGCATGCTCTAAAAATCAAGCATCCCAAAAGCTAAGTATGTGGTATTCAAAGTCAGTGATCACTTCTGAAAATTTAGGCCTGATGAGTTAGGCATTCCTTTAAACTCTCAAACATCTGTTCTGGAAAGCTTGCTACATATGCCAAACAGCCAAGTCCAAAGCACTGGATGGATCATTCACTTTGCTGAGAGGAGGATTTTTCTCCCCAAATTTTAAGTAAAATGTAAAAAATGCAGTTCCAGGGTATGATTAACAACATGATTCTTCTGTTTTACACTCTGCAAATCAGCACTGATTATCATTGCACTTGTGAAGAATGTATCTACATAGAAATGCAGCAAATCATCCCTCAAGGCATTTGAGTTCCTCATTCAATACTGGTAGCATATATTGTATGTGGCTTTAAAATGTCAAGAATATAAAAGGAGGCAGTATGACAAGAGGAAATTAAATTTAAAGCATCTAGTTCATAGCACTTCCTGATCTCAAATCAAAACAAAGTATTCATTTACAGTAATGGACTTACGAATACAGCGATAAAACTGAATGTCCAGGGACAGCAGCAAAATGAATTTAAGGCAAGAGAAATAGATGTAAGATGCAATCCTCTGTTTGCTTCACTTCATTACATATCTGTGTCACCCTCTCTTTCCAGCACCACCTCACTCTGCCAAGGACAGGTCTACACTATAGGGTTAAGTTGACCTAAATTACGCAACTCCAGCTATGTAAATAACGTAGCTAGAGTCGACGTACCTTAGGTCAATTTATTGCAGTGTCTACACCATAGTGGGTCGATGGGCAAAACTCTCCCATCGACTTACCTTATGCTTCTCATTCCAATGGAGTGCCAGAGTCAGGGGAGAGCAATCTGTGGTTGATTTAGCAGGTCTTCACTAGACCCGCTAAATTGACCTCCTATGGATAGATCACTGCAGTGTCAATCCACGGTACGTGTAGACATACCCTTAGAGAGAGACATGGCACCTGTTGGCACCAGCCACAATACTGAACTAGTGGGTTCAGATTCCAGTCAACTACCAAGGGTGAAGCTGACAATGGTGAAACCTTGTTGCTCATTCCTTGGTTTCCCAACTGCCTCTTTCAGGACAAAATCAATTTCCCTTACAAAACAGGGCTAACTAAGAGCTGACACATCATATTCAACTTGAGACCATGTCAGCCTCTCTCACTATTGCAGATAGAAGAAAAGGTATTGATACGGAATGCTAATGGTGTCTGGCTGTAATTGGCCATTCCTAGCAAGTGAGAGCATGTGATGTGGTGTCTGTAAAAATGCACGCAACTCATGTGGTCACAAATTAACGGTGTTTTCCTTTTAGAATCCACCCATGGAGGGGGTGGATTCCAAACAGCGAATGGAGAAAATAGAGTCTACAAGCAAGATGAAAAGCCATACAGTTTACATTCATGACAAGCATAGAACTGTAACACTGCTGAACAATATATTGTAAAATGTCTGTAAAGAAAAAAAAAGGCATGTCAGTACCATGCAGATGCACTGTTGGAGCTCTTCCTTTAATCCCTCTAAGCACTCTTGTATAACTATAGCGAACAAATAAAAAATAATGCTCCTGTGAAGTGCTCTTACGGTAACTCCTGCCAGTTTACTTTCCATACCATGAACACCAAGCCTTTCACTACCGCTCCAAAATACCTCATGTCCACCAACTCCAGACCAACCTGGCTGACCTGTAGGGAGCACCGCACTCAATCCCTGCTAACGTATCAGTAACACACAATCTGTGACAACCACCACAAATTTCACTGGCATAATATGGCAAATGTAGCCACAACTAATAATCAGGCGTTGAGGAGGAATGTGTCATGAACTGCAGAGCGAAAACAAGAATACTCTGATAAGAAAAAGCAATTCACATTAATTTCCCTGTGTGTATGACACACACACACAGAGCCTAATATTATGATGATGCCCTGATGAGTGACTGACACCTCCAGGTGGTATCAGAATACGAACAATAAGGAAAGAGGGAAAGTAGTCCTGAGAAAGACTCACCAATGCAGCTTCTATCTCCTATTGCATGAAAGAGAGAAGGCCATTTTGCCACCTTTTACATATGACCACCAGCATCAGAGCTGGACCAAGTTTTGCTTGTCAGCACTTGCTATTCCACAATATCCCACATTTTGAGATATAATTTCAGGGTAAAGACCTAAAGCCTAGTTAGGCTCTCTCCTGGATTATTTCATTTGTGTTTTGCTGAGAAAAGAATTAATCCCTAATAGTATTTATTTTACTGATCAGTGAATCAAATGCTGCCCACAGTTTTGCTTCATGTTTACCTTTATATATTCTCTACCCTAGCACTGAATAGATCAGCCATTTGTATGTGTCATTATAAATTGACATGTTTGTTAAACGAAACTTTATAAAACATTGTTCAAAGAGTCTTGGTTCTGTTTTGTAACTACACAAATTGGCAATGCCTAGTAATATTCATTTCACTCCTGTTGATAACCTCTATAACTGGAAATACCATCCAGCGCATCCAAGGACCTTCCACCCTGTACACTCCACTAAGAGTAAGTGGTAGTCATACATTTTTAAAAACAAATCCTGCCATGTGCAAGCCAAAACTCTGCTTCATTTGCTGAAGCCAAATGGAGCAGATGTTCTCAAAGACATATGGCCAAAAAGAATAAATTAGAGGGAATATAATGAAGACCGTTGAAAAGTTCCATAGATTCTGCAATCCAGCAAAATACAATGTGAGAGGCATGGTTACCTTAAGAAATTAAACAGTTTTACTACATTTCTACATGATAAAGAAATGTTTAATAATTGCTAGTTGAGCCTGAACTTGTTACTGATTACAGATCCTCGTAAGCATTTTCTAGTTTAACTCTTACTTGGCAATTCGCCTTTAGTTATCCGTTCTTAATGGTTACCCCACACTCATCAACACCTGCAGACAGCTATTCTGACATTCTATATATGCAAAGTGGTGCTTTCATCTGCACTTGCAAGAGAATATACAGTACACATGAAAGTACTGCTGCAGAGCCAAGTGGGTTAAGCAACTGTTAGAGTATATTCACAAGATAAAACAAGTCAATGACTTTGTTTGGTGATCTTTTCCCATAGTGAAGATATCTGACATGTAGTGAAGTGAGACCAGGTATTGAATACAAACACAGTCACGTAGCACAGCAACTAACATGGGGGAAAAATACCCTACGTTCCCAGTGAAAGACACAGATGTGTAGTAATGTATATTTGATTGGCTTTTATTTGAGTTTATTTTCTCCCGGGTGCTTTTATTGCTGTTTGGCTTGGGCACAGTATAGGAGATTGAGAACTAATGTTCATTTCTCCTTCTAAATGGAAAACAGGTCCTTCACAGTGACAGAGTCATAAAACTGGATTTTTGCTGTATAAATGCAGCACTGGCAGAAACGTGAATGGAGTCTTCATTTCCTAAATAAGGGGCACAATCACTTTCTGTACATGTTTTCCTGTTTCCATTTGTTCTATTTTCTCTCACTTTTTATTTTATGGATTTATTGAGAGTTTGTTTGTTGTTTCTCGCCCACTCACATTTTCTAATTTCTTTGCTGTTTTCCACTCACTAGAAATCTACAGATTGCTTAACTCTGTCCCCTTCATCCCACTTCCATCCAGAATATTTTATCCACAGCACTAGTTTGAGGATGTTTGGTACACTAGTTGGTCATATAAGACGTAGGCTGGTGAAAAGGTAGGTGAGGAAGAACAGCTAAAGAGGCTAATATGGAAGCTGGTGTCTCTATAGGGGTTAAGTTAAGGTTGTGATGCAAAATCCATGTTGTATGGTAGTTGGGGTAAGGATAGCTGTGTGCTTGTGGGTGGTGGAGTAGAAGTGATACATTGTTAGATAGCTTAACTTTTATTTTCTTGCGTGTGGCAATGTTTTAAGTGGTGGGTGTGTGTAGCAACCCCAAATGCTGAACAAAAATAAAAGTGCTTAAGGAGATGTGGGGTAAGACAAAGGCAGAAATTAGAAGCGAAGCTGATGTCAGAGAAGATTACATCTACCAGCAGTTGCACATGCACCTTTTCCCATTTTAGATAAAATCTGATGCAAAAATGTAGCTCCTGATGGAAAAGATTTCATGTGCATTCAGCCCCAATCAATCAGATTTCACTTTCACTTCTAATGAATAACAGCAAAACATGACTTTACATCCAATTCAATAGCTCATACCTGTTGCACCAAATCAGAATTTACCTCCTTACCAAGTTTTGTGTAGCTAGATGATGGGATGGGTACCAGTCAATGATGGAAAGTAAATCTGCCTTGGAAAAATTTCAGCCACGGCCTAAATTCAAATACTTCCTACTGCAAATGTATAAAGAGAAAAACAAAACCAAAAACCTCCCACATATATTCACATATATTCAAAGAATATAAAAACTAAATGTCATGTGAAACTTTTTACCCATTAGCCACATTTTAAAAAAGAGGAGAAAAGACAAGAAAGCCCACCCCATTCCAAGCCCATTTTAGGAAGCAAGCCAATGGAGTCACTGCCAGACAGTTCCACAATTCCTCGTTTCTTTATACAATCATGTATGTTGCATCAGGTACCAGAATGCCTGGATACCAACTCCTATCATCTGACAAGATCACTACATTTTGGTCAACTCAGAGGAAAAGCAATTATTGTCCCTGCTTAGTACATAAGTATCAAAGATTCATACAACTGACAAATTAAAAACTGATTTCCACTGGAACAAGCTTAGGCACTTATCTGTCTGGGCTATTTTCATGCTAAAATTCCACTTACAACCCTAACCTTTTCTTCTCTACAGCTATTCAAGATGAAATGAAGTTTTGTGTATGTGTATTTAAATATTTAGTGAAGTATCCCCCCAGATACACACACACACACACATACACTCACTCTTCATAGGCAAAGAATGCTGAACCATTGTGCTGAAACAAAACAAAAACAAAAACATTCATACACAGATTCATCATAAAAATTTTCATCCCCAAAACCTGAAAGTCCCAAAAAGTTACCACATATCTGAACAGGGAGTTCATAGATATTAAGATCAGATAGGACCATTATGATTGCCTGGTCTGACCTCCTGCATAACACAGGCCAGAGAACTTCACCAAGTGATTCCTGCATGAGGCACATAACATTTTGCCGAGCTGCAGTCCAGAATGGAAATTGTTCTGCACCCTTAACTATAGCAGTCAGTGCTGCTTGTGCACTACTAAGGGCTTTTAAACTTCACAGATCATATTTAATATACATGTAGGGTGACCAGATAGCAAGCCTTAAAATGAGGACAGGTGTAGGGGGTAATAGGTGCCTATATAAGACAAAGCCCCAAATATCAGGACTGTCCCTATAAAATCTGGACATCTGGTCACCCTACACACATGCTACTTGACAATAAGGCCTAATGCTTCAGGTGCCCAGCTGCAGAACTTCCACTGACTTCCAAGGCAGTTCTATCCCTGCAGTGTCTAAAAGATTGGAACCCCAGTCAAGCAAAGCATTTAGAACATGCTTAACTTGAAGCCCAGGAATAATCCCCTAGTCAAGAAGATTACTTAAGTGGTAAAAAACTGGACCCTTCCATGGTCTCCATTTCCATCTGGAGCATGTCTTGGTTCTACATTCAGTTTGGGCTATGCCTGATCTAAGTGAAGCATCCCTGCACGTTTATCCCAGATTTTAATCTTGGCTATTTATGGGGATTTTAACTGTTCTGCTACCTAAAGTGACCATTTTTTCAAAAGGCAAAAGTGGGATACATGCAGGAACCCCACCTCTCTCAGGCCTGGCCAGAAGCCAGAGCCAGGCCTTGGTAAGAGCTACCCAAGGAACCCAGGATGCTCTGTGGAACCCCAAATCCTTCATCTGCCCTTGGTACAGGGCCGGAGTGCCTGAGGAAAAAAAACATTGCCCCATCCGTCCAGGGTCCAGTGCTCTCCACAGCAGCCTAGACTCCAGCTTCTGGCCAGGGGTGGGTCCTCAGGGCAGAGGAGGAGGAGCAGGAGTCATGGCCTCATGGCAAAGGGGGATAAGGCCCACCTGTCCCCACCCCCACTGGGAAGAGGATGGTGCTGCCACTGAGCCTTGAGCGGGCATGGAGCGGTGCTGCAGGGAATCCAAGACAAATTATGTCCCAGGGTCATTCAGCCCTGGAACACGACTTGAATTCTGCCTTTCAGGACTGTCTTGCCCAATTCGGGACAGGTGGTCACCCTACTGCTCCCAGCGAAGAGAGATTCTGGTCATAGTCTGATCTATTCTGCACTCAAAGACAGGATTTCATTTCTCCTTAGTTAGATTGATTAGGGAAGTTAAGGGCCTGCAGATTTCCTCCATCCACATACAGGCATTGCAAAAAAAAAACAAAAAAACAACAATTAGCTTAAGTTGGCAGAAGACATTTATTGTTAATCGAATAAACCGCTAACAAAGCTGCTCAATCAGGCCCTTCCTGTGGTCTGGAGCAGAGATATCATTCAGACAGTACTCAGTCTCCCACACTGAAAGCTGCTTCCCAACCCACTGTCATCTAATAGATAAGCACATTGATTCTTTACAAAGCCAAACAATAAAAAGCCCAGCCATTAATCTAGACAATTCTTGCTGTGTGGCATTCTCAACAATTTACTTCTTAATTTATTTGGAAAGGTGCTGTGTAATCAGCTGTCCTGACATGTATTTACAGAGTGCTCTGCACAGCACATGCACCACTGAATTGCACTTCAATGCCTTCTACACACCAAGCATTTCAACATCACTACTGTAAAGGTTCAAAGAATTACACACAATCCTGCCTTGTATAAACACTGCACAATATATATTAAAATGGTACATTCACATGCAAGCTCGCCTTTATATGAGGGTGGACATGATATAAACATAATGGCTTAAAGTCAGTTGGAGATCTCAAAATCGCAGGTTTTTTTCCCAGATAGTTTTAAGTCTTCCAAAAGAGAACCCATGAGATTTTTTAAATGTGTTATAAAACCATGTATAAAACACCAAAGAAAGTAAATAGTGATTAATGGGCAGATTAAGATACATTCATTGACCTGGATAACTTAAATGTTTACTATTTCTATAATCATAACAGTTTTTTTTTTAAAATATAAATACCATTGCCTCCTTTTTGCACTCGCTGCATGATAGAATAGCAAGAGAACATGCTAGGGGACATGTGCCTATAATCCCAATTCTACATCTGATCCAGAATTACATAGTGATTGGGTATTTCATCAAGAGGGTGTTGTCAGTCCCTTTAATGCCTGTGGTTCTGCAGTCCTCAAAAAAAAAAAAAAAAAAAAAAAAAAAAGTACATTTCCAGATGCATGCATCCTATCTATGTGATACTCCAGTTTTATGCTGACATAACGTCCCTGAAATCAATTGAGATGTTAATGTAAAACTGGAACAGTATAGTAAGGAATCAGGACCTGCAGATCTAAGATGATCTGTACATTCCAAGACCAGAAGGGACCATTGTCATCATCCACTCTGACCTTCTGTATAACAAGGGGCATAAAAATTTCCCCAAAATAATTCCCATGGTGTATCTTTTAGAAGAACATTCCATTGTCATTTAACAATTGTCACTGATGGAGAATCCACCATGACCCTGGGAATATTGTTCCTATTTATTAGTCTCACCATTAAAAATTTACACCTTTTTTCTGGTCTGAATGCGTCTAGCTTAACTTCTCTTTGTTCAAGTAAATGCATTGAGCTCTTTGAGTCTCTCTATAAGGCATGTTGTCTAATCCTTAATCATTCTCATTGCTCTTCTCTGAACCCTCTCCATTTTATCAACCTTTTCGAATTGTGGGCACGAGAACTAGACACCTTATTCCAGCAGTGGTTACAGCAGTGCCAAACATAGATGTAAAATAACCTCTCTACTTATACTCGCAATTCCCCTGATTATATATCCCAGGATCACATTAGCTCTTTGGGCCAAAGTGCTCTACTGGGAGCTCATGTTTGGCTGATTATCCACCACAACCCCTCAATCTTTTTCAGAGTCAAGTTGACTGTAGCTGCATCACAACATCTCTATTCTGCTATTTAAAATAGGCATGTTGGCAACAAATATCCTGAGTATAATTTATTCTACACGCTAGCCTAGATGGAATAACTGCAACTGTTAACTTGCCTCAGATGTGTAGCCAGGGTCAAACAGTCTGCTATGCATAATTTTTTTTTTAAAGACATCACTCAGCTAACTCAGCTCTAAACACTCCAAGACAATATTTCGACTTGTGATGTTCCCTGAAGGACTTTGGATCCATAAACCAATTTATGGATTACAATCGAGACAAACGTTGCATTTTCATCTGCAACTGATAAATTTGCTCCAATATTTCTCACATTATTTAAAGAAAAAGCAAACCAATTTTTCCTCAGCTAGGCAGTCAGAGTTGGAAAGGTAAGAAACACTTCTCAGCCTGAGTGGACTGTGAAAGACATTTGAAGGTAAAGCTTCAGAGGAAGAAAATAAAAGGGTTGACTATGGCATTATTTTGCTTTCCTGTCATTTTGAACCTTAATCTTCCAATACAACACAAAATTTGTTTTGCCAAAAAGCACTACCTGTTGTTTGAGCCATCAGTGAGCTGGGCTAAAGAAGCAATTTTACTTTAACTCATTCAAGACCTCATGGGCAAGAGAACATCACCGAAGGAGAAACGTCTCATGCAAAACAACACAGAAGGAAATGGAGCACTCCATGGTGCATGAATATGCACCCAAGTGAAATCAGGCATGCTACAACCATAAATCTGAGTGGGATGCCAAACCTCACAAATACTGCAATCTCTGTGGGAAAATTATAACAACAAGGAGTATAAGAATCTATGGTGTAGTGTATGTTTCTGCTTGGAACAGTCAAGAATAAAATAGAAATTGGAGGTAAATTGTACGATAGGTACCCCACTTCATATTGTAACATTAGGAATATCCGAAGGAATGAGATGCAACAACATTGTCTAAACATCCAAACGCAGCCAGAGGTCTGACACTTCGTGAGAGCAGGTGGGAGGAAGGACCACCTATCACAAGCATTATTTCAGTGCTTATCTGTCAGCCTCTCTGACTACTCCCACCCACAGCCCAGCTAATAGGGCAGACTAGCCCATTACAATGTGTCAGCTTTGGATGATGGTCTTAGGATCACATATTCTCAGAAACCCCATATGCACATACCTCACCCTCCAGCTAGACATCTATCCCTTATTCTCTGTGCAATTCCAGTGACAGAGGGGCAGGGCCAAATTAAGATGAATTCACTAAAAGACCCTCCTCTCATTGGGAAGGCTGCACTGTCTGATTCCTGATCCACCTTGGAGGACTGCAGCTCACCAGATACACAGAGTTTTGCAAACAATTTGGCAGGGAATTGCCACAGCTGGAAAGAGAGGTCCCAGACAGGCACAAGTACGTGTAGGTTGAAAGAGCTGGTCGTCATAGGTGAGAAGGAAGTTGGAAGGTTGCTGCACTTTGCCGAGGGAGTTACAACACGTAGAGTCAAGACCTTCCTGTGGGTTTGTTTCTCATGTAATGTTAATCCCCAGGAAATTGCTGGTCTGATACATTTGGTCAGAACTGGGGTAGAAAGCTCAGAAGTGAATTCTTAATGCAAAAGGACAAACATTGTCCAGCTCTGCAAAGGGAGAAATTTGCCTTCTACAGAGAACCAGCACACAGCCAATCCACCCACTTAAAATCCCACTTACACCCTCTGCCCTGGGGTGAATTTCACCCAGACAACATCGCCAAAATGAATAGAGCAGTGTGGCATCACCTGGCTGTTCATGTATCAAATCATTAGCTAACAAAACAACACAGGGATATTATTAATGGGGAATGGGGAGGTCATGAGTTAGATGCCATTTACCCGCATACCATTTCCCAAAAGAAAATGAATATGCAGTGAACACCAACCAGCTTGATACTGATGTCTCTGCCCCAGCATATCTGCTGGGTACATAAACATAAAAATAATGCCAAAGGCCAGCAGTTGTCATAGGCATTTTATTCTGCTACGTGCAGAGAAAAGCACCCATAGGTTAGGGGCATCCTAAATTGTGCACACTTCTAACAATGGCCATTCGGCTCACGGCTGTCTAGCATAAATCAGCAGGTCCTTCTATTACTGCTTAGTCAAGACCAGGACTTAGGGAGATCTTGTGTGGTGAGCCTAGATAAAACAGGCTGTTCAGTTAGTCTGGGACCTAGAGAGCCAGCAAGAAGTACAGTTTGTGTCCTGTGGTCTCAATAAGGGGTCCCCTTCATATCCATTATAACTACATCTTGTCTGATGAGATGGCACAAGTTTCCCTCTAGAAGCTTCTAACCAGGGAAATTCTCAGCATGGGTCTAGTGACACTAATACGAATTCATTTAAACAAATGCCTCCAGCCCATAACTACTACTTTTCTCAACTTATTTTACCGGAAACTCATCAAGGACAAAATTAAAGACCTAACTAATGAATTTAGGAAAGAAAATGTGCAAATAGGCTGATATGAGTCTTTCGTTTTAGATAAAAGATGAGGTTTTGCAATTTGAACGCCAAGGAGGGAGAGTACTGAGAAAGTGAATGACTGTGCCCATACCCACCTATGAGGGAAATGGCTAGGGAATCACTATCTTTGTCTGGAAAGAGCTTGAAACTGAGGAGTAAATTGAGGGACCGTTCTTTTGGTTATATCAGGTTTTACACTCAATAAAATTAGTGCACTGATATCAGAATTGTTTAATTGCATCCACCTCTTTAATACCTTCAAGTTAATATCTCCACTTTACATTCCAGCAGCATGAATACATCTCATGCAACTGTAATTTGTTGGTACTGTATTGTGTGGGCTTGAAATACTGCACCATATACTAGTGTTTTTTTCAATACACTAATTCAATGCAGCAAACAAAGATTATACTTATTTATAGTTTGTGCCTACTCTCCAGAAATCAGAGGGTTTCTTATGTAAGAAAAAACACACTCCCTTTTGAGACTTTATCCCCTGCTTTTCGAAGGACTATAGCTGCTCCCATTAGGAAAATGCCAACTTTAATTCCTGAGACAAGGTAGGTAAATTTAGAAATTCATAACTTTACTAGATAATTAAAATCACGGACTGAATAAAGACACCGGATTAATGTCTTATTGCAAGAACATATAACAGATTTAACCATCCTCCCACCTTTTTTTGGGAGGGGGTCTCCTTATGATTGGAGGGGTATTAACAGGCCACTTCATCTTGAATGATTCCTTGAAATGTGTTAACTACTTATGCTGTAGTAGCTATACAATCAGTTCACCTTGTATTTAGCTATGACACTAAGTATATTTCTGAGATCTGAAGATGAGCACCTTTCTCTCAGCAACACTAGCTCATCCAACAAAAGATATTACTTCACCCACTGTCTCTCTAATATCCTGTGGCAGACAAGGCTACAACAACAGTGAATACAACTTTCATTCCTGAACAGAAAAGGGAATGGAGAGGAACTTTCCTGCAGAAAGGAAAGCTGATTTCGTCATCTGATGCATTAAAAATACTTCTGTAGAAAGACTTGGGAAGAAAAATAGTGTGAACAGTAAAGGTAAATTATCTCAACAGCTGTATATTTCATTAGGGCCTTGATTTAGCTGGAAGCAGTTGTCAAGGCCAGATGCTCACACAAATGACATGGCTTCTCCTGGGATCTCAACTTGTAGCAGAGGTGGGCAAACTACGTCCCATGGACCACATCCAACCCATGGGACCCTCCTGCCTGGCTCCTGAGCTACTGGCCTGGGAGGCTAGCCCCTAGACCTTCCCCTGCTCTTCCCACTCCTGTCCTGTCCCACCTCATGCACAGCCTCAGCTCCCTGCACCACTGGTGCAATGCTCTGGGAGGTGGGCTGCAAGCTCTTGCTGGGCAGCCCAGCTGCAGACCAGGGCCTACAGGGTGCTTTGTGCTGTGCGGTGGTGTGGCTAGCTCCACCCAGGGGGCAAGGCTGCCTGTTGTAGTGCTCTGGGCAGCGCAGCTGTAGCGCTACCAGCCACCGGTGCTCCAGGCAGCGTGGTAATGGACAGGGAGCAGTGTGGGGTTGGATAGAGAGCGGGATGGCAGTCAGGGGGTGAGGGTGTGGATAGGAGTCAGGGTGGTCAGAGTGTGGGGTACAGGAGGGTTGAATGGGGTAAGGACCTCAGGGGACAGTTAGGAAGGAGGCACAGTTTGATAGAGTCGGGGGGCAGTTAGAGGCAGAGGTCCCAGGGGCAGGGGGCAGTCAGACATCAGAAGAGGGGTTGGATTGGGCATGGGGGCCAGACAGGAGCGGGGGCTCTAGAGGCACTCAGGAGACAGGGAGGGGTGGATGGGGCACGAATCCTGGGGCAGGGGCTTCCAGGGGATGAGAAGCAGGGAGCGGGGGTGGGATAGGGGTTGGAGGCTCGGCCCTAACTGGCCCTCCATACAATTTTGGAAACCTGATGTGGCCCTCAGGCCAAAAAATTAGCTCGCCCCGACCTATAGAGACTGCTCCCAGTTCCCATGGGATTAAGCCTACCCATTGCTGCTATATACATTCAAGACTGCTGTCCCTGCCATGGGAAGAACCACCTGAATACGTCCAAGATCAGGATAAACAAAGGGCCCCCATGACCTCCATAGTCCATCTCATAGATGCTGGAGCACCCCTAAGGAAAAATTAGTTGGTATTCTGCATCCACTGGCAGCCCAGTGGATGCAGAACTTCCCTCACTCCCCAGCCCACTTCCTCCGCCCCTCCCCTTCCCCTGAGCATGCTGGGTCTCCGCTCCTCCACCTACTTCCCAGCATTTCCTGCCCATCCGCCACCAAACAGCTGTTTGGCAGCATTAACACATGCCGGAGGGGGACGGGGAAAATGGGAACATGTCATGCACAGAGGAAGAGGCGGGGAAGAGGCGGGGCCGGGATTTGGGGAAGGGATTGGAATAGGGTCAGGGAAGGAGCGAAGTTGGGGTAGGGACATTGGGAAAGGGTTTGAAATGGGGGTGTGGACTCATGGAAAGGGTGGAGTGGGGGTAAAGCACCCAGAGGAAAGAGGGGAAGTCGGTGCCTATACTCCACCAGGCAGAACTGATGTGCCACTGGAGCGGTATAGCACAGAAATCAAAGTTGTGCAACACTCCTACTATGTGCAGCTGTTGCTTTGCATGGAGTCCATTCTTAGGTTAGCTCAGCAGCATCTCTCCAAGCCCCACAGTCTCCTCCTTTCTGCTCTTCAAGTTTCCTAATGCACTTTCTTACCCTGTTAGGCTATCATACCAATTCTCCATTGTCAAGGACCAGCATGGTCTCTGTGATGGTTTCGGGGGGATCACCCAGCCCAGAGTAAGGGCTTCTGTCACCACCTGCCCTATAACATTGGGTGACAATGCTGTGCTGCTATGGCTCCAAGCCCCAATACCAGTAGCCACCCTACTGGTGGCATAAAAGTCTCATTCTGGCTTCCATCAGCCCAGTTACCCCTTGCAGGGTGACCCCAACAGCCTTTCTGGTCCCAAGTCTCCCCTAATCCATCTAGCCTGAGTACTTTATGACCAGACACTCAGAATTTTCATCTCTGGTTTATCACCCCTGAAAGTGTGAAAAGAACTCCCAGCTATCAGTTCACTTTGGCAGATAATTCCACACAGTCTGCCCAAGAGAAACCTGCTTGGGGTAAAAATAAGCCAAGTTTTTTAATAGAGGAACCGTGGATCCAACGACGAAACAGCGACAAGCAAACACATACAAGTGATGCAAGAAAACAAGATGCAGCATTAGGCTTCACATTCTATGTTAGATGAATACCCTTCTCTAATAGGAAAATTACCTATTGCCTCTGAACAGTTTCGTCATGTGCCCCCTGTCTTTGCGAGGATCCAGCATTTCATGAACAGCATCCTGCCTCAGTGGTGGCCTTTGATTTCTGGATGTCCTTCACGTCAAACCACTCGTGGCAGAAACATTCTCCTCTTAGTTTTTTGAGTCCTTTGCTCTCCTGAGTTGTGCTTGAAACTGTCGTATGCTTGTGGCTGGTACTATTCTATATACATAAATCCACTGATTTATCACCTCAGTCTTGACCCTTAAGTTCATAACATTAAAAGCTTTCATAAAAAACCTTAACTGATACAGTTTTGTAGTACAATAACAACGTATACTATCAGTTGATTTAATTGCTTACTCTTTGGGGTTCAGACCTGCTTTTATCCTTTTGGGATGTCTGGACCCTAAGTGTCACAGCCTCACTTAGTCTGCTGGAATAGCTACAGTTGTTAAGTAAAGTTGTGCTAGAAAGTGCTAATGGCTGCCATCAAGCATGTCTGATCTAGAGGTGATCACAGACTTCATTAAAGCAGATAGGCATACTAGCCACTCTTCGTTCAGACTAAATGGAAGAAGTAAATGAGCTTCTTTTTCATGTAAGATAGCTGAAGCAATGAAAGCCACTGCCCAAGGCACAATCTACATGGAAAAGCCTGAACAAAATCTAACTCAGCGAAACTAAGGTTTTCCCCGGGAACTGATGCAAAATACAGGGGCTAGGCCATTATTGATTGTCACTGTGTGTCTGTGTGTGCCAGAAATGGAAAGCAATGCAAGTCAAGAGAAGCAGACATCAGTATGGCCATGAGAGGTAGCAGAAAGACAGCTCTTTGGGCACAGGACTGACTAGAAAGGCAGGCTTGCAAATTGGGGGCAAGTATAATCACCTGTGTTGTTTGTTGTGTTCAGAGAAATAGGACTGTGTGTATATTCTTGAAAACAGGATTGCACCAGAGAAATATCCAGCGCATGTCATCTATCTCCCTTCCTAACAGGAGCAACAGCAAATATTGGCTAACCACTCAGGCCAAAAGGGGAACCACCAATACATACCAGCCAGACAATACTTCTTCATGGTTTCCTGTCTGTCTAGAATTATGCTGATGTCTGCTTCTCAAATACAGACTTCTCACTGCCTAAAGCCTCTGCACCCTATGTTCAGGGTACAGACTAATGCCACCCTGACTAGGTTAGTCAGCTCTGGATTCACATCCTAACAGATTCCTCAGCCTGAGCAGCTCATGTGACCTTGAATACACTGTGCCTAACAAGACTTTCACTTTAGGACTATTCTGATAAAGGATACAATGTTGAAAAATGCCTTAAGTGACTTTGGGCTTGTTTACATGGCCCTTTGTCTGCACCAGACGGATGTGACTGACCCTGCTGGCATGCACTCTAGTTCCCTAGTTAATGCAGTCCCATTTCAAATCGTATTAACTTAACACATACTAGGGATCTTTGAGCTTGTGCCAGTGTGGTCCACACGTGCCAATTAGTGTGCAACATGCTAGTGTCGATGAGAAGTTACCCCCTCTGGAAAACCCCATAAACAACCCTAAGCTCCACTTTCCAAAGAGGCACGCAGGCCCCTAAGGCCTGTTGACTTTCAGAGATACTTGGGTGCGTAAGTGGCTTTGCCCTTTATGAACAATGCTACCTGAGATTTACACAGAAAGCCATTGCTGCATGGTCTCCATTATGTTACCATGATGGCTGAAATTTGATTTATCCTGATCCCCTCATAATGAAACCATGCACTAATGCCAGACACCCATATAGGTAAAAGGGATTTTAGTACAAATTGTTCTCTGGCTGTGAATGCTTAGCCATCTTTATGTGACACTAAAGCATTCTCTCCTAATTTTTCAGTCTTAATTGTATTGCTTCTTGTGGCCAGCTGGGTGAGTCACAAGCCTATAACCTATTTTCCTTTTCCTGTCCTAAATTCTTGAATTCAGCAGTAAGGCTGAATAGTGCAGGATTTGAGGTCCTGAGTAGTCTTGGAAAAGCTTCAGAAGTGAAGATACCTTTCCCTTCCCCTGTGTTCAGCGTCATTCCTTGAACCTTGCCTGTTATAGCTCCCCTGCTTTTCAAGCTCTTTGTCCAAGGGATCTCTTCTGTTCTATTTGCACAGCACCATACATTCCTATGATGACAGTAACCAATCAAAATAGTGCATTAATTTTTTACTGTATTGAATTCCAGTCAGAAGTGTTGATGCTGAAGGAAAAATTAATTGACCAAGGTTTGAGTTGTGGGTGTCTCTGAAACAATCAATTTGTTTGAGTACCAGCTAATCAGATATAACACATCAGTACTTAAAACACGTACAGAAATCCTGATACCCCCACTCCTTGTCCGTTGGCTGCAATCAAGAGGTTTGTTTTTTTTAATAGAGAGATGATGCAGATTTACTTAGCCTTTTCACATTACCTTAGAATCCAAACATGGTAATGCACAGGGAATGACTAAGACACCTGGAGTTCCCTACCAGATACTAAATGAAAGTGCAGAGAACACTCCTGCACTATAACATCAAAGACATCAGTGGGAATATAAAAAAAACACTGTCTGCCCAAGCATAAAAGGTAAGAACGACAGCAACAAATCTTATGGAGAGAATCCACACACATCTAAACATGTCTTGTCCTGAGCCCTTGGGTTTTCCAGGCCTTCAAATATAACACTTGTGGATCAGTTTAATGCATCTTCAGCCCATAGACATAAGCACAGACAGCCCAAGACTCTGAGCTTCCAAAAAACATAGGCTTTTATCACTAATTCTATGTTCTGTTGACCAGATTTTCAAGTAAATTCAGCTCCATTTGGGCACCAAGTAACCAGATTTTCAAGAAAGATCAAGCTGAGTTCTGTGCTTTCTTTACAAATCAGATGTGGCAATACAGCTAGACCACACAAACACACTGCACAAGTTCCCTGATTACACAGAGCTCTGAAGTTCGTAGTCAATGGTCTGCAAACAGTTTTGTACTATTGCACAAACTCATATATGAATACTAGATTGTATGACATGATAGGGTGTTCAGAGTAAATAAGGATTTCATGAGTGAACACATTTTAACTGGTGGTTTTAAATTAATATTTTAGAATGTAATGCAACTTTTTAATAGGAAGAAAAGACAGTCTGTAGCATATTCTAGAAACCTTGGGAATAAAATATTAGATGGAGTCATAATAGCCTCTGTAGGTAGAACACACTGCAGGTCAGCTGGGGTTTCCAGCTTTGATTCTAATGGCTTTTTTCCTGTTTCTTATGAATAGTTTCATTCGATCTCTTTTCAGCTTAAAGCTTTCCACATTTAGTCTTGGCCCAGAAGAGACCATTTGGGTTAAATTTCAGCTGAACTGATGCTGCCATTTTTGATAGAGACACGCGTGGTGGGGGGGAGTGCATTTCTCTCATATGATGCATCTGATTGTCTTTCATTTACAGAATGGATAAAGACAGAATTCCAGGGGTTAAATTACTGCTCAACAACTGGAGGAATGTGGTAATATTTGGGGGAGGAAGGGATTGGAAGGGACACATTCAGTACCTGAGCACTGTGGAAGGAAGGAAGCATTATGATAATGAAGAACACAAAGTACACTATGCACTAGCGCAGGAAGAGTAGCAGCTAGCTAGCTATACTGTCAGAAAGGAACATGACCAATTCTTCCCTTATGCAAACCAGCTAATACTGGCTGGTGTGCAGGAAAACAGGGCCTTGGCTGCCCGCTTCCTCAGGCAGATATGCCCCTTGGAGTAGTGTGTTGTAAGCAACACTGATTGGTTTCCCCAATCTCACAATGTAAGATCCAAAGCATCCATGTTATGAATGCCTCCTACATGGATGGCCAAAGAAGAGGGACCACATATCTACTAAGGTCCCTATTCAGTGCAGATTTTAACAACATTTCATTTCATTTCCATTTTAGTCTGTCAGCACAAAGGAGTATTTTACATAAAGAACATTTACTACACTTGAATCTATTGTTCCCTAATAAGGGAAGCACATGTAGCATGTGGACTTGGGGCCAGATGGTGGGAAGGACAGGATTCTTTCAGCTTTATTGGAAAGAACATTTTTTTTCAAACCAGAAAGGGAAGGTTTGACTAATTTTCTTTATAAGCCTTGTCTTGCCCAGCATGAGCATCACTCACTAGCATCCGACTCTGCAGATTCCCACTGTGTTTATGAGCTGGACTATTTTCAACTGCTTTTAATTTGAAACATTTGAGCAGATTCAGGAGGTCATGAACTTTGTAGGACAATTGAGTTGACTGTATCATTTTCAAGCAGAGCTCATCAGTCTAATTTATTTTGGGAATCAGCACACTCAAGTCACTCAAGTCACATCAAAAGAAGGGTGTAAAAATAATTAGGCCACATTCTCTGTGGGGGAGGGAGTCTATCAGTGTCTATCCAACTATTACACCAGCTAAGGATCTAGCCTATTTGCTGCAAAAAATTGTTGGAGGGTCTACAGAGTAAGAGGCTATTAGTTTAGAACTCAGATGAATCAATGGTCCAATAATCAGCTTGCTCCAGATAACATGAGACAAATGAAGAGTCAATAACTCTCTAGGAGAAATGTACTTGATCTAAAATGCCAAATTACTCAGAACCTGATTCCTTGTTGGAATAGATACTTAATGTAATGTGTTACCCAGTCCCTAAGTTCAGCTGTCTGAGGAATAAAGGAAAAATACACAGGCTGAGCATCTGAAGAAGACTGAAGAATTGAAGTAGAGAAGACTAAATTGGACCACTGTTCTACATTTTGAGTTCTACTGTTTCTGTACATAGTTACCTGTAGTGGAGTGGAGTGAAGTAAACTACATAAAGGCCATAATAAGTAAAATTATCTCATTGGCTATAGAAGCTCTCAGTACATTTTAAAAGCAGTCTTTATAAAAATTACTTTGTTTCATACAGAGAAATTGCTCATTAGGTCACTGTCAGAGAAATGTTAGGTCATGGTTCATGTTTTCTGGTGGGGGAACAGGTTCATTTTAGTGGTACTGATACATTTTGTGATGAGATTCAATAAAGAAAAAATAGTTCCAACTCCTGGTGCTATGCTTAGTTGTTGCTATGACTATTGACAAGTCATTATGCAAGATTTTGTAATGCCATTTACTACAAAGGTGAAACATATCAAAAAGATTTTGCACAGTATATTTTACGCTAAAGCAAATACTAGAAGTATTAGAAATAAACCGATACCATGGGCCAAATTCATCACTTGTTTAACTCCTCTGAAGTCGACAGGCTTACATTAGGAATGAACTGGTCACACAGGTTTCAGATCTCAAAAAAATTAAAAAGAAATACACACAGTTTTTTGTAAACAGTACACCGGATTTACCTATACTAAAATATAGAAGAAATTTAGTCTATGTGACTATAAACAAAGCACAAGAAACAAAAAATGGAAACAAAATATATAGATGAAAAGCAATGAGAACCACTGTAGATTGAAAGATGGGTTATAACTTTGAGACAGTTTTATCTAGGAGAATGCTTGTGTTATACTAGTATCAGGTAGATGGTGTTGCTTACTTTTTGCCGTAGGTCAGGTTTTTGTCCTTAACTTGCTCAAGCAGCAAGTGCACTGTATCTCTGGTATTGGACAAGATTATTGATTTGAAAATGGCAGAAAGAGCAATCTGTTCTATTCAGAGTAAAGGATTTATTCCCTGATATGTTACATTTGATAGGATTTAGTAAAGTCTCATTGTCACTGTCAAAACAAAGCTTCTGAAATGACTGTTCTAAAATACTTTGTACAGCTCCATGCATGAGCAGGTAGTTTCAAATTCAGGTAAAACAAATACAAGCAAAAGTGAGAAAACTGGGCAATTCAGTTTGTGATATTATAAACAGGGTCCTATGCATCTTTCTCGTAGCTAAACCTATGGAAACAACAGAACATGACACTCAGACTTATGCAGCTTTTTGGGGTTACTAACATTGCAGGACTGTTTGAAGATGCACTGAGAACATACAAAGCCCAAACTCTTCTACATGAGAAGGCATTACATTCCTTCCACACCCCATATCTCTGGGTAGCAAAACGGCCCTGCATTTGTACAACCACACCTGTTATCTTTTCCTGTCCATTCACGCATTAGGGGATAAAACAGACAGGTCAGCAGAGAGAGACTGTAACTGCTCAAGGGCAGCCATCCCTCTTATGCCCAGTTCAGTCAAATCTAATGCAGAAGGTCACCAGAAGAGCAGACCACACATAGGACTTGATTTTCATGAAGTCTGCTCCAATTAAAGCATTACAACAAGAGCCAGGTTTTCAGAAGAGTTGTGCATATTGGAGACACAGCACTTTGGAATGTCTGGCCAAAAATTTCCCCACAAGAGTAGAGTGCTGAAAATCTGGTCCATAAGCGACTCCACAAGTCTCCGACTCCATCGGCTCAGCCTAATCACGGCACACTGATCATACAGAATGTGTTCCATGAGACCAACATCAGGGGCCACTCACATGCTTTCTAACCCCCATCTGCTGCATTTCCTCTCATAAGGCTATTTGTGGACCCAAATAGAAAATGGTAAATATTTAAAGCCAGTTTCCTTGCAGTGATATTTACAGCACTAACAGACAATTATCCATACAAGTGAATTGTGTTCTGCTGGGTTTACAGGATATAATGACAATCAAAAACACTTAGAAACCAATCTGCTGATTGTTCTATGGAGGGGGAGGGAGATGATGGGTTCAGAGGAAGTGTTTCTTCTTTGGGCTCTCCCCTCTTTTATTGCCATTTCCAAGGACGTTTCAATAAACAAGCTCTTTGTTACTGCATTTCAGCCATTCATGCCATTTATTACTTGTCTGACATCAGACACACTGTTTTTTATGGAATCACAGTTATCTCTGCAATAACTAATTCTGATCAGCAGTGGGGCCCATCTCTCTAATTATAATAGCACAAGCGGAGAATTGTGATTTCACCTGATCCTGCAGTTTATTCCTTCACTTAATGCCTAAGCTAGAACAATTTGGGCTGAGGCTTTTGCAGAGGCAGCGTTGATTTTGCAAATGTTTCTACTTGTAAAAAATAAATACAGGAAGAGAATTCAGGAACTGCATGATAAGCACAACATTTACCAGGGGGCTATATGCCTGTATCTCAAGCTCACCCAGTGTGTTCTTGATGCAGGTAGCATTTCTTTCCTCGCCTTTGCAGGGGTGATTAGAATCACCATGACTCCATGCAGCAAGCCTTTCGAATATAAAAAGGACTCTTGTTATCTTAGCTTGCCATATTGCTGATAGAAATCAGAACAGCATCCCGAATTACTAGACCTGCATTGTGGATTATGTTTATAATGCCTTTCATGCAGTGAGTCTCAAGTTGCTTGACATAAATCTTGTTAAATAAATGCCCTTTTGAGCATGGACACCGAGACACAAACCAACCATTAAAAAGTGAGATTCAGCTCTTTCTAACTTGATTTTCAAAACTGAAATGCCAAGTTCTCTGCCATTTACAGAAGAGAGTTTCTTCAAGACATAGACCCAATGTTTAATTTGTAATGAAAAAGGTTCCTGGGGCTCAAGCAGGCTCAAGCAATGTTTTTACTTTCATAAGGGACATGCAAGCCACCCTGGAGCGCTTGGGCTATGAACTGCCAAGCTTAGAGGAGCTGGGACTCAACCCTGGCAAGCCCTGGCACAAATTAAGCACTAGATGGACCCTAATGAAAAAAGACACCCCTTGTTTGGTAAGGAACATGCCAAATCATGGAAGAGCCACCCAGAGTATCACAGCAGTACTCACAAGACACAGGAAATAAGGTCATTAAACCTACTGAATAGTATCAAATAAATTATTTTCTTCCAGTTTTGTTAGTATACTAACACCTTTCCTTCCCTTAGTATGGGTCAAACCCAGATGGACCTTATTCAAGCTCAATTCCCAATACCTTCAACACCTAGAATTATACAATTAGATCCATATTTTCTATGTATTAGGCTAAGCTCTCTATTCCTATAAAGAGCCTATGATCTTAGATAACTATCTAATCAATCAAAAAGAGCTATTTTAATTCAGCAATACTTGATTGGAAGCCAGTGCAACTCTCGGAACACTCTATGTAGAATATGGAAGACAGCCAATGGAAAACCGCATTAGCCTAGCTGTGTGATAGCAAAATGGGGTTTCAGAGATAACTTCCTGGAGTTTTGTTTGAAAGAGAAAGGGATAAAAACTAGCAATGCTCAGTGATGTGATGTGAATTCATTGCCCTTCATAAGCGAGAATAGAAAATAAATACAAGTTACTACCTAATTTCTTGCTGGTGAGGTAAGGAGAGAGAGTGCCCTCCTGCTGCCTTCCCTTTCTTATGATCAGAGGATAATTATGTCTGAAATTAAAAAGCAGGGGGTTATTATTTGATCAGAGATAAGGCTTAGAGATTTCATGAAGCTACAGGATTATCTAACACAATATGCTACCTTCAGTGCTCAAGGCCAAGTCCTGTTGAAGTTAAGACGTGTTGCACATAGATTAGGAGCAGACAGCATCTCTGGGGATTGCAGTAGGAGAATCAATAGAAGCAGGAGAGCTATTTAAGGATTATCTACCTAACAGCAATACCCCCAAACAACAGCTTTCATCATTACATCTTGATTTATATACAGATAATACATAACACCACATTGTAAGCCAAGCAAATGGTCATTCCAGTCCTCACATGAATATTAGAAATTGTATGCCTGGCAAATCACATGCATATTTCTATTTTAAGTTTAGATCCTGTATATGAGGCTACTTTCAACTTTTATATTTTAACTGTATATCAGGCGATAGACATGGAATACATTCAAATAGTCAAAATAATCTGTTTTAAACATAGAAGATCATCAGTGGCGATGTAAGCATAAAAAGGGGGTCAATTTTGTGAAGTTGTGAGTTAGATTTTAGAGCTCAAATCTAAAATTAGAACTGCTAACTTGATGACTGTTATAGCCACTATTAGAATGGAATCTAATAGGATTCTAAAAAATACCTGTTTTTATTTAGTTCAGGGAGCACCAGCTTACTAATTTAACAATAGGTTCTTTTCAGGCAACTTAACTTGAAGATTTCTCTCAAATCAGGATACTTTAGGTTATTCTTAACCAATTAATTCTGTAATTCACCGAGAACCACATCAATATAAAATCAAGAGTTCACCATTCAAATGTAAATACAACCAATGTTCTGGATATGCACAGCACACACCAATAAAATCTTGCCAGCAATTGTGAACGATTACGGTTGAGGCTCAGCAGTTACACCACTGGTGGGCAACCTGGAGCCCATCAGGCTAATCCGCTAGCAGGCTGTCAGACCATTTGTTTACATTGGCACAGCCGCCCACAGCTCCGAGTAGCCGCTGTTTGCCATTCCCGGCCAATGGGAGCTCCAGGAAGCCGTGCCAATGTAAACAAACTGTCTCACAGCCCACCAGCAGATTACCCTGATGGGCCGCAGGTTGTCCACCACTGAGTTACACCAATGACGAATGCAAATCACCAAGATTTATTACCTTTTCTTATGCTCATCAGTTATTTAGAACCGAACACATTGTTCGCCCATCCAGTATTTCTCCAAGAGGTACGGATGTATTTGGTCTTTAAGGAACTTTTAAGAGTCTGATGTCAGCTATTGGAGTTTATTGATCCAAAAGGGACAAGTTTAGAATATCAAAAGCAACTGTTTCAAGTTATGGTTCAAATCTCTCTTTGACTTATATAAAGGAAATTAGCCCAAGGAGAGCATTAGAATAACATTACTTAAAATCTGTACTCTAGATACTCAAGGCATCACTAGAGTGTAGACTTAGCAAAATAACCTTCGGTAATTTAAAGAACAGAGGGAGAAATGATATTTGAAATTAAATCTTAATACTTTGTTTAATCCTTTTAACTTTGAGATGTGGGGTCCAGACATCTTCTGCACTGGGGATTCTGAAGCTTCCTTGTGGGTTCAGTCAACTTTGGGATCCAAATTGGTAACCTCAGTTTTATATACCCTGATTACAGGGCTTGTTGGAGAGGGCCACTCCTTGATTTCTACTGGACATGTGCCAGCAAGTGTTCAGATTTCAGCTCACTGTTTCTCTGGTGCTTCCACTGGTATCCAGTAGATGACACTAGTGTATAACAGCTTTCTTCAGCTCTTTTCTTATCGGAAGCTTTTTATGTCCGATTAATTTCAAGGATTGTTTTTCAATATTAGCCCACATTATTTCTTGGGATAACAGGGAGTTTGCCTTATTTGAGTTTTAGGGCACGTCTACACTGCTTCATGTTTCAGGCAATGGGGGTGTGAATTGCATCATACACCAAAGTGCTGCATTGTATCTCCCCTATATGGACGCTGCAGTTGCAAACTTAAAGGTCCTAGAGCACACTAACAGTCCTTTTCAAACAAGATCACATTTGTGCTTACACAAAGCATTTCACAGGATGTGAACCATTTTCATACTGACTTTACTTCCCGTTTGCAGATACACAGAGATGGATAGCTTTTTAATTTTTGAGAGTGAGGAGCAATTAATAGTTATTAATCATTCAAGGCATATATCTGTTCTCTATACCCCTTACAATGACAAAATTCAAATTCACTCAGGAAAACAATAAATAAGTGCACCAAATCGAGAAAGCCAGAATCCAGTGCAGCCAATAGATTAAACATGATCAGGACTACATAGTTACTGAAGCTAATTAGGAAAGCAAAGTAACTTCTTGAATCATTCAGAAGAATCCAGCCCCTTTAGAGCAAGCTCTGAAAGGCTGAGTAAAATGAGTCCAGCCCAAACTAAAGGTCATGGAGTATGTAGTGATGATAACACATAACTGAAAGGGAAATAGTAATTTTAAGCAGTCTTTCTTCTGTTATGCCCTCATACAATGAGGCTGCTCTCTTTGAAAAGAGATTGCTGATACCATAAAAGAGTCACACACACTTATTTTTCATGAGACCTTATATTTGTTCTTTGTTGAATTATTTAATTTAAACTGAACTCTTATTTAAAATATATGGACTCAAGTGACCATATAAATTAATATAACTATGTGTGAGTGGGAGAGGAGAAAGCAAAGACCACTGGAAGAAAGTATTAGAAAACACAGTGCCACTTTTCTACTTTTGCCAAATAACTTTGAACAGCAGGTGAAGGAGAACTTCAGAATTTCAAACACACAGGAAGTGTCTATAACTCCTCAATAGATTTTTAAATTGCAATAGATGAAAAAATTTATTAACTTTTCCTAGATGCAATTATGTAAATCAAAGTTTTATTTTTATGCTCTTGCATCTCTGGTTCGGCTTTACAAGATTAGCACCTCAAGAGGATTGTGGTACAGATTCTCTCTCTCTCTCTGTAATAAGGCTATTATACCGTATCTCCCATTGAGAAAAGCCCCATTAATCATTCTTATTTTAAACTTCATATTACTTAACTCCTCATTATCAGCATTAAAGGTATTCCACCCACATGCCCTGAAAAGGAAATGTTGAAAAACAGTGATTACACAGATTAAATTAGAAGTGAAAATCAACTGTGGAATGAAAGCAAATTCTGGAGACATATCCACAATTACATATGCATGCTGCTGGATTTTATTAATGCTGAACAAACACTGGAAGAAGTTGTACAAGAATAATCATTCCAATTAGATCATGAGTTTGGATTCCAGAATATTTGTAACCCTTCCACATCCACTTTCCCTTATCAGTAGGGTCGATGAACTATGTTAACACAGATACCAACAAAATGTTAATTTTAAACTCACATATGCACCAAGAGAGAATTTCAGTTTCATATCTGACCACAGTATTCACAATTCATGACACTTTGGTTAGTTACCTAAGTCATGCAATCATGGCTCAGAACCACCACCGCATGACTTTGGCAACTAACACCATACGCTGGGAATGTAGTAGAACCTCTGTTTTATGAACTAATTGGGAATCAAGTGAAACTTTCATAAAATTGAGCAACTCAAAATTGCAGCTGGCACAGTGCATAAGTGCAGCATGGTGCACTGCATTCTGTCCTTCAAACCACTGAAAGGGTGTTTTCCAATGCACTGAAGGCACTGGAATATGAAGGGACATTGTTTCGTTCATCATCATCAACATCACTTTTGTAATGTGATTTCTTTTCCATTGGGAAAAAATGGTTTGCATTTGGTCATTTGTAAGAATGGAATTCATAAAATCAAAGTTTTACTGCATTTTGCAACAAACTGCAAACAATCTGCAGCACAAAAAATAATTTACTAAAGGAAGGCTTGTACAGTTTCAGACACAAAATACATTATAGAAATTTACTTTCTGTTCTGCAGCGTTTATGAGCAGAAGAGAGGCTGCTGCACATTTTACTGTATTTTCACTGTAGCAATGCATTGCAATTCTAGAGATTCACAACCTTACAGTCACCTTATTTCATGCAATGTCTTGGCATACCCTTCCACTGGGAAAAGCCATCTGTCAGTGGAAAGGTAACTTTCCTTAAATTTGCAATAGAGTTTTAGAATTAAATACTGTGTTATAACTAAAGCTACAGTTCTCTCTATAGGTATAGATTTTTTTTGGTAGGTTTATTTGAATTTTTAAAGTGCATTCACTACACTACCCAATTAATGCAAGTGATTTTTAAAATGCCATCTACTTGTACCTGCAGCCATTCATCAGATGGGTACCTACTTTTAGGTAACCATAGGCCCACATAAACTGTAGCACGATAAATGTCCCACTTTAAGCATACCAGATGTAAAACAGATTAAATGAAAAGTTAACACATCAATACAGATGGCTGGGGGTGGGGAGGGAATCGTTGCAAAAACACTAAGCCCACACCTAAGCAGTATGTTTTGCACTGTAGCAAACTGTTTAAAAAAGGCCTTTAGGACACTGAATATTCACAGTAGACAGGCACAAAACTATAGAATGTAGCATGGTTAGAATTGTTTTATTGTTTGTATTCGAGTTTTTGTTTTCCATTAAAGTATCTGTGGATAAACTTGTCAGCTACACAAAGATCAACACATTTACTTGACTGGCAAATAATTTAAAGTTAAACTAGACTTATTTATACAAAGGCATCTTTTCAGATTACGTAAATTAAATGACAAACAGCGAAATTAAAACTCCCACTGTACTACGCTGCTCTGTTCATTTGCTTCATATTTAAATTGCAGCCCTAATTTGTAACCTTAATCCCAGGCTCAGCGTTTCTGTCGATATTAGGAATATGGGGAAGCTGAACTGTTATTTTCACCATGTACGTAAGGCACAAGCTTCCTAAATGCTAAGAAAACTGCAAAGAAACAGATAGAACTGATTGTTGGGATAGGTGTGACATTGTGGGGAATAAGCAAGTGGAAGCATTGTGTGGTCACTATGCCTGCTGGTCAGCCACAGGAAGGAGACACTGTCTTTCATACTGTTTTGCAGTGAGGCTTATGACTAAATTTTGACATTTCGAACTGGATTTGTTGGCCGATTGTATGGTGGAGAAGTGTTCTACCCGGTCCCCACATTCGGTAGATGAAAGAGGTTGAGTAGGGTTTTCTACCACTGGATGGATGGAATCAAGCCTCATCTGTCTATGAAGAGTCATCTAGTAGACCTAGGCTCAGTCACAGCTGCAATGAAGCCTGCACAAGTCATGGACAAGGATTGAATTCCTTAACATACAGTACTACATGCAGACTGGAGACTGCCATTCTCCATCTCACTGAGAGCTCTTCTCAAATATTAGCATTCATTGCCTTCAGATCACATACAGGAATCACTGAACTATTCTTTTTTATTTATTTCTCAGGACTGTGAGATCCTGTCCATGCATTTCTATTAATAGTCACCTGGAAGGAATTTTATTCACAACTCTGGATCCACTTTCCTTCTGTAAGGATTTTGAAGAACAAAGTGGGGTTAAAAATGCAGCAGTAATGTGAGTGAGAAGACACAACAGCGTGTGTACTATTGCTCTCTGAAGCACATGCTGCTTCTATTTATGTGTTTTGGCTCTGTTATAGGAGAGGGGTACTATCCATTTTTTTCCCCTTCTTCTTTCCTATCCCATACTCATTCTTTGTTAATTCTTCTCACAACCTTATTTCAGAAATTCCTTAACCCATGGGATTCACACACTCTCCCAGCTCCAGAACAGCATAGAAACACTGGGTAGTCCACAACAAACAGCTAACCAACAATAAACCCAATAGATCTCCTTCTCTCTGTAGATATAGAAATGCTGAATAAGAAAGGAGGAGTAGGATTTCCATAGAACCACGTGGACTAGCAAGCTCTGAAGCCACTGCATTTAATTGGGCTTGGACATATTTTGGATATTGCATATTAAAATAGCTTAACCTTATTTCAAAGGCCAGATTGCCCCTTTAAACCACAGCAAGGAGTGGAGGGTGGAGTTGGCAACATCAGTGCTGAGAACTCGGCTGAGGCAGACAGAATTCCTCCAGTGGTGCTGGGGCTCTATCACACTTTGAACAGGTGCGGTGTGCAATCTTCTGCAAGCCATCCCAAGCCTCACCGACAGCTAACCCCTCCCCGCTTTTCAGAGGCCAGGAGTGTTCTCTTCATGGCACACACACAGAGAAGTCCAATAAAAACATAAATTACTTATGCGGAAGGTTGCAATGTAATACTATTTTATTTCTTAGCATTCAAAACAACACCACACAAAACTCCAAAAACAGAGAGAACAAAACAGGCTGCTCCCTAAAAGAGAGAAGCATAAGTTGCCCTCCTTCCTTTACTCTAAGCTGTCTGTCCACAGACTGACTGCTGCTAGTCCTAGATTGCATGCTTCCCTACAGGGCCTCCTGCCAGAAAGCAGGACCAGAACAGCCCCCGCCCGAATTTAAAGTGACAGCTTATAATTTCAATACACTAGACCTAACCTAGCAAAATATCTCTGTCTCCCACCATGACTGTGGCTGGCTCCTGGGGAGGGGAGGAGAGCTCATGGGTACACATGTTTATGGCAGTGATGGACAACCTGTGGGCTGTAGGTTGCTCACCACTTCTGTAGGGCATCTTGTGCCCTGCCTGCCACCTTGCATCCTCTCAGAAAAAAAAACCAGCCACTATCTGGATATGCAAGAGAAAAAAAACTAAATACACCATATGAAGAAAATGATGAGCATTCGTGCATACACTGTGGGACTGAATTTCCCAGGATGCATTTGCTTGGTGGGGGCAGTCTGCAGGGAGAGCAAGATGTTTGAAGACTTTATCATTGCACTAGAGCAGATAATTAGGCAATTAAAGCGATGAAATGTGGACAAATTACCAGATCCAGATGAATTACATTGCAGAATGGAGATGGGAAAAGTAAGAAAACAAAAATGAGAGCCTTTACCAAGGCTATTTAAGAGCCTGACTCAAACAAGAGCAATCAGGGAGTGAGGGTTGAAAGGGGGATAATATACAGTAGTTCATCTACTTCTACAAAAGAAAATCTTGGAAGGGCCAGGCATTAAAACAATCTCACATCTTCTGTGAGAAGAATTAGAGTACTCTCATAGAAATCCCAGAGCCCCCAGTTTGGCTTCAGCTTCATTTTAACTCACTCAGCAGCACACATCTGCGACTGGGCCAAGCAATGTCTTCATATAAAGCCAATGGAACAGATGTGGAGCGGAATATTTGTTGCACAGACCCTCTGCTCCACAGGAAGCCCTTCACGGTCCCAGTCCTGGCTCTCAGCAGGGATGCTGGGCTACAAGAACCAGACTCCACCATCCTCGGGTGACCCAAAACAGGGTGAGTCTTAGCCACTGTTTCACATATGACATGCTGGGTAATAGCATGTGATGACTCAATTCTCAATGAACTACACTGGATCATAAAACAACAATTTCCAGAGTGTCTAGAGGCATTGAGCTTAATATTCCTAGCCATGTGCACACAGACTGACCAACTGGTACCTCCTTCATTCTCTTCCCTCCTGCAAGCCAGGCTTCGCCTTCCAGGTTCCATACAGATTGTGATGGTCACTGCTACTGTTAAAAAGAAGGCTCAGGCAGAGTTGGGAGAGGGGACAACAAGGGAGCTCCTGATTGCTCCAGCAAATGGATCTAGGGAAGAAGGGAAAGAGACCCTGACATCATGACCCACGCAGGAGTTCCTGGTAAGCTGGTGGAAATGGGCCCCTATGCCACCATCCTCTCACCCCATGAAGGATTGATGCAGATAGAGAAGGATCTCACATTCTTTCAAGAACATTTTGCTGGGTGATAACATGAGAGGACTCCATGTTTCTAAAACTGAAGGGGCTCTTTGTTAATACAACTATTTATAGGAGTGCTGCAAGTGCCTCTGGCATTCAAGCCACACACAAGCAGAGTGGCTTCCTGGTGCCTCTTCCATTGTATCACACCAGGGAGAAAACATGGAATTCTCCCTCTGTTTTCAGCAGATGAATGGGGCAGGGGACATGCTTCCCTCCCACATGCAGTCCCTTTATTTTAACCCATGGGCCCCTACACCCAAAACCCTCTGCTGAAGTTCAAGGCGGCCCTCCCTGCCAACACAGCCATCTGCAGGACAGCTTGGTGTCAGTAGTACCACTCCCTACAAGAACTCTCTGCCAAGGTGACAGACAGGGGGACCCACTATCCCTGCTCTCCAGAGCTATCAGCTCCAACCAGAGACTGCTCAGAGTTTAAAAGTTTGTAGTCATGGACCAAAACCAAGGCAGGTTGGGCTGGGCGACACTGCCAAGCTATCTCCCTACAAGACCTGAACACAACAGCAATAAATATGCCTGTTTCCTTTCTGTGAATGTAAAAAATCACAATCCCAGGTGTTGCTGCAATCCCATCAGACCCTATTGGCAGGGGAAGGGTTACAAGCTTGTCTAAGGGCTGTTCAGGCAGCATTTCTCAACACGGACAGTCAGGAAAAAAATCTTACTACCAAAACCAACATCAGAAGTGACAGATAGGTAGGGACTGAATCCCACTGATGCAATTTATGAGCCTTGTAATGTCCTCTGCCCTCTCAATTGCCCATAGAATGCTCCTGTGGAGCAAATATGTGTGGGAGGGAGGGAATGATTATACAGTGTCACTGAGCCCTTCTTTGTACAAGCTGTTGAGAGTAAATAAAACAATGTAAAGGTAAGCAGGGAAGAGAGGCACAAGAACATAGGACTCTTTTCTTGAGTAGGAGAAAATGTAGGACTAAAATCAGGACGCTGAGGAAATATGGTATGTGTATTTTAGATTCTACTTACATGACCAGGTTTGGTTGGTAGGAATACTGTATTTTTCTTTCAAGATTTTTTTTTAGGTGCTAACATAGACTTAATCAAAACTTCTGAGCCAGATTCATAATAATCTTCCTTTTAGTTGGAGTTTTCTAGTTTATGATATGGAAAATGTGCACCTTTAAATTATACTAAATCTTCGATATCCGTGTAAAGTAACATGTTTGCGCTGTTTATTCCTTCCCAAGCCCACATCTTCCAATCAAAAACTCATGGAGCAGCATCAAAGAAAATATGTGATTAAAGTTTTTAAATTATTTGAATACTCAGAGACCATTAATACCTAGTCTGAGAAGCTTTGAAATGATACACTGCCATAGGAAAAAAGTGGGTTAAACAGAACACGTGTTACCATAATTTTACACTAGAGAAAAGCAGAGCAATAGTAATGCTGCTGTTTTCTAGACAACCCCCACCCCCCACACACACATTTTCTAATGTCATTTGTCCCATTTATTTAGGGAACATGTTGTTTTGCTTAAACTCACTAATGCTGATTTACTAATTTACCAAAACTGTGCAGGGAGTAAAAGCACTGGGGCTGTTAGAGATGTTCCCATAAGCTGCACAGGATCAGCTGCTAGGAAATATGCTATCAGAGCAAAGCTTCTGTTTTGTCATCTCTCACCCCTGCTGTCCTGAAGACAGACTTCTCAAGGTGAACGATACAAAGTTTGGTGACTACAACTGGCAAGTGTCAATGGCTTATGCTGCAAGACTTTGAGACCCATATTGTAACCTCCTTTACCTCAACAGAAATACAGATTAGAAAGTACACCGTAAACCCAGACGTTTTAATTCATTGGGTGGGGAAAAGCTCACTGAAGTGTTGTACAAGCACTTTTCTCTCAGCACTAGGAACGTTAACATGTGACTTTTCTGACCATGTCCCTTCTTCCACAAACTTTTCAAGAATATTTTCCATAAGGGCACCTTGGCAGCACTCTGGAGTTACAGCTGATGCCTGACAGCTATTTGTGACAGACTTACTTTTTTTAATCTCTTGTCTCTGTCACTGAAATTTGATGCTCAAGAGTCTTCAGACCTAGGAATAGGTAGGTAAATGGCAGGAGTGCAATTAAAAAAGGGAGAGAAGTAAACTTCAGCTGAACTGATTTAAAATAGCAGTATTCTGCATGCTATGGTGTTGAAACAGAGCATTGTTTTATGCAGATTGCTTTCTAAAGCCAGTAACTTAGTTTGATAAAGTTATTAGATTTTTGTGTCTGTCATAGGCATAAAGAGCAGAATGAATAAATTCCCCAGCCCCTACTAAACAACGCTGTAGCAGTAGTTCAGTTTCTGGTATTTGGCACACTCTAATTAAATGTTGGGGGGGGGGCAGTTTTTTTTTTTTTAAACATGGTGCATTTCTCTCCTAACAAACAACTGAAACATAAATAGTCATCCAGGAGCACATTTTTCCAAACAAAACCATGAC
Source organism: Dermatemys mawii (assembly GCA_007922305.1). Taxonomy (NCBI): domain Eukaryota; kingdom Metazoa; phylum Chordata; order Testudines; family Dermatemydidae; genus Dermatemys; species Dermatemys mawii. Next base: position 4,940,361 of record ML677354.1, read on the forward strand.
ACTTCTGAGGGTTTCTAAAATTATCTGCAAACCGAACCAGTGCTTCTTTTATAATTTCCCTGTTTCATGTCTATGCGAGAGATCAAAAAGAGCTTCAGACATATATACAGAAAAACAGACAATTGTACAGATTCTTAATACTAGAATCACCAAATTACAAGTACACTTGATTTTAAAATGGGTCTAAACTTGCTATCCCAATGCAAAAAAGCTTTACAGAAGTCATGAACTGTACTGATAAAGTGCATGTCCAAGTTACTAAAGATATACATAGCAAGTGAAGCATGAGTGGAAACGCTATATGAATAATTAAAAAGTACGAATAACCTATGACTGTGGTTAATTTAAATAAGTAAAGGGGAGCAGTGGCAGAAATATCCCTGTAGGGGCCAGATCATAAAAATAATACACTGGGGCTAACTATGACCAATGCAACACCTCAGAAGTTATTGGAGTTACAGCTGGGATGAATTTGGCCATTTTTTTAAATTGAAAGTATAGCTTTATTAGTGCTCCACTTACATATGGTAAGGTGTGTAAAGATGACAAGTAAAGATGTTTAAGCTAAAGACGCTAAAAAGCATGAGATAATCAGTGACCTAGATTTTGAACCACAGAACTTATTTAAATGCTTATAGGACAAACATATTATAAACAGCCAAGCAGAAAATGACTCAACATATGAGAGACTGGCCCATCACTAGCCATGAAGCTTGTTATTTACAAATACTGTATACTATTAACTTCTTGAAACTGCACACAATTGCTTTTAAAAAAAGATACACTGACAACATACTAGAATGTAGTGGTCTGGCTGTACCAATACAGAAACACACTACAAATTACATTTCAGAAGTTGGAAACAATTGCATCAGGCTACACAGCATCACCACATTGCTCACTGCACACAACAACTTCTTAAAAGCAATTGCCTCTCAGAAATGAAGCAGAACATCCTGATAATCTCAGCAACAAATCTCCAAATATGCAAAAGAAATCACCCTTCACAGTTGACAGCAAAGCAGACCTAAGTGAATGGAAATTGCTTTCCTTACCTTTGTTGAGAGTGCCTGTGATGATCTTAAAGATGGTCTGGGCAAATTTAACAATCCCATGCTTACATCTCTTTGAACAGCCACTCATGGTTCCAATGTGGAAAAAGGAGCTTCTCTCTTGCAAAGTCCAGAAACACAAAAAAGCAGAATCCTTTACAACTTCGATGGCACTTTGTGCAATGCACAAAACTCTGGTGTTAGGCTCAGACACACAACCACAGCCTCCAAACTGAGATTTGTTTCTATAAAGCTTTCAAGGATGATTACAAAAGGAATCAGTGTATTGTCTTTGTTAAATATATAGATCTTCCCTTCAGCTTCTCCCCTGCATGTGTATATAGTTTATATGATGCCCTGTGGATGTGTATGTCCTGATGGAACTTGATAAGCACAGGCACACAGAAAACCTCACTAAAGAGCAAGAGAGAGGAGGAGTTTGCTTTACCAAGCTTTGCTGACTGTCTTACAGGGCAGTGGTAATGCAGCAATAAATACTGGAGTCATAAGGGTGGTGACTGCTTCGCAAAAAAGCTGCTATTTAAGGCGCATCTCTTTTTGCTCGATTTCTCTTTCTTGTGCTAATCTCATTCAAGTTTATTGACTTTAGTTTTGTCAGAGCCAGGTATAGCTGCTTTCAGATAACCTCCCCATACACCAAAGCTGAGAGGTTTGGACTCTGCTGCACATGAGTTTCAGGGTAGTAGAGATTTCTTTATTGAACCTGCTATAAATAATAAAGCAACAGTGCACCCAGAAAAGTCTCTAGGCAGATTTTCTTCCGCCTGCCTAAATGATACTCAACTTGCCAACTACTCAAAATGCAGCGGTGTGCCAGTCAGCTTCCCAGAGATTTAAATGCTCCCTGCTAGAATTCTGCATCAGATGCTGGCATTTTAGAGCTATGCATTACCTTCAACATATCTTCATCACGCCCTCTTAGCAAGCCTCCCACTTATCTGAATGGCAGGTGTATTCACCAGCAACAGCCATTTCCTTTGGTTGTTTCCCTTGAGTCAACCAATTATGTCTCATGTGCCTGAAATACTTACGGATAAATAGTCTTTGTGTCCAGTTTGTCCAGCAGCAGCACAGTTCTGAACCCACCAGAGCACTTAAGTAGGGCATCATTGTGGTTTATTTAATGCTTACGCCCTCCTGCTTGCTTAAAAAACCAAGAGCGTCTTCTTATATCCAGGGGTAGGTGGGTGTTATACAGAGCATTGCCTTAGCCACCTGCTCCAACCCAGCTTCTTCCTCCTGGGATAATGAAATTATCCCTTTCTTTCAGGGGAACTATCTGAAGCCAAACCTTTGCCTGTGAATATCAAACAACATACTCCTACATTCTCACCAGGAAATAAATGCAAAGATGGCTCCTCACTGCAGGGAATAAAGATAATCCCTCTTAGTCAGGGAACATTAAATGGCTTTGCAGTGTAGTGGAAATTCTCTTTCAAGCAGAAGTCAGGACTTGGCCAACTTGTTCATCTCTGCTTCAGGAAAGAACAAGATCCTTTACTTCCTTCACTTGAAATTCCAGCCTCCCTCTGACTTGCTCCTTTGTCCCTGCTCCTTAATGAGATAAAGCTAAAGGGACCACCTTCTCCAGGATTGGCAGCTCAGTCTCTCCTCTCTATCCACTGCACTGAAATCTGCATTGCCTAGCTAGGTGCAAGCTATGTTTACTCCCACCAGAAGGGAGCACTATGTTTAAGGACACAGAAAGTAAATACTTGACTGTTAGGTTTGAGGATAGGTTCACAGTGGAGAGCAGAAACTTTTAGTTCTCAGTCATTAGCTCAAAGAAAAGGCCTTACTGCTAGGGACTACAAGTTATAACCATTTGATGGCAATTCAGTGGTCTGCATTAGCGGTGCTTTTTTCAATCCTTAGATTTTTTTTTAATAATCCCTATTTTAAACACCCTCATTAGAAAGACAGAAAAGCAGTTAGGGTCTTACAAACTGCTGTTGTTATATTAGCACAAGCACACCAAGTAATCTCTGTATCATAATTACGAACCTCCTTCAGGATATCCTCACTGCTGACCCCTGAGATAGTCTGATGTGGATCTCTCTCAATCTCTCCTGTTAAAGCCATTCTACTTTGTATATATAATTAAATATGCATTGGGCCATAGAGAAAGAATGAATGACTCTATAGCCCAGTAGAGACAGAGCGGGATAGAAAAACCCTGTTCAAATCCCCTCTCCTTGTCAAGCAGGGTGGGGAATTGAACCAGGCTCTTCTCCGCCTAGGGTGAGTTCCTTAACCACTGGAGCTAAAGGAAAAAGCTTTGCCTTGGAATTTGTGTGAATCCATGCCAAGCATGCTCTGAGATTGTCTAGCAGCTCATGCCCTGCATGTAAGATAGGTAGGGGAATACCTATCTTCACCTGGTTTGAGGATCCTATTGGGGTTTATGTATAAGCTACTCTCCTAATGCCTAGTCTTAGGTATCGTATACATGCCCAGCAGCAGAAACATAAGTAGCCATGGGACTTTTATGGTGAAAATTTAGGTGGCAAGGAATTTAGACAACTCCAGAATTAAGTGGCAGCTGAATGGGGGTTGTGAGGATCTCAGTGGTACCTACATTTTGGAAGTATGTGCCTAAGTCCTTTTGAGGATCTGGACACAACTGCACAAAGTAATAATAATATATGGAGATATACCTAGCTCATAGAACTGGAAAGGTTATTGAGTCTAGTCCTATACTAGCAGGACCAAGTACTGTCCCCTGACAGATTTTTTTGCCCCAGATCCCTCAATGGCCCCCTCAAGGTTGAGCTTACAACCCTAGGTTTAATAGACCAATGCTCAAACCACTGAGCCCTTCCCCCGACAAGTACCTTACTGGATCTGGGCCCTAGCTATCAGTGGCAGCAAAGAGGCCAGCCTCTGTGTAGGAATAGAATCTGAGCTTCTCTCAGTTCTAGAAGTGATGCTTCTGGAGGAGGGGAATACATGGACAAGAGGACTGTGTTTCTGTTGCACTTGTTTGAAAAGACTTCTTGAGCGTTGTAAGGCTTGCTCCTTTTACCAGCACTAACTAGGTTTCAAGGATATACAAAATGATGAAGGTGTATTCAAAATGGAAATTTGATAAGTGATAATAAAATAATAATAATAAAGTGTCTCTTTTTCAGATAGTGGAGTTAATGTTGTGTAAAACACTTGCTCTTCCATTGTTACTCAAAGGGTCCATTCTCTTTTCTATTTCTATTTCCCAGGTGCTGATTGCTTTCCCTAACAATGTCATGTTTCAGTTGCATTTCAATGTTCTTTAAAGCTCATTGCCTCTGTTGCTGCAAACAATAAACAAATCCATGTCTATGACTATTAAGGAATGTACAATCAACATTTCAGATAAATTCCACACAAATTTCAGCAAAGCACCAATTCTTTCCTCCATTCCACTTTACACAACACAGATGAAGCCACCAATGTAATTTCTCTCACATAAAAATCTCTCCCTTCAATACAAGTACCTATATTTTTTTTAAAAAAAAAATTAAACTGAAGTGTCGAACAGATGGACTGGACTTTCCCTCAAGGGAATATTGATACTGACATTTATATGATGTCTTTAATTCAGAGATCCAATGGACTCAACAATCTTGCAATTGCCCAAGTGCCCAATTTGCAAACACTTACAACCAAGCATACTACTGTTTAATAACACCATAAGTAGTCACCATGCCATCATTTTCTATCCCCTTGTGTAGGGCTGTTCTGTCCCATGTCCATCCCCTTCATATTCTGACTTGGAAAATTGCATTCTGTCTATTTAAAATTCATCTGTAGGATCAACTAGATCACTTCACTTTCGGTCCTGGAATTTTGTACTCTTTAGTGATTGATGCATTCCATTCAGAAGCAGCTGCATTTCATTGATTGGCAGCTTAGGGACACGTGAGCCCCTGAAGTACTGGAGTGAGAAAAGCACCTATGGTGTTTCAGCTGTGCCAGAGGGAATGCTATCAAACTCCCACTGAGCTACCCTTAGTCACATTGACTTGTACTTGATTCCACATATAGCTCCATTGACTTCAGTGGGATTATTACTGGCGTGATCCTAACCCTAACTCTAACCCGAACCCTAGTGCAGTCTGGCCCAAACACAGAAAAGGCAAATTGCTGTTTGATTGCAGGGAGGCATTGGTGGGAGGCAATGTGCTGAGTAGCAGCCCAGTGCTGTCCAATACACAGAACATCTTCAGACTACCCAGCTATATCCCCTAGAGTGATAAGCTGTGCTGGCAGTGTTAGCCAGACTTCACTCTCTGGGTGCATTGGGTTCGGGGAGAGGTCTCCCTATGCCCTTTCCTGGTCTCTAACACACCTGCACAGATCAACTCTAGTGGCAGCTGCAGCAGCTCAGAACCGCAAAAATCAGGTTCTCTCTAGCAATCTAGAATCCTTTTATTCACCCCCATTGTCATATAATCTATTATATATTTATCCCCCTGACTCTACTGTGTGGTAAGGAAGTGCTATTATGTGCATTTTACAGTTGGGAAACTGAGGCACCAAGATTAAATAAATTGCCCAAATTCACAGAGAAAGTCCATGCAAAGCAAAATTCAAACATCAGTATCCCAGGCTCCAGGCTAGACCCCTATCCTAGAATATTAAGGTTGGAAGGACCACAGGAGGTCATCTAGTCCAACTCCCTGCTCAAAGCACGACCTATCCCCAATTGAATTATCCTACATCCTCTACCACACTCACTAACCGAGGTAGCAAAAATTAGTGGAAATCTTTCAAAGTGCAGGCCTAAGGGATTATTTGAAGGAGATGTAGTGATTCTTTCACATAAAACTCTCTCCCTTCAATACAAGTACCTATATTTGGGTACTTGTAGTCAGGATTACAAGCCAACTAGTCCTGGCTCCCGTTCCCTGCCATAACCAAGCGATTGCTCCATAGCAGCAATCTGCCTAAAGGCTGAAGAGCAAACCTGTAATTCTTCAAAATAAAAACAATAAAAGAGAAAAGCTATATTAACGCAATAAAATCACAACAGGGAAATCAAGGAATCAGCAGGTCATTAATTAGCCTATTTCTGTATGGCAGATGTGTTGCATGTTTAACTGCATTATGTCGATTGTGATACAATTTCTCAGGCTTATTTTTGAAAAGAAGGTGCTGCATTATAATACCAGAGCTAGCATCCTGGTCAAAGCCAGTGGCTGTGAAAGACCAGCCCTTCACTTACAGCAAGAGAAGATATCATGTTAATCTTGATGGTGCATCCAACATGTCAATGTACTTTTAAAACAAATTAAAGTGTGTCATTGTGCATCCAGTGTTAACTTCAGAGCTAGGCTGACCAAACCTGGGTCTGCTTAGACAGCCATTCATTTAAGGTTCCACTATAGCTACCAAGCAAAACACTCTTGTGCAACTTGCTTCCCCATTCAGCTGCTATCTCCAAAGTCATGCCAGCTGAGAGGCAGAGGGCGGGATAATGAAGCCAGAATGGGATGTCTGGCTGGGGATGATGTTGGGGGAACAGGGCATTGAAATTTCCTGCTAACCCAGAAGAGGAAGGAACCTGCTGCAAGTCCCAAGCCAGAGTCATGATAGACACTGGGATGTCCCAGTTCCTTAAGGGGGAACAAGTATCTCAGAGATGTCTGCATGAAGCATCTGATGCTCCACACTGTGCAGGGACAGTGGCTCCTAAGGAGTCAATTGGATACTCACACTGGATCTCCCATGACCAGTGGGTTCCTATAGATGGAAGAGCTGCCCTTGTCTCAGGACCTAGGATGGGGGGAACGAGATAGGTAGTTTTCATTCAAGACCAGACTGCAAAGAGAGACTGCAGAGCTGCAATTCATTTGCAAATTTGATACAATCAATCAAGGATTGAAGAAAGATTGCGAGTGGCTAGCTAACTACAAAAGCAGCTTCTCTTCTCTCATTATTCACACCTCCAGTTCAGCTGCTAGAGGAATACCTCACCCTCCCTGATTAGAGATAACAAGCTGGTTCAGCCTCATTGGATTAACCCTGTTATCTCCCACCTGGTTCTTGCCTACCTATTTATACCTGCCCCTGGATACTTCCATTGCATGTACCTGACAAAGTGGGTATTAGCCCACGAAAGCTTATGCTCTAAAACTTTAATTAGTCTTTAAGGTGCCACAGGACTCTTTGTCATTGGTGGTTTTATTTCATCTTTTCACCTCCACAATTATGGGGTTAGCTGGGGACTAAACAGACTCCCAGCACAAGGAGAAAGTCAAGAGAAGAGCAACAAAAGTGCTTTATGGTCTAGAAAACATGAACTATGAGGAAAGATTGGAAAAAATGAGTTTGTTTAGTCTGGAAAACAGAACACTGAGAAGGGACATGATAACAGTTTTCAAGTACAGAAAAGGTTGTTACAAGGAGGAGGAAGAAAAATTGTTCTTCTTAACCTCTGAGAATAGGACAAGAAGTAATGGGCTTAAACTGCATCAAGGAAGGTGTAGGTTGGACATTAGGAAAAACTTCCTATCAGAGTGATTAAGCACTGGAATAAATTGCGTAGGAAAGTTGTGGAATCTCCATCATTGTAGATTTTTAAGAGCAGGTCAGATAAACACCTGTCAGGGTTGGTCTAGAAATATTTGGTCCTGCCATGAGTGCAGGGTACTGGACTAGGTTGAGGTCCCTTCCACTCCTATGAGTCTATGACTTTTGACCTTAATTTCTGTGACTCAGATCCCCATTTGTAAAATAGGAATAATTCTTCCCCTCCCCTCGCAGGAGTTTTGTGAAGATAGATTCATTAAAATTTGTGAAACACTCAGATGCCATAATGATGAGCACCAAAGAGATGCCCAGGAGGAAATTATTAATTCTGTCTTCATAAAAGGGTTTGAATAGTGTGCAGTAGATAAGGCCTTGGGCCCCACATTAAACAATGAGAAGAAAAATATTGAATAGCTGCTCATTCAATGAGCACCATCCGTCCTATGCAGCAAATAAGGCAGGGGACCTGTGGAAAAAATTGTATGTGATCACGTAATTAAAGACCGTATCATAATGTGTACACACAAGGGAATGAATTAATGTTGCACAGGTAACCTGAATTCTGGCATTCTCTAACTTTTGTGGTCTTGACTGTGTAACATTAACAATGTTTTAAGATGTTTTGTGTGTATAACATATTGTGGCAGAACACCACCTCCAGCACATCCTCTTGTAGCAGAATATGGCCCACTCACCTCAGCTCCTTCTTCTGGGATTCAGAAATAAGTCACTTACCACTAAAGTCTTTAAACAATCCTCCACCCGCCTATGCTGGGGTATAATTTGTTTTGTTTCAGCAACTTCTCCCACAAAAGAGTTCACCTTCAGATGAAGGGGGCTTCCCAGCTCTCCTTTGTGGAGCCAGGGGATTTCTGTCAGGCTTTTCCCTCTTGTGCTCATTAACTTAGGCCAGCAGTGGCCTCCAACCTTCTCCCCAGCTGGCCCGTCTTTACTTTAGTCCTTTTCTCCTCAGGCTGGGAGAGCTCAGCAGGCAACAACTTCCCCTGCTGGTGTCTAGTCCCTGGTCTGAGGGAAGAGGCAGAATTTACATAGTCCCTATACCTAGAACTGTTCCTGCTTAGGTGGGGGAGAGGGAAACCATGCTCTGCCCTCTCTAGATGATCCCAGGTCCTTAACAGAAGAGCTGTACAGATTTTCCCCAAGCAAATACTTTTCCCCAGCACCCCCCACCCTCCTGCATTTGCCTATTTTTATACATAGATCTGCATCTACACATATATATTTTACTTACAACTAATAATAATGATGCATGCTTGGTAGCTTTAGCAGCCCCCAAGTGAAGCAGAAAAAAGGGAATGAATAATATGTTAGCTGTGTTTCAGTAGCTCTGTACATTATCCAATCATGTGGCTGTCTAGAGAGCCTGATATGTCTTGATTATACAAAGTACTTTATTTTTTAAACTGCCATAATTATCATCAGACTTGGATGAATATTTTCTCTCCATTTCTTTTTATCTAAATGAAATTAATCTGTGGGATCCATATTAATAACATGTAGCTGTTCTACTGGGTGGGTGGGAAGTTTGCATCCCTTGACCGCATTTACTCTAATAAAACAGGATTATGATTTGGCATATGACCAGTCTATGGTGAGCTACTTTCATATTAGTCATATGCACTATGATTAAGTGAGCCTCCTGCACCAATGTTCCTCACCTCTGGCTGATATTCACTAATCTTCACACTCTATTTTGCATTTCATCCATTCGTGAGGCGGCAGCGCGTTAATTTACGAGACAAGGATCAATCTCTAAGTGGGTAGCTCTCTCACTGCTTTCAATAGTCATCTGAATGGGCTCCGATAACTTGTAATTCTACTTCTGAAAATAAATTCTGGTCAAGAGAAGAGGACTTGCGGAAGTGCAGTAAAATAGGATATGGCAGCATGAGTCATCTTTCTTGATTAATGATGAGAGGAAAAATAATTATTTTTTTCCTCAGTCACAAGTTAAATTCTGAAACTCCTGGGTAATTTTGATTTCCACAGAAAATTTTGAAAAGTGAAAAACTGGTTCATTTTGAGAAGTCTTTTCAGTGAGCTTGAATCTTGACTGGGAGTTCTGTATATTGTGCCTCAGAGCTTGTCTACCATTTTGCATCTGTGAAAAAATTGTGTGTAGGCTCAACCTCAGAATAGTATTGTTTCCCCAAACTAAAATGGCAAATCAATTGCACTGTGGTTGGTATGCATCTCTGATACAGCCTTTCAGTCTTTGTCAAGCAAGCTCAGAAACCTCAAGAGCTCCCTGCTACCTGACCATCTGGCTCAGCATGATTGGATGATGATATATCTATTATGCATTGTAACTTGCATTTTCAAAAGCAGCTTTTGAGTTTGGTGGGGAACTAGGGACATGTTAGGGTGTCAGAGGATGATACCCAGATCCTCAAAGGTATTTAGGCATCTAACTCCAATTGTAAGAATTAGATGCCGCAATACATTTGTGACAAAGAGTCTTGTGGCACCTTAAAGACTAACTAAAGTATTGAAGCTTAAGCTTTCGTGGGCTAATACCTACTTCATCGGATGCATGCAGTGGAAGTATCCAGGGGCAGGTATAAATAGGTAGGCAAGAACCAGGTTAGAGGTAACAGGGTTAGTCCAATGAGTCTGAATTACTGCCCCTGGATACTTGCACTGCATGCATCCAACGAAGTGGGTATTAGCCCACGAAAGCTTATGCTTCAATACTTTAGTTAGTCTTTAAGATGCCACAGGACTCTTTGTCACTTCTGCAATTCCAGACTAACACGGCTATCTCTCTGATTCTTGCAATACATTTGATGATCTGGTGCTGGGTGTTCAGCACTTTCTGAAAATCAGGCCCATTTCAGGTGCTTCAAGTTGGGCTCCCATAATTATTTGTTGTTTTTGAAAATTTGAGCCCGTTCCTCTTCCTGTGTAAATAAATCACTTCTCTGTGTTGAAATCACTGGAAATTACACCAGTTATACTAAATATCTCAAAGTACGTCCTTCCCAAACATCAACAAGTTAGGCCTCAGTTAACGCCCCATTGAAGTAGGTATTTTTGCTCCCATTCTATAGATGAGGAAGCTGTGGCCCAAGGAAGTAAATTCACCTGTTCCAGAAGCTAGTGAGTGATAGAGATGGAACTAAAAGGAATGTTATTTTATTCTCAGTCATGTGCTTTATCTGCTGGACCTGCTCCCTATGTAGTAGAAGTGCTGGTTAAGGAGATCCTTCACTGTATTTGATCAAAGCCTCAGAAGTAACGTAAATTTTTAGTGTGAAGTATGTTTCATGGTTTATTTGACCATCCTCACAGTTAACGGTGGGCAGTTTAATCATATCTCCTGGGAATCAGGTGTTGGGAAATTGCTTGCTAGTAATTTCCAGGTAGGGCTTCTGAGTTTCCATTTTAACTGAAAACCAACCCCCATAAGAAAAAAATGAAATCAGTGTTTATTTAATAAACACCAGAAAAAAACACCAGAAATGGTTACTTGTATCCAGAGGCTTGCTTCCATGGAGCAGTAATGCAGCCTATAGGGATGTGATTTCCAGAGCGCACTAAGGTATTATGCATTAATTGGTCTATGTAAAACCTGCTGCTACTCACTAGAGGTTCCCTAGTGCACTTTAATGGAGTACTCTGTGAAACAATACTACATTAAAGTGCACTAGGGAACATTTACAAGGAAATTTCTCATTATCATATTTACTACTGTAATGAGTAATGTGTATAATATGTGATAGTCATTACAGTATACACAAAGTGAAAGCCTCAGAACTCCCCTGATTTTTTGGAATTCCACATAAAACTTCATTAAATTGCTTAAAATTAATGCTGGAAAATTAACTTAATACATTTTGAAAAACAGATGCCCTGTTTTCAGGTGATTGATGCTGCAGCAATGTGGTGTGTTTGCTGGGCCAGAGCATTATGCATTTTTGTCTTCTAAGAAATATGCATTTACATTTTCTTTTTCAATAATTTAAATGTCCTGCATACACTTTAAATAAACTGTGGGCTCATCCCTCAGGCAAGGGTGAGATTTTCAAGAATGTCAACGTGATTTTAGCGTAAGGAAATCTCATCTCAAATGGATTCCCAGATCTAACAAAAAATATGCTCAGAGGAAAAAACATAAATAGAGAATGAGGCTTTATTTCTCTTAGGACGAAGCTTGACTGGTTTTCTCATGGAGTGCACTCACTCAGCAATAGTAAAGAAGATTGTTGCACACTGCTCCAATGCGAATGCAAATACAGTGTGTCCCCAAAGAGTGAGACTCACACACTACCCTTTTCAATGGTACTCCTGCACACTCATGTTGAACAAGACTTACCTCAAATATACATCACTCTGTATCCCCATCAGCATAGTGTGAGAACATGCTCAATTCTGCTCACCAATCAAAAATTAGCATATAACAAACAAATGAACCCAAAGCAAGATAGTGTTTGGTTTTAGAAACACTTCAGTCAGGTTGGTATGCTGAGAGAACCCTGTCTGAGGTCAGAAAATTGCTGGGGGGTTTGCTTGTTTGTTTTGTTTCTCGGTTTACTAAATAAAGCCTGTTTGAAATGCAGTATGACTGGTGTGTGTCATGCAGGCTCATCATCATTGTCATAAATTACCCAAGTCAGCGTGATTGTAACCAGACAGGGAGAGTGACTCTGAGCCCAAAATTACAATACTCTTAAGAGTTTCCAAGAATCAGAGGGGTAGCCATGGTAGTCTGGAATTGCAGAAGTGACAGAGTCCTGTGGCACCTTAAAGACTAACTAAAGTATTAGAGCATAAGCTTTCGTGGGCTAATACCCACTTCGTCGGGTGCATGCAGTGGAAGAATCCAGGGGCAGGTATAAATAGGTAGGCAAGAGCCAGGTTAAAGGTAACAGGGTGGGTCCAATGAGGCTGAACCAGCTGTTCTCTCTAATCAGGGGGGGTCAGGTATTCCTCTAGCAGCTGAACTGGAGGTGTGAACAGCAAGAGAAGAGAAACTGCTCTTGCAGTTAGCTAGCTATTCAATATCTCTGTTCAGTCCCAAACTGATTGTATCAAATTTGCAAATGAATTGCAACTTTGCAGTTTCATGTGCCAGCAATGCCCCTCTGCTATGTACATCGGTCCAACTGGACAGTCCCTACGAAAAAGGATAAATGGACACAAATCAGATATCAGGAATGGCAATATACAAAAACCTGTAGGAGAACACTTCAATCTTCCTGCACACACCATGAAAGACTTAAAGGTCAGCATTTTGCAGCAAAAAAACTTTAAAACCAGACTGCAAAGAGAAACTGCAGAGTTGCAATTCATTTGCAAATTTGACACAATCAGTTTGGGACTGAACAGAGATATTGAATGGCTAGCTAACTACAAGAGCAGTTTCTCTTCTCTCGCTGTTCACACCTCCAGTTCAGCTGCTAGAGGAATACCTGACCCCCCCTGATTAGAGATAACAGCTGGTTCAGCCTCATTGGACCCACCCTGTTATCTTTAACCTGGCTCTTGCCTACCTATTTATACCTGTCCCTGGATTCTTCCACTGCATGCATCCGACGAAGTGGGTATTAGCCCATGAAAGCTTATGCTCTAATACTTTAGTCAGTCTTTAAGGTGCCACAGGATTCTTTGTCACTTAAGAGTTTCCTTTATCCATCTGAGATCTCTCCCCTTGATTTTATTTAAACTCTCCTTAAGCTTGTGAAAGGTTTGGAGTGAAAAACAGGGAGCACTTACCCTCCAAGCAGGTGTCACTAGCTCTTGTAGAGTCCCCAGAAGTGGATTTGGAAAACAAAAAAAAACATCAGTGGAGATTTACATCTCCTAACTGGTAGAAAATATGCTTTGATCGTTCTCAGCTATTCACCCATCACTACTAAGACTTTTATTATGCATTGTTCACCGAAGGTTCCAAATGAGATCAGGCCCCACTACGCTAGGTGTTATACTCAATGCATGATAAGATCGATCCATCGTAGGAGAGAAGCAGGAGGCACTGAGAATGAAGGCTCAGATCATTAGCTGTTTAGGCTCTTACCTCCTACTAAAACCAATGAGAGTTAGGCACCTAGATACCTTTGAGGATCTGGACCAGATCAACTTGCCCAAGGTCACATAGCAAGAAGGGAAATCCAGGCCTCCTAACTCCAACATCATAACCATTAGACCACACTTACTCATGACCAAGCAAACCTTCTCTTTAGGTCCCTATGGCTATGTCTGCACAGCCCACAGCAGTGAACCTTCCAGCCTGGGTCAACAGAGTGGGCTAACAGGACTTGTGCTAGCACTTGAAAAATAGCTGTATAGACACCGCTCTCCACAAGCTTCAGAACCTGAGCTCCAGTATGAGCTACACATTCACCGTGCTGCTACACAGATGCTTTTAGAGCGCTAGTGTGAGCCCTACTAATCTGGGTTGGTAGACCTGGGGTGAGAGGCTCACTGCTGTGGGCTGTGTGCACATACCCTATTGGGTTAGGCTGAAAGCTTTCTAAAGCTGATGAATTAGATCTAAGCTATAGTGATTTTTCTGATTAATAAATCACTGGGAAGAAGTGATGGTCCAAGTTACTTCACAATACATCCCAGGCAGCTATTAGTGGAGTAATAAATATATCCTCCTGTGTCTTGTGGTGCTATCCACAGTCACTGCAACCTACCTATACAATTAAAAAGTGATACAGGTAATCTATTTTGTCTCTGCGGATGCGTCCTCCCAGCTAGACAAGCTTTGGCTTTTGCAATTTGTTCAACTAATCACTTCTATTGCATAGTGCCCCCATATTCTCAAACCCCATCAGTATTAGCACCTTACTGATACACGTACAATCCGTGTGGTGTGTTTGAAGAAGTCTAGGAAAGCAGTTTTCTGTCAGACAGCTCTGCTCTTGCAAGGCCAAAGAGTTCTTGAGGCTGAGATCTGAATTTTGCTGAAATTTCACTGTACAGCCTTAAATAATGGTTCCAAGGGACAAAAACATTGACCTTGGGGTGTGATTCTCTTTCTCATGGACACAGGGATCCATTGCTATGGCCCTTACTCACATGAAGAGTTGTATTGATGTCACTGGTAAGACTTGCATAGATTTTTAAGGCCAAAGGGGATCGAAACAATCATCTACATAACACAAATCACAGAATTTCACCCACTGATTTCTCCATCCAGTCCAATAATTTGTGGACTTGGTGGAGCGTGATTTATAAAGACATTCCATTTTGATTTAAAATTTTGAGTGACAGAAAATCCATCCCCTCCCTTGGTAAGTTATAGGACTCGATCCACATATGTTCCTCTATGTATTGTCATAGTAATTGCTGCCGCTGGCTGCTCTCTGAGTGAAAGTCAGTGATTAACAGAGGAAGCACTGGGCACTGTGTTTTTGTTTTCATTCTATTTTTGAAATTTCTATTTTTAAAATGAATTACAGCTATTGAGATTTATGAAAGCAGCATTGAAATGACAGAGATTGTCAACAGCCAGGGAGAGAAAGTACCTACCAGTGCCATGGTTTCACTGTAAACTCCAGCACCAGCTAGAGGAGCAACTACTTGGGATGGGAGGAGTTACACCCTATTTTTCACTAATTAGATTAGTGCAAAATTTCAGAGGGATTCAGAAAACTTTAGATATAAGTTGAATGAGGAGAGGGAGGAAGAAGGAAGGGAGGAAGAATCCACTTTCTTATTTACTTTATTTTAAAAAGGGGCTGGCCATGCTTCAGTAGGCTCAGTTCCTTGGTGTCCTCATGAACTTGTAATATTTGCTTACTACTTTGTGATTATTTTCCCCAATTTTCCTAGGGTGGTTCCCAGTATCCTTCACGTGTACTACATCATGGCTTTTAGTGCTTTCTACTTCTAGCTGAAAACTCTGCTGTTTGTCAGACAGCTGTCTAGCAAATACATCCATTTTCCCAAAATGGTCTTCTGATGATTCACATGAAGAGCATCTGAGGCCATCTTCTGTTCCAGTTTTTTTATGCCTTCTAAATTTGTATGCACAGCTGGCCCTGAGGCTATTATTTGCTTCAGCAAGTGGAGATTGCTTTCAGGGTGCCAAGGCTGCATTCCCAGCCACACAGGGAGGCAGAAGGAACCAAATCACTGTTTTGACTGCTCCCTCCTCTTGTCTTAATAGAATGAGAGAGGAATACGATTGCCCAGTTGGCCCACCCTCAGCTCTCTCAGCCGGGATTTAGGAGCCATCACTGGAAAGCACAACCTCACTTCTCAAAATTCAAGACCCAGAAAGTCAGGCTTGTGGGTCGCTTTGGGCAGTGAGATACCAAATACAAAAATGAAATTCTGCCCATACCACGAATCACAGGCTGACCACTGGCTTTCTCCTTCCTTTAGCAGACACCAATCTTAAAACCTCTTAATGTCCACAGCTAGTCAATAGCCATAAGGCATTGCATTTGTACACTACAAAACTATGCCAAGTCAAATAGTTTTCCTGACCTCATTGCTTCATAGTTCATATACTAAATCTTGGGCATCACACTTTCAGCAACTCATTTGAAGACAATGACTCACTAATAATACTTTGCATGTATATAGACCCTGTTCTATTTTTATTGGTGGAAAAACTAAGGCAGAGATGTGCTGAAGATCACACATTGAGACAAGAATAGAACTGGGTCTCTCAACCTCTACCCTGTTGTTCAATCTACTCAACTGCAGCTATTCCTCAGTAAAAAGTGGTCTGGAAAATATGCCTGAATGTCAGAGTTTTGGCTGTAAAATCCAATTAGAAAGGGACCGTGGAGTTTCTTTTCATGTTACTCCTCATCCAAGAGCTAAGACTTTCTGATCAGCTGGAACAATCAGTCTGGGTAAAATATGGAAACTATCATTGACTCTGAAAAGAAAAAAATCCCAAACCTAACAATCTCTAGCGAAACCTAATGAAGTACTGACACTGAATATCCAAATGGGATGGAACAATCTCTGTAGGCTAGTTCCTTCTACATCAGCCCTTTTCTAGCACTGTAGCATGTGAAAGTTTGGGGCTTAAAGTAAAATGTTAATTGATGCTCAGCAGGCAAATTTAAGCTTGCATGGACCAATCAGAAAGACATGGAGAGTTCCCAGATTGTTATTGTAGTTGCTCTAAATGAGACTGTTGAAAAGACCTTTACTGGGTGTGATTCAGCCTATGATATTATAGCAGTTAGTCTAACGCAGGGATCAGCAACCTTTGGCACACCACCCATCAGGAAAATCCGCTGGTGAGCCAAGACGGTTTGTTTACCTCCAGCATCCACAGGTTTGGCTGATCGCAGCTCCCACTGGCTGCAGTTCGCCATTCCAGGCCAATGGAGACTGCAGGAAGCAGCACAGACCAAGAGATATGCTGGCCATCGCTTCCCACTACCCCCATTGGCCTGGAATGGCGAACCATGGCCAGAGGGAGCTGTGATTGTCAGAAGCTGTGGCCGCTGCAGGTAAACAAACTGTGCCAGCCTGACAGTGAATTTCTCTGATGGGCCGCATGCCAAAGGTTGCCAAACCCTGTGCTAAAGTGTGTGGGATGGATTCTATTTTGCATTGAATTTTGTACAGTTACTTAACCCCACTGCCATGTGGCCATAAAACACCATTAAATCAGAGTGGCAATGATATGGTACACTCTAGTGTAAGTGATAGAGGGTGAAGGGCAACAGAGAAACATGCCCCTGAAAAGTGGAGAGAGCATATTCATGGGTTCAAGAGACTTATTACTCCCATTCCACTACAAGTTGAGGGGAACCTAGAGCTAATTAAAATAGTCCTAAAAAGGGTGCTGTTGTCTGAGAAGGAGACAGGGCCAGGGCATTCTTGGGATTCTGCGCCCTTCTACATAGCTCTGGCTGCAGCTGAACCTAATTTGGCCATGTAAACAATACTTTTTTTTGTATGACAGGTTGCATAGGGGATTTTACTGACTTCACCTTGCACACTGTTAACTGTAACATCATAGTGCAGGATAAGATGGCAAGATACAAAGCCTGCATTTTCACAGTGGGTTAGACTAGATGACCCCGTGAATCCCTCTAACACTATGATTCCATGTTTCTAAGAGTTTTCACAGTCAATTATGTTCAAAGATGCTGAATTAAATATTGATTTTTGTCAATACATGCAAGCTTCAGGAGGATGCTGTGAGCTACAGCATGAGCTTGGATAGAATGCCCAGATTGACACAAATTGACAAAATGGTTTGGGTGACCTGAATCTGCATTTTTTTATTATTATAAAAAAGGTACAATCAGAAATGTTTCCCTAGCTCTATTCTGTACTGCTTTGTGATGGAATGAGTACTGCGGATAAGAGCAAAGCAAATAACCTGACTTTGTAAGAGTGTTTGATGCATTTTTTGACTGCTGCTAGCTCATTGTGATAATATTCGATTTCTGCATGTTTATAATGTTGATCCTTTGTCGGGGCCCCAAACTCTTTCCTTAAAACTAGGCGTCCAAAATCCTAAGACTGATCCTCGACCTGACTTCATGACACAGTAGTAAAAAGGCTTTGGAGAGCTGGTTGTGGAGAAGCGATGGGCTAGAGGAGGCGATTCCTCCTACATAAGGGGAGGCATTAACTCATCTGAGATAAATGATATTTTGTTTTTCACTGGCTGACACTAGCTATTTGAGTGCTTTTATAGATGTCTCTGATGGGCTTGTGGTATGAATAATCCACTGTTATTTTTACTGAACATAATCTGCTGCTGGCAAATTATTCTAGCCCAGAATCCCAAAACATGCATGGTCTTCCTTTTTATGGTATAACATTTTTTGTTTCCATTTTAAATAATTTAAGAGGTAGGAAACTGCCTCTTCCAGTTCAGAACTGTTTATTATTATTATTATTATTAGCACTGTTTATACCTAGGTAGCACCAAGAAGCACCATCCTAGTGCAGCACAGATTTTCAGTAAGAGACAGTCCTTGCCTCCAAGAGTTTAAAATCTAGGCCTCCAATCCTGCAGGTTCCTACATGGGGCAGATCCTTGGACTGACAGAGTCCCACTGAAGTCCACAGGGCTCTACCAGTGTGAATAAATCTGCAGAATTGGAGTCTAAATTAGCAAGACAAGGAAGAATTATTGGGAAATGGAAGTAAAGTGAGGTTAAGGGTGAAATCCTGCCTCCATTTAATCCAATAGTAAAATTCCCATTAACTTCAATGGAAAGCAAAATTTCACCTTTAAGGGCCTCTGCAATAGAAAGCTGCATTGCTTTAACTATTGCAGCATACTTGCAGCTCAGTGGGAGTTTGCCCTGAAATAGACCAAGGTCTTGTCTACACGAGCAAGTTTTGCAGCTTTAATTATACTGATATAAAAGCACCAATCCCATCCCAAATTTGGACACTGTTATACCACTATAAAAAGGTGCTTATAGGGGTATAGCTTATACTGTTCAGGAAGGATAATAAACTCTATGGGTATAAGACATCTTTATACCTGTGTAAACTCATTCACAGTGAAGCTTGACAGAAAACCAGCAACCACGCTGGTGACCAAAATTGGTATACTGGGAAAAAAATGTAAGTGTAAACCAGTCATTTGTGTCTTGTCTAGGGTCATCTAATAAGTAGGTGGCTAAGCCAGGACCTAAGACCAATTCTCCTGAGTCCCAGTCCAGTCTTGTAAAGATCACCCTTCTTTGAAAATGTTCTGAGGAGAACACCAGATCCTCTCCCCTTTGACTTGGCCATTTACAGCGTGGAAGAAATCTCTTGTGCATAGTCGGCATGTTAGCTGGTAAAGCACTTTACAGTCCTTCTGGATGAATGCTGTTCCTTTAACATATAAATTGCACTTGACATAAAAACTTTCAGGAACACACTGCAGTCTTCAGAGCTGAAGAGGGTTTGGGAATATGCCGTCTCTGTGGCTGAACATACAGCATGCCATTCCATCAATTATTCACTTCCATTCTGTCTTGAATTTCAGTGTTTCAGTAGCTGAAATATTTTCACTGCATCCAGTGCCAATAAAGCAAGTGATTGGCTGAGTTTAATGACATGCATCTATAAATCCCTATTATGGAGGGTAACCCTAACACAGTGGACTTCAAAGGAAGGCTATGTCAACATCACAGTTCACAAAGCGGGAGAGAGAAAAAAACCTCTTAAGATTCAGAGGATTTGAAGTTTAAAATATTAATTATGAGCAACCCAAGAAAGAAAGACATTTCAATGTCATCTCTTCGCCAAAGTGGAGTGTGCACATACTTTATTAGTATATATCCTAGAAAAGCAGGTAATTATCAAATCAATAATATACACAATTGGATTTTTGTTCATGAGATGTTACAAGACAGTGGGAAACTGCTTGATCCAGCACAAAAGCTTTATAATTATAAATACAGTAAAACCTCAATATAATTCCACTTGCTGGGTAGTATGAAATGCAACACTATATCTGTGTAATATTAGATCCAAATTCACAGCAGGGAAAAAAGCCCAAATATACATTCACTCACATTATTTTTTGGATTCTTAGTTGTTGAGTCTTCCCTGTTGATTAATTAACAAAGAATTCTAATTCCACAACACCCATTGACTTCAGCAGAGCCAAATTTTACTCATTATGCATTGTATATGTATAGCATTCTAGACACAGAGCAACAGAGGGAAATACAATATTGTATTATGATGGATGCTACTTATATTAAATCCCATGAGATAATTGAATCTGATAAAGAGTTGAAGGTATAAGAGAGAAGAGAGCAGGAGCCACAATTAATAATGTTGATGAGATAGTCAAAAGTCTGTTTATTTCAGTATTATAACACTCATCTCAGACCGTTTGGCACTGGACAACATATTAAAAAGTAATCACTACAAAGTTCTGACAATTAACATGTGAAGTGAACTACCAAACGATCCCCTCCAAATCAAATCCCCACATCTAGATCATCAACCCATCCTGCTGATAAGAATTAAATAGTCATGGGACCAGGCAGAGAAAAAGAGAATGATTTTATAGCATCTTGATTAGGGCACTCATCTGTGATGAGGGGACACCCAAGTTCAAGGCTCTACTCCAGTGAATATTTAATCACTTATACAAAGTCGCACCCCAGAATATTATATACGTCAATGGTTAGGGAGGAAAAGGATTCAAACCTAGGTCCCCCACATCTCAGTTCAATGCCCTAACCACTGGGCAACACATTATAAGATGGGAACCACCACTCTTCCTCCAGCCTTTTTGTTAATCTAGAATTCCTTCAAAAATGTCCAAATTTCATTTTCAATTCATCATATTTTTTTGGGCATGTTTGGATTTTGTTCTATCCAAACCATTGTTTCTTCAATTTTTCAGAACTGCCACCAAACTGAAAATTAGTTATTCACCCAATTCTAGTTATAAGGCTGGTTTTGCCATGAATTTAAACTGTTTGCATTACTTCTGAGAGACAGAGCCATATGGGTGAACTTTGAACATATATCAGGTATCCTGTGACCAGAAATTTCTCATTGTAGGGACAATATGATAGTTAAGGCACTATAACAGTGTCAAGTTTTTCCCTTGGAAATTAAGATGTAAGGTTCTTAAGGGCTCTTCCTTTGCATTATTGGCTAAGAGTTGACTTTAAATATTCTTAAACAAATGTTAAAGAAGCATTTGCAAGCTTTACGGATATGGAAAATTTCAATACCTCCTTGTTCAAACCTTCCATTTTGCGCCCCAGATACCATTGTGCAGATCACACAGAAAGGAAGTGCCATAGTACTGGAGGTGCTCAAAAGCTTTAGCAATTATTGACCACTGATTTGATTCATCTCAATGGGTTGTCTACATGGACTCAATACATATTTTGGAGACACTATGAAGCAGATTTCTGAAGTGGCACCTTATTTCATTATAAATATGGATTTTGTTAATCTGTAGGGTCACCAAGAAATGACCGTTTAAAACCTAATAGCCACTGTTAGGATCAAAATTAGTTATTGAGCACCTCCTGAGTACTTGAAACTCCCATTAACCATGAAGGCCAAGGGGTGGGGGAGAGGGACAGGAATGCACCACAAATGCCACTTCTAGCATTTGGCTGTTAATATTTTACTCTCCAGTAGTGGTTCTGCCACTGCAGAACGAGCCATCCATTTAGCAAAGGGGGCCCTTATTAACCAACAAGTTCAACTTCCCAGAATTGAGCTGACCTAATGACTGATAGATACAATAATAAGGCAGTCAAATCACATGAGCTTGTTAAAAATACAGTCAAGATATGTTTGTCAAATGGAAAGGGGACAGACTAGAAGGGATATGAAATGCTAATTTTAACCATCTGAAGGTTCTAAGGGTATTGCAAATGATCTATATCTAGAGCTGGTTGGAAAACCTTTGATAGAACTATTTTCCATCAGAAAATGCAATCCCTTGAAATTGAAATGCTTCATGAAATCATGTTGATTTCACTGAAGTTTTGTTTAGGAGAAAAACCAGGAACAAAGTCTGAACAATGTTGAAATATCCTGTTTTCATATTTGCAAAATGCAGGATCGTGAAGAATGGCCTCGGCTCTAGAGTTAACAGTGCTGGCCCTGAAAGCAACCCCATTAGAGGATGGGCTCTTTCAGGCTGTTTGTCACACAGAATGCTAGCCTGTGTTCTGCATTTTGTCTGCTTTTGTTTCGCTTTGTGCCACTCAGAGGGTGGGGGAGGGAGAGCGGAAGGACATGAGATGACAAGTGACATGATTTTTCATTTTAAAATGACTGTTTCGAAAGGCACAAATCAAACCAAAATATTTTGATTTTGTTCAGACAAACTGTTTAGATCAATTTCAAAGCAATTTTTTTTAAAAAAAATTACAATTTCTGGATGTCATTCAGAAACAGAAACAAATTCCACAATCTCAAAATCCTTCATGAAAGAATTTCTAGCCTTTGTAATACTCTAGCTATAACATTGTTATAAACCTATTACTATATTAAAATTTGAACATCGGGGGAATTTTGCTTTTGTAAGCAGGACTAAGTGAGAAATGTACAATTGGGACCACTATCAATAGTATAATGTAGCCAAGTATCGCAAAATGCTTCACAAATATTAACTGAACCAAGGTTAATATTAAAGATGGGTGAACAGAAGTAGGGAAGCAAAGCGTCTTGTCCTTATTGCACACAGTAAGTGCCTGAGCCCAGAATAAAAACACAGATGTCCAGAATCCCAATCACTTTATCGTTCAATGGGAAAGGATAAAACTCCAGAAGGAAATTGCTGCTTTCAAGCATCTAAGCAGTTACCACAAAGAAAGAGAAAGTGAAAAACTATGAACTGTTAATCTATGAATAAAAATACTTTATATTCTCTTGGCAAGACACAACCCTCACATCACCACAACAGTCAATCCTGCTTTATTGTAGGAAGCGCAGAGCTGGATCTCCAGCTGCACAAAGCTTATTCTCCTGTAGCTATAGTGAAGAGGCAAAGCTGAAAGGAGAATCTAAGGATACCTTTTTGCTGTCCTGATCCTGGGCAAGCCAGGGTTTGAATTAGTGCCCAGCCTAACTTCTTTAGGTAGGTCTAACTGATATAAATCAATTGCTCAGAGGTGCAAAAAGTCTACACTCCTGAGTGATGTAATTATACTAACCTAACCCCTCACATAGACAGAGCTATGTCGATGGGAGAGCTCCTTTTGGATTAACTACACTGATGGGAGAAGCTCTCCTGTCAGCATAGTAGAGTCTTCACTAAAGCACCACTATAGCTCTGCACAGATAGACAAGCCCTTACTCAAGCTGTAGTCAGCTGCTGCACAAGGATGTGGTAGAATGCAATGCACTCCACCTTGCTTCTGGCATACCCCCTTCCCTGCCCTTACTCACCCCCAAAATGTCCCCTATATAGAAGGTGTGGAAAGACGATGACAACCTCTCGCAAGGGCACTCTTAAGTACCTTTGTGCTACTGCAGATGGAACAGGGGTTAGGAATTTGACCCCACAGTTCCTCAACATAATCCTTTCCAAAAATGATGGATTGGTCACTGACATGCAGCTCCTGAAACACCCACGACTTAAAAGTACCCACGTAAACACACACATTCACACACCTGTCATCGGAGTCATCCTGTATTGTAAGTTTGTTGTCGGACCATGGTGCTGCTAATAGATCTATACTAAGTGCCTTGCAATCACACAGAGAATTTACCACTGGAAATCACTACATTTCCTACTGACCCTGTCTTTACACACTGTGTCATAAAACTGGAGTGACGAACACTGAAGATGCTGACCTGTTTTTCGCTGATGTTAATAGAACTAGAGAGATTTGAAGATTTCACAGAGGCATAAAATTTCCACTTGATAGTGGGGCTAAGTGGGTGTACTCTCTTCTGGATTAGGTGCTATGGGAATGACTACAGCTGTGCCAACAATCAAAAATGTACTGAATTGAAATATGTCAGGGCTAATGTTTTAAGTGCTGGCAATAAAAACCATCCCACCATGTGTCTCCTAAAAGAGGATAGAAAAGTCATGAGTCAAAAGCTACTGAAGCTGCAATACAGGAACTTCATGAAAGAAAGAACACACAGATTTACTAACCCTTTTATTCCTTGCAAAAGGGACTGAATCCTGCCTTTAACTCAGCAAGTTACCTTTAGCTGAATGACAAGGACTAGAATAGTATGATGTAAAGTACTGCTGGGATACAATTCTGCCCTGCTTTATCCTAAGTCAGCAAAGAACTTAAGCACATGGTTAACTTTAACCATATGCTTCAGTCACATTAAAGTCAGTGAGTGGAACTTGAGCACCCACTTAAATGGTTTGCTGGATGGATGGATTTAAGCATGTGCTCAAAGTGAAGCACATGCCTAAATTGTTTTCTGAATTGGAGCTATAGCTAAAGGGTAAACCAACAAATATTCACAATTCAAAAGTAATATTTGAGAGTCTAAACCAGAAAAAATAGAATACGATGGAAAAGTGATGGATAACATGCAGTAGAGATACCACTGTATAGCAATTATCACATCATTGTATGATGCTAAAGCAAATTTAGTACTATCCCAATTATCTGACTGTATACAGTACCACTTTTGGTCATGCCTATCATCATAGTACCCAACCACTGAATACAGTAATTTAGATCCACAAATCAGACTTGCCCTCACCCAGCTTCTTGTAGTCTACTTTTACCCTCCATGCTGGTTTTCATTTTCTGCTGTGATAATAGGAAAGGTTTGGCAAGTTGGGTCTGCACCATGCTCTGAAGACAGTCACAGTCTGGCCTGGTTCAAATTCCTCTGGAAGCTTCTTCCTTAAACAAAAATCCTTGGCCAGGAACACTGTCTCTGGCTCTTAATGTTGACTGATTTATAACAGAAAAATGAGTGCTTGGTAATGTAGGAGCTCTACACTGCTTTGTAATTTAAGGACTTACATTACTATTCTATGTTGCTTCAAGCTTGTTACCATGCAATTATAAAGTAGTCACTGCTGGATGATAAAGGGATAATGATTTCCTGATTTTTGGCAGATGGTTCATAGCTATCCCTTTTAAGCAACGGATTATGGGCCAGATACTCAGCTGGTATAAATTGGCAGTTTACACCAACCAAATATCTGGCCCTCTACAGATAATCTCTGATGGATCATCTAGGGATTGACGCTGTACCACAGAAGTCAATGGGAATTTTGCAATTAACTTCAGTAGGAGTATGATCAAGCCCCTGATCAGCAACAAGAGTAATATTTGTATGTGCTTTTGCAGGGGGCTATTGAGTGCAAAGGAGAAGGGTGTGCTGGTTAATGTTATTCTTTGACATGTTTTTAAAATGAAAATTTAACATTTTCCTGGAAATTTATGTCCATTAACACTCTCAATCGATGTTGCTATTTAATACAAGTGAGAGTTCCTTTTCTTCTCTTACTTTGTTCAAACAAAAGCACAGAGTCCAGGAAGTGACACAATTTGGAGCAACATCCTTGAAACTCATAAGTATCAAAATTATTACAATTTTAGGTAATTTTGATAAATCTTTAATTTAGATTTGTTTGCAAAAGAAGAACATTTACAAAAGCCCATTCCAACTTTGATTGAAATCATCAGGAATCTATTGATTTATGTGCAGGCCGGTACAAACCCTAAGACATCAATATGAAGTATCAGAAAACACAGGTAAAAAGACATAGGGTTATGCTATGATGTATTCATCATTTTCAGTTTTAAATCATTTGAAACTAAAATGAAATTTCAATATAAGATGGAACCAGTGCATGATATACACAACAAGCCAAAAAACTCCTCAACTGAGCACCTCTAAGGGATGCTATTGATAACACGACATATGTGAACAGCTAACTAAAAGAAATGGAACATAACAGAGGTGAGGAAAAGCAACATCAGCTCTAATACCCATTCTAGTCAAAGAAGAGTCTTTCCACTGACTTCAGTGTATGTTAGATCAGGCCCCAAATATTGGTTTCCACTAAAGTTTAGGAAAGGGAGAGAGAGGAGTTGACTTGAAGGAGGAAGGAGCTATAAGGTTAGAGATTGCAGGACTGGTATTGAATGTGAGGCTTGAGATGCACCAACAGAGGTGTAACTAAGTTGGTCCCTCATTAGGAATTAGTGATCACAGTAAAGAGACAGTATTTTCATTTAGAGCCTATGCTATCGATAAAATAAATGTGCTTAAGAAATTCAGAAGACTAAACTGAATCCACATGAGGACAGTTGCTGACAATCGAGAGGACTTGATAGAACACAACAAGTTGCCTTCAGTCAATGTCATAGTAAGGTCACTCAGAGGAAGAGGTGTATATTAAGATACAAACATTCTTCTTTCAGTATTGTATTTGAAGTATGAAGTAAATTTTAGGATGTGATTTTACCTTCCCACTTTCTGAGTTCCTTTCACAGAAGCTTGGGCTAGTAATTTTCATTAGCTAAAAAATGCCATCTGGATCTAACTTGTTACACTCTTGCTGGGAGTATAATTAAGAATCAGTAAATTTGATGAGGGAACTCATTTACCCATTTTAATTTTTTGCAAATCTAATTTCATTTTGCAATTTGCACTTGCCAGTTCTTCACTGTGTTATTTTTATCTTTGTTACAAGATACTAGAGAGCTGTAACAGACACTAGCAAGTTCACTGAGACCCATCCAGCAAATTTCACATAGGCCGTGCAGCCAAACATCTTCCTGTAATTACTTTTTACAACCAATGACATAGGCCACATTTGACCTAGTGACCCGGAGGATCAGATCCTTTTTATTGTCTTGGAGGATCATTCAAATTAGAGATGGGAAAGACCAATAAATCCTCTAGTTCATCACACTGCCAGTGCAGGATGGACAGAACAGGACTGGATAAGTGGTTTGTCCAATCTAGTTTTATACGATGTTAGCAATGTGACTTGTACCACTATTTTACAGACTAAGGCCTGGTCTTTAGAAAAAAATTAGGTCAACCCAGCTATGTCACTCATGGGTGTGAAAAATCCAGAACCCTGAGTGGCATAGTTAAGACAACCTAACTCTCCAGTATAGACAGTGTTCGGCTGTCTTCCATCAACCTAGGTACCACCTCTTAGGAGGTGGATTACCTATGCTGATGGAAGAATTCCTCCTGTCGGCATAGGTAATGTCTACACTTGGATTACAGCAGCTGCTGCACCATAGTAGCATTTCAAGTATAGACAAGCCCTAATAAACTGCATTTTAAAACTGGCAAATAATCCACGCTTTAAAAGTCAAGACTATGTCCACCTTTCTACCGGACTGTGTTCTAAATACAGTAGGTAAAATTTTAATTCTCTTCTTAAAGCCAGTACATGTTACAAACTCTTCCTCTCTGTTAACTTCATTTGTAACTTCACCTGAACAGAACATAAAACCCCAAACTTTGTTTCAAAGCTCACATGAAATTCACCTTTACGTATTAATGAAGCATCTCCTTTTTAAAAGAACATTTGCTTAGAGACCACTAACTGAGCTTCCTTTCTGCTCCCATTTTTAATATTGTGCCTTGTGACAGAGCATGAGTAGCCGACATCCGACTCACCACTGTGTGTGCTTAATAAGCATCCCCACATGAGCCAAAGTGATGAGATAGTTATGTACCAGGTGACTGACCAGTCAGAGGGCTTCAACTCCTCAGCTGAGGATGGTTAAAAGAGAGCTAGGAAGAGATGGGAGAGGAGAAAGGCTGGAAGGAAGGGCCGGAGAAGCCCTTGATCTCAGAGAAATGAGATCTCTTCACTTTCCCACCTGCCTTGTGCCTTGGTAGGAGGCAAAGACTTGGGGAAAAGTTATGTGCTGTGGAGGGGCGGGGGGTGGGGGGAGACATTTATAAAGCACACTGTAAATAAAGGACTTAGTGTTGCACTTGTCACTAGTGTGCAAAAGACTGTTTGCAGTAAGAATCCAGGATGAGTGAACCTTGCCTTGTGACTTGCCTCCAAGCATGAGTTTCCTATTGCATGCTATAAACTCCATTGTCATTCAGGTGAACCAAGTGGCCATATAAAAGACCAGTTTCTCATCTGGTGTAAATGAGCCTAGCACCATTGATGGAACAACTAAGCTTTTGTTAGTTACTCCAAAAAGTTTCACCGATTTAACTATGTCATTATATTTTGCGGGTAGACAAAGCCTAAACTTCATTGATAGCGGTACTTAGCTTTATTCTAGCCAAGGATCTGGCCCAACATGATTGATTTTTCTGTGCAGCTAGAATAGAAAGCAAGTCAAAGCGTATGTAGCTTCTCTGTGAATGAATAGCTGCAAGATGGGGGTATGGCGAGATCTACTGCTGCTGATCAGTTTGTTTTCACAGTGTTCTGAACGTACACCTCCATCAGAAGAATGGTGATGTTATAAAACATTCCACAGCTTTTAATGGTTTCATTTAATGACATAGCTAAAAATAAGAGATACCATACTAACTATGGGGAGACAATCAGTCGCTTGGCATTTTCAATTTTAAGAGTCTCATTTCTCATACAGAATTGGAAGGAAAACATCTCCCTGTCTCAGACACCAAGAAATCACTCTGCACTTAAGTAAAGGCTAAACTCAGATCACATGCACGGAGATGGATCTTCAGCGCTGACTAAGGAGTCCTCAGAGCAGCCTAGGGGAGGTTTAACATTTAAGGCCACTACTAAGCAAATCAATCAAGTGCTTAATTTTAAACATGTGCTTAAATGAGTTGCCAAATTAGAGTCTAAGCCAACTTTGTGCTTTTCTCTTCAGCCTTGAGGGTTACAGCTTTGATCCTTTCCTCATTCAGGTATGTTTGTTCCTATTTTATTACTGTCACCTCTAACCCATCATGTTATGTCTATGTAGTACTGCCTGGTTTTGTACTGTCTGGTCTTTCAGCTTTGACAAGTTGTAAAATTTGCATAATTCAATATTTCTGTTAGTGAGCCCATGAAGTGAGGGGTATTCGGTCACAGTGGTCCTTATCTGCTCCTGGAACAGCAGAACACCCTTGCTCAGAGCTCATGATAGGGTCCCAGTCTACCCCTGTGTGACATGGCCAATCCCTTAGGCCAATATTTTCAAAGTTATAGCAAAGCAGCAACCAGCAATGATCTGATTTTCAGAGGCACTGAGCATGCACAGCACCCCCTGACTTCAGAACATGTGGACTTCTAGCTATGGACTGAAGTGCCTAACTTGAGGCAGCAAAGTTTGAAATTTTGGGTCTAAAGCTCTCTCCTTCTCATCTTTTCCTGTGTGTAAACTGGGAACAAGAATTCCTTCTTAGTTCACGGGGGGTTATGATGCTTTATTCATTAATATATGTTGAGAACTCTGAGATCCCCAAACACATGCTGCCAATGCAAAACTTTAAGATTGTTTTTTATTTTCTGAATCTTCAGAAATATCATTTGTGGCCTAAAATCAGATTTAAGTGATCATAGACCTTGGGCCAGCCCTCTGCTCCTGGGCAGATTTCACCCGAAAGTGAACAGTACACCTCACTGACTTGATTACCCTTCCAAACAGGTTTAACCTTTACAGAAAACAACTGGATGATGAACAGCATATTATGCATGTTGCAAAAGTGACCATGTGTTATGTTAATAAGAAAAATGTTCGGCTGCCTGAAAATAACCTCCCCTGTGAGATTAGTCCATTAAAGTTTAATGTTTGCTCTATGCTTTCTTTTGAATACAGATCATTTGTTCACAACACCAGCAGTCTTGCAGAATCATTTGTTTTTTCCCCTTTAATGTCAAGGCCTCAGTAGCATTGCACTCCACCCTCATTAGCGCACTTACAGTACATTAGGGCGGCAGTTCATATGCTTCCAACAACAGGACACCTAATTCAATTTCTTAGCATATTTTGCTTTTCAGAATTGTTCTTTTGTGAAGGTGAGAATTAAATGTAGGTGAATTATACGTTATTTGAATGCCTTTTAAACCGGGCCTACCGTAAGCCACTTCAAAATCCGACTATATTGTGTATCCCCTGCTAGCGTACTGTCAATGGAATTACACCAGTGTGCACTGGATGAGGATCAGGCCCTTTGTGTTTGAGAAATAAATAAATAGTGGTGACCAAGTCAATAATCAGGCTATTTAATTAGTGGAGATAAATTATTCAATGTACTGTAGCACATCGATCCTTCATTTTGTCAAGGTGGGGATGTAGAAAGGACAAAAACACTAAGCAGCAATCTAGAATGAAGCATGGCAAACAGTAAAGCATGTATTAGCATTCTGAAGACCTGCCATCTCTCCACCAATCTGGATGCAGAGTGTGTTCTTCAAAAACAGGAGACCGTGGACATGCATAAGGCCTCGTGGGGTGGGAGGAAGGAGGTTATCAAAGGTCTGGTCCTGCAAGGTACTGAGCACCCTTAACTTCCAGGGACCTTGGGGGCCTTATCATGCAGCATGCTGTGATGTACAGAGTCCCCTCACCTCTTATTGATTTCAGCTTAGCTCCTCCTCAGAGCAGACTCAAATAATTAGATACACCCTTCAGCCTTATTTCCATCCTGGAATGAACCACGGCTTAAAAATTCATTTGAATGTTACCAGACTAAAATATTCACACAAAGTATACTGACCTAATATCTACAGTTGTTAGACCCGCCTAGAGTAGAGGAGTCCAACTGCAGCCGGTTCCTTGTATACCAAAACTGGAACAAAAACGTGACTTAACCAAGACCTCAGAGAAACCACTGAGAGCTAGGACAATCCCAGGGAGGCTGGGCATAGAGTAGTGGTGGGCAATCTGCAGCCCACGGGCCACATACAGCCCATCAGGGTAGTCCGCTGGCAGGCCGTGAGTTTGTTTACATTGACCGTCTGCAGGCACGGCTACCCGCAGCTTTTAATGTTTATGGTTTGCCATTCCCAGCCAATGGGAGCTGCAGGAAATAGCACAGGTCGCAGGGACGTGCTGGCTGACACTTCCTGCAGCTTCCTTGGGCCTGGAATGGTGAATCATGGCCCCTGCGGGCAGCCATGCTTGTGGACAGTCAACATAAACAAACTGTCTTGTGGCCCGCCTGTGGATTACTCTGACGGGCTGCATGCGACGCCATGGGGAGCAGATTGCCCACCACTGGCATAGAGTGTCTCATGACAGGAAGACAGCTAGTGTTTTTGTTTAGTTAATCAGACCAATTGCTGCTCCTATGTTTACTATTATATGTTCCCAGAGCTGGTTTCTGATAACAGAGTACAAATAGCTATTGTATACTAGGATTATTCAACCTTATTCTGCCTCTAACTTTCACCCTTTCCCATTACATCCCTTTGCATTCTCAGGGTCACTTTTTTACTTTAATGTGCTTTATTTTTTCCTCTCACAGGTGCCTAAAGCATGTTTGACTATAAATTTGTCCTTTGCTCTCAGACCAGGATTCTTTGTCCTTTAAAATTGTAATATCCTCACTGAGTCATTTCCAGATGATCCCAGAATGCACCCCCAAAATCCTCTACATTTGTTTGAATTGAGCTTCAAAGAAGTTTTTGTGTGCTGCTGCAAAAGGAGCCACTGTAGCAAATGCAATGGCGTAGTCCATTTAGGCGGTGGTCCTGTCTGATGGGTACCAGGAATAGATTCTTCATAGGAAGTTGTAAAACTCTCAGAAAAGATAATTATGTAATAAACTGCTAGCGTGGAATGTTTCATCCTAATCCAAGGCCAACTCAAGCACAAAGTTTTTATAGCACTTGTAATTTTCCATCCTTTCTAATGAGCAGAGATCCTAGTTTTTCGTCATTTAAAATCTGCATTTTTCTGCAATTAAAATGAAAGACTGAACTTCAGTTTCCCTAGCCACAATATATCTAGGTATCAGCTTTATGCAATGCTTTATTGATCTACAGTAGAACCAAGTTTAGCCAAGCCTCCATTATTCAACTCACTGTATCAACCAAACAGCTCTTTAGTATCCCTGCTAATGAGGATTGCATGGTCTTGTTCTCCATATGAAGGTCTAATCCTTTTGTGAATCCTCATGGGCAAGAGACAGAGCAAATTCTCTTCTGAAAGAGATAAAAGACAGAACAGGGACAGCTCATCACCCTTCTCCCTCTCCTGGATAACTGTTGGCAGCCAGTAGCGATCCTGGCCCACACGAGAACCACTGTTCAGGGAACAGAAAAGGTTTTTCATACTTTTATTGACAAATAAATAGGACTCACAGGACAGAAATAAGACAACTGAAGAGAAAGGATGGCCTCATGGTTAATGTGCTAGACTGCAACTCAGGAGAACTGGGTTAAACTTGCTCCACCACAGACTTCCTGTGTGACCTTGGGAAAGTTCTGTTTTACATAGGCTCTTGCCCTGTGTTCATCACTGTAGCATCTGAGCGCCTTTCAGTGGTGCATTAAGAAATGTGACTAATATTTATCAGGTGTTTGATTGGGCCTCTTCTCTGCAGGGGAATGTGTAAAATAGAATGTTTAGTTGGGGATTTTTTTTTTTAACAAACACATACATGCAAACCTACATCTTTATACTAGAGAAGGGTGAGGTCAAAGAAATGCATCTTGCACTTAAAGTGCAAGGTAGTGACATTTGCAATGGTTCTTAATTCCTACAAAAGATCGATCCTCAGCCAAGGACTAAAAGTCAATCCCCCATTTGAAAATAGGTGTAAGAATATATCCTTCCTTCAGGTGCCTAGTCTTTTTAGACATTAAGGCTTCTCCCAGAAGAGCTAGCCTTCACTGTTTGTACAGCAGGTAGCTGAATGGGCCCTTATCTTGGTTGGAGCATGGAAGCACTATTGAAACATAAATAATAAGAGTAGTAATTTGAAGTCCTCTTCAGTGCTAGCTGGAACAAGACATGCTCCTCTTGTTTTTAAATGTACATCCTCCATCCATAATGCAGAGCTCGGAAGGAAAAGGGGAATGTAATGAAGAACATTGTTTATGTGAAGAGGGCACTGAGCTACACACTTCCCTCTCTCTGTAAAGTTCAGTGTTGCCTGATCTTTGCCTAGCAATAATCTCAGCAATATGCTTTCTCTGCAAGTAGGGCCCTTGGAGAAAAAGCGACATGCTGCATTTCAGAACTAACTAATTCAGGGGCTATATACACATTGCATTATATAAGCCTTGTTCTCAACAACTCGCTTTTTGAAGCTGTGGTGAGTACAGCATGTGTGATGGAAGCTAGGTATACATATACTGAGCCAGCTCATTAGTCAAACCTGTTTTAATTCAAGCACAATATTGGCCTAACACAGGAGTCAGAAAACAAGAGAGAGAAAATATTGTAGATCAAATCCTCTTAGACTTTGATTGCTTGAAAATCATGGAGGTAATTTACCATTAGTTAGTTAGATGGACAATAGAATTTAGCATTTGTGTAGCAATTTACATCTCCAAAATAATTTGTGAATATTAACTACTGGGAATGAGCGAACAATGGGCAGCCTGAGAGGAAATGGAACTCAGCAATTGCTGTATTTGTTCCCCTCCATTATGGATATCTTTTCCCCCTTTAATATTCAGCTTTTCCCTTTGGGCCTCTGAGCGCTTTCTAAAATCAGAAGCTGGAAGGTGTGAAGACAGGAACGTAACCAACTGTGTATGCAGCCACATTTCCTGAAATTATGGTTTAATTTGATCTTCGTTCACCTCACAAATCTATAGCTTGTTTACTATTTTTCACATATTTAATTTATTTTGAAATGTACTAGTTAGGATGAAATTGCTCCCCTATAAGTCACAAGGATTAACAGCTTCCTGTCAGACTTTCTTGCCAAGGATATTACGCTGCTTATGATGTAATGCTGTTTTCCATCATCTGGTGCTTTTACTACTTAAAGAACGATTTAAAGCCATCTCATCCTATCCAAGAAGAGAGCAGTGAAATGGAAACCAATAAACTAGCAGGCTCCCTTTATCCCACAACCTTCCCTACTCTCTCTATATTCCTGCTGTAGGCCTGGCTGATTCTCCTCAGCACAATAATGTCAGTGGCTTTATTGTCCCTTTGCCTTCTCCAGCTAAATACATTCCACCCAAATCCATGGGTGAAGGTGACCTTGCTGGTCATCTATCTCCTATCTCCTACAATCAGCTCTTTTCATCTCCTCCCCACAAACATCCCTCCACCAGACCAGTTTGGCAGAGGGAGTTTATTAACCACTGGACACATGAAAGTGAGAGGCAATTTCCTCCTTCATCCAGTGACAGGAATGAAAGCAAGAGGCAATTTACTCCATTTGGCTTTTTAAATTCCTTTTGAGAAAATGATAGTTGCTTAGGGCCTGCTCCAAAGCCCATTGAACTCACTAGAACTCTTTCTATTCAGTCCAGTGGCTCTAGATCAGGTTCTTAGTCTACTCTCTACATTTGTTCCCTAGTCTCTTTCATGGAAAGACCAACAAATGAGGGAATCAGATAAATGAGGGGAAGGTATAATTGCTAAAATCAAAGCAGATGTAGTTTTCACGTTGTTGTAAAAATATTAAGCTGAAGCCTACAGTTGGGCTTTGAAAAATCTATTGGGTACAGCTCCATAACAGTCTATCTGTCCTCCCCACCCTCTGCAGCTCTCTGACTTTCTGCCTCAAGAGTGCTTTAGTTCTCTTGGCTCTATTAGCTGTTGCTTGGCCTGTCTAGCTCAATAATTTATAGCAGACCTTGCAAGTCAGAGGACAGCATAAAGTTCATTGTATTTTCCAAACAAAGTTCTTATTTCTAACACTTTTTATTAGTGAGTGTTTCCAGCAAATTGCATTTCCCTGGAGTTCGTCCAAACCTCTGG
Source organism: Dermatemys mawii (assembly GCA_007922305.1). Classification (NCBI taxonomy): domain Eukaryota; kingdom Metazoa; phylum Chordata; order Testudines; family Dermatemydidae; genus Dermatemys; species Dermatemys mawii. The sequence continues at coordinate 4,975,168 of ML677354.1, forward strand.
ATGATCTCCTCATGCAGTAGAGCCTGCAGAACATATTCATAGACTCATAGACTTTAAGCTCAGAAGGGACTATCATGATCATCTAGTCTGACCATCACATTACAAGCCACAGAACATCACCCACCCACTTCGGAAATAGACCCCTAGCCTCTGACTGAGTTACTGAATTCCTCAAACCATGATTTAAAGACTTCAGGTTACAGAGAATCTACCATTTATTCTAGCACAAAACTACAAGTGACCTGCATCTACACTGCAGAGGAAGGCAAAAAATGCCAAGGGTCTCTGTCAAGCTGACCTAGGGGAAAATTTCTTCCTGACCCCAAATATGGTGATCAGTTAGACCCCAAGCATTTTGGCAAGATCCAACAGCCAGACACCTGGGAAAGAATTCTCTGTAGTAACTCAGAGCCCTCCCTCATCTAGTATCCTATCACCAGCCATTGGGGATATTTGCTGCACCCAATCACAAAATGGCTATATGCCCTCATAAGCAGTCTCATCATACCATCCCCTCCACCACAAACCAATCAAGCTCATTCTCAAAACAAGTTAGGTTTTTTCCCCTCACTGCTTCCCTTGGAAGACGGTTCCAGCACTTCACTCCTCCAATGGTTAGAAACCTTCATCTAATTTCAAGCCTAAACTTGTTGAAGGACAGTTTATATCCTTTTGTTCTGGTGCCAACATTGGTTGACTTTACTTAAATAACTCTCCTCCCTCCCTGGTATTTATTCCTGTGATGGCTAAAGGGAGGGAAATCATTGTAAACCCATCCCCCCTCCCCTGTACAGAGTTCCTTCTCTCACATTCAGTTGAGGAAGGATTTGTCTCCCACCACAACGAAAGAGCCCACAGGCCCGTCTGCAAACATCAGGGAAGCCCAGGGATCATTGTCAGGCCAGGTTCATTTATGAAGAATACCTGTGACTCCAACTTAGGCTTGTTTACTCCAACCCTAGCCCTGGGAAAACAGCTTAATTGAAACTGAACTACTAGGGTCCCCCTCTCGCCATAGCTGTCTTTAGGAATAGTCCGCGCTGTGTTATCTTTTTCTCTTAGGTTCCACAACACTGGGCAAGAAGATGATATGTGTTGTTCTCCCACAGCTTGCTCACCCACTCCTTGCCTGTGCCTGCTGGTTCCTGTCCCCCATCTCTCTGCTGCACAGGGTTGGGGGAGTCTCACACAGAGGGTTCCTTTCACAGATGGATAGAGGAAGCATTTATTTGTGCTCCAATACCCGAGCCTGAGTGTACACAGCAATATGCTTACAAAATAATTAGAGTTAATTGCTTTTATTTTACTAATGAGCAGTTCCTGTGAAGAAGTGCTTTCATAGATTGTTCGTTAAAAAAATGTGACCTGAACTCTGAAGGACACAGGGAAGACTGAAGTCATTATTACTATAGTGTATAGTTAATAGAGTCTCTTATCGAGGAAAAGTGTGGTTATATATTCACTTTTAAAAAGACTGATGTCTTTATGTGGCATGGCTTGGTGGTGTGGATGGAGGTGCATGGAAAGCTGAGCTCATTTGAGTAAATGGATTTTTCCTGCCTAAAACATTTGCTAGTAAAGACAGCAAAAGCATGAGAAATTTGTTACATATACTAAAGCAGTCATGAATAGTCAATGGTGCATATCCATAAGAAGAACAGGCTTGGAGCTTACAGGTTTATACAAAGCTGGTGTGTATAGAAAACACAACTTCTCAGCTAAGTCAGTATAGTACTAACTGTCTCCACCTCTTTGCTTTTGCTGCATATATGTGCCCAGCTAAGGTGACTGCGCAGTTTAATGGCTCATAACCTGAATTGCACCTAAGGAAGACCTTCCTCTGGTACCCACATCTCACCTGAATTGAAATAATTTGCCTTAGAATGAGATTCTTGGGGGAGTAGGTCAAATGAATCCATGTTTCCTAACCAAATCAGCCTCCAAAAGGTTTACCCTGTAATAGTGGAAAGTTGAAGTCCACTCTCCGTGTGTTAATCGATGCTGTCTTGGTTGGATTAGGGTGGACCAAGTCATCTGAAGCCATATTCTCATTAAGCAATTTGACTCCAAGGGGACTGCATTTGTACTCTAAAATGCATGGCACAGAGACAAGTCAGAGTTTGTTTCCCTTGCACTGAAAGTGTGCAGTCTTTGACAGAAATAATCTCAAGCTATTGCTAAGGGGCAACAACAAATGGTCCAAATTCTGCTCTGAATGACACCTATGCAACAGTGACTTTAGTTCACAGCTGTACTGAAAGCAGCGTCTAGTTCTATGGCTGTGAAGTTTTATTTACAAAATAAAAAAGGAAAGAATTTGTAATTCTCAGACCAGAGAATGGTTACTCTTTCGGATTATTGTCTCATTTCAAGAGTCATGCTTTTTCTGGCTTCTCACCCAAAAAACTGCCAAGCATTCTCAGTTAGTCACCAGGACCAAGCCTGCCCAAATAAACGGGAACTTGCCTCAAGAGACATCTTTTAGCCCTTGAAAGGAGCCCTGTCCCACCACCAAAAATCATCATGTACAAAGGATCAAGGAAGAGGAAGCCAAGGGTAGCAAATGCATGCAAAACAACTAAGAGAGGGTGACTTTATGGGGAAAGTGTCCTCCCACAAATACCCAAAATATTGCATATGCATAAATCTGGAAGTAAGAAGGCTTATTGATCATCAACTTGACCACTTGCTTTTGTAGACTATAAAAGGACCCAAGGGCTCCTATCTTCCTATTTATTTTGACAAAATTGGAACCCAATCCTGATTTGGGTCTATTGGGCACTCCCTCATCACAAATATTACTACTACACACCTTTAGGAGCCGGATTTTTTCTGGGTTGACTTGTCTGCTGTGGGTTTGCCTTCACCTTGGGATAGGGTTTCTGAGATACAGGCAAGTCTTAGGCCAATTATTGAAAGTACCTGTAAACTTCCATATCTTGCATGTTTCTGTTTCTCTTCTGGGGACATGCAAGTATGAACAGTATTATCAAGTCTAAGGTGAGATGTGATGCTAATCCTTCACTATTGGTAGAGGGGAAAGACACCTAGAAGGAAGCACATTTGTAATATTATGCAAACTACTTAGCTAGACCCATTATTGCTGTGGCCTGATGCATTAGGCTGTGAATAAAGCCAGTTTATGAGCAGCCATTCAAATCGATGGGAATGCGTTCAAGTAGCCAAGAGACAATATATGTGCATTAATTTGTGTGCAGGGGAAGGCTACAAATGTTCAAACTTTTGCTTGAGGAATCATCCCCTAAATGCCCTAGAAGCTACATGCATCATGGTGTACATACACTGCATGCCCTCATATATATAACAAAGGGAAACATGCTACAGAAGTGTTGGCAAACAATGCTCCAAATACCATCATCCCACAAGAAACTGAGGTAGTGACACTTAATATACTGGCAAATGATACTAGTCCAGCTCCTACATTACTACATTAGCTAGTCTTCAGCTAGTGTAAACTGATGTAGCACCATCTGCTTCAGCAGAGTGCTTTACCCCAGCTGAGGTTCAGTCCCATTACTTTACATTACAAGGAACAGAAAAAGTACAGTTCCTTGAAGCACACAGAAAGCAGCATTCAACCTTGGTCACAAGTTTAATAGCACAGACATCCATGGAAAGGGAATCCTGTTTCTCTGAGTGAAAAGCTCCCATTGCCAAAAAGCAGGGAGTACTAAATAAAGAACTTAGTTCAACAAACATGAAGAGCTGTAGTCTCCTCTAAGTATATTTATTTGTTACTCCAATTGTAATGCTAATAAAATGGAGACTATACTCCTATGCATACTATTTAATAAATGGCAAAAATAAAATTAAAAAGGAAAGATGCCTTATCCCTTCATTCTCTGCATCTGGTAGCAGAAGCAAAAATACGCAGCCACCAACTTGGGAGGAGTTTCTAAATATGTATCATAAGTGAGAGAAAGACAAAGCAGAACAATTGAAGTGGGGATGGGAAATTCATAACAAGAAAGTTCATTTGCTAATCTTACATCCCAATTTCTGACCTCACTGGGATTCTTAAATCATTCTCTTTTTAGGGGCAAAAGCTGATACCTGTTGAGCACATGCAATTCCCTCACCCTTGAATTGGAGTTGGAGATCCTGAGCAAATCTCAGATTCTTTTTCCCCAATCTTCAACATTTTTAAATTCAAGTCTACAAAGGATTGCATTATTCTAGCCAGTATCTCTATCACAAGAATGTGTAAGTACAAAATCAGAAAGGCTAAGGCACAAAATGAGCTTATGCTTGGCTATCACCACTTGGAGAGACAAATTAACTACATTTATGGAAACATCTCTTCTGTGGACATCATACTATCTTTAGGAAGGGAAACAAAGAGGACCCAGGGAATCATAGACAAGCCATCCTAACTTCACTACTTGGAAAGATACTGGAACAAATTATTAAGTAATCAAGGGGATTAGTGGATATTAGGGTGATAATTAATACCCAACATCATTTGTCAAGAACAAATCACGGGCCAATCTAATTCTGGCCTAGTGGATAGAGAAGAAGCAATGGGTGTGATATTTCTTATTTTAGTAGGCTTTTGACAGTCCCACATAACATCAAGTTAAGTTCATTAATGGCTATTAGCCAGGCTGGGTAAGGAATGGTGTCCCTAGCCTCTGTTTGTCAGAGTGGGGTGATGGATGGCAGGAGAGAGATCACTTGATCTTTACCTGTTAGGTTCACTCACTCTGGGGCACCTGGCATTGGCCACTGTCGGTAGACAGGATACTGGGCTAGATGGACCTCTGGTCTGACCCAGTAAGGCCTTTCTTATGTTCTTAATAAACAAACTAAGGAAATATATTCTAGAAGAAATTACTAAAAGGTGGGTGGAAAACTGGTTGAAAGACCCTACTCAGAGTAGTTATCAACGATTAGACAGGGAGGGTATATTTAGTGGGGTTTCTCAGGGGTCAGTCCTGGGTCCAATATTAATCAGTACTTTCATTAATGACTTGGATAATGGAGTGGTGAGTATGTTTATAAAATTTGCAGAGAACACTAAAATGCAAGGGATTACTAGAACCTTGAAGGACAGGATTAGAATTCAAAATGACTTTGACACTTAAGAAGGAAAAATCAAATGTATTGCAACAAACTGAAGAATAACAGGGTAGGTGGTAATATTGCTGGATTACAAATTGAACATGAATCAATCCTGTGATGTAGCTGTGAAAAAGGCTAATATCATTCTGGGGTGTATTAACAGGAGTATCATATGCAAAACGCTGGTGGTTAATTGTCCCACTCTACTTGGCACTGGGAAGACATCAGCTGGACTACGTGTCCAGTTCTGAGTGCCACACTTCTGGAAAGATGTGGACAAACTGGAGAGTCAGAGGAGAGCAAGAAAAATGATAAAAGGTTTAGAAAATCTGACCTATGATGAAAGGTTAAAAAAACCTGGGCATAGTTAGTCTTAAGAAGACTGATACTGATAACAGTTTTCAAACATATTAAGGGCTGTTATAAAGAGGACTGATCAGTTGTTCTGCATATCCACTGAAGCAGGACAAGAAATAAAGGGCTTAATCTGCAGCAAGGAAGATTTAGATTAGACATTAGGATAAAACTTTCTAATTCTAAGGATGTTGAAGCACTGGAATAGGCTTCCCAGGGAGGTTGCGGAATCCCCATCACTGATGGGTTTTAAGGAAAGTTTAGACAAATAGTTGTTCAGGATGGTCTAGGTTTACAGGGGACAGGACTAGGTGACCTCGAGGTCTCTTTCAGCCCTAAATTTCTATGACCTAGAAAAGGAGTTGATTTGATGCATATGACAAGAAAAGACGTACTCTCCTAGCCGTACAACATTGTTAAGGTGTGAAAATAGAATAATGGAACGAACCAGCCAACAGAAGAGGAAGTGTTGGCCAGAAGCTGCTGCTAAGTCAATCTCAAACTACTAAAAAAACTACGTTTTCAGGCCCTTCCAGCTTCTCCAAACCAGAACAGAGAGAACTGAAACAAAGGATAAAAGTCCAGTAATGAAAGACTCATCAGCCAGCTCAGGCCTGCATGTTCCTGTGAATAGGACAAACTCCAGTAGTAACATTCAACTGATGAATTTAGGACTAACATGGATGGCTTCATTACAAACTGCTGTGGAGAGCAGAAATGCCCAGTGAGATGGTGTAGAGCTGCTAATATCATTTATTGTTTTTGAAAGATAAGAGCTCCTTGACCCCATGGAACTCAGTGTGACCAGATAGATGACCGCCAATAGAAATACTCCCACTCCAAATGGAAACAACAGGTAAGTTAACTCCTTTGTATTGTCATTCAGCAAGTTTCCCCACAGACATACCTGTAGAGGTAGTAAATTCTCATCTATGGGAGGATTTTTGGTTCTTTTTCCAAGTTCAGGCATTCCCTGCTCTGCAAAAAGCAGCATGGGTACATTCATTGCAGGATCCACTAGTGTGCTCTGAACATGAATTTAAAGAACAGGGAGAGAAAATAGTGACACGGAGCACTCTACTGTGAGAAATAAAGAGCATAGAACTCTGATCTCTAGGACTGAACTGTGGGAAAAGTGAGCATGCAATAAGATGGTGCAGTCATCAGGGGAGCCATCAGACATAGAGGAAGGGGATTTTAATTGTGTCTCTTAATTAACCAATAATTAAAGTTCTCAGCATAAACACTGGAAAAGCCACAATTTACACAGAACAAGCCACAAACTTGCAAAAAGGGAGAAGATTGGCAATGAGGTGAGAAAAGAAACAATTGTCCACAGTATCTGACTTTAGTGACAAACTGGATTCTCACTACAGCAGGAAGCTAGAAGTACAAACAGTCACAGATCTGTTTCTTCACATATCCAGAGGAAGAGCACCTCACCAATGCAAGCAGTCCAGGAGTTGAATGTGGTGGCAGACGTCTTGTGTCCAAGTTAAATTAGTAATAAAAGAACTATGTTTGAGGATGTGAAACATCTAAAGACTGTGAAAAAGGTGCAGATCAGATGGATATTAGGTAGGCACTTTTCAGCTCTGACAGAGGCTACCTCCATTATTAAAATGAAAGGGATTCGCATGTTTATGGGAAGAGCTGCTTGGCCCAATGGTACCTGCTTTTGAAGTGAAGTAAAAGAAAGCCCCAAATTGCTTCACTGCATGGCAATGGGGAAATTGAAGTTCCAGTTGTAAAGACTTTCCTCTTAAAGGGGCTGATCCTGCATTTTGACTGCCCCGAAATGCTAGCTGATATCAGCAGAATGCAGCTTCAGGCCCAAAGTCAAGTAATTCTTTGGCCCACGGGGAGATGAGTGGGGTGAAGTAATCTACAAGAGAGTTCTTCTTTGTTGGCTTATAATATAGTTTGGCATGAGAAAGCCATCTGATGATGTCTATTCCAATCTGGGTAATTAATGAATGTGACCACACAGATCAAAACTAATTAGCCAGACAATTAAAAGAAGTTATTTACATGTACAGTAATGCTATTAAATGTATACAGGTCCAAAATCAGAGAAGAGAGCCTATTAAGAAGGAGAAACTCCTACTTATTTGGGTGTCACTAGATCAGAAAAGGAAGTTACCAGACAATATTGACAAGCAATAGTATCTATGCAGTCACCTCTCTGGAAAAACTTAGCTAATCACAGGAGAAGAAAATGAAAAATAAAACATCCTAAAAAGGATGTAGGCCTGCTCCACTCTGGTAAGCTCAAGGACTAGTTACCACCTAGTGAACTAATCTTTGGCCGGTAGATACAGTGAATGGCTCCAACTAATTCTTTATGCCTTATCACTGGTGGGCCCTTTCTTAGCTGTGCTTCTCTGTTTCTTCTGGACATCTGTACCTCCAGATTACCTGGTCTCTAGATGCTTCCAGATTGCTGGCATTCTAGTATTTTGAACCCATCCAGAGATCCATGAGTGAGGAGTTGGCACCTCATTCACAGGAGCCCATCTTCTCATCAAGAACCTCTCCACCTAGGTTCCTGGATCACCTGAGCTCCTGAAGTGTCTCTGGAGTAGCAAAGGATGATTTGGAGGCCTTGAAAAGGAAGATGTGGCTATGCTTTACCAGTAACACACTCCTTAAATGGGGTTTGCGTACTGTGAGGGCTATTTCTTTAATGGTCCCCAAACAAAAACAAGGGGTGGGCACTCCATATGCCCAGGTCCCCATGAGGTCTCCTTCTAGACCCCTTTCAGCTTGAAAACTTTCCCCCCTTTTACTGCTATTTGTGTCATGGTGCATGAGTGTCTGGAGAACCACAAGTATTCTGATGGTAGCACTTGGCAAGTACTCTGATGGCAGCACTCTATAGACACCACAGTCTGTAGAAAAAAGCAATATTGTTTAACCCTGTTTAACCTAAGCCTAGTCAACCAAGACACCAGTCCCAGTTATCCTCTTCACCCTGAGGGTGAGCTCTAACTATGCCAGGGAGGAAGGCTCCAGGAATGGGCAGCACTGAGGACTCAATGCTTTCAGATGCCTTAAAGCCAGCATCTTCTGCTGTTGTAACTAAAGGTACATCTTCACTACCTGCCGGATCGGTGGGGAGTGATTGATCTATCAAGGATCGATTTATCACATCAACTTTAGATGCAATAAATCAATCCCCAAGCACGCTCCCCATTGACTCCGGAACTCAGTCTCCACAAGAGGCGGAAGCAAAGTCATAGGGGGAGTGGCAGTGGTGGACAGCCATGTAAGTCGCCCTAAGATGCCACGACTTCAGCTACGCTATTTTCATAGCTGAAGTTGCATATCTTAGGTTGATCCCCCTTCTCCCCCCAGCCCAGTGTATCCCAGGCCCAAGATGCTGAAACATTACTATTCTCCTCAAAGCACTCTTGCTGGTACCATATTGCAAGTGAGATGAATGGCCAGTTCACTTGTGGAGCCTTTAAGACTAGTAACAGGGGATTTCCTTAAGACTCCAGAATGCACAGGTGTCAGATAGAAAGTACTTTTGTAAGCTAGCTGAGTAATTTTTTTTTTGCAGCATTGCAAAATCAGTAATGTATTGCTGAGCAAACTGTTTAAATAAATTAGCTGTTTAGAGAATTGAAACTATGCTAGGACAGTAAGCTATGTCCCCTATTGCAGGGACAGGCTAGTTTGCATTTGCAGCATTGAGACAGCTGAAGAGACTTCAAAGTTGGCTGCAATTGAAACAGTTTTCTTCCTTCTTGTCCACAGCTGCGAAACTGTGGAGAGTTAGTAGATGTTACAAACTCCTTCACTGTTTATTGTAGAATGCCCAGCATCTGACATTAGTCAACTGTATGGAACTTAAATAGTGCTATAGAATCATGGAAGGCTGTTTACACAAGAAAATAATCTTCTCCATATATTGGTATTAAGCAAGAAACCTCTAATAGTCTGATCACCAGAGCTGGTCAATTTTTTGGCATGAATAATTCATTAGGCACATTTTGTCAAATTAAATATTGGCAAATAGTTTTGACCTCATTCATTGAGCTCTATAGATGGCTGGATAATATTAAGTATACTATTTATTAAATAAATATATTCCATCCAAATACTTCTTTCATGAATATGTTTCTTATTATTCAGCCAGCTCAGCTGAATATCAACATTCCTTGCACTTTTCTTTAGTATACTGACATCGGCCATGGGGAAGAATTAATTAAAGACAATAGAAAAAATTCATTGGATTTTTCCGCCATCTAGTGGTCCTAAAGCAGTCACACTCAAAACATTTCACTTGTTACAAATGGAAGTGAGCATTACAGATAGATGAAACTTCGTAGTCGTTCATGCAAAGATTTTTTACCTTTCCATACACTTGGATTTGCAACCTCACATTTTCATTTTCATTTTGAAGTTTTTTAAAAAATGTAAAATTCACAGCAAAACTGAATTTTACATGATTTTGACCCGAAGCCATACACCAATTTGTAATAACCTCCAGGATCATTAACCACTTGGGCAATCACTGGAGCATAATATGCTCCAGACAGACCCCATTCCTTCCATCAGTATGACCCAGTACATATGCTACGTTGAGAATTTGTGGAGGAGGTGGCTCCTCCATCCCAGGGGAATCCTCAGCTACCTGTTCAGGGCAGTAGCTCTGGCCAGAATCTGGCTGTCAGTGCTGAGGGCTTTGGAATTAACGTTCTGGTTTTGTCCCCAAACTAGAACAAACAACCCATTAGGGGAGATGGAAGAAGTGTTAATTCTGGAGGTGGGGGAAACTAGTAGATGAGTAACTAGGACATGGGTAATTTTGATGTGGGACTGAGTACTGTGATACCTACTGGGGAATGCTGGGATTGAAGAGAGGGGGCTCATTGGATACATATCATTAGACCATGACAGAGGACACCAGTTAACCAGCTATCCCTAGCCATTCCAGCAGGAAGCAGGGTAGAAAAAATGCTAGAAGAAGGAAGTCTAAGGTAAAGATTGAGCATTAGCTCCTGGTAGTTGATATAATATACTCAATGTCAAAAAAAAGTTGTTAATGCAGAGTTAAGGTAGCTTGGTGGTAGTTCATCCCCTTGCAGCACTCCGAGTTGAGCAAAACTCAAAGATCTGAAAACCAGGAAATACAGAGTAAGGGTTGCCAAGGCTGACAGGTTCTAAAGAGTTTAGTGGCTTACACCCATTTCCAAAGGACACAAGTGTGTCGGTACCACAAATCCCATCCTAACTGGCAGTAGCAAAGGGGAAACTAAGGATGGAGTCAGTGTGGAGACTAACCTACCTCATCACCATACAGCTGATTGCCAACCAGGTTGAGGTTAACCTATACTGGCAGTTCAATGTGCAGAATCATATGCAGCCACTGCTTCTCCACCGTCCACAGAACAAGTATAGCGCAGCATCCCTCAAGGCCATCTAGCTCCTTCCACCAGGACGAAAGTCACAAATTGTTATACAACAAAGCAGAACAATCCATCACAAATGATCACCAGTGATGAATGACAGTAACTTTAAAAAGGAATAGTGATGCATATTCCCCTGTCAAAGAGGGATAACTGGAGGCATTTATGGAGTAAGAAAGCAATGAGAAGATTCCAGTACTACACAATGTTTTCCATAATTGAAAGGAGACTCCATGCAACTGTACAAGGTGTTTTCATAGCCCAAAGGAAAGAGTGACAATTATTTTTAAAACGCTCTATATTTATGATCGAAGCAAAAAGACAACTTATTTAGCTCAGCAATTTTTCTTTTTTAGTCAAATTGCTCAGCAACTGAAGCTTTTGTCTGCTTCCATTTTAAGAGAATGATGTATGACAAATTGGTATATGTCTGTATAAACCCGTAACAAATTGTGACCTTCCCTTGACACAGTAACCACTATTTTGAAGACTGACTTGCATTTAAAGTGTGTAGCTGTGACAGGTTAAGGTTCACCTATATGGGGAATTTATCTGGCATCGTGAATCCTGGTTCATTTCATTTATGGACAGTTATTTCCAAATAAGAGTATCTTGCTCCAAATTTGCCTAAGTCATTAAATCAATGAATATTTAATCTGCTTTAAATTCACAACTTACTTTATACCAGATTAACTTTTACATATAGACAAGCCCTTAGAGAAGGCAGACCAAGACATCTTATTGCAATGCCAGACACCTCCCTGAGGTGACTAACACAAGAGTCATTGGTGGTAAGTGTCAGAACAATGGGTTTTCTATAAAGAATGAACAGGCTAAAGGAAACTGGTTCTCTCAGTTTGTCTCTAAGAAGGCTTGGATTTCAGCTACATGACTGGGATGCTGAAGATGGTCAGGGAGTTGCATGACAGAGGGAACTCTTTGAAACCTTTTTAAAGCCAAGATCTGGCCAGTTTTGATCCTTTCCCCCATCTAATCACCTCCAGACAACAGAAAGATACAGTCCAGAGGGACCTACTGACCTAACACAGGCTAAGCCTAAGGACTAGAGCTGGTGAAAAAATTTTCATCAAAGCAATTTTCCATGGGAAAATACCATTTTGACAAAAGCATTTTTCCTACAGAATTTTATTGATTTTGATAACCTAACTACACTGCAATTTTATTGCCCTGCAGCTCAAGCCCTGAAAACCCAAGTCAGCTGACCCAGGCCATCTGCAATTCTTTTATTGAGATGTAGACGTACCCTTAGAGACCCAGAGTTAGAAACAGTGACTGGACACTGCTCAGACCCATCTGGCTTGGAGGTACATGTGATCCAAAGGTTCGGTCCAATTACAACAGATTGGTGACCATCCACTTCGGGGACTCAGCCACAAATTTAACCCACGGGCTCTCCCATGGAAATACAAATGAAGAATAATGACGACTCCAAGTCAAACATTTCACTATTGTGGCCAAACTGCCTGAAACGCACATGTGCCAGGCAAGCAAGTGCTTTACTTTACTATATTTGCTTAGTTTGGGCCCTTCCAGCAATTCACTATCCTATGGCAAATCCAAAGAACATAAAATGTCCCATTTTGTGAACAATTGCTTTAACTTTAGGGGAACCTGAGTAGAATCAAGTTGTAAGCCTGGAGTACAAAGGCCTATAAGATTTAGGTCTACCAGCATAGGGTGGATACTTGAGAGTTTTACTGAGTTTTACTAGGAACAAGACATTTTTATAACTGCTATAATATACTGTTCTAAATGTCCTACATATATATACACTTCTTCAAATCCGTTCTGTATTGATCCATGAAACTTAGCTAAATGGATAAAATTCTGTATATATGCCAAATATTACATTTAACCTGAGAGAAGGAAAACAATATTTCAAATCTCTAGACAGAATGATCTGGGCCAGAGCCTCTGCTGATGTAATTCTGCCTAGTTATGTGAAGTTAATGGAGCTACACGAATGTACACCAGTTGAGGATCTGGCTCATGGGGTCTAACTTTCACAGTTAAGTAGGCTTTTAATATGCAAAAGTGGGACCAATATGTTCATGCAGTTTATTGTGCTTGCACATACTAACTGAGTAGCTGCATGAGCTAATGGCCAGCTGGGTGTGTAGTTTCTTGTGTGCACTGTCTCCTGATTTTTACTTACACTCAAAGTCATTGTGCGAGAAAAATGTCCATGGAAGAGCGCACCAAACTTTTTTGATAATGCACATAAAAACAGGAGGGTTTGTTTTCTTCTTGTTTGTAAATCTTAAATTTCAGATGGAGAAAGAAATTAACCCTACATGCCATATTCTGCTGTCATTCAGGGAATAAAAAATGATGAAGACAGTAGGAACTTTTAAATAATCACCATAATAATTAATAATAAAATACAAAGAAATGGCAAGGTATTCTAGGATCCTAAGTGTATTCAAAGTTAAAATATTTGCACAGAAAAAATGTAAGTAACAGAGAGAACAATCGGGATTATTCATGAGATCCCTGTTTCTTCTTTGCACCTTTCCTTATATGTTTGTATTCCAACTGATTGTGTGTGTGCATGTGTGTGTGTGTGTGAGAGAGAGAGAGAGAGAGAGAGAGAAAGAGAGACAGACAGACACAATATTTGCAATTTCAAATAGGTTTTTGGGCCAGTGTTTAAGGAATAGAATTCAGGGGCCCTCTAGTGGTTATAAATAGAATATTTTAGGATTCCTGACTTTCTAGGATTGCTGTTTAATACCCTGGATTCCTACCCCTCAATTATTTCATTTGAACTAGGCTTTCTTGTATTTGGACAGAGGCAGAACATTTGATTACAGAGGATGGCCTGTGTCACATCCTGCCAAAAATCAACCATCCATTTTCAACATTTTTGGATCAAAAACCATATCTTAAATCACTTCCAACCCCAGTCCAAGAATACTAGTATTAGTTCCTGTTGTGTCCTGCTGTTCTGTGGGTTTGCAAGGAGCTGTTCCAATTGATAATAGATCTTTACAATGAAGATGAAAAGATACCATGTTGCATCTAAAAGGTGTATTGTTGTAGGGGGCAGCAGTGATCTGTATGCTATATATAACCTGTATGCTTAAAAGGTCTGTTGCATCCCCCCCATTTTGTCTTCTCTTCCTCATTGAATATCTGTGAAGTGGCTTTCCCCCTCCCTCTGCCTCCTGGAATGCTTGTGGGATGAATGGTTGCTTGAATGGATGGAAGATAGAAGAGCTCCTAGGTAGACAAGGTCTCTGGAAATCTAATTAGGCAGTGATCACATACCCAATGCATGGACACTGCCGGAGGTGGAATGTGACCAACCAGATGTGGCCAAGTCATCTCTAATCGCATCTGTGGTCACTCAATTAGGATGAACTGAAGAGAATGGGGCAGACAATCCCCAAAAATCTGGTGGATATTCCAATACTTGGATTTACCAACCCAGCATAAAACAGCTTCTTTATTACTTTACTGGTTACTCAGAAGTCCAAACAACACAATTTCCTTAGAGTGACCCAGCCTCAGGCCTCCCTCCAGGTACCTTAGTCAAAGATGATGATTTCTGAAAATGTTATTTCATCACATAAAAGAAAAATTCTACCAATCCCAAAGGATTGGACATATTACCTCCCAAGTTATTAAATATTCCAGATCTTACTCAAATACATGCTTCAGCCTATTCTTATTAACTAAACTAAAATTTATTAAAAAACAAAAAAAGAGGGTATGGTTAAAAGATCAAAATAAATACAGACATGAGTTAAATTCTTTAGATTCAGATTCATAGCAGAAATGCTGAGATTTGTAGTTCAAAGAGTTATTTTAGAAATAATCCAGAGGTTATAGTCTAATGTCAAATATATTCAGGGCATACCAGCATAACTGGGACCTCAGTCTTGTGACTCAAACTTCTCCCGATGAAGCCTAAGCAAATCTGAGATAACAGAATCAGGACTCAAAGATCTTTTCTCCAAGTTCACATCCTTTTTGACAAGTTGGAGTTCAAAAGGTAATTAGCATGACTTTGAAGGATGTCCATCACTGGTACTTAGCTATAGAACTAACATAAGGCAATTTGCTTCTTCCTCCACCATTCACAGATTATTTTCTATACATCTCAAAGAGATGAATACAGAAATATCCTGTGTTTTCAATTCATTTAAATACTAGGATGTTCTTTTGGTCTCTGAATTATCAGAATACAGCATAGACAGGGACAGTTGATTACAGTCAACCTCTCTCATATGTAAATACACAAAAACACAAATGTTATCTCTCCACGTCTTTTGAGGGTTATTAATTTTGCAGGATGTTTAACCCTTTCTAGCCATGTGTCACAGTTGTATTTGCTATGTTCTATCTGTACATACAGTACCAATTGTAAGTCACCTTTTTTATCCTTTCACCAATTTGTCTCCCTCCAGCATGAAGTACGTACAATAAATCACTTTTGCAACTTCAGATTTTAAATTGCTTTAAAATGAATGGTTCTAATCTAAATCACTGGCAAGGAAAAATCTGCTTCTCGAGATGTGTGTATCTTTGTTTCTGTTGCACGTAAACACTAAACAAGTTGCAGAATTCTTCGCAAAGTTAATTTCCAAATTAATTCTAACCTTTATCTTCATGTGCAGTGGAGATTATGCTTTTTCTGTTGTGCATAGCACTGACATTATCTGTGAAGGTGCTATACACCAACCTTACACATGTTAAACCTGACATATGTTCAAATAAAATCCAGTGTGGCAGCTATGCACTTCAAAATACTAGTAACACTAACAGGTTTCTTGTTTGCTGGCAGGCTGCTACATACCTTGGCCACTAGGTGGAGTGTAAGCCCATCCCCTTCTTCTCCCTCCTCCTCCTTCCCCTCCTCCACCCCAGTAGAACTCTACAAATCTCTGTTTTTAAACTTGTGTGGGACTCTAAGCCTAGTATTTTGTGCAACCCTACAGGTCCTGAAAATGTTGCTTGATTTGTGATTTCAATAACATGGCTACTTTGCCTTCAAAGTCTTGTGAAAGGAGGAATTTTCACATTTCAGATGCTGAAACTGAATTTTGATGATAAAGTGAAGAATGGTCTAGTATTCAGACTATTAGCTTGGGCCACAAAAGACCTGGTTTCAGTTCCTTGCTCTGACACAGATTTCCTGTATAAGCGTGGCAATCCACATAGTCTTTCCTTGCTCAGTTCCCCATCTGTAAAAAGGGGGAACAGAATCATTTTCCCAGAAAGGAAAACAAGCAAAATTGTCACTGATATCTGCACTGCAGATATCCGTTGTTCTACAGAGGGCTGCACAAATTCTTTGTAAGGAATTATAGCAAAATACTTAATAGCAATCTACAGTGAAGCTCAATAGAAGTCAGCATATACAATGGAGAAAATGTAGACCCCCCCACCCTTCATCATCTATGTCACACCTGGAACTTAATTAGCCTGCCACCTGTGCACACTGAAGTCAATTGGAATTGCATGACCGGATTGATTGGGCTCCTTGATATTTTGTATTTAACTCTGGGTATCACATCACCAGAAAGGTATCACAAAACAGCAGAGCTCAGAAGAGGCCAACATAAGAAATTGGAATGCTGAACAGATTCACAAATAAGGAAAGTTGAATGCTGTGATATATGCACAGACAGTGACTTAGTGATTACTGAGAGATGGGCAAGCATATATCAGAACAGTATACAGATATTTGAAAGGTGTAAATACCAAGTATTCTTTAATGTGGTATGCAGTTGGATAGCTAGGAGTAAAAGAATGAAATTAAGAAAGAATTTAGTCACATAGTATTAGAGTATGAAATAGTCCCACAGGAGGAATGATGGAAGCTCTGTTACTTGGGACTTTTAAAGCTAAATTGTCAACTAGAAAAGGTAACATGGGGAACATATCTGCACTGGGAAGGGGAGAAGCTTCAAAACAAAATTCAGATAATTTCCATGATTCTAAAACTTTGTTTTGCATTGTAATCAGTCCCATGGACCTAGGAAAGTGGAAATGAAAAGCAAGCTATTATGAGAAAAAAAATCATTTTGAAAGCAGTTAGAAATGACTCCTTCCTCCTACATAGAAGACAGCACAGTGGATAGAATTGTCTGCTGTGACAAGAGGGTGGAAGGTGTTGCTGCTCCTTTAACCCTGGAGTGTGTGGGCAGAATGCACTTCCTTTCTAAACTGTCAGCTCCCAAACTAAGTCTCAAGTAATATCAACCACACTGAAGTTGCAAAATGAGAAGACCATTTTATTGTTGGCTCTTATTTTCAAGTGCTTAAAGAGTCATGCTTTAATGTGAAGTAGAGATACCAGCTGCACCAGACTCTGGTCTTTATAAAAAAGTTACAAGCATAGTGTGTACATCTGAAAACAGTTATGATTCCATTTTCTGTGTACCACGTTTCTAGGGTGTGCCAGTTTTTGGCTGCCATTTTGTAAGGCAGAGCTAATGAAACATGATGTGTTATGGAGATGTATCTTGTGCTGCCCTCACATGAAGACTGTGTTTTGTTTTCTCTCATAATCTAAGATGGAGGTTATTTAGATCTGAAAGTGTCCAGTGACTCCTCCCACATATACAGAAGTAGAATATCAGGTGCTCACCCTTAAGTAGGAACTAGCACTTTTAACATATATGCAGTTATCCCCTCATTAAAGTGTCCACTGAGCACATACAAGCCAAATGGATGTACTTCCAGGTGGTATTGAAAAGTTGCTTTGCTTTTATTGAAAAGAGACAATCAATAGAATATGTTTGCCCAAACTGGGTTTAGGCTGGGGTCAGCTCCAGAAGGAATAAAAAGCAAAATCTAGTTCACTTTTAGGCCCTCTCTTTGCTCATGGAGATCTGGCCTTCTCTCCTATTTGCACAGTGATAAGACAGTCTGTTAATTGAGCCTTTCCTTCCCAAGGTAAGGCCCTCCTCTCACCAGTTAGCTGTAGTCACTATGCCTGGGAAACCAGGGCCCTGGAAAGAGGAACAAACGCTCCTATAGTCAGAACAGCCACCTTAGAGTCCTGCCCCCCTCCTTTTATAACCCGTTTCCTCCTGCTTACAAAACACCACGTGGAGACGCCTTCCTCTGTGTTTGACATGGCTGGCCGGTATTGTGGGGAAGGGGCGATTTAAGTCTCTGTCCCCGAGATGGACAATGGACCCTTTTCTGGTGCCTCTCAGTGCACACTTGTCCAGTCCATCAAAACTTTTTTGAAGAAATCTAGTGAGACATGTAACTAAATTCTACCTAATTCACAGACTCATTCTGAGCATGGTCCCTCCAGAACGTTCCTTTAAACTGTGTTACACAAAACAGGCACACGACTGCATGTACAAAGGGAGCACCAAGCACCAATAAACACAGCTGCACTGATTTCACAGACTGTACTTTCAGCAGCATGATCCAATGCAATAGGCATATGCCGTGTACTGCATTTTGTGGGACACCCGCCATTTGGGTGGGATTTGAGGTCATGTCTGACCAACTCAGTTCCCCCTTCCAATAGTACGCACTTGTTCTTCCTTATTCCTCTATGCTCCACTACTCACAGTCCAGCTGTTCTGCCTCCCCGTGCCAGGGCCACACTCTGCTGCTTCCCACTAACTGGCTTCCCCCTTTAGGTTTGTCAAGCTTCTTTAGCTACCTACTTCTGGCTCTATTGGCTCCCACCTCTGAGTCTACCTAAACCCTTTGGCCATTCCTTCCCTGCCAGCCCCTGGCCAAATCTTCAAACCTCCTCTGTATTCTCTGCTCCTGATAACTGGGACTGGACTTGGTCTGCTCTGTTCTCTACTGAGGATGCTGGAAGATACAGCGCAGGTTGGGAAGAAGAGGAGCAATTGGAAGGGAAGGGTCACTATTGCAGGCAGATGTGGATTACGGTATTGTAGGGCCCTGGGCCAGAGCAAGTGGGGACCCCTCCCCACCCTTTCTACCTGCAGTCTCCCCCACCCCCGGCACTCCTGCCAGAGAAAAGGGGTCAGGACGCAGGGGCTTGCCCCACTCCACCCACATGGAGTTCCTGCTGGGGAGCAGGTCAGGGTGTGGGTGTTGTGCCCATTTCTCCAGGGCCCCCCAATTGACCAGGACCCTTGGGCACGGGCCCCATTGGTCCAGTGGTTATTCCACCACTGACTGTAGGTAACAACAGTGACTAAGGAGGAAGGGGAACAGATTAAGACATGAGGTAACTGGAAAATGATGGTGAACTGGAGGAAAATGTGGTTGAATTCTAGGGGTGGTAATAAAGGAAAAATAATGTCCCTTTATGTCAGGGACCTTGGCCTGTGGAGTGTGGGCTCTCTCCCACATTATAGAGAAGAGATATGTATACGTGACCAGCTTTCAGATGACAGTACTCTCCATGCCTGTTGGAGTGGGTGATCAACATTTTCCACTGATTCTTAAAAAAAACAAAGAGAGAGAGAGAGAGAGAGAAAGAGAATCAAATGTAGATCAGTTGCATTGATACAAAAATATGGATGAATATTCAAATGCAGGAGTTGTGTTTCTCCAGTCCATCTGCCTTAACTTGACTACAGTGTGCTATTCACCTATCAAATTACACAAACACTCCTAATCACAGGAAAACTGCAGCTGTCTTTAAACACAGCAGGGCTACTGCAAAAAGCATGATGTGTGCATGTAAGCACGCTATAGATATATGCAGTGTTGTTGTAGCTGTGTTGGGCCCAGGATATTAGAGAGAGAAGGTCGGTGAGGTAATATCTTTTACCGAACCAACTTCTGTTTTCCAGCTTACACAGAGCTCTTCTTCAGATCTGGGAAATGTACTCAGGGTTCACAGCAAGGGAGAACAGACTGGATAGTTTAAGTGGTTAACTCATATTTCAAGGGACCATTTAAGGTGAAGTGGCCTGTTAACACCCCTCCAGTCATAGGGGGAAAATGAAATGAGGGGAGGCACATGTGGGTCCTCCTCCTCAAAGGAGACCTGCACACCACTTTCAAAAGGCGAGCCTGGGTGCTTAAATTCATAACTTTCCTAGCCCCTAAGGCCTTGTCTACACTACCAAGTTTTGTTGCCCAAACTGCCTTTTGTCAACCCAAACCGTTAGTTCATACACACTGAGGTAAATTTTGTTGGGGAAAATGCCCAGTTTTGGTGACAAAACACATCCATCCTCATGAGAGATTTATGTCTTTTTCCTTTACATTTTTGTTGACAAAGTGCCAGTGTAGACACCATGCTTGATTTCATACTTCCAGGAGGTATCCCACATTGTCCATCCTGACCTTTCTACTCAGCAGTTTGAACTCCACTGTCCTGAATCCAGGTAACAACTATCCAGCCCTCCCTCTTAGAAGCCTCAGAATTTTTGAAATTCCATGGTGACTATGGTGGTTTATCACAGTAAACGCTCTCCCACTGTTGAATCTGATCAGTATATGGGGAGAGAAGGCTGTGCAGTCCCACCTGTGCTTGAGCTGTGGGAACTGAAATACCTACGGGCAGATTTCTCAAGGATTGTATGAAAAGGACTATGATCGGGACTCACTGCAGTGCAGAGCAAAGATAAAGGAGCTGAGGCAGGTGTACCATAAGGCAAGGGAGGCAAAACATAGATTAGGTGCTTCACCCAAGACCTGCCAGTTCTATAAGAAGCTGGATGCTATCCTCAGTCACAACCCCACCTCCATCGCCAAGAGCCCCGTGGATACTTTGGAGGGCACAGAGGTGGCAGAGAGAGGACCTAACCCAGAGGACTCTGTTACTGATGAAGAGGTGGAGTTAGACAAGAATGTGTAGCTCCCGGTGGGACCGCCCAGAGGAACATGCAGTCAGGAACTGTTCTCCACTACAGAGCTGTCTAGCCAGTTTGAGCAGTTGTTCGCCAGTGAGCAAGAAACAGGAGATGAGACACCTGGCTTGTGTAGTGTAGAGGTGGGTTGAGGTCATAGAAATGTGGGAGGCTGGCTATGTTTCTCTGAGTTGGACATTTCTCTGTTCAGCTCAGGGGTCTCCAACTGAGCCTGAGAAGGAGCCAAAATTTACCAATGTACATTTCCAAAGAGCCACAGTCATACGTCAGCAGCCCCCCATCAGCTCCCCAATGCTCCCAGCACCTCCCGCCTAGGGGCGGCCGCATCGATCAGTGCCTCCCCATCCCTCCTGATCAGTTGTTTCGTAGTGTGCAGGAGGCTCAGAGGGGGAGAGGAGGAGTGAGGGCATAGAAGGCTTAGGAAAAGAGGTGGAGTGAGGGCAGAGTCAGAGATTGAGCAGTGAATGCCCCAATCACACTGAAAAGTTGGTGCCTGTATCTCCAGCCCTGGAGTTGGTGCCAATACAAAGAGCCACATATTAACTTCTGAAGAGCAGCAGGCTGGCCATTCTTGGTGTAACTAATCAGTATGGTGGCACAGAGTGTTGATGCACACTGAGATCTCACAAGAATCTTCCAGAGATAACTCCAGGAAAGTTTCCTGGAGGTACTTGGTAATCCTCTGCTGAAATTTCTATGGCAGAGCAGCTTTGTTCCTTCCCCCATTGTAGGAAAATTTCCCATGCCATTCGGTAATCACCTGTGCGGGGTCCAAAGTGGCACATAGGTGAGCAGCATAGGGAGCAGGGCAGAAGCCACAAGCATGGAGCAGATATACTTTTGTTTCCCTGCTTACCTTTAGCAGTGAGATGTCTGTGAGAATTACCCCCGTCTGTGGAAAAGTATGGGAGAATTTTGGTATTTGTTCCCTAGAATGCTGCACTATGACCCTTGCAAAGAATGTGTGCTCTTTCCCCCAAGTGGAGCGCCTCTCCCCACCCACCTCCGCCAACACTCACCATGCTTTGGGTGTTTGCAAAGATGTGTGCCTGGCTAGAGTCAGTGAAAAAGCGATGGCAATATTGCAAAAGTTGTATTTAACAGAAATGTTTCAAAGCCGCGTGTGAAATAAACAAACAATCCCACTTCTATGCATTGTTCCCCGTGCTTCACCAGATATGGCCTTCAGAAGCACCTCATGTACTCCAGATGGGGGGTCTCTGCCAGATAAGAAAGCACCCAAGATGCAGAAAAGATGATATTATTCCTGGAGTTTCTGCAGTGCTTCAGTGCAGAAAAAAGCAAATGCAAGGAGTGCTGGGAAGCCAAACGGCAGGAGAGAAAAGAGAATCACACATTTGTTAAGGACACAACAGAGTGGATGATTAACGTAATGGAGGAGCAAATGCTGAAGTCCATAATAATGCTGCAGACTGAGCAGATAAGTACTCGATGTCCACTGCAGCACATTCAGAATGTTTTTCCATGTCCCCCTCCCCGAACTCCACCTGCATATTCCTTTCCACTTTCTGGGACTTCTCGGTTTCCCCTTCACTCACTCCCTCAGACAACTTTCACAACTGGATCTAGGTCCAGTTATCATTGTGAAAGTCTGCTCTTCCCTGGTTCCTCCTTTCCCACCAAACATCTGTGTGTGCTGTTTCTTGTGCAATAAAAGCAAAGTTTTACAATGGTAAATCATCTTTATTTTTTTTCTACAAGGTGAGATTGCAGGCACTGCCAATACATTCACAGGCATTTCAATCACTTTATTACAGGAATATAAGGCCCCAAATGTCATCATTGCCCCCTAGGAAAACTACAGGTCACAGAACGTTGAAGCAACTCTGAAGACATATACGTTACTGGTGCTCATTGTCAAAGTGCTGCCTCAAAGCCTCTCAGATTCGAATAGCACCTCTCTCGGCTCCTCTGACAGCCCTGGTATCTGGCTGCTCAAAATCAGTGGGCAAGTGATCTGCCTCAGCACTCCGTCCCTGAGCAAACCTGCCACCTTTAGAGAGTATGCAACATAAGGCATACAGCTCTGACCATATGGATATTATCCTCAGTGAGGTCCAACCAGCCATAAAGGCATCACCAACACACCTTTAATCTGCCAAAGGCACATTCGACTGCCATCCAGCACCTACTGAGCCTGCCGAACTGCTCCTTACTGCGGTCCAGGTGTCCTGTGTAAGGTTTCATGAGCCACGGCTGTAACGGGTACACAGGGTCCCCAATGATCACTATGGGCATTTCAACGTCCCTCACCGTAATCTTTTGGTTAGGAAAGTAAGTTCCCACTTCCAGCTTTCTGCTCAGGCCGGTGCATCATGCACCTTCTCAGACCACCCTGCGTGATGTCAGTGAAATACTCATGGTGATCTGCCAGCGCCTGTAACAGCATGGAGAAGTATTCCTTCCTATTGATGTAGTCTGTTGCAAGGTGGTCTGGTGTCAAAATTGGAATATGTGTGCCATCTATCACCCCTCCACAGTAAAGAAACCCATTTCTGCAAAGCCGTCCACTATTTGATGCACATTTCCCAGAGTCACAGCCCTTCGTAGCAGGATGTGATTTATTGCCTTTCACACTTGCATTAATGCAACCCCAATGATTAACTTCCCCACTCCAAATTGATTCACAACCAACTGGTATCAGTATGGAGTCACCAGCTTTCACACGGAAATTGACACATGCTTCTCTACCAAGAAGGCAGCTCTCATTCTAGTGTCCTTGCACCATGCGCACACACACCCTGCAAACAGTTCCAAGAAGGTGGCTGTCCGCATCTTAAAGTTCTGTAGCCACTGCTCATCATCCCACGACTGCATGACAATATGATACCACCATTCAGTGCTTGTTTCCTGAGTCCAAAAGTGATGGTCTATCCTATGCAGCTGTTCCATGAATGCCAATCTAAAGTTGCTCCTATCCATATCACACAGAATGTCGGGCACCTGCAAGTCTTCCTCAATTAGGAACTTCACGATTCATTGAACTGCCAGCCGTGATGTCTTCATTGCACTTAACAGAGCATAGGAGAGCAGTGCAGGATCCATCCCTTCTCACAAAGATGCCAGGGAGCACAGCAAAGGAGAGACAGTGAAAAAATACCACAAAAGAAAGCTGGAAGCCTATGGAAAGCAATGCATTATGGGACATTGAGTCCAATCCCAAGATGTGCTGCTATGTGCTCCACCTTCTCACAACACATAACGACAGAAGATGTCGACTTGGACTGTGGGATAGGTACCCACAGTGCATTGATCACACTGTTGATGATGGTGCCCCCAATGTGGATGTGATCTGCTAACAGAAGGAACAAGTGTGAACATGAAATTGTGATTATTATTATTATGTCAACTTTTGGGTGCCGACACCACTTTTGTCAATACAAATTGGTAGTGTAAGCATAGCCTAAAAATCAGGGACTGAACAAAGACACTGGATTTATGGTTTATTACAACAAGTTGTAATCCACTAACAACATTCCCAGCAGCTACCTCCCCTTCTTTCTTTCCCAGACCTGAAGAAGAGCTCTGCGTAACCTAGAAAAATTGTCTCTCTCCCCAACAGACGTTGGTCCAACAAAAGGTATTACCTCACCCACCTTGTCTCTGCATACTATGGAGTTATAGTAACACCTTACTCTAATGCGAGATGTCATCATAGTCCATATTTTCTCTTGATCACGGGATCCATCAAACAAATAAAGAATAATTAATAATCAGTGCCATACAGTATCTATATTAATGACCTCTGAAACAGGGCTAAAAGCTACAAGGGCTGTACATCACACTGGAAACATGAGAAACACTCCTTTTTAGTGGTATGGAGCTACTATTTCTAACCTAGAAAGTCCATAAACTATTAAACTTTATCCCTAACTCAGAACCAGAACTGAATATAATTTTAGGGGTGGAAGGACAATTCCATGTTAGGTTTGAGGGGAGGGACGACAGAAGAAATATTGTCATATTCTCTTTTTTAATTTTAAATGTTTGAAGCTGCTAGAAGTTTGAAAGCAGTCGCGGCAGAAGTGAATTAATGGGCAGCGTGCAGGTAAACTAGTCAAAAGTTCATAATAGATGCAATTTATATTATCTGGTTTTTTACATGTTTTTCTCATTTATCTGATGGTTCTATAGTTTAGAATTTATCATCACTAGATCCAATGACAAATGGGGAGGTGGAATAGTGAAAATGTAATCAAAGTGTTTTGGGGGGATGAAGTGTTGGATGTATATGTGTTTTTTTAAACCTAAATTTAGAATTTTGAAGTATCACCTAGCCAAAATCTCCAACCTATATACGGGATATTGTGCAGGTGCTGGCTGTGGCTCCATCGTTAAATTTGAGTTCCTCCATAGTTAAGTATGAGGTTAGTGCTAATGCAAAACCTTAGCACTAACCTCATACTTTCCCCATGTAAGACATCCTGTACATACCTTCTGCCAAATAACATCGGCAAATACATGAGAATGTTGCACAGACATTGCTAAAAGTTTACATAAGGGTGGCAGCTAGAGGAATCTGTTGTGTTCATTATATTATTTTTATATGTTAGCAGTGTAAGGGAGAGTTTCAGTATCAGGAATCAATATCACGTATGAGGCTCTGATGTACATTAAAGGTAGTTTTCTTAACTAGGCATTTTCTTGGTTTTCAGGGACTGCACAAGCTAGATTCGCAAGTAATCAAATTTAATTCAAAACCAGCAGCCTTTTTGGTGGTGGGAATACAGAAGCCCATGCGCTGGCCAATGTACCAGTCTATCTATATGTAGATATCATAAACAAACACTCTCCCCAGTTTAAATACTGGTAAGCAGGGCTCATAGGGATTACAATTGCACACAGTAAGCAGAATACTTTAATCTTGTTGCTGTGCTTCCTTGTTTACTTATTTAGGCTCAAATAAAGGAAGTGGTGAGGCTGAATAGCTGACAAGTTTTCTGAGAAGAGACCATTTTGTACTCAGAGGAAGCAGTTGCTCTCTTGGATATCCTTGCACCATAACTCAGAAATAAAAAGCAAAAAGGTTTAACAAAAGATCTGGGTATTTCTTAGGCAAGTGGATTATTGAATTTGCTGCAGGTAGCCAGAGGCAGGAAATCTATGGCTGCCTGTCTCATTAATACTACTGGCATGAAAATTCTGTAACTGCTTAGGAAAAAAGAGCTGAAATGGATTTACAAAACATTCCCTATCGCTCAGTGGTGGTCGCTTGGAGCCCAGATGACCTGGCAGACTACTTCAAGAAAGTAAGTTTCACTGCGTTTTATCCTAATATGGTGGAGTAGCAAGTCACTGTGACACTTCTGGGCTAAAAAAGGAATATTCTTTTATACTAAAAGCAGAATTTGTTGCATAAATAATATCAAATGATGTTTTTGAATAATCACAGCAGATGCCACTTCAGAAAGGGATTATACCTACCTGAAGCCCTTTACAAATCCTGAAAAATGTATTCTAAATCAATAGCAAGAGAAAGTGATGGCTTCTCAGAAAAATCATATAATCTTTGGTATCAATGTCTTGCTGATGTAACATTCGGTTTGGATCTGCAAAGGTTAAGGATGCTAAATCTATTTTTTAAAGTAGAAAAGCATGATATGCACGTCTCGTAAGTGAGAATTCCTGTGACTTTCAAAATTAAAGAACCTTACTAATCAATTTGCACACATGATCTCTGATCTGAACTGAATTGGTTTCCTAATTAGTGTTACAAAGGCTGGTTATATTTCAGGGCTTGGTTTAGAATCCACAGTACCTTGTCTTTAATAGAAGGGAAAAACATTCTCAATCTACAGATCACCTCAGAAACGCCAATCTTTTGAACAAGGCTGTCCGAGCAAAGGGGCTACAGAAACTTACTTAGGCAGACTCACAAAAGGGTTCTTCAGCCTCTGGCCTAGAGTTTTCAAAAGGGAGCTAGGTGCTCAGATTCAATGAGCGTTGGGTGCTTAAATCCGAGTGCTTGACTGCCACACCAAGGCTTCTGAAGTGAGGTAATGAACTAAGCTCCCATGCTAGCCCGAAAATGAGGCCTGAATGATTTCTTTATCTGAGCTCACACAAACAGTGCCCAAGACTTCCTTGGGACCTTCCATATAGGTGAAGGCATCATATGTGCCTAAGGAAAATTACTCTAGATAAAGCAGAGGGCTAGATAGAGGGAGAGAAATGATAGACATTCTTTCCTCCAGAATAAATACAATATATAGAATATTATCCCTCCTCCAGCTCATAGCCGAATGATCATGTTGATAGCTTGTCTTTGAAATTAAAAGCATTTGCCAATAATAATATAAAGTGATAATAATTCTTTGGGAGGGGCAGATTTAAACAACAACAAAGAAAGATCCTGCTACCCACCGCCTCGGGATCCCAACTGACCTTCTTCCCCATCCTCCCCATCTCATTTCCTCATCTCTTCTCCCCTGCTTAGGAAGTCAATGTTTCATCAGGTTTCCTACATGTCCCCTTCACCTGCTATAGCTTTTACCTTAATTCACGAGCCTGGATATTGCTAGGACTTTCAGACCTTTTGATACCACTTCACCCCAATGAGCTCTTAACTTTCATTTTGCAGAACGGAGGATTTTACATACTGGAGGGGAGGATGACAAATTTTTTAAATATAGACAAAGTTCAGTGTTGATTTACCCCTGAACCTCACTGATGCTAGGAAAACTCCAAAGGGTGTCTGTCAGTGTTGAGTTTGGTCCATTTTAACCTTAGATTAAATCTTAGATTAGATTTAATCTTAAATCTAATCACTTGTATATACTTTTTTCCATAATTTCCTCCGGTTTTTAAATAATCAGCAATACTTCCCTATGTTTCCATTCTGGGTATAGAGCATGTTAACAAATTCCAAAACCTGCATTACAGTCTGGAAATTTAAACTCAAAAGGTTTGCTAAGGCTTTCAATCTATTCCAGCAAACCAGTATCAAGTGGATATGGGACTAATGTCAAAGAAACCTAGGCCAGTTTATTGTTTGGCATTGAAATCATGCAAAATTCATGGTTTCAATAGCTTTCACTGTGTTTCGTTTGTGGGAGTTGGGACAAGTTCAAAACCAAAATGCAAAGTGAAGTCAATGGGTAGCAAAGGTGCACAGATCAAAACCAAAGCAAACGTCTGCCGGATTGCCTGAGAAGTGAAACCACCAACTTTGCAGTACTCTAGTTCCAACTGTTTTGCTCCTGCTTAGCTGTGGCTGTGTAGTAGAATGAAACCAAGATCTTGAGATATCTTAAATGAGACAGATCTTATCATTATTGAGAACTATATTATTTAAATCCAAGTTCAGCAGATTAATAAGGAAAACACCTTTTTTAACTGGTGCACTGGGTTCTATATCATCATTAACTGGAAACTACCTAGTGGAGTGAAATGAGTTCTTGGTATTAGTTACTGATCAGTTTATGCTCTGAGGGGCAAAGAATGGTAGGATATATATATCTTTCATTTTTATATGGCCACCCATGACTGTAGTATTGGAGAATCTCACTCTCTGTAACCTATTAATCCTCAGCACTCCTGGAAGGTAGGGAATTGTCATTCCATTTATCAGATGGAGAACTGAGGTAGAGGATCTTGCCCAAAATCACACAGAAACTCTGAGCATGGATCTGAATCCAAGTATCTCAAATCCTATGCCCTCATCACTGGATGCTCCTCTCTTTCATTAGCCCTCACAGTTTGTATCATATAGAGCAGGGATAGGCAAACTTTTTGGCCCAAGAGCCACACTGAGGTTCAAAATTGTGCGGAGGACCGGGTAAGGAAGGCTGTGCCTCCCTAAACAGCCTGGCCCCACCCCTATCTGACTCTCACCCACTTCCCGCCCCTGACTGGCCCCCTCAGAGCTCCCGTCCCATCTATCCCTCCCCACCCCGCTCCTTGTCCCCTGATCGTCCCCTCCCAAGACCCCCCCACCTAACCACCACAACCTGGTACCCCGGCCCGGGAGCGTGGGACCCCACGGCTTGCCACGCTCAGCCCAACCCTGATCCGGGAGCGCGGGGCCCCACAGCTCACTGTGCTCAGTCTGGCCCCCGGCCCAGGAGTGCAGGGCCCCATGGCTCACCGCACTTGGCCCGGCTACCAGCCTGGGAGCGTGGGAGCGCAGGGCCCCGCAGCTCCCTGCACTTGGCCCAGTCCCCGGCCTGGGAGCACAGGCCTTGTGGCTCGCCATGCTCCGCCCGGCGCCCCGGGCCAGGAGTGCGGAGCCACTGGCACTGCTCCCCCAGCCCGAGCTTGCAGGCTTGATAAAAAGGACTATGGACCACATATGGCCCACGGGCCATAGTTTGCCCACCCCTGATATAGAGTGTAATTCAGGATGCTATTTGTTATACTTGAATCTTACTCATATTTACTTCAAAATATCCTGCATCAATGAGTTCCAAAAGTTAAAATCCACATTTTCAAAAATGGCCCCCTAATTTTCTCTACCATAACTGAGATACCATGGGGAGGATTTTCAAATGCAATAAGCAACCCCAAATCCAGATAAAATCACTTCCTAAAATGACACCACGGAGTGTAAGTCAACACAGAGAGATTCAGGTCCCCTGACTCCATAACTCTCTACCATATTTAAAGCTTTTGATCGATAGGTCTATTAAATTAAAAGACTTTCCCCAAAACATCCTGTGTTCAGAAGGAAATGATAAAAGGCCACAATTCACAATTCATTTCTCAGACTTTGAGAAAAAGGAAGAAAATTCACAATTGTAAATTTCTGAATTCATTTAAAACCGGAAAATAGGATTTTCAGCCATTGGTAAAAACATAAGGAAAACCAACTTAGGTCCAGGTCATACAAAATGCTTCCTCTCAGATGTAGCACTTACTGCCATGAGCCGTCTCATTGTAGCCAGTGTCATGGTAGTAAGTATTCTGTCAGGAAGGAATTATTTGTAGACTTGGGTCCTTCCTTTGCATAAAGTCTTTAATACAGTCTGAATGCCAGAATGCTTTCCAGAGTTAGGGTCCATTCCTGCAAATATATGAGTAATTGGAGCCTGCTCATGCAAGTAAAGTTTCTCATATGCATAAGTGTTTTCAAGATCAGCCCTTAAAACAATACATAGTTACATGCTTAGATCATGTTCCCTGTTCCGGAGCTGTAAAAAGATGACACAATGCTCCTTGGGGAATTTCCCCAGTGCAGGAGTGTTTTCCTAGCAGCATGGGGCAGAATAAGTGCCTATGGAAAGCAGACAACTTCAGCAGTGTTACTATAGTCCACCAAGCCCCCAGCCAAACCATGACTTGGAGTGCACAAAGGCAGCAAAAAGTCACTTTTGTGTTCCCTCAGCCTGAGCTTTGGACTTTATTCAAAGTCCACTGAAGTCAATGGAAAGCCTCCTGTCTTCTGTAACTAAAACTGAGCATTAATTCTTTGGACATGTAAAATCTACCGCTGTTCTCTCACATTATCTGAAGTATGTTCAAGCACAAAGTTTAAGGAGCTCTCTGTAAACATCCGCAAAGGCACTACATTCTCCTCTTTCAAATCTTGCCTCAAACGCTCCGCTGCCAAGATGCCTACAAAGCACTCAAGCCTATTGGCAGCTGCAACCACTGCTGATTGTGATCGTAATCCTCTGTGAGCTTGTCCCCTTGTCTGTTGGGTTAACCTGGAGTCTCCTGTTTTGCATTTAATTTGCACGCTCTTTGAGACAAAGGCAGCATTTTCATTGTGTGCGTGGATGCAAGTGACACAATAGCATCCCATTTCAGGTGGGCCCTGAGATAACCCCTTATTGCCAATAAGGTTAATAATTAAGAGAAGAAAGTTAACAGATCATATACAAAGTTACAGTTATGCCATTTTAGCCTAGAGGAGACGTGTTAGCTGTAACAATGCTGAATGTCTAGTAGCTATGAGCAGGACACCCTTTTTCTATACTCCTTAGCTTTGAACATATTGAGCCATACTAATCCAAGATACCTGCAGTTTGACACTGCAGTGTCAAGCTCATCTAGTTCCCAAAGCTTTTGTTGGACAAGGTGATTGGGGGGAACTTGTTCAGTTTCTTTTCAGGGAAGGGCTGGATTTTCTTTTCAGGAGTGGTGGATTTTTTTAAAATGTGTGCAGGGATTGTCGGATGGGGCCTTTTCATAAATTTCTGAAGAAGAATAAATCAGTATATAAATTAGGGGGTAAGTGTGCTGGACTTAGTAAGGGGCAGCCTAGATCTGCACCATGTAAGCGGAAGCAGCAGAGGACAGGGGCTGCAATTCTGCCTGGCCCTGATGGGCTTTGTCTTGATTAGGACACAAATACAGCTAATACATTCTAGCCAAAATCTCTAGACAAGGCCGTGCAGACTTCAAGATGTACTAAGTTGCTTTGGGACTGAAGCATGTGCTTAAAGCTAAGCTTGTGCATTAGTGCTTTGCTGAATTGAAGCCTTAAACCACTCTTACATTTAACCATGTGTGTGACAACAATCTTTTTCTCTCCATTCACAGTTAAAGTATAAGGACTGTGAAAAAGTCGTCAGAAAACACGGCATAAGTGGACAAAGGTTTCTGGTAAGCACGGCAATAAAATTCTATATTCACAATACAATTGTCTCTTGGCTTCCCCTTGGGTTTGCAATTAAGGATATTCCTTGTGTTCTTTGTGCCTTTACACAATTGTTTAAGTATCAAGGCCCAGATATTCAAAGAGTCATTTAGGCACTTAACTCTTATGGAAATAAATGGGAGTAAGATGCCAACATATTCTTAAAGGATGTGGACTTAAGATCTACATCCTTGTTTTACACCAAATATCCTTGTTTTAAAATATGGACACTGAACACCAGGATCCCTCTGGCTGCATTTAGCTTGAATACATTTTACATTATTTTTTAAACAGAAAGTGGAGGTTCACAGTAGCAATGTTTGCTTGTATTTTTTTTTTGATCATTTATAGGAAATGCTCGTTTTTCATGCATTAGCAATAACCTACAGCTTGTCAGATTTCCCCACCTACCTTCACAGAGCAATGCAACCCACTTGCCTGTAAAAGCCAACCCTCTGCTAGAGATTATTTATGCCAAGTGCTGCCATTTTAAGCTCCTATGGATAAAAAATTATTGTTTTCTGAAACTGTATGTATAATCAATGGTATTTAAAAATCACCACAACTAACAGGCCAGATTCACCAGGTGCATAAATGCAGTGTGGCTGCACTGAAAATTAGTAGATATTGTTGAATTTACCCCTGCAGTACATCTGGTTCAACAAACCGATATTTCTCATTTATATAGCTGCCATTATCTGGTCTTAATTCCACATTGACAGCATGTAGGTTGACATTATTATTTTGATAAAAAAATCATAATGATCTTTAAAACTCAACTTGGAAATGATCTTAAAGCATGGCCTGCTCATCTTAGATGGAAAAGAGCACAGCACTCACAAATTACAGTGGGTCTTTGCAAATGAACCTTGAAGCAGAGACTAATTTTGTCCTTTGAATGTTTGCATAATCTCACACACAGATCCTGCTGGTAGTCAGGATTCGGGTCCCAGTTTTTAGCCAGGAGAAACAGACTTTTATCCATGTACTGTGACTGTAAAAGAGAGAGTGGCATTAGAGAGTTATGCCTTTTCCTCAAGCAACACAATCTACCTAGGTCTTTCCACTTTTGACAATCTGATCCCATCATAAACATAAGAATTATCTGGATGAGATCTGCACTCTCTAGAAATGGCAGAATCCTAATGTGTCAGTCATTAAATAAGGGGGCTGTTCTCAGTCCCCTAAATGCATACATTATTTCAAATTTCAGAGATAGACAGATCTGGTGGTAGGATCTAGCTCTTATTAAAAACCTTGTCGCAGAAAAAAAAATGTACACTCTATGTGGGGTATTGAACATTAGTACAAGATTGGTGTTCTAGGGAAATGTACCTTAAATTATGTATATTAGAGGCCCCAACATGATAATCGTCATACAAAAACTTAGCGACAGCCCCACCACAAAGAGTTTATAATCTAAGCAGACAAGACAGACAAAGGATGAGAAAGGAAACTAAGGCACAGAGAAGGGAAGTGACTTACCCAAAGCAAGTCAGTGATAGAGCCAGGAACAGAGCTGTCTCCTGAAACTCACTTAGTGCCTTATACCTTGTACCACACAGAGATTGATTCATCTAATAATTACTCATTGTCATTAACTGGAATTACAGAGTCCTGTAAATCAGTGTGAGGATGTATATATATGTACACAAAGTAATAAACTGACTACAATTAGAGCTAGTTGAAAAAAGGGGAAATAATTTCACAATTTTTCACTCTGAAATTTTTTCATTTTTTTCCTCAAACTTCTAATTATGAACCAGCTTTGTAATTATTCAAGAAGGGAAAAATTGCATACAAATTTCATTACAGTTCTTCCCAGCTTCTTGTTTTTTGTTTGTTTATTTTTGAAATGTCAAGTTTTGAAAATCCATCAATTTTTTGCGATTCAAAATATTTCTGCTAAAAATGAAGGAGTAGTCAACAGGATGCCACCTTCTGCTGTATAGAATGAAAACTGCTCTATTGTACATTATAGATCTTATATTGCTAACAACTAACAGATTCTTTTTCAGCTTAAGTACTAGGACTAGAGTTAGGCAGGAAATATTTTTAACTTCCTGTGAAAATTTTCAAGATTTCAAAGTGTTTTGTGTGCTTCATCAGAACAAAAACGGAGACCTTTCAAACTCTTTCATTAAACAGAAAAAATCCCCACCCAGAATAGGTAATAGCCTGATTGTTAGGGCATACACTTGCAATGTGGAAGATGCAAGGATTGTCTATATGATGCATTAATGCACTCCAACTTCAGTGTAAATTCTAATGCGTACCAGCATATCGTACACTAACTGTCAATGTGGAGCCTGCTGGTATGCACTAGTGCAAATTGATGTAATCTGGGACTATGTCAATGCATATTAGGGAACTTTTAGTGCACAACATACTGGTGCACACTAGAATTTACACCTGAGCTGGTATGCACTAACACACCATGTAGACGAGCTCCCAGGCTTAAATTCCTGCTCTGATTCATCTTCTAGGTGTGTGTCCTATCTACCAGGCTATTGCCTATTCTGGGGTGGATCTCTCAGTCTCTCCTGCTGAAGCTATTGCATTTTGTATAATTAACTCAATAGTCTAGTGGTTAGAATAATTAATATAGAATGCAAATGTCTTATAATGTCAAGAAAGGATAAGTCTATAAATTAGGAAACATGACTCTGGATCTGTCATGTAACATGGCATCATTTTTGCATCGCCGGGTTCTTTGTATGGCTACATGAGTGAATGTGAAACCTACAGACACTCACGGCTAGTAATGTCTGTTCCTCCAAATGTAATTTGGCAGCTTCTAGTGACTGGTTTGATATGGAAAGACAGATGCTATAAAGAGATTCTGGAATGCTAGGCACTCGCTTGGGCTTTGGAAGACATGTTCAAGCTGCTGCTCTGAATCAGAACTAGTCATTCCATCCTGGCCCTGAGAAGAGTTGTGTTGAATGAAAAACCATTTCCCTGCAACACTCCCAACCAGCTCTACTAGACACCTGTGTTTAAGAAAAGGAGGATCTGAGTTCTAGCTCTGCTAGCACTGTGAAGTCCTCAGTGATCATGGTGTGCAGCATAGTGCCATTTGTGAAGTACCTACGTGGCCAGGAATCTTTGACTCTTGCATTGTTTACCAAGTGCTTATGACACTGTAACAGTGCTGGTTCTGGCGGGACCCAACTGAGAGCTCCAAATCAGGACAAATTGCTTCAAGCAGGGCAGTTACAGCCTAAGGCTAGGATTTTTCCACCTCAAAGGCAAACCTAACCAGCCAAACAGAGAAGACTTTGGTTTTACCCCACTAGCTAACCACAAGTCACACAAGCAATTCCCTTCAACATTCCATTTTCCCAGTATCACCACCAGCAGCCAACCATTATGGGGATGTCTGGTTATGAAAACCAATACCCCAGTAAAAGAAAAATGTTCTCCGAATCCCAAAGGACCAATCCCCAGACCCAGATCAATATACAAATCAGATCTTACCCACAAATCAAGCTGTTGCCAATCCTTTAGAATCTAAAATCTAAAGGTTTATTCATAAGAGGAGAAAGATCTAGATGAGAGCTACAATTGGTTAAATGGAATCAATTACATACAGTAATTGCAAAGTTCTTGATTCAGGCTTGTAGCAGTGATAGAATAAACTGCAGGTTCAAATCAAGTCTCTGGAGTACATCCATAGCTGGGATGGGTTCTTCAGTCCTTTGTTCAGAGCTTCAGTTTGTAGAAAAGTCCCTCCAGAGGTAAGAAGCAGGATTGAAGACAAGATGGAGATGAGACATCAGCCTTTTATAGTCTTTTCCAGGTGTAAGAACATCTCTTTGTTCTAACCATGGAAAATTACAGCAAAATGGAGTTTGGAGTCACAAGATGTGTTTGCCTTCTCTCCATGGGTCAATTGTACAGCTGATGGTCCTTAATGGGCCATCAAGCAGGCCAGACAGAGCTGACATCAACTTGTATGGGATGTCTCCCAGAAGCATAGCACAAGTTTGAGATACAGACAGTATCGAGCCAATATTTGTAACTTCAACAACAAAAATGACACATGCATACAGACAGAATAATCATAATCAGCAAACCATAACCTGGTCTTAGACACCTTATATGACCTGCTTTACATAAGATTTGGTGCTACTACAGGACCTTGGTTGCAACAATGATCTATATGATCTCATATCACGTCAATAACATCACAGACACATAACCAGTTTAGAGTATTTTTCTGCAGATATGTCCTAGCAATTCAGTGGTTGATCTCTAGTCAAGCCAGTAGCTGCTGCTTCCTCATTTCTCCCAATATATATTTTTGTTTTTAACCTTTTGCCTACTTGGCAATTCTATACTAGAAAACATTCTGCTTACCACAGATGCAAAGCACAAGTATAACAATGGAGAAGAAATGACAAGGAAAACTCCAGCCTGCAGGGCAATGTGTACGAAATCAATTGCTTCTCTTTAGGGTAATTGTCTTTCTACATCTTACGAAAGTCATTAGAAACTGCCAAATTACATTTGGATAGCCAGATACTGTTCAGAATGAATGTTTGTGGGTTTCATGTTCACTCACAATGTGATACAAGCAACCTGACAATGAAAAAATGTCACCATCCCACTTAACAAATCCACTCCTTAGTTTGAGTAATGATTTTTACTCTGTTGATTACCTGCCTGGAAAAATCCTACAAAATACATTAGGGATTAAATCAATAGGATTCTTTAGAAATTAAAACTCTGTAGAATTTATTGGAGAGATGTTCTCCCTACATAATTTTTAAACCAAGCTATTGAATTTAACAAACAATCACATTCCTATAATAGAGTTCTTGGGGTTGGTTTAAATGTATTATTACATTTTATGATTCTATAAGACGTTTCCCTAAGAGAAATATATATTTTACATTTCACTAATGTTAGTTCTTCAGAGCCAAGGACACCTCTGGGAATAGCAGCCTGATTCTGGTCTAGGCTGAACAGTCTTCAATAGAATTGTTCACTCAGTTTAATTAGAGACCACTTATTGCTCATGATATGTGAGCCAGGAAGATCTCAGCCTGACTTTCAAGTTCCAAGTGAAGTTTTGAACCTGAAAGTATATGGAATCCCCTAATGACATTTTAAAGTTATTTACCATGTCCTTTTAAAAGCATATATAACATGAAGATCTTTCATTTCCCTCATATTGAGCCAAATTATGCCATTTAGACACTGGACCCTGTTGGGGGTAATGGGCACTTTGGGAAGATGCAACTACTTCTCTTGGTGCAGGAGGCCAGCTCCTTGGGGGAAAGGAAGTCATTGCCCCACTTCCTGTCTCCTCCCCTTGGCACAATTTAGTGGAGGGAGCTGTTTCCATGGCAGTCCTTGACTCTTGCAAGACTCCTCCTGCCCTCTCTCCCACCCCACCCCACACACATTTGAGCTAAGCCAGGAACAAGCTGGCACTGTAATTGTAAGCACATGAAAAAAAAGCCAAAAAACACCAGCCCATTTTCCAAAAAAAAAAAATTAAAAATCAACTAGTTTTGTGAAAATCATCATGAGCTTTTACCTTAAGCCCCTGCATATGTTAAAGTTTCCTTGTGTAACCCACACTATGCTGTCCCTTGTCATTATTACATCACGTTCAAGGAGTCCTCCAAACACATGATACCAGTAGTGCCCTTAGGACTGTGCTAAGCATGTTATCATGGCAGGTAACACATATATTTGTGTAAAATCTTCATTGAAAAACCATAGTGCATAGCTTGCTTGGCTTCAGAGTATGTTGCCAGCATAAGACTCCTGATCCAATCACGAAAACCAGGTCCCCGTTTAATGGTTTCATACTGACACTTTGTGAATTTCATAGTTTCACATGATTTTGCTGTGCAGCTTTGAGAAACTGGATGATTTCAAAGGAGTGCAGCTCGGAGTTTTTAAGTTGGTTCCAACCGAGGCTCATTGCAGAACAAAAGTTGTGAACGCAATGTGAATCAGAGAACTCTGGAGACCCAAAACCACAGGGCATTGCCCACTTCTGCCTCCCACAACCAGGAGCAGCTCTTTTCATTTAAACCCCCACACAGCTTTTGAAACGGCAACATTTTAAAAGAAAAAGTTGAGAAAAAAACCCACCTTTTTCTGAGGGCTCTCTGTGAGAAGCAGAGAGTTCATGTATCACCAGCCAAGTGTAATGGCCATGAGTGAAAACATCAGTAGATTCTATAAACTGCATTTGGAGTTCAAGTCTGTCATCAGGGTTAGATATCAAAGGGAGGCAGATCTCCACTTTCTGTGTGAATTGGTGAATAGAGATGGGATGTATTATCTCAAAGGATATTTCGGTTCTTTGGCACCATGGACATCAGAGATTTATTAACCAAGGGGCTAGATGATTCTAGCCCTAGGGCAACATTAAGTGAGAATCAAGATATAGCAATGCAGAGAGAGAGAGAGAGAGAGAGAGGGAGAGGGAGAGGGAGAGGGAGAGGGAGAAGAACTAAAGAGAATTTTTTTCATTAAAATGTGTGTCCTTTATTCTGATTTAAACGGGTTGTACATTTCCCTAGGGACGATGGGATGAGCTTTTGGGTCACTTGGTTATAGTCTGAAATGCATTCTTGTGTATGCTTGAAATTTTGCCTGTTTGCTCAATATAATTCCAGTAACTATGATAAGCTACAGGGAAAAGGCTGTTGTAGGAAAGGTTTTTATACATTGCCCCTAGGTGCAGCAGGTCAGTATTTTAAATCTCATTCCACAGTAACACAGAGGGTCAACTGAGCAGTAAAGTAAACTGCTCAATTGACCCTCTGTGTTATTGTGTTGTAATTGGGTCTGAGCAGAGACCCAATTACAACACAATATGGCATGGCACCTAAGCACACACCCAAGTTTAAGCATATATGTAGTGCCATTAACTTCACATTAGTGCTTACAGTTAGGCACATACTTAGCATTTTGTTGAATCGAATCCTAAATGCTGAACAGGGGCTTAGGTTTGTACCTATTCTTCATTATGTTTCTACTTATCTTGAAGTCCTGTTAATTATAATGTTTTGATACATGAAAGAATATCAAAGCTTCCTTATATCTCAAACTGTTACATGGACAATTTTGTAACATATACCATGTGTCTTTCTGTTGCAGAACATGTCTGAAAATGATATTCAGAAATTTCCCAAACTGAGTGTGCCGTAAGTAAATACAAACCAAATCTCATATTTCAAAATGGATGGTACGTTGAATGGGTTGGAGGTATAACTCCTGGACAAGCACAGGGCAAGTGGATGGCAAGGCCTGTAAAAAAAAAAAAAAAAAAAAATGATCTAGAGACCTGATGTTTGTGTTGTCTCAACAAAGGAAAGGACACATTCCTAGAGAAAAAACAAGGGAGGAAAACATGGCATATGCCATTATTGTGTGGAAAATAACCAGATAGAGACTAAAAAACCCAGTGGAGAAATATTCTGAAATCTTTAATTGGCCTCATCTTGCTCCTATTCAAGTTAATGACAGAACAAATTATTGACTTCAATGAGAGCAGTTAGGCCAATGCTGAGTGCTTTTGAAAGTACCACCTGCTGAGTATGATTTCATTGCTCAGTTGGATGGAAGACTTTCATCCCGAAGGAAAACATATGAAATATGTCAAATTGAACACATCTACTCTAGTTACTTTGTGAATGTTTTTCATCCTGCCCCATCATGTTTACATACCTATTAAAGATAAATCAGACTGAAGTATGGGACTTAAGACTGGAATAGCTTTCCTGTGCAGCTGTGGATAGATGGTTGGAAGGCATTTGAACCAATTTATATATCTTCCATTCATCATAGGAAGTTATTGATTAAAATTATATTTGCATTAAATTAACGCTGAATAGCAGTGAGATCTGCTCTTTTCAAGACTTCACCATGAAAGATAAAAATTTCTTTGCCTGTTCTGCAAGATACCCCTCATTATTTTGGTCCTGTGAAATAAATTGTTTTCAGTTATTTGATGATCTCTCCCCTTGTGCTCTGCTGATCTCCTAGGCTTGCATTCTTCTTGTTTTTTGTTTGTTTGTTTTCTATTTTAGGGTTTTGAGATTATTCTCTTTCAAATGCAATATCATAATGTTGGTCACTAAGAGTGATGAAAAAAATAGTGGAGATATATACAAACAGATATATTAGGGTCTTATGTGAGTGATATACATAGGCAACCTAGATATAGGAGTTATTGTTAGATCCTACTAAACTTTATTGATTTTGAAAAGATAAATTATGTTCATTGTATTTTCTTTGTCCACTTTACCTGTGGTAGAATGTGAGCAAACTTGTCTAGTATGATCACTTGCTGATTTTCACTAAAGACTTGAATCTGGCAACATTGGAAAAAGAGCGGTGAACACCAGTACTCAAGCTCAGAGAAATGAGTAAAGTAGATGATTGATTGAAAATAATAAATCCAAACAAAAAGTAACAAGATTCGTATTAGAAGGAGTGAAAGAAACGGAATATGGACAACAGACTTCAAAAAAAGCAGATTAACAACTTGGGGAAATGGCGGCTGAGGTCCCATTGGAAGAAGATCTCAGAATGGAAGGTGGTGGGGAAAGCCAGGAGTTTCTCAAAGAAGCAATATTAAAGACACAACATCTTGATCCTGATGCAAAGGAAAAACAGGAAGAACAGTAAAAGACCAGCATGGCTGCATCAAGAGTCTTTAATGATCTACCAATCAAAAAGGAATCCTACAAAAAGTGGAAACATGAAAAAATTACGGATGAGTAGGAAAGAATAACACAAAGCATGTAGGCACAAACTCAGGCTAAGGCACAAAATAAGTTACATCTGGCAAGGGACATAAAAGGCAATAAGTAGAGAAGCTTTTAATACATTAGCAGCAAGAGAAGGATGAAGGAAACTGCACATCCACTACGTAGCACAGAAAGAGAGCTAATAATGGACCATACCAAGAAGACTGAGGTGTTTAATACCTATTTTGCTTCAGTCTTCACTAAAAAGATTAATTGTCACCAAAAGCATAACACCATTAATGTTAAAGGGGTAGAAATTAATATTAGGGTTGAAAACAAATTGAGATAGATGTTTCAAGGCAGCAGGGCCTGATGAAAAGCTCTTTTGGGTACCAAAGGAACTATCTGAAGCAATTTTGGAATAATTGGTCATTATCTTTGAGAATTCCTAGAGGACAGATGTCCAGAGGATGGGAGTAGGGCAAACATAGTATCTATCTTTAACAAGGGGAACAAAGAAGACTCACAGAATTAATTATTAAATAATCAATTTGTAAGCACTTGGAGGATAACTGGGTGATAAGCAATAGCCAGCATGGATTTGTCAAGAACAAATCATACCAAGCAAACCTAATTTCTTTCTTTGACAGGGTTACTGGCCTAGTGGATAGGGGGATTCAGTTGAATTGATACATCTTGATTTTAGGAGGGACTGTATCAAAATCTTTACTAACATTTTCAAACTAGGGAAATGTGTTTTAAGGAAACTGCTATGAAGTGTGTGCACCACTAGCTGAAAAACCACATTCACACTGTTATCCGTGATTCACAATCAGACAGAGGTCTTATCTAGTGAGTTCCCAAAGGGGTCAGTCCTGTATACAGTACTATTCAATGTTTTCATTATGAGTTGGATAATGGAGTGGAGAGTATACTCATAACATTTGCTGATGACTCCAAGCTGGGAAGGATTGCAGGCATGTTGGAGGACATGATTAGAAATCAAAAGGACCTTGATAGATTGAGGAATTGGAAAAAACACAACTAGATGAAATTTAACAGAGAAGTGCAAAGTACTATACTTAGGGGGGAAAAAATTAAATGCACAGACACAAAAATGGGAAACAACTGGCTAGGCAGAAATACTGCAGAAAGTATCTAGGGGAATATAGTGGAGCAAAATTGAATATGAGCTAACAATGTGATACAGTTGCAAAAAAAAAAGGCAAATATCATTTGTGATGGATTAATAGGAGTGTTGTATGTAAAACAAGGGAGGTGGTTGTTCTGATGTACTTGGCACTGCTGAGGCCTCATCTGGTCACACAGGAAGTACAGGGCAGAGCAAGGAACTTAACTTGGTCTTCGTAGTTCCAGGCCAATGCCCTAACCAGTAGAGCAACCTACTTCCCCACCACACACTCTGACCTAATATTTACAAGCAAATTCCCCACTCATCAGTGTCAGTGAAAGGACACATTAGCACCAATGAGAGATGGCTCAAAGCAGCATGTGATCCTTCAGCCAAAGAAAGACAAGTAGAAATTAATTCCATTCCAAGAATGTTTTGACACTACGGAATGAGGTAGTTATTCCCCTATTCTAGAGAAAGGTGAGGTTTAGTATTGCCCATTTCTTCAATCATCATCTCAAGGAGCAAGGGGAGCAAGACCACAATGAAATGTAAGTCTAGGATTTCTGTATAAAATATAGTGTTGTGCAGGTGATTTAAGTAATCCACCATGTATTTAGAGAGAGGGGGGAACTTTTTGGCAGCATTTAGAATATGTTGCCATTTATAATGCAGCAATTTCATCTTGAGAGAGACCAACGTAAGAGACTGCAGGGCCGCAGGGGCCAAACTCAATCTCAAGAGGTCATCTAGTCCAACCCTCTGCACTGAGACAAGACTAGGTTCACCTACATAGATGTTTGACCAACCTGTTCTTAAAATCCTCCATTGACAGGCTTCCCTTGGCAACATATCCTAGTATTTACCTATTCTACAAATTAGAAAAGTTTTCCTAATATTAAAACCACCTTCCTTGTTGCAGATCAAGGGTAGAACAGGAAGTAATTGACTCAAACATGGAGAATAATCATCCTCATCCTATTTATACATATATGAAGGCTGTTTTCATGTGTTGTATCATAGAACTGGAAGAGACCATGAGAGGTCGTCTAGTCCAGTCCCCTGCACTCAAGGCAGGACTAATTATCTAGACTATTCCTGACAGTGTTTGTCTAACCTGCTCTTAAAAATCTCCAGTGATGGAGAAAGGCAATTTATTCCAGTGCTTAACCACCCTCAAAGTTAGGAAGTTTTTCCTAATGTTCAACCTAAACCTTCCTTGCTGCAATTTAAGCCCATTCCTTCTTCTCCTATCCTCAGAGGTTAAGAAAAACAATTTTTCTTCCTCTTACATATAACAACCTTTTACATACTTGAAAACTGTTATGTCCCCTCTCAGTCTTCTCTTTTCCAGGCTAAACAAACTCAAATTTTTCAATCTTCCCTCATAGGTCATGTTTTCTAGACTTTTAAACATTTTTGTTGCTCTTCTATGGACTCCCTCCATTTTGTCCACATCCTTCATGAAATGTGGTGCCCAGAACTGGACACAATACTCCAGTTGAGGCCTAATCAGCACAGAGTAGAGTGGAAGAATTACTTCTTTTGTCTTGCTTACAACACTCCTGCTAATACATCCCAGAATGAGGTGTATATTTTTTGCAACACTGTTGACTCATATTTAGCTTGTGGTCCACTGTGACCTCCAGATCCCTTTCTGAATGCTCCTTCTTAAGCAGTCATTTCCCATTTTGTATGTGTGCAATTGATTGCTCCTTCCCAAGTGGAGTACTTTGCATTTGTCCTTACTGAATCTCATCCTATTTTCTTCAGACCCTTTCTCCAGTTTGTCCAGATCATTTTGAATTTTAATCCTAACCTCCAAAGCACTTGCAATACCTCCAAGCTTAGTATTGTCCACAAAATTTAAAAGTGTGCCTTCTATGCAATTATCAAAATCAATGATGAAGATATTGAATAGAACTGGACCCAGAACTGATCCCTGCGGGCCCCCTCTTGTTATGCCCTTCCAGCCTGACTGTGAACCACTGATAACTACTCTCTGGGAATGGTTTTCCAACCAGTTTTGTACCCACCTTATAGTAGCTCCATCTAGGTTGCATTTCACTAGTTTATGAGAAGATCATGCAAGACAGTATCAAAAGCTTTACTAAAGTCAAGATATACCATATCCACTGCTTACACCCAGCCACAAGCCTTGTTACCTTGTCAAAGAAAGCTATCAGGTTGGTCTGACACTATTTGTTTTTGATAAATCTATGGTGACTGTTACTTATCACCTTATTATCTTCTAGATGTTTGCAAATTGATTGCTTAATTATTTTCTCCATTATTTTTCTGGGTACAGAAACTAAGTTGGCTGGTCTGTAATTTCCTGGGTTGTCCTTATTTCACTTTTTATGCTTGGGCACTATATTTGCCCTTCTCCAGTCTTCTGGAATCTCTTCCATCTTCTATGACTTTTCAAAGATAATCCCTAATGACTCAGATATCTCCTCAGTCAGCTCCTTGAATATTCTAGGATGCATTTCATCAGGCCTTGGTGACTTGAAGACATCTAACTTGTCCAAGTAATTTTTAACTTGTTCTTTCCCTGTTTTAGCCTCTTGTGATCCTACCTCATTTTCAATGGCATTCACTACATTAGACGTCCAATCATCACCAACCCTCTTGGTGAAAAGCGAAACAAAGAAGTCATTAAGCACCTCTGCCATTTCCACATTTTCTGTTATGTTGTTATTATTATTATTGTTATGTCCCCCCTCAGCCTTCTGTTCTCAAGACTAAACGTCCAATTTTTTCACCCTTTTCTTGTAGATCATGTTTTCTAAACCCTTTATCATTTTTATTGCTCTCCTCTGATTCTCTCAAATTTCTTCACATCTTTCTTCAAGCATGATATCAAAAACTGGACACAATACTCCGGCTGAGGAGTCACCAATGCTGAGTAGAGTGGAAGACTTACTTCTCATGTCCTACATATAATACTCCTGGTAATACATTCTCACGTGATATTAGCCTTACTTTGAACTACATCACACTTGACTTGTATTCAGTTTGTGATCCACTATAACCCCCAGACCCTTTTCTGCAATATTGCTGCTTACCCAGTTATTTCCCATTTGGTATTTGTGCATTTGATTTTGCCCCTACTAAGTATGGTAACTTTTCACTTATTTTTATTGAATTTCATCTTGTTGATTTCAGACCAATCCAGAATAGCTGAGGCCAACAATTTGCTACTGGGCATTGGTGTTTAGTAGTGGAAGCAGAGATAATTACCATTTTAAAGACTGAAATTAAGTTGTGGGTTGTTTTTTTTAATTATTTAAATATTTTTTGTAAGCAGAAATGCACATTAATGTTCTAAAAATATAAATCTGACCTGACTCAACACTAAATGAAGCATACATTTTTGCAAGTCTAAAGCCTTGTAAGCATACTATTAATGTTACATGTACTGGGCCAGATCCCTAGCTGGTGAAACTTGGAGTAGCTCCATTAACTTCAACAGAGCTACACCAAATTACACCAGCTGTGAATGTGGTCCACCACTCGTAACTGTGCTACATTTGTCACCCACAGGCCACAGCCATAGAAACCCAATGGGCTGAGACTATGGTTTTTCTAAAATACCCATTTGAGGAAATCTACGTGCTCAGGGTTTGAAAATTACAAGGTCATTACTCTGGGATATTTCTGTAACTTTAGAAGTGGCTAAATAGGTCACAACTGTCCTTACAGAATATGAAAAGCAATTTACTGAAACTGGTTACAAGGCAATCTCTTATTTTGGAGAATAACATCTACCTCCTGTGTCACCCAGGCATAT
Source organism: Dermatemys mawii (assembly GCA_007922305.1). Taxonomy (NCBI): domain Eukaryota; kingdom Metazoa; phylum Chordata; order Testudines; family Dermatemydidae; genus Dermatemys; species Dermatemys mawii. The sequence goes on from ML677354.1 coordinate 5,020,066, forward strand.
CTTCATGTGTCTGAGTGGCCCATCTTCAGATCTGAAATAAACCTTGTTTAAATAGTTTTATGAAACAAAATATGTATTTTAACTCATCATGCACCCTATTGGCTAGTGTGTATGCATACCACTGCTCTACTGGATTGACTTTAAACTGTTCAACTGTACCTCCTAGTCCCCTATTCGGCAAACAGTGTTAACAGAAATCTCCCTTAGAGTGCTAAGAACCTGTGCTCTGGAACAGAAGCAGGGTTCTGACCCCCTTTCATGTTACATTCCGAATGGCCATAGCGTACAGTGTACTAACAAGTTTTTAGCCTCAGGTAGTCAAGGATTCATTAAAATATCCAGCCAGAAATAAGTGACTGGTTCCAATAGGTCACTGTCTGGGTTCAATTCTGCGTGCAGGCAGAAGGTTCAAGCAGGCTTTCTCCTCTTGTACCTGCAGCAGACCTCTAGCACTTACTGTGAGAGTACTAAATGGGCTGGCTAGTCCACCTCCCTCAAGGGATATTCCCCAGACCACCACCCAACCCCCTTGCATGCCTGCCTGGGTCTGACAGCAATGGCTAGGCAAAGTACCTTTCACTAGCAGATGGAGGGATCACTGTGCAACATGCTTGCTGAGGGACCCCACCTTCTGTAGACAGAATGACTCGGAGTATCTGAGCAATAAAGTTTGCATTCATCCCTTAGTCCCTGAAAGGAGCAAAGATAATTTTGGCCCATTATGTATGTTGTGTGTAAGGTTGTGTAAGAAATTCTGGTTTTCTTCCCAAAAATTTCTTTTCTAGACAGATTTAAAACAACAAAGCAAAACACAAGAGCATGATTCCTTTGAAAGCCCTGAAGGCTTAAGTGGTATTTAATATTTGTTATTACCTGTTGTATCTAAGCTCTTTTTGAAAATAGATCTTTGAGCTTCTGATTACCAAACCATTGTACTTACTGTTGGGGGATGCACTGACAGATGAGAACTATTCAAGCAAAGTCCTTCCTGTCCCTGGTGACTCTTCAGGGAAAAAATAAAGATACTCCTGGTATTTGTGTATACAAGGGATAACCAAGACATCCTGGCTAAAATTGTAGCTCTTTGTAAAGCAAGTTCAAACACCCAAGGTTAGCTGTAAAGTATCATCAAACCTATGGCTGCCCCACCGCTAGTATTTTCCTCCATGCTTTGTAAAATGATATGTGTCACCATAAGCATGAAAGGCACTATATAAAGCAAATTACACTCTACGAATGCAGTATTGATTCATTGGAAGAATTGCTGGGCTGATGACTTCAAATTTTCCATATTTTAGACCACTATATATTGGCTTTCAAAGTATTTACATTTCTAATGCTGTAATATTTCGTTTGAGTCAATGAAAAATCAAGTGAGATTAGGATGCTGCAGAATCCTGAAGCCTACTGCATTTGTTACTGTAAAACCTGACTTGGAGAGCAGATTTAGAAAAGCTAGCTTTGTTAAAAGCCCTTTGTCTCTTGGTCATAGACACATATGCCTTAGTTCTTTGATCTGTCTGAGATGCTCCTCGAATCAAATCTCTAATTTAGGCTGCTAGGGTAAAGTTCCACATGTCAGCAGAGGATTAGGTGTTGCTATGCTCACATCCACCACACCCCTTCCTGCCAACCTTATATTGAGTGCTGGGAAGTGGGCAAGCGCAAGCCCACCCACTACTAAAGGGTCCCTCCTGCAACCTGGGGAGGAGCTACTGAACCCAGTCTAAACTGAATATGTGGGATAGTGAAGAAGAAAAACAGGAACAGGTGTAGGGGTTAGAGGGCCAAACTAGGGAACCAGAAGGGGATGTCAAGCAGAGAACCCCGGGCAGCACCCACTGCTCCTCGAAAGTGTCCAAGGACCCGGTAGATGCTGCCCAGAGAAACTCTGCCTAGATGCATTAATGGATGAAAGAACAAAAACAGGCCCCACAGCTGCATTCTCCCTCCCCTGCCCCCGCCAGCCTCCTCTCCCTGATGTTATAAATGGCCACTTTGGCCATGGCTAGGAGGAGGTAGACAAAGTGGTCTGGCGATTTCATGGAGCCACGGATTGGGTGTGCATATATAAAAAGGTGTGGGAAAAATTGCAGCCAGAACCTCAACAAGAGGTCCTGGAGGAGCTGGAAAAGAGGCTGCAACCTGGCACACTGCAAATAGACATGCACCAGTGTCTCCCGCATGCTGCTAAAAGGTCAGGCATCAGGAAGAGGGGTGAACTGCACCAGGTATGTGCCCATGCTCACGGTTCCAAGAGGAAGCCACCTGCTAATGTCCCTGGTGGGCTGTGGAACCAAAGTGGAATACAGGCTGGCCCACCTGGATCCCTCACCCTCTGCAGCTGGCAGAAAGTCCCGCCACTTGGTGTTGAGGTGTGTGGCAGGGCAGGGGTAAAAACACCTAGAATGCTCTGCATCTGCAAGTAAAACCCTGCTGCCTGGCAGGAGGCCCAGGGGCAGGAGCTGGTGGTAGCCGGCAGGAGAACCCAGCTGGAAGCCCGGACGAGCATGGGCTCACAGAGATAGTTGGGGCTGATCGAGCACAGCTGAGGCAGGAAGCTGACCGGGCTAGAAAAACCCTGACTCATGGTCAGAAAGGGGAGGGCCAGGCAGGGAACGGGAGACGGAAGCTCTGTCTCCTGGCTGCAAGCAGGGTGCCTCGGGGGCCTGGAAGCCCAGGAGCACTGTTTGTCACTTGAAAGCCACGCACAAAGTGTAAATAAAGGACACTGTGGATTTGTGTAAAGGCCTTTATTGGGGAGCAAAAAGAACACAGGGCCAGCCCGGACCCTGTGACAAGGTGGGACACAAGGGTTAGGAAATGAAGAGTGTGAAGCACGAGCAAGTAGAGATGGTCCTGTGAAGTGGTTTGGATGCGAATCAGCTGCTGGATTGGGGTACGAAGGGGTGGGGGCCGAGAAGGCTCATGGGGCAGGGGCCTGATGAAGAGGTCCAGAAGGCCTGAGGTTAGGGGCAGGCAGGGAATTCCTTGAGCCAGTCCTGCAAGATGGTAAGACTGAAGTGGGCAATAAGGCTTCCTCCACCTCCTGAAGCACACGCCAGGGGGTGCCAAAGGCAGAGAGCACCATGTGCCAAATAACCTTAACTCTACCCTGCAGTGATGTCATGTGATTATGATCAAGGCATTTTACTATTTGTGGTCCCAGATTTGATTAAACTGATTTGTAAAGACATTAGCTATTGTCATCTCTCTCCCCACCCCTCAGTACATGGCAGAGAAAATGTTGTTTGAGTGCCTTCACTGTGCATTCCTATACTGTACCATATTTGGATGTCTTTTATATGTAACCCTCACACTCAATTTCCAATTTATAATGTTCAGTTTGGGGATATTATGATGTATACATATAATTATAATTTTGTTACCTTTGTATAGTCACATGTTAACGTAATATATTGTCTAAGAATTTCCTTGGCTTTAATATTTTAAAAAAAAATTATCATACATGAACCGTAAACAAGAAACACAAGAGAATGTTGCATGTGATCGTTTTAATGATTTCAAGTTCTGGAGTATCAACTTTATACCATTTTTCAAAATGTTAAGTTTTAAAGGCAGATTCTTGGGTACATCAGAGTAGAAGTCAACCAAGTGGTATACTGGTGAATCCAGCCCTTAATTTGTCATTGACAAATTGCTGTGTTATAAAAGACTGTGTTGTAAAGGCCAATATTAAGTGAAAAGAGATGTGGGAGGAGACCAGTCCCTGGGTTAAAACACCTCAGCACATCAATTACTTCCACTGTTGTCCTGCCTCAGTTTACCTTGCAGAACTGCCTCAATGGGCAGTGAAGCTGATGCATCAATGCCACTGGGAAATGGCCTAAGCTAGCATGCATCTGTGGAACCTTTAAGGACAAGTAACTGTCAGCCACAGATCATGTGCTTGTGAGAACTCTCGCTACGTATTCGGTCTGCCTCATGCCACTGACTCATTACAGGGAATAGAACTGTTGCATGCAAATTGGCAGCAGAGGAGGAGAGGTAACCCAAACAATGCCCAATGATGTCACAGTTATCCTACTTAAGAGTTTCCAAGCTGTTGACCTACCTGTCTGTAGTCTATAAAATCCTAAAAACAATCATTAATAACTTTGCTCAGTCGTAAAGTAATTTCTACAGATATACCCTATGGATGAATACTTCCATTAATTTTAATTATATGGAAATTTGAAGTATTATTTTCTTTCTTACTAAGATAATTCACATTCTGACAGATAACAAATTTGCATAGACCAATTTTATATTAATTTCAGACACAAACTGACAGAAGCTCTCCGACTCTCACAGGAAGCCAAAAATCAAGCTAATTCCATTTCAAAATGAGGTCAAAAAAAGCCATCCCCTAAGAACACCAACACTCTATGTGACTAGGTGCTGTAAGACTGAGGATATGCTGCATTTTTTACGGAACTAAGAGACTGCATCTCTCCTTTAGTGCAAAACAGGACTCAGCATTAATTGTGGAACATCAGCTGGGGCCTGCAGAGTAAATAGCAAGGAACATATGGACAAGGTGTTCACATCATAAAGCTACAGTCACAAAAGCAGCACCATCACTTGCTTTATTTTTGCTACTCAGTAGCTCTGTTTGCTCTTATAAATCATAGTCAAGGCTCTTGTTTCTATGTCAAGTGTGATTAAACGCTGCATAATATTTTGAGGCATACTTTCAGCAAACATGCCTTGCTTAATATAATGTGGTCAGAAACCGATCTGAACAGCCCCAAGCATTGGCAGGTAGTCAAAATATGAACTGAGATCCAAGCTTTATCCTTGGCTTCCTCTCTATAATGGGCTAAAGCAGGGGAAGGCAACCTATGGCACGTGTGCCGAAGGCAGCACACGAGCTGATTTTCAGTGGCACTCACACTGCCCGGGTCCTGGCCACCGGTTCGGAGGGTTCTACATTTTAATTTAATTTTAAATGAAGCTTCTTCAACATTTTAAAAACCTTATTTACTTTGCATAGAACAATAGTTTAGTTCTATATTATAGACTTATAGAAAGAGACCTTCTAAAAATGTTAAAATGTATTACTGGCACACAAAATCTTAAATTACAGTGAATAATATATGAAGATTTGGCACAGCACTTCTGAAAGGTTGCTGACCCCTGGGCTAAACCATCACCACAGATCTGGAAACTCTGGAAGTTTGAGGAAGTTCAGATGCAGCTGCGTTTTGTGGGAGGAAGAGGGGTGGAGCTGATCACTCTGTCTGTCCCTATATCAGGCTGAAACAAAACTCAGATTGGAAGTCTGCAGCTTGCCTCTTCTCAGCTAATGCACACAGAATCCAATGACACCTTCAGAATTCCTGAAAAGGTCTCCACCTATGTGAATTTATATTTGTATAAATATACCCTACATGTCAAATATAACTAGTAATTTTGGATACCTTTTTTTTTTTTTTTTGGGTGCTCAACTTAAGAAACTTTTAAATGGCCTGATTTTCAGAAAGTGCTTGCATGGAGTCTCAAGATGAGAGCCAAAAATTGAGGGACCAAAACCCCCACTTATTTTAAAATGGATGTTCTGTGATGAACGTGCATGCGTGCTCACTTGGAGCAGGAGAAACCAAAGAGATTTAGCTGGGAGTTTCAGTGAACTCTGAACCCAACATAATGCTATTGTGTCTGCCCTGCAGAACTTGGTTTCCAGGGGCAGAGCACAAGTGACACAAGAAAGTCAGATACTCTCTTCACTATGCCCAGGGAATGGGATTTCCAGAATGTAGGACTTTGCCCCCAGTATTCTTGGAGTGGACTCTGCTTGTACCCACAATATTTGACGTTAATTAGGCAAACAAGCCAGTGTGAGAGGATTTTGTTTCAACTTCCTTCCAATTCTAAGATGAGCGGCTGTTGGAGTAGGCAGAGAGAATGGTCAGAGAGTAACATTTTCTGCAAGTGTTGCTGCATGGCCTTATCCTGTCCTATCACCCACTACTCCCATATCAAAAAGCAGTGTGGTTTTGGTACTTCCTTCCCTACCTAGCTGCAGACCCAGCTGTCTCCCTGCCTGAAAGTTCTATAAAAACATTTGTTGCTAAGGGCACACAGTTCTCAGAAAGAGCAAGCAAGCAATGCTTTGCTCATGTCACCACTAAGCCTTGCCTGAAGGCTTGTGATGTATGAATTATTTATATTATTATGATGTCTAGGAGTTCTAGTCATGGACCAAGAGACCATTGTGCTAGGCACCGTACAAAATGCAGAACAAAGACTGTCCCTGCTTCAAAGAGGTGGATACAGAGAAATGGAGGACTACAAAGAAAGCAGCAAAGATCATTAGCGGATATTATATGTAGGAAAACACATTTTTCATCTGAGAAGAATGAGATAGCAGGACATGTTTGAAGCAGCAAGTAATGAATTTATTCCAGCAAGATAAGATGAGCAAACTGCTCGCCATGTCCTGCAATCTTTGCTCAGTGAAAATTCCCTTTAAAGCCAATATAGGGGTCAGTGCTGCAAGCTCTCCATGGCCAGAAATCCCAGTATCTTCGATGTTCTGACTGGATAGAGATTATTGGAGATAGACTGAATGCTTTGCTACTTAAACTGAAAAGAAATGGAACATGTAAACTAACCCCCAAAGAAAGTATAAAGAAAGAGAACTGCTCATGAAAAAACGGTTCATCATACCAATGAATTTTCAACTCCTGTTCCCTGAAAACATGCAACATATTTACCCTGTCTACAGACATTACCCAGGAAGATTGCTGAAGTTGTAGGTAGAGTTGAATGTGTTATACACTAAGGGAGAGGAGAAGGCTGGGTGCAGTCAGTTTCCTTATCAGTTGCAGCAGAAGGAAGTAGCTTGTGAAGATGTAGAGTCTGTCACTCCGTGGAGACAGGCTGTTTGACACAGTTAAGAGATGTTCTGTAACTTGATATTTCCTTGCTTTTTAGAGCTTGTGTTAGGGAGGATCTCAGACATATCCAACCTGAATCCCTTTTAAACAGGGGTATTGTGTGTGGGATTCCCAAAAGGGCAAATGTCAAAAATGGACAAAAATCAGAGAACTCCCAACTGCGTGCTTGCAGAAAAGAAAGGTTGAAAATATATTAATGGTTTCCTGCATCCTCTTCCCCACTCCCCCACTATAGCAGGGTGGTTGGCTGGGTGTCCATAACTTCAAATAACCCTGTTTTCTAATTTCTATTTGACCCTTGCTTGCAAAATGATAGGTCACCATGGCACTTTGCATAATGAGTAAGTATACAATCCTTTCCCTGAATTATTTTCAGTTTCACTGAGTGCCAAATGCCAAAGAGGAGAAAGTGGGGAGAGGTAAGAAGGATAGAGAAAGGAATACCAAGAATAAGATTAATGTTGCTTGGGTGATACATTGGCATGCAATATGTTAGTTCCATTTTTAATGGGACAGTGCTTGATAGCTTGCATTTATTTCAGTTAAGCCCTAACCAAACAACGCACTTAAGCATGTGCTTGATTTCAGTGCAACTACTCCCAGTGCATAAGATGAGGTCTGGGCAGAAGTCTTTACAGAACCAAGGCCATGGAGATGGATGTATTTCCTGCCCCAGAGAGCTCACATATTTAATATTATTGCTTATTTCAGAAGGGCAAAATATAGAGAAAGAAGAAAATAAAATAGTCAACTTAATTTTACACCATAGCGATAATGAATGAATTTGGCATATGAACAGATGCCAATGTCTGACTGATCTGCTTAAGGCCTGTGGTGTAATTGTACAGCAAGAAAAGATGTTACTATATTAGAGAAGTCAGAAAGGTTGTTGTTTTTGCCAGGCACCAACCAAAAAGGGCCTTTAGTTTCTTGACTTTTTACAGTCAAATATTTTATTTCCATATTGTTGTATCTGACACACCTACATGAAAAAAAGAAAGAACTAGAAGTAGGTTAAATGTTTTTAGCTATGTTGAAATGCAAGTCTCAAACAGTGTTTTCCGCATTTGTGGGACTTTCCTAAGGTTATTTCCTGACCAAAGGCATAAGGGAAATTAAAAATAAGACCATGACTCATCACAAATGTACAACTGTCTTTAAAACAAAATAAAATATTCAAGGGCAGGTTCACCTCTGTTGTTAGCCAGAACAGCTCTGTTGACTTTAGCAGAGTTGCATCCGCTTACATTGGTGGTGAATTTGGCCCTGAGTCTCAGGGGACCTCTCGCAAAGGCAGCGAGTACAAATTACTCTCTTAGCTTCCATGGATTCTAGGGTTATTGTTTACTTTATATCATGAGCAATATTTGCATATCTGCTCCCAGGTAAAATATCACTCATGTGATCCATCCCTAATGCTGCCCATATGAACTACTGAAAAATTACATGTCATAATGTCTCAGCCCCAAATATTGAATATGTACAAATATTTTTGGCACAGCCTGCAAATGCTGGATGTAACATAGGCCAGATTATCCTGTCTGCTTCTGCTTGTGGAAGGGATCCGGATTAGGTGAATCTGGGCTGAAAAGAGAGAGAGGATAATAAGAGTCAGGTGTGCTTATTTGACAATATGACAACCTGCTCCCCTTCTGGTGAACTGCTGCCATATACATACTTGACGACTATGCGCTGTGAGCAGAGAAGGGGGCAGAGCTCGAGGAATCTCCATGAAATCTGGGTCAGCAGTTCTCAACCAGGGGCCCAGAATTCTCTGGGGGCCACAAACAGGTTTCAGGGGGTCCACTAAGCCAGGCTGGCATTAGACTCACTGGGGCCCAGGGCAGAAAACTGAAGCCCCACCACCCAGGGCTGAAGCCTGGGACCCTTAGTCCTTCCACCCAGGGCTTAAGCCTAAGTCTGAGCAGCTTAGCTTTGTGGGTCTCCAAGCAGTTTCCCTGTTTTCTACCCCGTAAAGCCAGCCCTAACTTTTATAGGCATAAAAACAGTTGTTGTGGCAGAGGTGGGCCATGGATTTTTTTATACTGCAGAGGAAGGAAAAGGCTGAAACCCCTGGTCTAGCAGGTAACTTTGCTACCACCATCCAGTATTCACTTCTTGTCTCTCTTAGATTTCAAGTTAAAAGGTTTTAACCCTTTTTCCCAGGAATTGGAAACCCAGAGATACTCTTTTGAATGTGGTAATTAGGCAACATCCCTTGAAAGAGTGGTAGTCACATCGGTGTCTAAATACCTTATCAGATTTAATCAGAGTTAGTGAAAATACAAGTAACTTATTACAATAAGAACAAATGCAATCTTGAATGGAACTGGCAGCATTAGAGAAATAGTTGTATACACAGAAATTGCTGATCTTACCCTGACTTTGTAAGTCTGGCTTGGGGCATCTTAATTATTTACAAATATACATACATATTGTGCCGTGACCTGTGCATGTTCAGTGTCAGGTCTCAGCCCCAACCCCTGTTGTGGGGTCACTGGAATGTCTTTGGGAGTGATCATTTTCTCTAAGGAATCTCTCCCTCTCCAAAGCCCACCTTGATCTATTATGCGGGAGGCTTCTGGAGCAAACCTTAAGCTGAGCACTCTTCAGACTTTTTGAGTTCCCTCCTTGGAGCTTTACTAACCCTTCCTCAGGAAGCCCCTACCTTCAGACAAGTCCAGCCAGACCTTCTTTCTGACCCTTTGGCTCTCTGTTCCCTTTCATGCCCCATCACCATTCCCAGATCTCTCTCTTTGAGATTCACTCTCCAACTCTCACCTGGACTAACCATCCCTGTCAGAGGCTCCCCAATCTCTTGTGGTGTCATCAGTCTCAGCAGTTCCTTCACATTCAGCCCCTACTTCCTCAGATCCATTGAAAGCCCCTCAAGGACTAAACCACTTTGCCACAGGGGCCCCTCAACAAGCTTCTCTGCAGAAGCATTTGCTGTTCACCTCTTCGTGGATCACGCAAGTGAGATAATGCTTAACCAATCGGCATTATGTTACATGGTGTCCCATTCCGATGTCTGCTCCCTCCCAACATTTCAATTTTTTTAGCCATTTTGTTTTTGACATTAAAAATACTATAGTGTATTGGGAATATAGATAAGAATAGACATAACCACCTGAGTGATGCAGCAGAGTATGATATCCTGCATTCACAGATTTTATTTACCCAAAAGGAAGGGGAAGGAAAATAAAATTTTAAAAAAGAAAAGAAAAATCAGATAAGTGGAAAAACCAACTAAAGCAGCATTGAACTAAAAGAGGACGAGACAGGAAGTCATTTTGTATAATCTTTTTTTGTGTTTGTTTGTTTATTTTAAACAGAATCATAAGTAAGTTAAGCCAAGAAATCAATAGGAACGAAGGAAGAAGTTTCTTCCCAAAAAGGTAAGTAAAACTTTCAATCCTCTCCCCCCTTATTTTTTTTTGCAAACTATTAAGACAAAACTTTTCAGAATAATTTTCCATTTGAACTAACAGAAGTTCTCAGTGTTACTCAATAGCAAAATTGGTCTCAGAAAACAAGATAAAAAGGAATTTCAATTTATCCTTTCTACTGTTATTCATGTCAATACAGTACAACCTCACTAAGAACCCAAACCTACAATGACTTTCAGATTGAGTAATCCAGCTGAGCTCAATCACACTATTCATGTGAACAAATTTACTCATGTGCATGAGTGTTTATAACACTGGGCCATATTTTTGCAAGTTAAGCGAATTACAATTTTTTATTACTGTTTATGGTGCTAATATTAATGTTAATATACTATCAGAAGTGTGCTTTAAAGACAAATTGTAATGAATAAAATGGAATAAAAATTACAATACTTTGTAATATACGAGTAAATGTATATCAGTGTACTATATTTTAGAGGGATAAAATTAAGAAATCCATAATAGGAGATGTCTCTAGAGGATGTTGATATTAAAACTGATGAAAAAAGGCATGAGACTGTTTTAGATTTATTTTGAATGAGCATCAGCAGGTTCACAAATTAGCAAGGTTATTAATATAGTGATGTTCTGTGTCTTCTTTTAATAAAATATGGAATCTCTCATTCATTATTGCTTGAGATTGTTCTAAGCTGCTCTGGTGATTTAGCCATTGCTAATTATTTTTAATAGATAATTTGTCAAAATGTTCTACAGAGCTCTGAAAAAATCTCAGCCATTATGTAAACTTGGCTTAATTTCTCTGAATTTTATTTTTCAAGTGACCAGCCCCTAAACATCCATGATGGGATTCTTGGGATGGAGAGTTCAGGAAAAGGTTCTTAATGGGACATCTGGGAAACCTTTTGTACTGCAGTTGTCATAAAGAAAGGAGTATTATGAAAACACAACTGCCATGGTACAATAGCTAAAATAGCTCCTTTAATAATGTACCCTTTAATTCCCATACTAACCCTTTCAGTCCTATATGTGGGTGTCTCCCTCCTGCTCTCCAGCTGATGAGAGTAGCCTCTGAGATTGAGCCTTCTTAGACAATGTGGATTTTATAAATGCAGTAGGCACCAAAACATAAACATAAACAGTTATTAATAACTAAAGTATTTATCATATAAACCTTAGTTGAAATTAGCGAAAATCACTAGTCCTTTCCAAAACCCCCAGATTAACACACATTTGGAGTCCTTGGCTTCCCATTGCTCTACATCTTATCTAGTCATTGCCACTGGTACAAAATTACTATAGATCAGCACCATCATGATCTGGGTAGCATGGATTTAAATCCACTTTGCACATGTGTAATTAACAACCCGTGAAATTGACCAAATGCAAGGCTGTGGGGTTTTTAGGCCAACTTGAATCAAAATTAAGTACAACCAGAAAAGGCTCCACTCCTGCACGCACTTATGTACTTAACTGTACGACAGTGAATAGTTCCCACTGACTTTAATGGAATTACTCATTTAAAAATACGTGCAGGTGTTTGCAGGAGTGATGCCACATAGAAGAGGGCTCAGAAAATGAGATGAGATGACCAAACTCCTCAAACATTTCTCTCTCTCTCTCTCTCACACACACACGGTTTAATTTGCCTCAAACTTTTTCAAAATAATCTAGCTTGGATTAGGATCAGCTTTATGAAACTTTAGAAAGTTTATTTTTAGCTTTTTGGCAAAGTTAGTAGAGAAGAGGGTCAAAATCAAGTTCACTTGTATAATGGAAGACTATCTTCAACTCTACTTATGCTATAACTTTTACTAAACATAAATATATTTGGTTCATAATCATTAAAATGTGAAAAAAAATTTATTGTCATCACAGGACCCAGACACAGAAGTTTGCTGACCATACAGGTAAATATGTACTTGCTGTCTATCTAAATAAACATAGTATTTTAAAAGATTAAAATATAAATTAGCTGCTTGCAGTTTATATACAGTCATCACCATCCAATTGTCTTCCCTCAAAAATTCTCTTATAAATATTTATGCTCATAGACTTTCAAGTTTTTCTCATCTACCTTGAGTTTAACTCTGCATGGATAGAAGTAATTCAGCTTGCATAATTCACCTGTTCAAGAACTTCCAGAACTAATTGTAATGTAATGAGCTAAATTATTTTTGATATTAGAGATGGGCACGAAGGAAAACCTCAGATCCAAACCACCCACATGCTGGTGGCAATCGTAGATGATGCCTTTAATAGATTATGAGTAGCGCATGCCAGCAGGATGTGGGTGGGGTGTACGCAGAAGGATGCAATCTTTTGTTAGAACAGCTTCGGTTATGTCTGTTACCAAATAAGGACCATTACAGTAGTTGATACCTTAATTCAATAAGGTTCTTTGAGTGAGTGAAACAAGGTTCTGTAAACAGGTACATTTGGGCCAGAAAAGTCCTTGGATATGTTTTCTTGGCAGGGTCATGCTCCAAATTTCTCCTTGCCTAGCTAGGATGCTAGGAGCGCTCTTCATGCTGCACCCTCCCCGCCGCGCTCCGCCCCACGCAATGCCAAACCTGCAGTGTTCATTAGAGAAAGGAGGAAAGAGTGACAAGAAGGGGGGGAGATAAAGCAGACAGTGAGGAGAGAAAAAGAGGAAGGTATGAAAGGCAGAGAAGAAGGAGGAAAGTAGAGGAGCAGAAGGGAAGATAAGTTGGCCAAGAGCAAAAGGAGAAAGACAGTCAAGCGAGCACAAGGGGTGAGAGAGGGAATGAAAGGAGAAACATCAAGTTGGAGAGCTAACAAAAGTTGTTTTAATAGCTGGGATGAACGAACAATGGAGGGAGGAAAAAGGGAAAGATGAATGCTCCCAGATTGCATCTATGTGACCATTGAACGTCTAAGGCACAATGTCCTCCCCACTTTGCAGCTGGCCTTCATTAGGGTCTAAACAGCTTCCATATGGCTTCCTGCACTGAGCTTCCATTTTAAACATTTCAGTAGCTGGGCCAAGAGCACCTGTACTTCCACAGGTTACTACTCCATTGGTCCTATTGAAAATGGGTTAAAAAGGACAGATAATTAGAGCTGAGCCAATAATGAATTGTTTGGTTCAGGGACCAAACTGAAAAATCTGGAAAAAAACCGCCACTCAGATTTGAACTGAAACCAAATTTTTCTTCAAAATTTTTGTTGAATAAAGAAGTCAAAATTCATTTTGTTGACGCAAAACAATTTTCTTGAAGTTCTCTTTTTTCAGCCAAAACTATTTTCAGATTGGACCTGAATAAACAAATATGTACAGAGACCCCCAGAATGCTTTTCAGCTGAACAAGAACTATTATTTGAAAACAAATTGCCCGGCTCTGCACACGAACTTTCTATTTTAGCAATAAGATAAAGCATAAGAGAGAGGTTAACAGCTGAGTCAGTTCTGAATGCTTGATTCTTCAACTAGAAGTTAAATCTTGAAGGGTAGGACATATCTCAGGCCTGCACTACACTGCCAACTTGTTTTGCCAGAAAGAAGCTTTGGGTGATGAAACAGCAGAGGTGTTCACTTTTTGCAAGGAAACTCCTCAATTGCAGTGCTGTAATAAAACCTCCTCGAGGAGCATGGGCAAAGGTTTTATTACCAAAGTACCAGTGTAACCTCCTTGATTGCTTTTATCACTGTAATTGGTCTCCGAAGGCATCCCACAATGCCTGGAGTGACTGCTCTGCTCATTGTTTTGAGTTCAGCAGCCAGGCAGGCATGTGCCCCTCCCCTTTCAAAGCTCCATTCTGACAGCTGGCATGCTCTGCTCTGGGACACAAAGCAAATCATTAACATGGAATGCTCCTGCTCTCTCCAATTCTAAGAACACAGTAGCAGGCAGGTTGGGGTGAATGTACTTGTGTATGAGACACACACACTCCATGTGCTGTTCAGAGCCGGGCGGGGTACTGATATTGGGGTTTCCCCTCCCCTTGCCTCAGAACAGGTTGCTTCTGACAGCTGTCTGAACTTAGGAGACAGCGTACTGACACACTCACTCTCCCCCAACAAACACTGTCTGGCTCCTTCCCCATTTCCCCCAGACTCACACACTCCCAATCACACACTCTCCCCACACACTTCAGTTGAAAAGCAGCTAGCGATCTAGGATGCCCATGGAACAATGGGATTGAGAAACCTGCATCATGTGATGCTGTACCAGCTCCATGAGGCATTGCAAACCCTTCCCAAAGCACCCTGTGACCAGATGCACAGTGGGATAGCTACCCACAGTGCACTGCTTTCTGTGTCGTTTGCAAGAGCTGCTAGTATGGATGCACTCCAGTGACACAAGGAGTACAGTGTGGACATGCAGCAGTGGTTTAATTAAAGTGCTTTAATAAAAGGGGTATAACTTTTTGGTGAAAAAAACTGGCAATGTAGACATATCCTCGGTCACAGCAGAAATCATGATACACAAGGGATGTTCAACTAATATCCTTCAACCAGAAGGTAACTGCAAATCTGTGCTCAAAATTCCTGTTGGCTGCCATGGGAGTTGGACACATCCCTCTGCTTGGACAAACAGGTCTGTTACTTTGATGCTCTAATGGTTGCTATTTGTGAACCTTAGTTCCTTTTTACCTAATGAGGCTTTAATACTCTGAAGCCAAAATGTGCTAACAGGTCCATGGTTATGTTTCCTTACAAAGGATGCTGTCAAGAAGAGGAAGAAGGCTGGTCTTCATTTGTAAGTATTATGTTTTAGATCACTAAACACTCAAAAGAGATTCTCTGTTCCCTTAAACGCCATCAATTCCTGTGCTACCCTTTCCCAGCAGAAGGGAAAAGAAGAGGATGTGCTGGAAGTTTCAAAAGCACTCAGTGCTGGCCTAATTCTATGCCCTTGAAGTCAATTGGAATTTTATCATGGACTTCAGTGGCAGCAGAGTTAGCCCAGTTCTCAGCATTTTTTAAACTTCCACCTTCTAGGTTGGTGAGAAATTACACTGACTATTACACCATTTACAGATCAGTGACAAGTGCCAGATCAGAGGCAGCACCTCCCTACGGCCTCTTTGCCAGCAGGCACCACACCCCACAGCTCCTGTTGGCTGGGAACAGAGAACCTCGGCTACTGGGATCAGCGGGGCGGGGTGGGGAGCTGTGGGGGTTGCCTATGTCTTGCAGACCACAATCAGATTACCCTGATGGCCCACATTACCATGTGGCCCACAGGCGGCAGGGTACTCATTACTGTCCTATCAGATCTCACAAGCTATACCTATTTGGACTGGGTCAGAACCACACAACTGCCTGCATTAGGGGCTACAAAGCCCCTAACAAAGACCTGCTTTTGCAAGAAGCAGCATTAAGGAAGAGTGCACCACTGAATGATTGCCCCAGCTTGGTGCTAGGAGGCATGATTTGACATCAGTTGGATGAGATATAAAACTGAGGTCCTGAACATCCCCTATGACTTTCTTTAATCTTAGTTGCTTGGGAGATGGGTCTGGTATGAGAGCCTAGAGAAAAAAAATTCATCTGAGTAACTTTCTCTCTTGTTAAGCTTCCTCTAGAGTTCCTATTGTAAAAGGATATTCATTTCTTATACTAAACTGCTGTGAAGTGCTATGCTGTGTGCATAGCTATGCTATGTTGACACACTCATTTCATTTGATGAAGGGACGAAACAGTCCCTGAGTGCTGGTGATAAAATTTGTTATCCTGCAAGATGAAAGACACTGTCATATAAAAAACCACAAGCTCGTTGAATTAAGTTATGTAGTATTTAATCATTGTCTGTTTTTCACTTGAATATGGCAGGAAGAAGAAGATGATTATGAAAGCCCAGATGAGGAACAGGAACAAGATGCCGACTATGAATCACCGACTGAAGAACCAGGACATGACAGTGATGATTATGAACCTCCTCCATCCAACAATGACATAGCACCCCATAATGTCATATTTCCTGCCAAGTCAATTCCAAGCAACACTGAGTACATAGGTAACTAGTGCAAAATGTAATTTTGGAAGGGATGGGATATTTTAGGGAATTGGTAATAGACTATAGAGCCTTTCACTAGACCTGTTTGTGGATTTTCTAAATGTCTTTTCATTGACAAATGCAAATTTGTGGAAACTCTAGGATGTCTTCTGTGACTGGCAACTAAGGATATGTCTACACCAGGGATAGGCAACCTATGGCATGTGTGCCAAAGGCAGCACACGAGCTGATTTTCAGTGGCACTCACACTGCCCAGGTCCTGGCTACTGGTCCAGGAAGCTCTGCATTTTAATTTAATTTTAAATGAAGCTTCTTAAACATTTAAAAAAACTTATTTACTTTACATACAACAATAGTTTAGTTATATATTAAAGACTTATAGAAAGAGACCTTCTAAAAACATTAAAATGTATTACTGGCACACAAAACCTTAAATTAGAGGGAATAAATGAAGACTCGACACACCACTTCTGAAAGGTTGCTGACCCCTGGTCTACACTACCTGCCAGATCAGTGGCTAGGAATCAATCTATTTGGGGTCAATTTATTGCATCTAGTGCAGACATGATAAATCGATCCCTGAGCGCTCTCCCATCAACTCCTGTACTCCACCGCCATGAGCGGCGTAGACAGAGTCAACGGAAGAGTGGCAGCAGTCGACTCACCGCCTTGAAGATGCCGCGGTAAGTTGATCTAAGTACGTCAGCTTCAAGTACGCTATTCTCATAGCTGACGTTACGTATCTTAGATCAATCCCCACCCCACTCCCAGTGTAGACCAGGACTAAGAGAGAGAAAACATTAAACTTCTGGTCTAACCACACTGAGGTTTAGGCATATTGAAAAGACAGCTTACGAGTTCACGTTGCTGAACAGAGGCCTTATTAGTTTTAGGCAAAGCAACTAAGCTCATGAGCAGTCTCATTGAATATATATGTTAAGTTAAGCACAGCCTAAAAAATGAGTTACTGAAAGATGCCAGAAGATTTTTTTTTTTTTTGAGCAACAAAAGTCACTTAATTTTCTCCTGGTCTTCAGTAGGATCAAGACTGGGACTTTAGTTTGGGATCTGCATCAAGATAAACACACATTTTTCCCCATTTAGCTTGGTGTTACACTATATAACTAGTGCAAGATACAATACTTACACCTATTTTCACTGTAAGTTTTATACCGCTTCTGTGTGGAGTAGACTTGGTCCCAGAGCGTATCGTGCATACATTTGTCATTTTCTAGTCCTGATTCTCCATTGGCCTATACCTGTGAGGTCATTTACTTCAGTGGAAAACACTACCATCTGGACTGGTGTATTTTATACTTACTTTGCAGTGGTGTGAATGAATACATAAAGTGTAGGCCAACAGAGAACTGAGCCCGGGGTGTGTGCTTGTGCAATACCAGAGTGACATTCAAGTCGTCAGGTGTAAAAAGAAAACAGAAATTAAAACAACTGTTGACAGAGTCACTATGGATTTACAGAGATGTAACATAGCAAAATTGGATTCTTTATGTAATGTAAAATTACATAAACTAAACTTAAAAATGAAGATCTAATGAGAGAGAAAAAACACACAAAAAAGGTTATTTTCTCACTGTTCAGTTTGTGATTTTTCTTTTTCTTTTAGATAGACCCACAACTGCTAGACCATCTCCCCAGCCTCCTATTCCACCACAGCGACCTGGCCCATCCCCTGTACCAGCATCATATGCGGGTAGAGGCACTCCTGTATGTTTCTTTTCTTAAAGAATACTTTGTTTCCTTTGGCATTATCTCCTAAAAGGCTCAAGTATAACTCCATGTCCAGCATAATGATTGTGTGTGTAGAAAGAGGAGGAAAATTATTTTGGCTGTAAGAATAATTATTTTTTTGCTACAGATATTACTTTTTTTGTGGAACAAATATATGGAAATTGGAATATATGGAAATTGGAAACTGCAGTGTTGCAATATACACTGGCAATTAGTGACCATTTGGCAGTTTTCAAGAAAATTGTAGCCTCCCCAAGAGGGCTTGATCTTCAAAACCCTCACTTCCATGGGCAGTCCCATTGAATTCGTTAGCACTCCATGGAGAGGGAAAGGTTTACAGGATCTGGCACTGAATCAGATGGAAAGTAAGAGCACTGAACTGACTTGGCAAAGGCAAGAACCAAAGTTAAGGATAAAGAAGTGTCTTTGCCCTCCCCTGCTGAAGGCTGGACAGTTTTCTTAGCAACACTCAGAATCTGTCAACATCCACTGGGATAACAGAACTAACTTTTCCCTAATTTGCCAGAAAAGGCCTTTTACCTGGCTAATATTCTGCGATGGGTATGTGGGGGTGGGGGAGAAACAGGACTCTAATGGCCCTTTGGGCTCTAACAGACGCACAGCTTGACAGCTGTGGCAAGGTGATTTTGGTGATGTGTTCAATGGCCAGAGGCTAGGATGAAAATCCTTGAACTCTGTACATGCAGAAAATACTTTAATTATTTGAAAAAAAATATTTGTTTTAGATGTCACCTTACCCTCCTCCATCAAACAATAATGATGTGAATAGAGATAAAAGTGCCAAGCCTTTAAAACGTAAGTAAAAATATTTGTTTTTTTTAAAACTATGGCATAATGCATATGTCCATGATCTCCAGCTAGAGCTGTATTAGTGTCTCTATACCCCGGTGATGGGGTGCTCTACTCACCGCTGGATGGCACCGCCTTCTGCCAGTGCTATGAATTTGTTCTGCCAGGCTGATGCCCCTCCTGCAGTTGCACTCCATGTCTCTGAGCCTGCAGCTTCTCTCTGGCTCCATGAGCTCCTTCTTCTTCTGGGGTATCAAAGTCTTCCAGCACAATTTTTCCGAGGCAGATCACTCTTCACTGCCTGGTCTGTGCCACTTCCCCAGTGGCTGGGAGGGGCTTCCTGCCCAGGGGTCATCTTATCAGCAGCCAAGGTATGCCCTATCTCACACCTTGCTGCTTTCCCCAAAGCTTCTCTTATCTTCCTGGTCCCCCCATCCAGCCATTTGCTAGCTCAAATTCCCTCCTTACAGGGAAAACTGCAAACTACTTCCCTGCAAAAAATTCCCCCCAATCTTCTAGGCTTTAGGTAGGCTCCTCCTGCTCTTTCCCAGCTGAATCTTGTCTCTAATTAATCCCTGCTTCCTGGCTACTCCTCCAGGTGCAGCTTAGGCAGCTAATTGACCTACCTGGTCACCTTAACCCCTTAGGGCCTTGTGTGGGGTGGACACACCCTTGCTGACTCCCTGAAAGCAATGAAAAAACATTTCTACTGATAATAATCAAAATTTACAGATAAGCAGAATTTCTTACTTTGTCTAAGAACTTAACATTTGATTTAAGGATATTTACTTTGTATATTTTGATAATTTGTGTTTTAATGGTTATAAAGCTTTAACTTTTTGAATGTCAGTGTCAACCATCATTAAATAATTAGTCTGATCCCTCCATTGTCTGACATCCCCCATAACTTTATGCAAAATTTAAAATCAATAAAATATTTTAAAGTGCTTTAAAACATTGATGTTGTCTATCAACATTATAAAAAAACTAACACAAAATTCAGCCACCCTTAACTATTTATGAGTCTTAATTGTATTGCTTGCAACTCTAAGAAGGGATGACTGGCTGTGACAGATACAATACAAAAATAAAGGTGTGTTACATTGTATTAGCACAATATTTTACATGGTATTTATGTTTAGCCCCAGCTCCTTCTATAGACAGACGTACAAAACCCACACTGGATCATCCTGGGCCAACATTTGAAAGAGACAGCCCAGCAGCAGGTCAGTATCTGTTCATGCTAAGTTCATTTTGCACCAGGAAAAGTATCAAAGCCAGTCCTGGTGAGCCTCCACTATTTCACAGAACTTATAATGAATTATTTTAGGGTATTTTTAAGTGTTGGTTTTTATTGTTTTCAGGGAAGAGGGGAGTGTTTCCTGACAAGGTAAGAGGCCATTTGGTTGGTTCTTATTATACCTGGATCTATTTTAAAATATACTTGAATGTTCTTGTAACTTTTCCTTACTATTTTACAGCTCATGGCACCACAACTAAGGTAAGACATTAGCCTCTGGGTGACATACACTATCAGTGTTACCAAATTATATTGCAGTAAAGAGCATTTAATCTTCGCTGCACCATCTCTCTTTGTATTTTAGATCTCTGGGAGAACAGTTAGCAAAGATACAAAAGCCTCCCATACCACCAGCTGATAAACATGAAAGAGGCAATCCAGTCCCTGGAAGGAAGCCACCACTCGTAAAGTAAACATTTATTTTTAAATGTTAACACAACTATATTTAGCTATTTTCAGCAACAATCTGGAAAACACAATTAGTCAATGTCAGTAGAGACACCGCTGCCTAAGAGTATTGCAGTGATGTTCACTTCATTGTAATGTGAAAAAGCTCTGCCTTTTTAATGGCCAAACACAAATACAGCAGGACTTGCCTCATCCAAAAGACCACAGTTAAGGCCCAAAGTATGGCTCACTTCACCCAAGTTCCAGAAGGGTAGAGGAATGTTATCCATGATTCTCCCATCAGTTCTATCCTTCTTCCTAGAAAGCTTTTTATCTTATTATCTTGACTACCAAACTCAGCCTCCACTTCCATATCCCTTTTATGATCTAGTGGAGGGAGAAGGCTTTCATTTATTCCCCACAACAAGGCCACCTCTATCACCCTGCAAATCCCTGAATTCTTGGAAAAAAACTTCCTTTAGCAAAAGCTGGTCTTTCTTAGACATCTTCTGCATAGGGATGTACACCATATAAAAGAAACATATTATGAGGTCTGCTAACTAACCAGCAGTCATAATACTAGGAAGGAGGCCAGATATCTTCATAAAAGTCTGCCCTCAGCTATAACAGTGTGACTAAGGGCTCCATGGGAACAATTACTATTTTCATCATTCAGTTTAAGTTTAAGGACAGATATTCAAACTCCATTTCGGTGTGAGGAAAACAGCAGGTGCACTATTTCACTTGAAATGTAGATCAGTTAAGCCCCAACCATGCACTAAATTCCACACAGATGGACCCCTGAATCTCTGCTAAGCTCATTACAGGACCAGGGCTTAGACATCCAAGTACCTTCTTGTGACTACAAATCAAGAACTTATATCTAAATGAGCCAAAGAAATTGCTGATTAAAACTGATACCCATATTCACTTGTGTCTGCAAAAACTGACATCAGCTTAAGTCTCAGTTGAAAACATGGCCTACTGTACATATGGATAAAGTGTCATTCTTGCACACTTTCTACATCTAAAATTCACATTTGTTTTCTTAACCTACTTCATTTTAGGCAAGGTTGGCCACCAGAAAGAAGATATGATGTAAGTATATTTCAGAGAAAACATTATTTTAGAGTTAGAAGATTTTAAAGTATGTGTTACAATAGAATTTAAAAACTTGCACAAGCTGGTAGTTCTATTTAACATGGACTAGTTCCTTTAAATATTCATGCAGTAGAACCTTAAAGTTACGAAAACCAGAGTTACCAACTAATTGATCAATCACACACATGTATCTCATTTGGAATTGGAAGTACGCAATCAGGTAGCAGAGACAAAAACAGAAAATATTGTACAGTTTATTACTATATTAAATGTAAACTACTAAAAAAAATAAATGGAAAGTTTAAAAAAAGATTTGACAAGGAAACTGTATCTATGCTTGCTTTATTTAAATGAAGGTGGATAAAAGCAGCATTTTTCTTCTTCATAGTAGAGTTTCAAAGCTGTATTAAGTCAATGTTCTGTTGTTAACTTTTGAAACAACAACCATAATATTTTGTTCAGAGTTACAAAATATTCAGTTACAAACAACCTCCATTCTCGAGCTGTTCATAACTGAGGTTTTCCTGTAGTTCTTTCTTAGAACAGAGCTTCACTTTCAGTTTCCTCCAGACAAATTTGCTCCAGGACAGTTTAATCCCTGGATATGTTATTTTAGATATCAGAAACATTATAAAGAAAAGGCAGAGAATCAAGGCCCAGATTTTTATTTTTTTAAGTTACTAGTGATTTTGTATACCCCAGTTTTGGTGTCCCCGACTTGATATAACTTAAAGGAACCTGCTCTGAAAACTATGACAATTTGTCTCAGCTGAAGTTTTGCCTCCTGACCTCTTTAAGCTGTTTCAAGTTAGGCACCCAAAAAATAACACGCCTAAATCATTACGCACTTTTGAAAATCTAGACCTGTGATTTCCTTGCCTCAGTACCACAATTTAAAAGAATTAATTTGGTGTTTCACAAAGACAAATATATCAATGTATTAGGTAAATATAGGTAGCCCATCTTGAATTATCTGCATACTCGAAAATCACCGACTTTTCTATTGCAGCTTTTGTAGCGAGATATTATTTTTAAGAGTTATGATATTGTAAACCTCTTAATGTTCATTGTTGTTGTTTTTTCCCCCTCTCCTCGCAGGAAGAAGATGAGTGTAAGTGCTTAAAATCTTTTTATTTCTCTCTCTCTTAAAAAGCTCAAATGAAACACTGAGCAGATCTATTTATAGTCACTACTGTAAAATAAAAAAAGTAACACTGCATAACTTGAAAGACTGTAGAAATCTTCAAAAATCTCACACAAATGTAAGTAATGAAGCCACAAAAAAGAGAAAGTTGGAGCATATCAACAATTTCTTCCAGTCAGCCAGTTACAAGACACCAGTATTTCCTACGCTCAGCTAAATGTATTACAATATATTACAATTAGACATCTTAGTATATATATCTGTACAGATATTTCCATGGAGCACCTAAAAAGAAGGAATGAAAATCTAGTGACCACTTGATCTACTATAACATAATTGGCCAAACCCTCCTTGCATTCTTTCAACATATAGTGCTATCAACTTCATGTAAGATAGTCCTAATGACTCATCTGAGCAACAAGAGTAGTGTTTGGCTGGGATGATTTAGTTAAGTACTGGTCCTGGTTTGAGCAGGGGGTTGGACTAGATGGCCTCCTGAGGTTCCTTCCAAACCTGAGATTCTATTCAATTCTATATTATGGATCTTTGGTGTGGTAGGCCAATTATCTGCTGACCCACACAGTGAAGATGGCGTCAGAGCACAAATCCCTGAGAAGGAGGATGCGCAATAAAGAAGTCTCAAATCCAGTGGTCAGCAATGCCGTGGTAGAGAAAGCTGATTAGGGGACTTTGCCTTCTAATTTTAGTATAATAATTTAGTGAAGGGGTTTCTAAAGCTGGACTGTAACTTATCTAATAATTCAGAAGCAAACAGGATACAAAAAACTTGAAAACTTCTACTGAATGTTCACCTCTAAAATGAACACACAACAAGAAACCATCTACCATAAATAAATTCATATGCCAAGACCCAGTATATTGTTCTAAAGGGCATTTTAATGGCAGATTGCTCCATTGCTTGTATCTGATTAGACAGCCCTCTGTAGTGTAATAATATTAGTTCACTTCACCCCCTTTTACAAGCTCCTTTTACAAGTACCTGTGGTAACCTCATGCTAACATTTTTAGCTAGCTCTACTTTTTATCTTCACAGCAATCCCCCAAAGACCAGCACCACAGCTGTCTTTGTCCCCCTTCAGCTCCAACACATTCCCTTCAAGGTCTGTCAAGCCATCACCTAAACACAGTCCTGCAGGATCCAACAGTATGTCTGGATCATATGCAGAAAGGTTTGTTGCACTACTTATTGTCTCACTTATTTTGAGTGATTACTTTTTAAAGAATGAGAGTGTATATGGTGCTGTACAAGACCAAAAAGAACACATGAATACCACCCAAGGACTTTAATAACTACAGGCCAGTTCCTTAGCTCCCCTCTGCTTGCTTTGGGCTGTTTCTACCATCTTAGGGGAATTTCCCAATGCTGCAAAGTCCATCATACCCAAGACCTTAAGTCTCTACATAATCCAAAGATACAGAAAATGCATGCCAGATAAACTAGAATACTCTTAGTTCTACTTTAAGAGTGGACTATATTAGGACCTCTTTGATATGAATTACAATTAGACTCTAATTCTGCATCCTTCAATTTTTTAGTTCCCAGCTAAAGGCATTCATCTATTTCTCCCATTCTTTGTCTGCCTTGTCTATTGAGATTGTAAAGTCTTTTTGGGGTAGAGACATCTGTACAGTGCCTATCTCAATGGGGTCCTGATCCTAGAAGGGGGATTCTAGGTATTACTGTAGCACTTGCAGTTCCCATCGACTTCAACTGAAATTGTGAGTACTCAGCCTGCTTTTTTTTAAAAAAAAAGAAGTCAGGCCTTAGGTGTCTAAAGTTGTACATCCAAAATTAGATGCCTCTTCTTAAAAGAAGAGCTGGAGACACTATGGTAATATACATTTTAGTCAGAGCCTTTTTTGCAGTAAAGAGAAGTTCATTTGGACACTGGAAAAGAGATGCCCTTGGCAGTGGGTTCTTAGTTAGGTGAAACTTTTCTGGGAAAAAGAGATAAGATCTGATAAACTCATTGTTACCTTTGGCTGCTGTCATTTTGGGACTCCAGAACTGCCAAGAGAGCTGGTTTCAGTTATAGACATTTCTAACAGGAAGCTGAAAAGGCCTTTGTAGAGCTTATAAAGAGGGGCTGAACAGTTCAGCAAGATCAGAACAAACAAAGCAAATATAGATGAGGCCAGAAACTCTTTTCAAGTTTTTGCACCTCCTGGAACTTGAATGTTTGAGCAATGCTTGTTCGTCAGCCAAGGAGGGGGCAGGACACAGAACGGGGGAATTTTGGGGGAAATTCCAGAATGCATAACAGTTTGTAGTTTTGCTTCATATACTCCCCTTATGAGGATAGAGCTTGGTAGGGGGTCATGGGTTGGAAATCAACTGAGAGCCAGATTCTAAAGGGAAATTGGGTTCCATTTGTACTGATCCTGAAATGGTTTCCAAAGGAGTAGTAGTGCCGTGGACTGTCCCTTGTCCCTCTGTATCTTATCTCCACGTGCCAGGCCTTAATACTGGCCTTAATTACCATGTGAATTTTCATATAAGGCAGACCAGGATGTCTTTATCTGTCATAGGTGCTAGAAAGGAAGGAGAATGGAACCCTTTGGAGACATGCACTATGTATGCTTCCTTCTTTGTACTGCACATAGCACAAAGGGGCACAGATATTGATATGTGCCTCTGGGAGCTGCCAGAGCATAAAACATTATCTCATATAATTATAGCGACATACCCTATGTGTATTAAACTTCAATGTCCTTGATTTCTTTAACAGTACTAACAGCCTTTCTTCAAGTGGATCGCTACCACCACGCTTTCAGCTAGGTTCGTATTCTGTGTGCCTGGATTTCCATTCCAAATATAATGAAGTTTTATGGTTGCAGCATATGTTATCTGTCATGGATGCTCAGCTTCTGGATTTAATAGGAAAAAAAACACAAATACAGTACTTAAAGTGGGTGGGTGGGTGGGTATGGGGAGGCACAAACCCACCTGACCAGGAGTAAGGAATGCATTTTATTTTCATGTTAGATACTCTGGTCTGCCTCTTTACTCCTGCAGAAGCAACACCACAATGGTCTCTGAGGGGCACACTTTAAGCATTGTTTTACCAGAACAGCTACTCCCAGATTATGATAGACCCCTAACTTTTTCATACCACTTGAAGAATTGGTTAGTTAACTTCTTTAGTTCATTTATTCTATGCTTAAGGTGGTTGGTTTATTTTCTTGTTAAATTTTGGCAATGCTGTCTATTTAGTTAAAGCACTGACAAAATTTGATATAAGTGTTTGCTTCACTAGAACTACAATTTACAAGAACTAGTCTCAGATTACTATCTATTAATTACATTCATTCTGAAGGTCCCATGTGATTATATCATTCCAATAATGATTTGTGTGATGGTAGGGGAAAGCAATGAATGTTTCAGATCTGAATAATGCTATACCAATATCTTGGCTGGTTTGAAAGATATTTCCAAGGTGAAATTAAGTTTGTCTCAGCGACATATTTAATTGGCAAAAAATGTTGTAATTAAAAATAAGCAGCATTGGAAATCATAATCTCTTGGCATAATATCCAACAATGTTCAACACTGGCAGCCATTTAAACTGTTCAAGGTTTCCACAAAGAAAAAAAAAAAAGCAAAAAAATAAAATAAAATTCTCTCCCCAATACAATTTTATAAACTTGTAGCAGGACAACCTTGTAGTTTGTGATTGCAGAAGTTCAGGTTAGCTGCAGCTAGAGTAACTGAGTTATTCATCATAATTAAATAATTGAGATACAGTTTATCAACTGCAATTCCTATTTCAAATACAGTTGCCTTTGAGGCATCCATAGCTACTGAAGTTCCTTTAAAGTCCATGGGAGTGACCCTAATGTACACTGCTGACATATGTCCGATTACATAAAGAAATCTAGGTCAAATTCTCAATTACACTAAGTGTGAGTATAATTTTCACTCACTTTAAGGCCCCTGCCTGAGTAGTGTAAAGAGGCCTTGGTGTACCTGAGAATCAAAGTCCTAAACTACACTCTAATATCTGCTCCATAGACTAAGTTTTATCTTTCTGTGTTTAATTTAATTTTATTCTGGAACTTTAAAGGTAACATTAATAGAGCTCCTTCAAAAGGCCCAGCAGATGGCAGACCTCCATTACCAATTCCTACCAGGCAGATTGTGCAGCCACCAAGCATGGATGAAGATGAGGTATAATAATGTGACTCATAGGCAGGGGTGTATACAGGTAAAAGTGTCCCCCCCTTGCCAGATTGCACTTGGCGTGTGCGGGAGAGAAGGAAGAGGGGCTACATTCTCCTGCTGTATGTGCCCCACAACATGTTCGGTCCCTGTCCCTCAGAGCCGGTCCAGGCCAGGAGCAGAAGAGGTGGGACCAGCCACTTCTCACACTGGCCACTCAGAGGCTCATTGCCCTGTGCAGCATGGCTGCCTGAGAGAAAGCCCCTCTCACCACAGCCCATTTCTGGCTCACTCAGCCCCTCCCCCAACGCTGAGCACAGGCAGGGGGCGGCCCGCCACTGCCACCGCCTCCTAGATGGGCTGTCTCTCAGGCAGCTGATGTGCTGCACCCAACAACAACCTGTAGTGACTAGCTTCCGCCACATGAGAAGTAGCTCCATCCTGTTCCTTGCCCAGGCCTGGATGCCAGGGACTGCAGCCAAATGTACTGGGGAAAGGTACAGCGGGAGAAGGACAGAGCGCCCTCTCTTTCCCCCTCCCTCCCATTCAGGTAACTCTGGTGGAGCAGGCAGAGCAGGGCGGAGAGGGTTTGGTGGCCAGAAGAGACGTCTTGGGCAGTAACATGACATCCCCTTTAGACTGTGGCCCCCAGTATGGGGAGGCATGAATGGTCTATAATGTGACAGACATTAAACTTAAACACTTTGCACAGACTATTTATTTTCCTAAATTGGTTTGCTAGTCAGCAGTTATTCTTTGGTATACACTGTTGTATACACTGTTGCATTTGCTGTTGGTTTGCCTTATGATGTCCCACCTTTGTTCCTTACTTGGTCTTCACCAAGAAAAAAAGGAATGAAAATACAACAAAACATTTTACAGTGAAACAGTCAGAAGCTACAGTGAAGTTTACTAAAAAGCTGCCCTGAAGTACCCTCAGATGCTTTGGACTCAATTATCCTTTCAAATAAACCAACCTAAAATGGGTGGGAGAAGAAAAAAAATCAGTCTCTCTGAGTACAGTTCTACTCCATATTTCTTTGAAGACCACTTCCACTTAGCACCTGATTTTTGCTAATGCATTGAACCTGTCATGTAAGACAGGTTTGTTTGTACATACGTTTAGTGCTTAGGCACCCACAGCAAGCCACAGTTCTAGACTCAGCTGATGGTAAAAATAGGAAAGATCTAAGATATCTGTGACTCATCTGGACATAACAAAAGAAACGTCACAGGAAATAGAATGTTTACCAAAACCGTAGAGTTCTCACTTCTCTGGTTTCCATGGTAGCAAGGTGGCGGCATGTGCAAACACCTTCAGAGAGTGTCGGAATGATTAAATCAACTTAACAAGGTCAGAACTAAAAATGCTCATCCTCGAATCTGAAAATACACTAATTCCCCCTCTCCTCTGCCTAGGGTGACCAGACAGCAAATGTGAAAAATCAGGACAGGAGGTGGAGGGTTTATAAGAAAAAGACCCCAAAATCAGGACCGTCCCTATAAAATTGGGATATCTTGTCACTCTATCTCCCCCATTTAAATTTTTCTCTATTTCTGTGCATATACATTTATAACATCGCATAAATTAATTCACTGACAGCCAATTTTCTCCTCTTCCCCCCCACCCCCAAATAAAACAAAAGTTTCAGGACTCACTGAATGCAGACTGGTATGTTGCAGACATCAGCCGGCAGGAAGCAGAAGCAGCTCTTAGGAATATAAATAAGGTACTGTGTTAGCAGTTACCCTTAATTGGGTATAGAAATACTTGGCACATTGTTTAAATGGTTTGCGTCCTGATATATGTCTTTGGATTCATATAGAAAAAATGAAGGAACACAACTTTTACATAAAGAGTTTCTAGTCCAGATTTTCTCCAGGCCACTATCAGTTAGGATGACCAGAGAGCAAATGTGAAAAATCAGGATGGGGTGGAGGGTAATAGGAGCCAATATAAGGAAAAGACCCAAAAATCAGAACAGTCCCTATAAAATTGAGACATTTGGTCACCCTACTATCTCTGCATCTTCAAAATGTCATGGCACATCTCATATGTGTGTGGAGGGGGAGAGATAGAGGTGGTGTACACACACACACACCCCTGCATTTACACAAACAAAAAGGTACTTAAACAGACTAATTAAGCATACAGTGAACAGATTGGCAGTGCATTACCAGAGGGCAATTAAAAACTTGGATCAGTCTGGAAGAGACTAAGTACAAATAGGCACCTTTCTTTAACTATTCTAAAAAGAACAGTTCACACATACCATAAAGTCTGAACTCACCCCCTCCTTTGGGGTGGGGTTTATTACAAAGAATATAACAAAAAACAACACAGATCATCTCATATCCAGGCTCAGCTGATCCCTAGGGATTATTGAGCCCATACTCTAGATCAGTAGTAGGCAACATGTGGGCTGCACATAGCCCATCAGAATAATCCGCTGGTGGACCACAAGACAGTTTGTTTACATTGACTGTCCACAGGCATGGCTGGCTGCAGCTCCCAGTGGCCAATGCCAACGGGAGCTGTGGGAAGTGGCACAGGCGGGACCATAGCGGTAATATAATTTTTATACATAAGACAGAATAATGAGTGAGGAGAACGTCACATCGTAGGGAGCTAAACAGAAACTTTTGTCTCCAGGAGACAAGATCATTTATGGAGTAAACTTGTATCCCTCCAACTTATTCACTTTTCCGAAAGCTATTTTAAACCAGCACTCACTGGGAGGGGCATATTTCATTTCCCCATTTCCTGTCCATTCACTCTGATAGAGCAGGCCCCAATTTCTCTTATGCAGCAGGCTAGAACATTCCAAGATTGTCTAAACATCTAAGTGTAGCAGACTGCATCCCTTTCAGCTGTGTACAGAAGTCCCCAAAACACCAATGGTTTCACCTTGTAGGCTGATATCGTGGCCTCTCGGAAGTCAATGGAAGTTTTGCCAGTGACTTCACTAAGGCCAGAATTTCACCAATAACACTTTGCTAAGTGTCCCAAAATTAGAGTAATTTTTCTCTTTATTACTATTACTGCATCTGAACTAGCCTTTGAAATAAGACATTTTAGATAGCAGATTGCAAGGCTTTGTTTGTGTTTTGCTTCTTCCTTTAAGAAATAGTCTAACTTCTTCAAAGCTGTGGTTGCACTTGTTCTCTTTCTGAAAAATTAGAACCCAGAATGAATGTGCATTTAGAAACAAACTCAGCATTCTACTTATGTGATTGCCATGTTAGTCAAAAATAGATTTGATTTTCATGTGCATTCTTTTAGGACGGGACATTCTTGGTGAGAGACAGCTCAAGAAAAACTAATACACATCCATATGTACTGATGGTATTATACAAAGATAAAGTATATAATATTCAGATTCGTTACCAGGAGCAAAATCAAGTTTACTTGTTAGGAACTGGCCTGAAAGGAAAAGAGGTACAGTATGTTTCTTTCTTTGTATGACCCCTTCCCCCTTTATCAGTGTCCAGCAGTTTTACCAAGAAAAATATCACTTAGTTCACTGAAGGTATTCCGGATACAAACTAGTATAGCGAAGAGCAGAATCAGGCCCAGTGATTCAAATTCAAGAAAAACTGATTGCTTTATAATACCTCGCAATTTCATTGGGTGGGTGAAATTTTGGACAAGAATGTTCCATGGAGATATTCAAGATAGGAAGAGCAGAACTGGAAGCAAATGCTGATGCAGTGGTAGATGACCTCTACATTACAGCAATTAATCCAAAACTTAGTCACAGGAGAACATGAAATAGTCACAATCTAAATAAATACTATCGCTTTTGCCTAAGAAGTAGTGAGAATCCTGATGACACCCCCCAATCACCTTTGTTTTTAATCCACAGGATTTTTCTTCAGTGGGAGATATTATTGATTACTTTCAAAGAACACCCCTTCTGCTGATTGATGGAAAAGACCGAGGTTCAAGAAACCAATGCAAGTTAACATATGCTGCAGGATCTACTTAGAAGAAAGGTTAATGCCTGAGATCAATGGTCTACAAGTGCATACAAGCCTCATGATATTTCTATTTGTATTCAGTGAACTGAAATTATGAATTAAAATTCCTTTTGATTTTAATGAAGAAATGTCTCTCATTTTATAGTGTGTTTTTAAAAAACAGATTTTCAAAATACTTTCTACAATATATTTATTACTCTCCATTGTTCATACACTGCATGGAAACTCTTCATGTGAGTGATTTTGTTTTCGCACCTCCATCTCACATATGAAGCGTTCTCCATTCCATATTATAGGATCACATATAGTTTACATAGCAGAGAATTACATTGCTTTCTTACAAAGCAAAATTATGCAAACTATTGTTCATGTCAAGTTTATGGTACCAATTACATTAAGCTGCAAACTGAAATCAATTAATGTCTGTATAATGCTTGTACAGTACAGTGTAACTGCTATCTATTATCCGTACTGAAAGATTGTATTGTTTACTTTGATATATTTTATGTAAGTTGATATAAAATTAGAAAAATCTTGTGTAAATTGAGTCAATAAAAATGCCATATATCACAGTCCACTTTTCAGTAGAGACCTGCACTTTATGGCTACATTTATTATAATGGTAGGAACTATGTGACTTATTAGTTTAATGGTCTATATCAGGGGTTCCCAAACTTGTTCCGTGGCTTGGCCAGGGTAAGCCCCTGGCTGGCCGCAAGATGTTTTGTTTACCCAAGTGGCCGTAGGTTCAGCCGCTAGCAACTCCCACTGGCTGTGGTTTGCCATTCCTGGCCAATGGGAGCTGTAGGAAATGGTGGCCTGGCCCGCACTGCTTCCTACAAATCCCATGGGTTGGGAATGGCAAACTGCAGCCAGTGGGAGCTGCGAGTGGCCGAACATACAGCCACTCGGGTAAACAAAACATCTTGTGGCCAGCCAGTGGCTTACCCTGGCTAAGCTACAGAACAAGTTTGGGAACCCCTGGTCTATATAGTATAAGTTTCCTCTTCTACATGATCTAGAGACAACTTGCATTCCTAAATCTGTCCCTGTATATATTGGGTCTCAGCAATGCATAACCTTTCACCCATTCCTTTCTGCAAAGAACAGGCTCTGAAAATGGCCGTGTAACTGGGTCTCACCTCATCTGGTGATAGACCCTGTCTCTGTCTCAGTTTCCCTACTCAGTGTTCTCAAAACTATTCCTTTTGACTTTTGTGCATATCAAATAAATATCCCTCCCAGGATCCAGTACATAAAAACAGCACAATAAACAAAGACAGACATCCAACGCCTAGCATCAGGTCTTTGCCTGTTTGATCGAGGAGTGAGATCACATGGCTCAGCCACCAGTTATACTCTTGATGCAGGTCAAGAGAAAATTAACTTCTTCTGACCAGCAGTAAGAGTCACAGGCTGCCCCCCTAAACAAATGCAAATGGCATCTCCCTTCAAATACCCACCTGCACTGGCCTGTCCAGACTACTTTCTTCTAGAATTACGCTTCCTCAGAGCCTCCGAATTCCTTCTTCAGGGAATTTTGCTCCTGTCCTTCAGTGCTGGTAACTCCAGTCAGGCCTTTACCTTTAGCTGGTGCGGTGCGGCAAACTCAGACCCAGGTCCCTCTGCTGTTAGGTCCCATTAAAGAACCTCCCTCCTTCTTTTCTGGAGGTCTATCTCCTTCCATCCTGAGAAGACTCACTTTTATATAAAGCACAACTCCCTCTACCATCATGTGATGTCTGGTTACCTGACCAAGCCATAGGCTTACACCCAAACTCATTGCCCAGAGAGCAGATAACTAAGCAGGGTGGGGCTGATAGGCCTGGAATAGGTGCCTATTACACATTCTTATTGAAACACTGGCACTTTCTGTCTTAAAATATAAAGTGTAATTCAGAATCAGTTATAAATATTAGACCCCAGAGTTTTTCCTGCTGACTTAATAAAGAACAGAACTGGTCCCATTATTTGCCTAAGATCTTATATTTAATTCCATTTTCTGGCATGTGCATGTTTTGAGTCTTGCATCTAAGTTTTTCAGCCTTACCTCTCTCTTAGTATCTTGTAGCTGGCTGCATTAGGGGGTCACCACAGGCAGAAGAATGGCTTTCAAGAAGTCACCTGCTGCTTTACTCATAGCTATAGGTTTGTAGTGAGGAAGACAGTGGGATAAATGAAGGGTTCTTCCCTCCCAGTGCTATTTTCTTGCCTCTGAGCTCATCTGGGTTTAGCGCCATCTTTGATCTAGCTGGTAGTAAATACTTCTAATTGTCATCAGTCTGGTCTAGATTCAGATGAGTTAACGCGACATGAAAGATGTCATGTCCCATAAAGAATTTCCTGAGCCATGTCACTGTTCTCAGTAACCAAAAGCTGTTTAATAAAAAGGGGGATTTTGGAAAACGTATAGCGTATAGACCAGTTACTTGCTTTTTTATTAATTTAATTAAAGCAGCTTAACAACAAAAACACCTAAAAATCTGAAAGATTCTTATGAGGTTTTCTCTTTCACCTGTCTAGTTTAATATGATGTTTCTTTAAGATAAGCACCTTCCTCACGCATTGCAAATCCAGATCAGAAAACCATGCTGCAATTTTAATGGCTCAAAGAGAAGAATTGTTAATGGACGCATCATCATGGAACTTGATGGAATTATGTAATGCCTCAAAATCTGTTTTCTTTTCTTCTACTTCCCGTGAAACTGTTGTCTTCACAGGATGAGTGAAGTTTAAAGTAAGGTCACAGAGCAGCAGTTGGCTTTGCACTGTTAGAAAAAGTACAGTATACAATCATGAACATTTACTGTATAATAGGTATTATATAGGTTGCAATTTATTATAGAGGGTTTTTTTTTACTGTAGAGTATTCATCATTCAACTCTTCTGTAAATTAAAAGGATAACAACATTTTTCCAAGGCATTTAAATACAATTATCTGTTAGTGTATTACTCTATATCTTTTGTTAGGAAGCTATGATATGTACTTGCTGAAGAATTAACTGTTATCTAGCTGGACTTTTCCATGTTTAGTTAATTTAATATGATCTTATTTTTGTACAATAAAAATGATTTTATTAATTTTTTACCATAAAGAGACAAATTCTTGTTTCATTATATAGAAGGAACAACATAGTCACAAAATCTGCATGAATTCATTAGCAGCTGTGAAATGTTCTCAGAGCTAAATGAAAGATAGAACATACTATTTAGCATAAGTAGATATATATATTTCATGGGACCATTCAAGGTGAAGTGGCTCATTAACAATGCACCAGTGATGGGAGGGAAAGGAAGAGGGGGAAGCAGCTCGAGATGGGGAGGGGTGGCAGTTGTTAGTGGGTTACAGATTGGGCTTGTCTATACTGCAGAGTTGTCGACAAAACTTTTGTCTTTCACAGGTACTTAAAAAAGCCCCCCCCTCGCCCCCCCGCCAAAGACAAATGTTTTGCTGATGCAAGTGGCAGTGTGAACACCGCTTTGTCAGCAGGAGCGCTCTTCTGCCAACAAAGCTAACACCACTCGTGAGGCTGGAAGTATTTTGTCATAAAAAGGGCCGATAAAGTACCAAAAAAGAGCATTTACATGCACTGACTTTTAGAGACAAGGTGCTGTGGTGTAGACAAGTCCATTGTTATAAAAAGCCATAATTCTAGTGTCTCTATTCAGTTCATGAGTTTTAGTATCTAGGACAGACTGAATAGAGACACTGGATATAACAATCCATAACCCAATCCAACCCAGCTCCATACTGTCCGTTCTCCCCCCAGCGTCGCTTCCTTTTCCCCCAAAACCAGAGGGGTATTAACAGGCCACTTCACCTTAAATGGTCAGTTGAAATATGTATGAAGTACAACTAAACAATCCTTGTATTTAGCTGTGATATTCTGAATACATTTCCCAGACCTGAAGAAGAGCTCTGTGTAAACTCGAAAGCTACTCTCTCACCACCAGAAGCTGGTCTCACCCACCTTGTGTCTCTAATATCCTGGGACTGACAGGGCTACAACAACATTGCATCAAACAATTCAGTCATCATTTCCTCTTTAGTTTGATTATAGATACACTCAGAATTACCATTTAGCTTCTTCAACTCACTGGACATTTTATCAATATTTTTAATTGCAGTTTCCAGGCTAAACTGCTGGTCAGCAACATCACTCTTAAACATCTATAGGAAACACAAATAACATCAGAATTGGTATTATATATGTGCAATCTTTGAGCACTAGTAGTTTTGAATTTTTCATTTTTTAAAGTGCATTTTTAAAAACCGGAGACAGGCAAAAGTCTTTTTAAAAATGTCCCAGTTTTCATCAAAACCAAAAAGTGTGTGTTTTACTTTTTATTTCCAATGCCACTTTTTCTTTTATTCCTTTTGCAACTGCATGAAATAAAAGGAAAATTGCCCAGGGTTCTACCTCTTCCTCCCCTCTCCCCACTCTCCAAATTCTTCATTTTTCTTTTTGCCACTAACTTTTCTTCATCTTTGAAGAAGTTATGGAGTGGTGAAGAAAAAGCAGAGAAAATAAAATTGGAAAAGTAGGGGAAAGACTCTTCTAGGTATGATTTATTATAGTATATTCAGTGGCAAGAAGAAAGCAACTGGAAATTTGTTATACACTTTTTTCCATTGTTTGACTAAACCTAATTAATAACTTCATTATTTCTAAACTAGGTTTCTTCAAAGATACTAAAAGCACCCCACCACATTGAGAAGTGAGTCCCTGGCATATTTGAAGCTTTTACAATATGACATTTTGTGTTATCAGAATTTGAACAGCAGTAGCCGAAGAATGTTTCAGTATTTGAAAATCAAATATTTGAATAACTCAGAAACAACTGAATGGAGTTAACTTAAAATGTGCAGAAAAAAACCACACCCATTGTGAGCTTATAAAACAAGAATGAGAAAAATGTAGTGCCAAAAGATACTTAATACACTGAAAGCAAAGCTTGTAATGAAAGTTAATCCTCAATTATATGTATTAGCCACAAGATGGAGCCATAACAAAGTTAATATGGACAAGAGAAATTAAATATATTAATAAAAAGTTATACCATGACAGGTGTTTATTAATACATATAAATGTCCTGACAATTTTATAGCTAAAATATTACTATTCATTTTTCATCTTCTGACCAAACTTTTCTTTTTTCAGTTTCGGGGGGGCAGGAGCGGTGAAAGGAAGCCATTTTTTGGAGAAATATGAGCATTTAGCCATTTGAAAACAAGTAGCAAATTTTAAGACTGTTCCAATTTTTAACTGCCTGTACTTTTTTTTTAACAGAGCTGCTTCCAGAAAAACATATACACAAAGAAATTTCAGATGCATTGACTTTTTCTTGTCATTCTAAGATTATATTTAGTCTGTGAGAATCACCTTTCAAGTGTAACAACATGTAATAATTTATTTGGAAAAGCTCTGGGAAGTTTTCTAAATGAGCAATATGCAGTCTTAGGTGTTCTAAGCATTCTTAGGTTATAAGTTGCAACAATAAAAACAAACTTATCTCTAACATGTATGTTTTGTCCAGTTTCTTATTCCTGCAAGCTGGGGAGCTTGTTATCCTGTAAATGTTATTAACAAGAGACAAAAGAGATCCTAAAGAGAAGGGGGAAAGTATGCCTCATACTTTTGTGGTAAAGTAAAATATCTCTGCATTGCAGACACAAACTAAAATGTAAGACTGGGTAACACTGATTACATTTTTATTTTCATTAGTGTCATTTCAAATGCGTGGGTGCCTTTTTTAAATAAGAAATATTTTACTTGTCTAAATCTAAATGTTTCTATTAGCTGATTTGTCCTTCCTTTAAGTTAAAGACTGAGCCATAAACTACTGAAAAGGTACTTTTGCAGTAGTTCCAGCCATGACCTTGAGATCAAAATTCTGAACATTTTGAAGGATTGGCCTTCAATTTCTACCACAAAATCATAACACATTAATATTCTGTGCTTATATGACACCTTTCATCTGAAAATCTAAAAGCATTTTACCAAAATGGGTAATTATTACCAATTTACAGATGGGTGAACTAAGGCACAGAGAGAATATCGAATTTACCCAATGGCACAGAGCAAATCAGTAGCAGAGTTGAGAATAACCACCAGATCTCCTGATACCCTGCCTCCTGGTCTAACCACTAAACAACACTCCCCACTTTGACATTTAAGTTTGTGTCATGTATCATTACTGGAATCAGAAAGATTCATAAACTTGTGGGGCGGGGGGCGGGGGCGGGGGAAATGGGCCTGTTCATGAGGTGCCTCACAAAGGATTCACAAAGGCTGTAGATAGTGACCTGCACACGGCAGCCAAAATGCATACAGCCCTGTTTTGATGGTCACAAGAAGCAGGCAATAATGAAATGAGAGCCCTGTGGAGTGTTTGCAGAAGGGCCCAATATGAACACGAAAACTCGAACACCAGTGCTTGCCTGAAGGGAGTCCTCTGTATGATCTTGGGTTTGGGGGTCTCCTAGTCAGGACTCTGGGATACAGATGAAATCTGAGAGGTGCAACTGCAGGGAATTCAGACACAGTCCCACCTTACATATGCACAAGCTAAGGAGCAGCACAACTCCTTGAGGGCTGGCTCCCAAAAAGCAGGAGCCCTCTGGCCTGAATGTCCTGCCTCTGAGGAGAGCCCAGTTTGAACCAAGTAAATGCCGCGAGTGGCAGTGCTGGGACCCTCAGCAGTCCGTCACGGGGCTTGCACTCCCTTGTCCACCCTGCTGGAGCCCCCCAGCAGGCCTGGGCCTCCTCCCACACACAGAGGGAGACTCGCCTTTCTACACAAAGCGAGATAAACCTGCTGCCACTGGAAATAGGAAGTGCCACAGCTTCCTGTGAGCCCAAAGCAAGGCATGCTGGGAGCTGTTGTTCATCCCACAGCCCATGGGAGCTGATTCAGCAGCTTTGGTGACCTCTAGACACCAAGCAGCTGCCCCTCCCCAAAACTGTACAACTCTTTGTACCTTGTGCTGGGTCCAAACACAGCCCTATATACACAGTCTTTAGGGGACACCTTTTCAAGCTGTTTTCTACAACCATGAAGGCCAGACATTTATTTTTAAGTAACTAAAAACTGAATTTTTCACTTAAATCAGATGACTCCGAGAGATGGGGTTTTACAGGGGCTGGGGAGGAGGGGAATAATAACAAGCTTTGCAGGAGGATTAAAGAGGAAGGAGGAAAGGTAAACAGGATAGAGGTGGCATCTAAAGAACTGTGGTAAGACTGATGTCTACAGAAGAGGTTTCATCTCATCATATTGAGACATTATTTATATAGAAAACCAGACAGGTCTCTGGAGATTTGGAAGTTTTTGCACAGTACAGCAGCTGACTCCTTAGCAATAACTAATTATTTTCCTCTCTTTACACATGCACAGAAGTGTGTAGATTTCATTTATACTGATTTCAGACCTTATCAAAGACCTGGCTTGGAGTAGGACAAGGAAGGCTACATTTCATTATCCACACTGGTTATAACAAATACCTGGCTTCCAGCAAAAACAGCAAGAATCACTAACACAGACACACAAGGGCAGAAGGTATAGAGCAAAGAGGATTCAATCAATATTGCATTGCAACTGGTGTTCAAACATTAAGTATAGATTTAAGATTAGCATAAGTATTAGCATTAGTTAAGTATAGAGGGATTCATCCTTTCATGGCTGCTGTTCTCTGAGGAACGAGTAAACACTGGCTATGTAGTACTTGTGGCCAGTGACACTGCACAATCACTTTGAAGAGGAATGGTTGCTAGCAGTATTGCTCAATGTATGTCAGGCACTAGTGCTGATCAATGTTCATCTTCATTTCAGGCTTCCTGCTTGGGTGTTACTTGGAAGAGGGATCATTGGTACTTCAGAGGAGATTGAGCCTGTGGAATTTCTCCTGTGTATAGTAAATAAACATATGATAAGAGGAAAAGGCAGTTTGTTTGCAGTTTATTTACCCTTATGTTCTCTCTGTTCCTCTTTCTGCTGTACGTTTTTCACAAAGTTTTAACTTGGAAAGAAAGTGCCCTAGCATGAAAGAAATGAAAGCTAAAATACAGTATGTCAGAACCCCACTTCTTTGGGTTGCGGAGCAAGTTAACTGTTACTGTAATAGAGAGAGAACACCCTATACTGCCTGATGTTTCTTTGAAGCTGAGAAATGCAGAAGAGGAAACACTTCACACATATACCAGTTCCGGCACTACAATCTTGCAGCTTACCAAGGTCCCACAGAAACACCCGTGCATTTCCACTATGCTGAAGATATTTTAAAAATATTTTTAAATGTAAATAGAGTTACTTCAATACATTCTGGGGAATGCCAACAGCAAATTAAAAAAGCGTGGCATGTCACTTAGAAAAGGTAACGTGCCCATAAGCAGTCAAATCTTTTTAATGAGAATCTTTAGAAGAAATACAAACTGTCAGTTATAGTCAACCATTTGGATTCCTTCCCAATTGTAGTGATTGTTGCAAGTGAATTAGTCTAGTCCTTTCTGTGGATCTGTAAGGAAAAAGGTAGCCCCTCATCTCAGGCTATATAGAAGTTGGTGGTTTCTCTGGAAGGGTCCATGAGTGTGGCAATCTAATGTGTGCAAAGAAAATATAGGTGCGAATGGAATGTGAGGATCTCAGTGAGCAAAACCTCAAATACAATAAAAAATGTGTGATGTGGGATTCTGAAATTTCCTTTAATGGTTTACAGCTATATTATTTTCTTTAACAAGACATATAGCACAAAGCTGAAAATGTTCATTATAATAATAATCCATTCAGAAATCATTTAAAAACTTGAAAACACTCCACTTACAGAGTAAAATGTAGTAGAGATAGATTCACTGCAACAACATAATTAAAATGAAGATACATTAATGCCCATGTTGCTATTATGAATTCCTGACATGAAGTACTCCCTTTTAGAAAACAAATAGCTGAGATCATGGTGGATTTTCCATTTATTCATGAAGGATGGGATTCACAAAGTTACTTAGGTGCCTCACTCTCTTTGAGATCAATGAAATCAAGCACCAGGTGCTTATCTTCATAATTAGACTGCTAATTGGCAATTAAAAGTTCTAATCTCAGCCTCAGACTGAGAATTGCCAGCCAAATTGAACATTAACTCCTTTTCGAGGAGACCATGAACAAAGGAAGTATATGATGAAGAATACTGAGACTCTTTTTTGATATCTGAATATGACATGACCAAACAAACCACTAGTAAAATATGCTATGGCCACTGAATAAGAAAACATGTAAATGACTGTCCAAAGCCTTTACCCTCCCACTGCTAGACAAATATTGTCTGGTTAATGTGGTCTGTCTGATTTCTAAGTCCACAGCAACATCAGATTTTACAATCTCAGTAGCAATTTTATTTACTTCTGCACCTCCACCTAAACAGGTTATATTGGAAACATCCTGTGTTTGTGTTACAGTTGACTGTTTTCATTTATATGAAAATATTTTTAAACGGTATCAATACCATAGGCGTATGTTCTGTAGACTGTGGATTCCTCAACAGTTGCTTATAAAGCTGTTGTAAAGTTGCTTTTATATTTTAAATGGTACTTTTCAGTTTAAGTATATTGTAAATTAGTCTCAAAAATATCTGGCACTAAATGTGTAAATATTTAATGCATCTTAAGACAGAAAGATGCAATATTTAACTACAGGTATAATCTTCAGTTGAAAATGCCTACTATTTTTCCTGCTTACTCTATAAAATTATTTAGGACAGAAATAATTTCACTTATTATGCAGTAGCATTTCTGGCTGTATCTTCATTTTTACTTTGTACTAATCCAGGCAAGCAACTATGGCTCTCCATGGTTAGTAGGAAGTATAGTCTATTCTGCACAGGAAAGAGTCTTAGTATTAAGTCACTGTAAGCTTTGTTTCCTTAGCAATAGGAGTTCTTCACTCCTCTGAAATTAACTCCATAGACTGGTATGTTGTGTTATATTCATGCCTCTCCACCAATCAGATGAATTCCACTTGTGCAGCACCAGAAAAATGTGTCTATACTAATAATCTCAGAAAAAAACAAATAAAGATGTCATTTAATGTTTTTACTTCGTTTTGAACAAAATTAATGATTTCTTACAAGTCACTAAATTTAGCAGAAGATATTGAAAGGATAAAATAGTTTTAAGAAACCCTCATGTACTACATTTATATTTAATCCCTCAATAGATGCACAATTCCCATTCCATCCTTTTCTGTTTAAAGAATATTTGTGAAAGGACTCAGTTTTGGAGTTCACTACCCTAGTCCCTTAAAATCCTCTTCAAGCACTTCCATATCAAGGAAGATTGTACATTATTTTTCCACTGAACCCATAGACATAGTTAAATCATTATTTAGGCTCTTAAATGTGATTGATTCCCACTAACTTTAACCCTTTCCTCTGAAACACAATGAAGCTTTACACTGGCAAAGTAATTTCAGTTTGTAGTTTTGACTGAACTTCCTCTGTGCTGATTGGCTGTTTGGTCCAACTCTCCCCCACCATGTTTTCACCTTAGCATCACTCCATATCTGCTCCTCTTACCCTTTTATCCCCCCTTCAATGTCCTCTCACCATTCCTTTTTCTTTCCATGTAGTTGATTCCTTCCTAACTAAAGCTAGCCCATAAAGATATCCTTGAACGATCATTTGCTGCCTTCATATAGCTCACTCTGCTGCTGTGTTCTTCCCCTTCCCCAGCCTGTGTGTTTGGTTTATATAGATTGAAATCTCCTTGGGCAGGGACTTTCTATTACTCTTTGTTTCTATAGTACCAAGCACTATGGAGCCCCATTCTTGGTTGGTCCTTAGGCAATGCTGTAAGAATAATAATAGATGACCTGAACTATGTTAGTGCTAAAAATGAAAACTGGCAAAACTATTCAATATTAACAGTAATCAATACAAGTTTAGCTATTTCTGTGGCCCACAAATGTTTAGATCTTTTTAGAATGAATTTGAATATCTTAGATGAACAGTTTTCAGGCTAAGGGCTATTTGCTTCAGATATTTTGTATTTACTATTCATATTGTTAAGCTGTTCAGCAAAGTCACATAGTATTATTTCTGCTCCCTGATCAGATGACCGACTTTTTAAACAGAAGAACAGTTAATAACCAATAAGGGTACCCCCCAGAATGAGATTTTAGATACTTAGGCTATGGCTACACTAGAGAGTTTGCAGCAGTGCAGCAGCACCAAGACAGCTGCACCACTGGAAGCTTTCTAGTATAGCCACTGAAAACTGATGGGAGAGAGGTCTCTTATCAACTTAATCTACCTCACAATGAACAGCTGTAGCTATGTGGGCAGTAGGAGCTCTCCCACCAACATAGCACTGTCCATAGCAATACTAAGGTCAGTGTAACTTATGTCTCTCAGGGGTGTGGCTTATTCATACCCCTGAGCAGCATAAATTATCCTGACATTAGTGGAAGTTTAGATGTAGCCTTAATCATGAGTGCTGGAATTCTGAAAACTTTCAGAATTTGCAAACATTTTCAAAACTACCCCAAAATTGTCCAAATACACATGAACACTCTAATCCTTTGGCCGTTAAGTCAGAATGAAAATTCACAGTGGATTTGCAGTGTCTCTGATTACTGAGACACTTTTGTATTTATTAAGGTCAGAAAACAAGGGCATATATAAAGTAACACATTGCAGGATCACATCCTAATCATATCCCTTTTTCCTGTGGCAGGTGCAAGTGTTAACTAGCCTTGGGAAAACAGAAATTGCACTTCAACTGCACAATTCCTGCCCATGGAATCTAGAGGCACAACTCCAACTTCATGTTGTTTTGAGTCAAGTTCAGATACATTTGGGAGTCTTTGTGCCAGGACTAAGTGCTGGATAGCCATCATGAACTGACTTCCCCTCATGAGAGTTAATCTTTTCCCCATAATTTCTAGAGTTTCTCAGCAAAAAAACTAAATTTCTAGCAATTTTATCATTATTTCCCACACCTTTAATAAAAAAAAAGTTTATTGGAAGAGATTTTGCAAGTTCCATGAGGTCTTACAACCACTTGATTCAGCTCTCCGGAAAGTAATAAGCATTGACACATGGTTCAATTAATAGCACAGCTTCTAGTTCTCTTTTGAATCATGATCTTTTCTCATATCATATTGAAATCTTACTTAATATCCCTCATCTGCTTACTAAGCTTTCATCCATACATCTAGCTGTCCACAATTACAGCTGAATCCTACATTGTACTTGGTGGCCACAGAATGCCCCTCAGTTCAATGGACTTCAAAGAGAGTTGAGGACCTTTCAGGATTTGCCCTATACCCAATTATTATAGCATTCTCATCATAAGGATATTGTATTCATGGCAATAATAGCATATTCACTGATAGACCACAGAGAGTAGGGGACCTTGCTAGGGTCGATGCAATGAGTTATTGTTTCATTGCAAGTGTTTCCTTCTTTGTTAAAATCCATTTTATGCCATGTACTTAATGGCTAGAGACAGACTGGATATATTGCAGGTTGTAAAGAACAGAAACTTCCAACTGTTACATGACTTTTTCATTCACTACCCTACATCCGTCAGAACATATATCATAACTCCGAATCATTAAAAAGTACAAGTAGCAATCTGTCTAGAATGAACAATGTTTTAATACTCTGTGTGAGAAGGTGCTAGTATGATTTTTAAATTACATTTGTAATTGTTTGTGCCATAGTGGCAGAATAATTGTTCTTTTGTAAAATGATAAAATATCCAACAGGAAGCATAACATGAGATATTGAAGGAATTCTTCCTCAGCAATTACCTTGTGCCATTTCCTTGTAATTAGGATCTCTCATAAACTGGGTGTAATAAATAAATTCAAATCTCTGCAATTACACTCAACCTGGCTGTGCAAATAAAACAGTGTCACAAATTTCAAGTAATGCACTCTCAGCAAGTAATGTGATCTCTGAAAACAAGAATGGTAAAACTGCTGAACAGCAAAAGAAAGGCCACTGAAGGATCTTCATCCCATAATTACAATGTATTGACTAACAGCAAGTTGAAGAACACAAATGTGCTTGGATGAAACGTGTAGGGAATTATTCCAAATATGAAATTATGCAAGTATGTAATAAATATCAGATTTAAGAAGTGCCAACGTCTCACTAGGACCATCTTATCCACTTTTTAACATCCACAGTGATGTTACATTATTTAGGTCTTGTTTGAAGGGAAATGTGTGCCCACCTGTTATGATTTCCTTTTCTTTAAATGCTAAAAATCAGACTTCCATGGCTTTTCCTCCTATTCAAACAAGGAAACTACATCACACTTAGGAATCAGAATTTCTAGAGAGGGGCTTTCAGGACACTCCCAAACCACTAATTACTGAATCACAGCTCTTCCCCTCAGTCTGCCTGGTGAAAAACTTTATGTTCAGCAGTCACACTCCATTAAGTTCTTTCTGTCTCTGTGAAGTAATCTTCTCCTGGGAGAAAGACAGCATCATCCTCAAACATCATCAGGATCTGTGGTTGCAGAGT
Organism: Dermatemys mawii; assembly: GCA_007922305.1. NCBI lineage: Eukaryota > Metazoa > Chordata > Testudines > Dermatemydidae > Dermatemys > Dermatemys mawii. The sequence continues at coordinate 5,064,539 of ML677354.1, forward strand.
ATGCTGGTTTCAGGGGGTGCCATACTGCATTTAAATCTTCCCTTTTCCCTTCATGCTACACATCTATAGCATCATTCACAGCTAAAGTGTTGGGTTCCTTCTCGGTACATAGTGTGAAGTTATATCATCAGCTGGTCACTAGGATGACTTGTGTAGCTGCCAGGTCCTTTGGCATCCCAGCCTGCATTTACACTTGCATGAAACCTGGGACAACTCTTGAGCCTTATCTTAGTGGGGTTAAGATAGCTGAAGCCAGTTCCTCTGTGACTGAGTTTAACATTTTATATATACATATTCACACACTGGTTTAATCTGAAATCAGTCATTAGACATACATCTGTGATCATTTTGTTAGCATTTGCTCAAACCCAAAGACTAGGATGTTATAGGCTGTATTTCAATAGATCCTTTTATATTCTGAATTCATCACTGCTGCAGTAATGTTGTAATCAAGCCAACTCAAGGAAGCCAGGCACACTGCAAAGGGAAATATAAATGGTTCACTTGTTAACACATAGCCAATACAGTACATGAAAGTTCAAGTTATAACATTAGTAGAAACAAGACAGTCAATCTTTGTCAGAAATGCATCTTCAATGAGCGACAGAGAAAGTTAAATAATGAATAGTGAAAAGGGGATACAGCATGCTTTGTACACACATACTTCAATCACTTGTGAAAAACTTAGTTTTGTCTAATAGCTGTATGTTGAGCCAAACTGTTTAGTTATGCAAGGATTTCTACATGAGAATGGAAAGCTCAGCATAATAAAACAACAAGTGACCTTTCAAATACTGAAGAGTCTAATCAAGTCTTAATTCCTTTGCAAAGAAGGCTAGACAAGCTTACTAACTACTCAGAAATACAGCTGATATATAAGCTAACTTGATGGTATTAATAACATTTTTCCAATATTCTAAACTTTACTGATGAGCATCACTGTAGAGATAAGCATGTAATATATGCTTGAATGTGTCACAATTAAGTTCCCCTTGAGGTCTCTTCACAACCTATGATGTCAAGACAGTAATTAAACTACTTATTAGCAACCTTTTATAATATCTGCAATATGCTAATACAGGGGTCGGCAGCCTTTCAGAAGTGGTGTGCCGAGTCTTAATTTATTAACTCTAATTTAAGGTTTTGTGTGCCAGTAATACATTTTAACATTTTTAGAAGGTCTCTTTCTCTAAGTCTATAAAATATAACTAGACTATTGTTGTATATAAAGTAAATAAGGTTTTTAAAATGTTTAAAAAGCTTCATTTAAAATTAAATTAAAAGGCAGAGCCCCCCAGACCGGTGGCCAGGACCTGGGCAGTGTGAGTGCCTCTAAGTAAGACATTCAGGATTTGATGTCTGAAACATATTTTCTGAGGGAATTAATGTTAAAGGTGCCCAGATTTCCTGTCAGGGTTGTTTTCAGTGTCAATGCCTTAACATATACAAATAAAAACCAGAAGTTAAAAGTATAAAACCCCAAGCCCTCCCTTTTGCCATGAAGCCTTTTTTTATGACCAACCTCCCTCCCCTCTCCTAAACAATCAGCATATCATCATATACATATCAAATACAAGACTCCTTTCTATAATTTTAATATATTCATTACCTACACTCCTGGTTGCAAGTTCCTAAAATGATTCTCCTATTCCCCTAATCTCATTACAGTGCTGAAATATAATTCCTCAGTATGTAATTCCTCAGAAACTGACTTCCTAAGTCTCATCAGTAATTATGCAGTAGAAATTCCTTACTGGTAGGACTGACTGGCTCTCAGTACAGAAGCATATCTTATCAGTGTCTATGTATATCATCTTCATCTCCTAGTGAGGTCAGTAGGCTGCACTACAATTAGCAGTCTGTCTCTTAATTATTATGCACACATCATTCCTACTCCATTGAGGACTGGCCCATAATGCTATAAATGTAATCACAAACCAAATCACCTGTTTATTCCAAAACGATGTAAATTCGTTTAACAAAAAAGTACACTTTATATAAGGATGACATGTGACTTCCTGTACAGCAGTTTCCCTGATGCCTAGGTCTATCAGCAGTTGCATATTACTACGTAATACACATGACCCTAGTCACTTTTTGAAAGAGCTGCAGGAATCAACTTTTAATTCTTGATTCCTTTGGTCATCTGTGATATTTTGCTCACATCCCCAGTGATACATTGGCAATTCTTCTGCTGCTATAGCATATAGACCAGTTACAGCTTTCCAAAGGTTTTGATTAGGACTGAAAATTTAAGTCGTATTTTTCCATAGACCCAGTAGAGCTGAGGCAGTGACAGGAGCCACTTTATTGTTCCTTTCAAAGTGCATCGTCCCTCTCCTAGTTGGGACCATCACTATGAGAGGCTATGTAGTTCAATCCTTGAGAGCATTCCTACCTTGGCCTCTATGCTGAGCTTGCCATCATATGTTAGGTTCCAAGTGTTAAATGGGCAATCATATAAAATAAAAACTAGACAGATAACACACATTCATTTCATATAAACCTCTGTACAACTGTCCGATGGGTGGTAATTTTGGATACTACCAATGAGGTCAAGATTTGAGCAGCAACCTGGAGGTTAATATTACTAATAATAAATAATTTCACTGTATATAGAGGGATTATTACTTAATTACTAGCAGGGCCATCCCTAGGGGAGTGCAGGCCCAGGGCAGAAGTGATGGATTATTCTCTTCTGGGACCGATCGTGCCAGCCAATCGCACTGGCCCGCAGGGCCCCCTAAAGCATGGGGCCCAAAGTGGTCTCCCCGATTTGCCTACCCAAGGGATGGCTCTGATTACTAGAATACTTGTAGGTAGCCAGTATAATGCAGCTTTGATTTTCAGAACCCAAAGTCATCTAAGACATATCAGAAAGAATTAAAGAATAACAGTTTATTAGGTGAAAGAAAATGAAATGATGGAATTAATTTACTCATTGAATATTATGATATAACATTAGAGCTCATCTCCATAGTATCTGAGCACCCTTCATTCGTGCATTATGGCTAATATTTATCATGTGCTGTTTATTCTCTCCCACTCTCCCCATGTGGAGACGTATGTGTAGTGGACCATTCTGAATTGCTAGGCTTTTTTTGAAAATATACATTTTGCTATGTGTTTATGTCAGAGAAGGCAGGGTCAAAGAAATGAACCTTGCCTTGGAACAGAAGGCAGTAAGGTTTGTGATAGTCCTGGGCTCCTGAGAGAGGAAGCCCTAAGTAAAGATGAAGTAAAGATATTTCAACTTATTTTCTTGAAGATGAAATTCGTACAAAATTTTGGCATGTTTTTTTTTATATAAACCAACATGTTGTGCATTACCCAACCATACATATTACTGAATGCATAAACAACCCCAGAGTATATTTTTTAAATTGCTAATTTTCGTTTCAGGTCTCAAATGTAAGCAAATGGAAGCACTGTTACTGGACAGATCAAGAATTAATTTAACTGCAGCTGGAACTGTTCTCCTTAGCATTGCTGTCTGCATATCTATACAAGCGCCAATATTTTGGTCAGAAAGTAGATTAAATAGAACACAAGAAATAATGAAAATGAATAGCTTGGGCAAATTATGACCCTCGTTGAAGGTTGAGATAAGGTATTGGTTCGAGTTGTGGACTTAAATCATTCTGGGAGACTATTAATTATGCACTTGTGAAAGAGAAGGTTATGGTAACAGGCTACTTAGTTATTTTAGCACGCTTATATTTGAAAGAACATGCACAATAGTGATCACTCAACCTGTCTCTTCAGACAAAGGCAAAGAGCAAGGAAGGATGAAAGGGATCTGCATTATTTTTAGTGGCACCGTGAGAAGTTAATTATACTTTTTAAAACCCCGTTACAGCAAGGCATCCAAAATGACTATGCACAAACAAAAACTCCCCTAAAGTGTGGTTCTATTCTGCAAAGATTGCACCTTATTATGCAATAGATGTGCTCCCTGTAGTTACTCAGTGTCATATCTGCTCATTTTAGTCATTAAAGAACATTTTATTACATTTTTTCTCTGCAGGGCCAGCACAGGGGCTGGATTTATTTGTTCATCACTAACAGAATTAATAATTAAATTCCAGTGGTAGAGTCTTTATTGTTGATGTGCAAGGCAAAAAGAACCCACATTGACCCTCATTTCCCAATCAGAGTGTCCAGGGTTGGTGGACAGAAAACAATGTTTTTACTTGCAACTGATGAACATATTTGATGTGGAGTCCCTGAGAGATAATAAATGTGGAGTTCCACATTTATTGAGTCACTTTAGGGTAGAAAACTGCATTTTGAAAGCTACGAACTATACACTGTAAAGGGAGGGTACAACAAACTAATCCAATGCTTAGAGTGGGGAAAATGTCAGTGGGAGTGTACTCTCTTTCACGCCCAGCTTTATCCCTCTGGCCTCAATAGGCATCAGTCAGAGTTAGGAGTACAGCAAAACCCTTATTTTGACACATCACCATACTTTAAAGTGGCCACTATCAATACATCACCCTACGTCCCCATTGCCACACTGCAGGATCTGAGATAACAGAATTTCCCCATAAGTATAGAAGAAATAGAACCAGTCAATCCATATTCTCCACTATCTTGGGAACATATAGCCTATCGAGTTACTAAAAGGATACTGAGGAGAATGTGCTTTATTTCCTTCTCTATTGGGCAATTTCTTGTTTAGGTTTGCATTACAACTTTAACAACCTCTTCATTTAGTTAGTCTGAGCTTCATTGTAAGTTGCTTTTTTTAGCAGACTACATAATTTAGCACACACATAATAATACAAGACACACGCTAATTAAACAACATTAATAATTGATCGAGTACCTTGATGCAACTTAAAGGACTTAAACATGCACCCCAAGAAGAAAAAACCTCAGGCCTAAATAATAGGTTTATTTATAGGCCTTAAGATCAACAGGCCCCTTGTTGGAATGAGGTGCGAGGGGGAATGTGACCTTCAGAATCCAAGACTCTCAATGAAAAGCCATGCAACTACCACCTATCATGCAGAATCTAGGGCTCCTTGTTCACACACCTCAACCAATTCCAACCATTAGAGTAGAATGGGAGAAGAATAGCAAACTCACTTCATACTGGCGGTACAATCCAAACCAACTATTCCCTTGATTTATGACCTCAGAGAGTAGGGAGGAGGATAAAAATGCAATTGTTTAAGACTTTGGGTTCTGATGCTCTACACATCAGGAGTCCTGAAAGGAAATGTACAGGCCAGATATGTGCTCTTGGGAATGGATTTAAATAAACAGCATATGTCGTTGTTGCTTTATGAACCAGATCCGGAGAGCAATTTTGCTAATCTGGCTCCTAAAGCAAACAGGATGTGCTGTACAAAGCATTGTGTTGTTCTGGAGGTAAGAGTAACATATGCTTCTGGTTGAAGTTGGTAACTGTTAGATAGATTCTAGTTAGATGTTGGAGCCTTCTGCATAGTGACTCCTCCACCCCTCTCCCCACCCTATTTTAACTTTTCATTTTCTGGAAAATCATGAATGCACTAGGAGAGATATTAGACTCAGGAGGTGAGATCCTCTCCCATGCTTCAGCCCCTTTACACCAGGAAGAAAGACCAGAATGGTGTAAAGGGGGGTCCTAAAAGCCATATACTTAGACCATGGAAAATTCCCCTGGGACAGGTATTGCAGTGGCTATTGCTATAAGGCTATCTTCAGAGAACTCTCTTGCAAGCTCTGATGTGAGAGATTTACTAAAGGTAGGTCTGGAGGCAGAAAAGGTGTGTTAGGGGTAAGACTGCAGTATACAGCTGAGGAAAATCTGGGCAGTGCAGCAGGTCACAGGGCAGCCCTGGTTGCTGTAATTTAGGCAGTGGCCAACAGCTGGTCCACTGTTGCCCTGGTCTCCCCAACACTCATAGCAGCCCAGGATCAGGAGGGTGGAAAGGTGGTTTAATGCCACCTTGGCCTGTCATCACTTTGGACTGAGTTCTTGGCTACACTTCTAAGTGGTGCAGCGCAGAGTCCCAACCATAAGTTTTAGGCCAGAAATCAACATTATGATAATCTATTTGCTGCATAGTGCAGGCCATTGAATCTCACCCAGCTCAACCCCAATAATGTGGGGTTCAAACAGAAAATATTGTTTAGAAAGACAAGCAACACAGAAAGTAAGATTTCCGCAGGCTCTTTGTCAAGGCCAGGTTATGGGTTGCCTGAGGGAACAGAACAAGCTGCTCAGTATTGGGCTCAAAGATGAGCCCGAGCCCAGGCCAGTTAAAAATCACAAGTCAGAGTCTGATGTCAAATTGGGAGTGTGAGGCAAAAAATCAGGGTCAGGCCAAGCCAAGGTCTTGCCCTGCAGTTAGCAATGGTCAGAAACCAAAGAGAGTAAATCAAGAGCCATGCAGGATTGAGAGCCAAGATGCTGGGATCCAGGTGAGTTGCAGTGAGGAGCAGCAAGACACGGTCCATCTCAAAAGCACATTGAAGCTTTTTACTTCTCAGCCAACTCCCCATATAAACCAGGAAGCCATTTCTGGGAGTGCCAGCCAATCAAAGAATAATGGAGAGCTGTCACTCATGCCCCTGAGGGCAGGACTTCCTGTAGGGCTTAGCCTCTCAGTATTTCTTGGTAGCAACTCTACCTGGGCCCATAGGTGGTAATGAGGAAGCAGGGTCTGTCAAAGTCTCCAGTTTTAGGTCCATGGGTTCCTACACTCTTTCTGTAACAAGCCTCAGAAAATGCACCATAGATTATCATTTTATCCAGATGTCATTTGTACCCTAATGTAAATGACCCAAACTAAAATATACAGGGGTACACACACAAAGCAGCTCATTGATTTATTAATATTGCTGATTCAGATAATATGGTGAGGGGTTTCATAAATCAGGTACTGTATAAAGCAATATGATCTGACATTGCACAGAGAGTAAAGAAGCATTCATGTTCCATAATAACAAGTCTTGTTGATTTTATTTTATTTCTAATGATAAATTATCTACAAGATCCAAAAATCAGTTTATTTACGAGAAAAACAGTAATGCAGTTAAATGGCATGCTACAGTGACTTGGGAAAGGTTCTGCTACATCTAGATTCTGGGTAATAATGACATATTCAACGTGCCTTCTGGAGTGGGGCAGAGGAGAAGGTGCCATAATATCCCCACATTAAACTCAAAATCAAATTAAAGTAATAAATAATAATTGCACATGGTGCCAGAAGGGGGAGCTGTTTTGCTGAACTTCCCTTAGATTGTCTTTTACATAAGGCCCTGGCTGAAAGGACAACTCTACATTATACAAATTATCTATTTTAAAAGAAATGTTGAAACATGAATACCTCAGGAAAGTGGAGTTGCCCCTTTGTCCCCTTCCAGCTACGGTAGGCAATTTCATCAGATTCTCTCTCTTCCTCCTCAATCTTCTGTGCAGCTTTTTATCTCAGCAGATGTCTGGCTTGACTAACATAAAATGTGATGCAAGAAATGCAGAAGGAACTGTTGACTCACAAATACTTTGCTATTTCAGTGAGGAATAGAATATTTGGAAACTAAATTATGCATGGAAAATAAAATGCAGGGGGGACTTTCGAGCGGTTAGCAGTAGGGTTGCCAGGTGTCTGTTTTTCAACCAGAATTTCCGGTTGAAAAGAGACCCTGGTGGCTCCAGTCAGCACTGCCGACCAGGCCATTAAAAGTCTGGCTGGCAGTGCTTCAGGGCTAAGGCAGGCTAGTCCCTACCTTTCCTGGTACCGCGCTGTTCCTGGAAGCAGCCGGCAGGTCTGATCCTAGGCATGGGGACCACTGGGCTCCATGCGCTGTGCTTGCCCCGAGCATCGGCCCCGCACTCCCATTGACCGGGAACTGTGACCAATAGGAGCTGGGGGGTAGTGGCCTGTGGATGAGACCATCACACTGAGCCTCCTCCCTCACCCCACCGCGTAGGAGCTGGACCTGCAAGCTGCTTCCAGGGCACAATGCGGGGCCAGGACTGTCAGGAAACCAGCCTTAGCCCCACTGACCAGGAGCTGCCCGAGATAAGTCCATGCCCCAGCCCTGAGCCTCAACCCCCTGCCCTGGTCCTGTGTCCCCCCAAACCTGGAGCTCCCTCCTGTACTCCAAACCCTTCATCCCCAGCCCCACCCCAGAGGCTGTACCCTCCCAGAGCTCATACCTCCTCCTGCAGCCCAACCTCCTGCGTCAACCCACAGCCCTCTCCCACATTCTGAAACCCTCAGCCCACCCTCCAGCCTGGACCCCCCTCTTGCACCCTCCATCCCTGGTCCTACTCCAGAGTCCACACACCTAGCCCAGAACCCGGACCTCCTCCTGCACCCCAACTCCCTGTGCCAGCCTGGAGGCCCCTCCCACACCCTGAACCCCTCATTTCTGGCCCCACCCCGGAGTCCACAACCCTCACCCCTCCCTGCACCTGAACTCTCTGCCCCAGCCCAGTGAAAGTGAGTGAGGGTGGGGCAGAGCGAGCCATGGGGGGTTAAGAGGTTAAGTTTAAGAGGAAAAGGCACTTTGAGCGATTAAGGGGATGGATTTTTAGCTGAAGCCTGGCACTGCAAAATTAAGAAAGCAAAACCTATTCTTCATAAATTATTTTGCAATCAACTCATTTTCAGATAAAATATTGTAAGCTCTTGGATTTGCCATGATCTTTGCTTAAATAAGATACATAACTTTTGATGACACCTTTTTCGCTCCACTTTAATTTCATTGCTTTTAATTACTCCCAATTTGCACTGTGGCTGACAGCAAAGTCCGGTCTGCCATGCACAGTTTGTAGCAACGTTTTTCCACTAACATATAGGTGACTTTAGCACGTGTGAAGCTCCTGGAGAGTTTGTTACTGGTGGTGTTTGTGCTTGTAAGGTGTCTTTGCTGTTTCTCATGTAGTTCATTCTGTGCTGATATTTAGAGTGAAATAAAGGGATGAAGGAAGGCTTATTCTAAACACTACATTTCCATTTCCCTAGGTGGATGAGCCTAAATGGAAGACGGCTGTCACACCTGATAGCTGCAGTGAGCTGCTGTGATTGCCTGACCCCCTAGCACAGGGATCGGCAACCTTGGCACGCGGTGCTGGCTGCCGCTTCCCGTAGCTCCTATTGGACCGGGACAGCGAACCGCGGCCAGTGGGAGCCACAGTCAGCGAACCACAAGTAAAGCCAGCAGGGCCCGCTAAGGGTGCTTACCCTGCAGTCCCACGTGCCAAGGTTGCTGATCCCTGCCCTAGCATAACAAACCCCTGAATAAACCAGAAACTCATTATGACATTAACAGGAACTATCCTTCTTTTTAACAGAATGCATGGAGCTTGACTTACACCAGTATGAAGCAGGGGGCTACTCCGCTGAAGTCACTTGAGTTACTGTGACGTAAATGAGATACAAATACTTAACATGGAGAATTTCAGAGATGTAGGTAGATGAAAGCTCTATGCCATCATCACTTAAAACACCACGTTAGGTCTGCTTCCACTCCCTCGGAAATCCATGACACAGGGCCCCTTTGCCCAGACCCTCAAAAGTATTTAGGATCCAAGATTCCAGTGAAAGCAAACTGAGTTAGATGCCTAAATACTGTTTAGGATCTTGGTTATTGTCTTTAATGAGAGTGGGAATAGACCTCATATACCCCTTGGCAAGACAGAGAACTCACCTGCAACAGAAAAATGCTTCTTCTCTACCACCAAACTCCCCCACCTCCTGAACAACTTTGCTAAGATCACTGAGGAGAAAAATCTTTTTCTTCTACATTGTAGGGCAGCAGCCTCTGAGGGTTGCCAAGGTCTGCAGTGCCTTTCTTGCTATTGAGGAATGGTTGCAAAAGGAGGATGAAATTGCATCTGAGTGCAGAAGCATCTTGGAAGGAATGAAGGAAGGAGTTTGGAGGGGCACTGGCTTCTCCTTCATGGAGTATGTCTGGCCTCTTCTTTGTGGGCAAAGAAAGGATGGTGTGGTTAGGCCTAAAGGCTGATTGAGGACTGAGTGGCCAGGCTGGGATTGCAAGAGAGAGGGATAGGGGGTTGAGCTCTGTAAACTGGAAGATTAGACCCAAGTGCTTATGCCTGGGTCTGGAAGGCAGCAGATGTGATGGTGGGATAGAGGTTTACATATCTTTTTGAGGCCTAGCAACATATTGTTAAATGCTCCCTCCTTCCCTCTCTTTCCAGTGTCAAAAAGGACCTCAAATTAGCTGTAAAACCAGCTTAACATTCAGGTTGTTCAGAGCTGGGGCTTTGTTTCAGCTCAGAACAGGAAGCATTCCTAATATATGGTTCAGGGAAATCTCCCTGCTTGTAAGCCTATGTCAGTCCCATAAAGACATCCCTATTAAGCTGCTCAGGTGGCTTATTTCGCAGGTACTGGGGTTTTTTTGACAGATAATGTTGGCTTAAACTAATGTTAGGAGATGCTGGTTGTGGGGTTGTTGTGCATCAAAATTAATGAATTTTATTCCAAGTCTTTTCATCAAAATAAACAATGTAGGGAAAAAGAACATTAATTTGTTAATTATTTATAGATGCTTTGGTTACTCATATGCACAAAAAACAATCAGAGTTGCCTGCTTGTGATTCTTAAGCTTGCTAACAGCCTCCACACACAATGGCTACCACACTGCAGATTGTGTTTCTGCTCAAAAAAGACTATGAAAATAGCAGTGCAGGGGTCCATTTTTATTGTGTCACAATAATTTCCAGACCTAAAATGCTCGGTTCCATGGGGCTCATAAGAAGAGAGTCTTTAATTCAGTTTAATTCACAATAAGTGGTCCCCAGCTCATGATTTTTCATTGAATCCCGTTTTCTGTGTATGTGCTGTTAGACTGTAAGCTCTTCAAAGCAGATTCAGTCTTTATTTTTGTACTTGGTAAAATGTCAAACATAGTGTTGACGCTAAACAAATAAATAATAACAGTCTTTTCTATTTTACAGTTGGAGATAATACAGAGAGAGACTTAGTAACAGTCATTTCAGAATCTCTCTTTAAAATGTGATGATCAAGTGTAATTTAACAGGCCTATCATTGTTTTTAGTTTTTGGTTTGGTTTGGTTTGGTTTGGTTTGGTTTGTATAAAGACAAAGGTAGGCGATGCAAAAAAAAAAAAAAAAACGTAAAAAGCAGGCATAATTGTAGCTAATGACCTTCCCTAGCATTGTACAGGTTTGTTTGCAAGAATACAAGTACAAATGGGGACAAACAATTTCAGCTTGGGCATCATGCAATGGGCTATTTTGCAAAGAAACAGTGTGTGTTAGTTGTTGAAACTTGTATATGCATTCCCCGAAACAAATGACACTATTCCGAATATTTTCTTTTCTGTGCAGTAAATAAAATCTTTGGTGTTGACAATGCTAATATTATATTTTAAAATATATTTGCATCTCTGTGTTTTGTTGATTTTTATTGCTTTATATAAATCCCAGAGCAGGACTCACTAAGTTTCACTTTGAAAAAGAGTTGAATTTTTCAAGATGGCACTGGACGCTGTCACTGCTGATTATACTACATTAAGCTGATGGATTATTGGGTGAAAATATCCCAAAAAGCTATTTTCAACAAATATTGTGGATATGTACATGGAGTACCAGTCAAGAAGATTTTTAATTGATTTCTTGTTGAATTATTTTATATAAATAATTTTCTAGGCTGAATATTCTTATTGAGGAATGGTCTCAACATATTTTAGTAGCATTGGTGCTTTAAATCTATTAGACATTTATTTATTTATGTATTTATTTATTTTTGTGAGGAGTCACTGTTATGACACTAGCAGTGAAACTGGAAAGAAAAAAAACACTGTTGCTAATTTTTTTAAAAAAAGTCTTCTGGGTATTCGTCTTTACTGTCAGTCAGGACAATTCAAATAAATGTTTCCTAAAGAATGAAGGCATGTGTTATAATGAATGGGATCTACCTCAACTTTTTGTTTTAAGTTTTATTTATACAGAGGATAGGTTAGCTAGCAATTTGCATCCACGTTGAGCTGGTTATCAAGAAATGAAGCATTGTTAATTTGGTATTTATGGAAATATTGATCCCAGTTAATGCAGCTTGACTAGTAACTTTAAGTTGTTTAATGTTGCTCTTGTAAAGGTCTCCTCTTACTTAAGAATGTTGAAACCAGTGGCATTAAATTATTTCTGTCAGCCCATTTAGTCACATTCTTCACTATGTTTGAAGGATAAAAATTATTTCTGGATGAGTTTTTAATTATTTTTTTCAAAAATGTATGTAAACTGTACCCTTTCAGTACAATAGACACAAACCTTTCATATATCTGAGTAGTAGGACTGGTTCATATGCTATAAGAGTAAAATAGTTAGTTGCTGGAGGTTTTACTGGTGATTTTGAATATCTATTTTGGGATAATTTCTTTAATTCCAATGTCATAATAGAGGAAGTAGAACAAGAAAAAACAGGAAATTTCCGTAAAGAAAAAAAAATCTTGGTCTTGGTTTTCTTTTCAGTTCATGAGAAGGAGGTTCGTGCCATGTTTGTAGATGTAAAGGACTGTCAGACCAATATTAAGTTAATAAACAAAGCTGACTCTTTGCTTTGGTCCAAGATTTTCAATGAATTTGAGATACTTGAAGATAGCTTATTTTCAGCAGACGGATGCTCTTCGCGCTTTGAAAATCAGGCCCCTTTAATGTATCTCAAATTGGACACCCAAATCAGTAGTCTCATTTAAAACTCTTGGTCTTGGAAGTTTCTTTCCCTATAATACATTTTAATTATGTGTTGTACTGTGGATGTCTATTATACTAGCCAACTGAGCTGTGTGGAACAATGATGTTTGAAAAGTAAATACTTACATGCATATTCTGCAGAAGAAAAATGCATTAAGTAACATTTTAACACAAATTTGCTTTGTCTTTTTAAAAATAAATTTTCATGTTGATAATTAACATTTTTAAAAAATGTTTTTGGAAAATGTAACTAAATAGATATATTTGTAAAAATTGGTTAATTATGGGTATTCATTCTGGTTAGCATATTTAGTTATATGTGTGAAGCATGCTGAGAGAGTCTAATGGAATGCATCCACAGTCTGCATGGGCTTTAGTTTGATAACACAAGGTCTGACCTTCTCTGGATGTATTCACAACTTCTATCTATATTCATTAATGGTATGATACCTATGGAAGAATTGCTTTGCAGTAACAGAACAGAACTGGGAGTTAGGAGATTAATACTCTGCTGTCAGCTTCAACAATGGCTTCCTATGATATGTTTGGTGAGTCACATAATTTCTCTGTGATGCAAATTATGATGATACCTACCTATCTAATGGCATATTGAATGGCTTACTGTACTGGTGTTTGTAAAATGCTTTGAAATTCTCAACTGGAAGAGAATATTGAGATGCATCTGTGCATCCAGATTACCTTTACCTTACTTAATTTTCTTGAATATGTGACACAGTTTTCCGGTGACTTTAAAAATGTATGGCCATAGTTCTTTGGTTTTAGATTCAGCTCCTCATAATGTGAAGGGGAATTTTTGCCACAGTTCCTGGGCAGTACACTTAGATATCAGTTTAATAATCACTCTTGAATAAAAGGAAATGATCGCACTACCATGTGCAAACAATTTTTGTCCAAAAATAATATTTTTAAATCAATTGGAGAAATCTTACTTTGTAACTAGAAAGAGGAATTTAAGTAATTAGTGACTGATTAGTGACAAGGAAGGCAAGTGTAATAGTATTCCATACATTTGTGATTTTTGCACTGAGGATAGAAAAATTCTGTTTATCTAGGAAGTTATGCCAATTAAATTTTGTTTTGTTGCAATTTTGACAATGTAATGTGGCTGTATTTATAATTGTCTCAAATCAAAGTGGTCAAATAAATATAGATTTTTTTCTTAATTTTTTTAATAATAGCTCTAGCTATTGGAAAGTAATATAATTTAAAACAAACCTCCTCCTCCATTCTCTACGATTCCAGTTGAAAACAGTAAGAGCCTGATCCAACTTCCATTGAAAACAAAGGAAGTTGGATCCAGTCCTAAGTTTGTTTAGGGGAAACAATACATATTGGAAGGACTATAATAAAAGAACACAGGGTGAAGGATTTAATAGTTTATCCTTCTGTTTCCTCTGTTTGGAGAAGAAGGTGGCAGTTAGTAATTTATTTTTGCTTCAGAAGAACATAGAAACTCTTTAGCATATGAAAAGAGTGCAATCTCTCAGAAGCTTTCTGAAAAGAACACAAAGGTTTCAGAAGCTCTATAGCTTCAGAAAAGAATACAATCATTTTCACTTCCAGTTTTCAGAGCTTGATTCATCTTTGGTAGATTTCAATGTACATTGCTTCAGACCCTAACATGGATTGGCCATATTCTGTCCATTAACCCTCTGTAAAACCATTCGTTTCAGTGATGCTGGCCAAATGTAACTGATCACTGAATTTAGCCTGCTGTGGTTGCCCCTGCACAGATCACACTACCCTTTTGTACTTTTCAGCATAGCCTTGTGACAATAAGACACACACACACAAAAGAAAATAACTAACAGATGATGGGCTGAAATCTACCCCACAGGCTAGTACACATCTCTCACTTAGATCAATGAGAGCCCCACATACCTATGTCCAAGTGAAAACTTGTCTGTGTGTATTTAACCTTCTGATTCAGACTTATTTCTTTCATGTATTTCATGGTATCTTCCTTAGTTTCTTCTAATAACCAAAAGTAACTACAATAGCCAAAACTGGTTCACTGATTTCAGATCCCAAAGAAAGCAAATTTTTATTTAGCGATGACTCAAGTTCATTTGTAAATTTCTTTTCTAATAATCTCTTACATTTCAGGCCAGTCTGTTAGTTTGTTTGCCATACTGACACCTGCTACTCTAGCACATCCAGGTAATATAAAGAGCAGATTTTTATTAATTATTATTATAAGTTATTATTATTTCCACAAATAGAGCAAAGATTTTCAATATATAATGATAAATATAGAGCTACATTAAATATATACCTTTTGGTTGTTCTTGTTTTTCTGCAATATAATTTAGTGTGACAAATTCAGCTGCTCTTAGAATATATTTTCTGGGAAAAGTCTGCCTCATATTAATCACTGACTCAAAGAACTTATAAAATTCACCAAATAGTAATCTATGGCAACCATATGTGAAAGTAGTTAACAATACCACCACTACCCCAAAAAAATAAATAAAATAAAACCACAACAAATAATAAACAAACTCAAGGAGCAAGGAAATTTCTTACAAAGAGAAATGTACCTATAGTTTTTTTAAAAAAATGATAAGTAACAAGTATGTTTTAACTAATCAATATTTTGACATCATTTTAATTGCCTTTCAAATAAGCATAGGTATTGCATTCCAGTGTTAATGGTACAGATAATGATGTGTCAGCATTTGTAGAAGATATCCTAATAATGAAGTTAATCATTTTAAAAGGTAAGCAAGATTTTAAGCAGTCAGGAAAATTACTGCCACTGGTCAGGAAACTTATCTGTTCTGAGGTGTTACTGCTTTATTTGTGTTTTCTCTTGTGGTCTTAACTCAAAAAACAAAATGACAACAGAATGTAGTCTCACAATGAATTTATTCAGGCCTGAGTACATTTTTTGCCTATTCTATTTAAAAATAAACAGGAGGAATTATTTGTCTTTTTTTAAAAAAACAGATTTCAATCATGTGTTGACTACTCACATGACTGAGAGCATTTGCAGCTCCCAAATTCAGAGATCCACAAACCACTTGTATTTTGGGTCCAGGTGCTCATTACTAAACTGCTCCGTTGTATAAGGGCCCAGGCCTGCTATCATCACACACAGAGAACAGCCATTGATTCCAACAGCAGCAAGTTTTAGCTGTGAACTGTAGTTTTGTCCACCTAGCCTTATTTTAGATAATACACTATATTTTGCTTTCCCAAAATAGATTTCAAGTTGTGCTATGAAACCAACTGAAGAAAAGGAAATTTTAATTATGTGTGAAATATGCTAAATGACTTCCACAATTATCCACAAGCAGGTCCTGCTCTTTGGAGGGTTTCCCTTGGTTGCCTGTGTTCAGCTCCTTTTCACAGCAAAGGATGCCATGCATGTTTATTAAGCAGAGAACCATCTCATTTTAAAGTGTCCCATTATGCGTCTTGAAGACATAGAATACGGTACATTTCTCTTTGTAAGACATTTCCTTGCCCCTTAGGTTTCTTTGGCTTTTGTTGTGTTTTTGTTTTGTTGTTTGGAGCGGTGGTCGTGTTGTTAACAACTTGCACTATTAATATTATTATTAACTTCTCAGAATCTATGATGATTAATATGATGTCAGACTAGATGATCATAATAGTTCCTCCTGCCTTTACAATCTATTTATATCTGATTTGTACATAAAAATTTCTGTAGGGTTAAAACATTATTTTTAATAGTTTTAAATATTGCACAAAAAGGTGTCACTGATCTAAATTATCCTGCTAGCTGAGGCCCAATCAAGCGCTCATGTAACCCATTATTCATTAATTTATCTCACTTTCTTCCTGTCCTCTTTTTGTTAGGTGTTCTAACATTCCACCATTTTCTCAAAAGCTGTTCCCAGGCTCTGTAGCAAGAGACAATGTTGGAGAATAAAGTAAAGTTATTTTTCGCATGTGAAAAACCTAAATAAGCCCATTTTCTTGCACAATACTAAGCTCCCTTACCTGGGGTGAAAGTAAAATTTCTTCTTACCAGTATGGGGGCAGCTTTGTGCCCCCCCCCCCCCTCCCCCGGAAGGGGCCAGGTCTCAGGCAGAAGGGGCGAGGCCGGGGCACTCAGCTTCCCACTGCCAGCCCACCCGCACCACCTAGGGCTCCAACCGTGGGTAGCTGCTCCTTTTGCCTCCCCCATCGGAGATGGAGGTAAAAGGGGCAGAGATGTTAAAGCACTGCTGTGGCAGCACTTTAAGCAGGTCCTTTTGCCACTGCAATGCTTTAATGTCGCTGCTCTTTTTGCGCTTCTCCCATCAGCGGCCCTGCCGGGTGCCTATTGGCAGGGCCGCTGAGTGCAGGTTCAAAAAGAGCAATTACGTTAAAGCACGTGCTTTAAGCAAAGTCCTTTAAAGCACTTGTACTGCAGCGCTTTAAAATAAGGTGGTAAGGGCCAGTACAGGCGGACACTTTTTACTGGTACGCCATACCAGCCTGTACCTCTTACTTTCACCCCTGCCCTTATCCTACATTATGAAGCACCAGCTTTATTGGGACTGGACAGCACCAGCTGCCAGGCTAACATGGACTTTAAGTTTCCAGCATTTGTGAAATTCATTGTTTTAGATTTAGAAACTTTGTGTTTTCTTTTACAGTTAGGGAAGGAGCTTATTTAAATATCAAAGCCCAACTACAGTGCATTCAGCCTAGGTACCTTTGTGCACTTACTAACACAATGTGTGCACGTATCTTGAAAAAATACAAGACATTTATTTTTCAGTGCAATAATTTCAAATGTCTCTAGGACTAGT
Organism: Dermatemys mawii; assembly: GCA_007922305.1. Classification (NCBI taxonomy): domain Eukaryota; kingdom Metazoa; phylum Chordata; order Testudines; family Dermatemydidae; genus Dermatemys; species Dermatemys mawii. The sequence goes on from ML677354.1 coordinate 5,082,011, forward strand.
CAACAGGTACTTTCCAATGTCTGCATATGCAAACAACCTTTTTGCCCTTCAAGTGGAGAACTCTTATGAGCTTATTTACACAAAATAAAGAGAGCCTCACTTCATAGTTTTAGTATTTTGGGCAACATAATATACTGCTCCACTATCCAGTCCTAGCAGGAAACAATTCCATCAGAAGGAGATGACTTGTGGGCTCAGCTGATTCTGAGAAGTTTAGCAAACGTGTTATCTCTACAATAGGCCTGATGTAATGTGCATAAAAGTTCAGTCTGTTCTGTTTTCCACTTGTTAGCGATATGATTGTTACCAAAACACTCCATTAAAGCCTGTTCCTCCCCACTGCGACCTTCAAAAGATCACCCCGAGATGATGCTTCAACTGGAAAATAAAGATTAATTTTAACATTAAAGAGAAAGTCCTCACATCAAGTCTAGGCATTTTTAAGCCTTTTCTCTTCCTCTAACTTTTGTTTATAATGATGCTTAGAATTTAAAATTCAAAAAAGTTTCATTAATCATTATCTAATCTAACCCTTCAGTTACATATGGTTTATTTGGTCCATACATTGGGTAAGAAAATGGGTTTATTACTGTAAGGCTAATCACTTCTTGTTACCTATTCTGAAAAGTGTCTCTGTAATGAAGGTGGCCTAGATTTAAGTTATCACTGGTTTAGATTTTAAATGTCAGGTACCTCTCACTGGAAACCTCCAAGACATAAATGATTCCCACCCAAAAAAAGCAATTGTGAATCTACTAACAGTCAGAAGGCAGAGTGGGTTTTGATTTGTTGGGTTACTCAGGGCTGGTGTACAAGGTGTTACATTCATTATAAAATAGTGGGAAAGGAGAAAGGACTTGGAATTTGAGAAGTTAAATAATATATAGCAAATTAAATAAATAACAAATAATCTTAAACCATTCTACAGCAACATAACTTCCATGGGTGCAGCATAGGACCAAGGTGCATGCAGCGAGTGCCTAGCAGCAGGGTGCTTTCCTTCTGCATGCTGCTGTGTGTCTGCAGTCTGAGCAGGATCTTTACCATGAACCTTCCTTCAGTGCCATGACATGGTCACATCAGCAGTCAAGTCAGGGACGGGCGAGGCCCAGTTGTGCAGGCTGGACCCAGGCTGTCCTTAGAAGCCTCTCTCTCTCTCTCTGCAGAAGTTTCTTTCAAAAATGGATGCTTTCAGATTGTCCCTTCATCCTAGCCTCTAAGTGGTACCCATATCAAGGAGTGGAGAGTCTTTCATTCTTTCATTTCTTTACAAGTGGGGCCCAGGCTGGGAGGAAGAAGGAGAGGTCTATTTGTAGTGGTGTTGCTTTCTGTATGCTATATATGCCATCTTTATCACTCTTATCTGCTCTCCCTATACTAGTAGGAACTTCAATGGCATAGAATAACACTATTCTGAAAAGATTCAACTCCCAACTAATTTGGGCAGCTACTCTTGCTTTAGATTTTATTTATTTTACATCCTGATATATTTCTGAGCTTTGGATATGAAAAAAATGCCAAAGAAGAGGTGCTTGATTTGCTATTCTCAGTAAGGTAGCATATGATGAAATCATATTTTGGACAGCACCTGTAGTAGCTTTCTTCTCATTCCCATCATGTTCCGTATTGACTCAGGGGGTGAGTCCCCTTTATTGAATTACCAAGGTCACTTCCTGTAGCAACTCAGGGTTTTTTCCTTGATGTCTCCAATCTAAATACAGATCCAGAGCTACCCTGTTTAGGCTGAGATCTGACCAGGTTGTAGCCCAAGGAGATGTGGCTGCAGACAAAATGAACTGAACACAATGGTAAAGTCACATTTTATGCGTAGTTTTAATTTAAAAATTACGATGTGTATAACACAGTACAGTTCATAAACACTCAATTCACATCTGTGCCCATTGTTTACTGATGCATGCTTTTAATGAATACAAAAGCCTGAGCTTTTCTTTAATATCTAATAAACCAGTAGTCTTTTTTTAATCAGGAAGTTACCATGCAGGTGCAAGGTATAGGTAATAAAATTGTAAAAAAAAAATATATAGTCAAGATCAAGATCCCTCTCTACACACACACACACACACACACACACACGTTTTTAATCCCTTCTCATCAGTGCATTTGCTTTTCACTGGGCAAATTCATCAAGAAAGGAACAATACTAACTGATACAAGTGTAGCTTGTAGGAAGAACGGAAAGTTAAAAACAATCAGATTCCAGGCAAGAATGATGTTCAGCACGCCCATGACACACCAAAGGATAAAGCACAGGAAAAATTACAGATTTGGGGCCTGGATTCACAAAAGAGCCGAGGAGCCTAATTGCTACTTTCGATGCCTAAATCCCAGAATCAGGCCCCACTGGGATTCACAAGCCCCACTCAGCTGCCCTCAAATCCTGTAGGTGCCTAAACTTGCTTAGTGCCTTGTTGTTTTTTTTTTTTTTTCAATAAAAGTATCTTAAGCACGTGTGGTTTTGCCTCTGAGCATGCAGAGTGCAGCCCCATGCCACCTGTCTGGACTCCTAAGCTCCAGAGCGGCATAAACTGGGAGTGGAGCCCCTCCAACCAACTTGCCTATAGAGCCTGATCCAGTGAACGTGCTCACACCTCACCTTCTGGACTGGGTCCCAGTGAGCAAGTTTACACAACATGGCAAGGCGGGGGAGGAAGAGGAGCCTCTCCCTTGTAACTTTTAGCCCAATAGCTAGGTTATGATGTGAGAAACCCCTGGTTCAACTCCCCACCCCACCTGAGGGAGAGAGGATTTGCACAGGGATCTGAAAAAATGTCAGCTGAGTGCCCTAGCCACTGGGCTATAGACTATTCTAAGCTGGGGCTCCCTCAGATTCTTTGGTTGACCACCGTGGATAATTTAAAAAATCATTGGAATAGGGGGGACTGTAGCTTTGGTGCTCTGCATGAGTGCTTTAACTACCAGGCTATAGTATCCTGATGCTTGCTTGATCTCTCTGGCACAATGTTTCTTTCATTATTTATCCAGTGTGGGACAGCTCTGGCATTCCACCAGTACGGTTTGTATGCTGTCCCACAGCATGCAGTTATCTATTCAAATAACTTTTAAAGAAGATTTTGGAAGCAAAATAGGCAAGACTCTTCCCCCCAAAAATATCCAGCTGTGTTCAGACACCAGTTAGAACCAGTGTCAGAGTACAGAACCACACACACATTAAAAAGAGGTAATAATAATATCAGCTACCTCTTCTATAGCACTTTGTATTTTGCAGATGGAGAAACGGGGCAGGCTCAGAACTTTGCTGAAGCTCACACAATATGCCAGTGGCAAAGATGGTTACAGAACCCAGCTCTCCTGGAAGCCCAGTCCAGTGTTCTATCCATTAGATGTGTATTGAATACTTATACTATTATGTATTCCTATCTGCGTCTGTTTGAATAGTCTAATGATATTATTTTTAATTCGTAGGAAGATGAGTGGTACCAGCACACTTTTGTAAGTCTTCAAAATCTTATTCTTAAGTATGGATTATCGAGGTACATTTCATGGAATTGTTATTAGGTGTCTGGGGTACACTGTGAGGAACCAAGCTGGAATCCTTCTACTGCCATAGGTGCATAGTAATGAGCTCATAAAAACAATACTTTAGAGTGCTTCACTGCTTACTCTATTTATGAAAATATCAGGGAAGAAGAATTATGACTAGCCATAGGACCTATTGGGATGCAATGGCCAACCTGGAGGACGACCAGGGGGAAGCATTGTGTGGGAGAAATAGAGATTCTCTGCATTAATGGAATAGCTACTACGTACATATTATAGCTTGCTGATTCAGATGTACTGCATACTGATTGCCTGATTCCCTGCAGTGTATGGAAGCCTCATCTCCCTGCTGATGTGCACTCTCGGGCTTCTCTGCATGCCAGCTGTTTGTTTGTTTTTACCTACCATGTAGCAAGTCTGGTTGATTTCATTGATTATTTATAGGGCACCAGGTGTGCTAAATGGTTTGGAGACGGATGAAAGAGTCAAACCTCATCCCCAAAAGCTTGCAATCTAAATAGTCAACATACAATTGAAGTGGGGGTTGTGGAAAAGGCAATATAGGAGAAGTTAAACACTTGTCTTTTTGTCCTATTCATTATTTGTTAGTGCATTAGCGTTTAGGATAATAAGATTAGTGGCCTCCTTGAAGAAGAAAAATTTAAAGGACACAAGGGACATGAGGATGAAAGTTAGTTGGATCAGGGCAGAAAAAGGGCTGCAGCTGGATGATGCTAGGTAAAAGGAGCTTTGACTATTATTATACATTAGGGAAAGTGGTGCAATTTCAGTCAATTACATTTACTTATCATGCAAATTCTATTTAGTCGAGAGTACAAGTCGGATCCAGTTTCTATGAGCAACCGTGTGTGTTTGCATCAACAGCCTTGCCTCTTAAATTATTTCCAAATCCATTATTCTCTACTTGAAATAAAAGTCTTTCAAGCTCTTTTAGTTTCCTTCCAGGGTTGCTGGCCCTCACATGTACCCTCTCCGCTGAAAATATCCATTTAGTCATTTGAGATTTCATGTATTCAGTGTGACTGTTAAGATATTAAGCAGTCAAGTTGTGCACTTGTAAGTTCTTTTTCACTTCCATCTACACACACTTTTAATTCACTCCCATTCAGTTTATGCTGCCTGCTTTGTTCTTTTACTCTTTATATGTGATAAACATTATACACAGCAGGGCTACATATTAGGCTACAAATGTCAAGAATTATAATATTGGATATCTGGAAATCTGCAAATATAGACTAAACAAAGGCTAGTGAAGGATCAACTATATTTACCCTAGGAAATTTAATAATACCAAGCTCTTATATAGCACATTTCATCAGTAGACCTCAGAACACTTAACAGTCTTTAGTATATTTCGTCTCACAACACCCCTGTGATACAGAGAAGCATTATTATCCCCATTTTTGCCAACTCGGATCTAAGTGACTCCACTTCTGCAATATGTATGTCTGCAAATGTAACAGCATCACGCTGTAACTTAAAGACTGAATTACTGACTCTTAGAAGCTACAGATGAAAAAGTTATAAGGTGACTTGCTAGACGATCTCTCTGCTTGTCCAGGATTTGTTTTATACAGCATCACCATCATTGTTTGTCCAGCCTCATCTTAAGTAATTCATTTAAGAGAGACTATTGCACTGAGTTAAATATTAGGATTCTGATAATCATCTCTCTTTTTAATATTATCCTGGTATTCCCAGTAGCATCAAAAGCAATTTCTCTCTTTCTTCTGTGTTTATCCTCTTCAAACACTTGCAGTCAGTTATTTTATCCCGTTTAGTCATCGTTTAGCCTAACTGGATGTGTTTAATTCTTTTAACTTCTCCTTGTAAGTTAATTCTTCCTACTCCTGGAGACACCATTGTTGGAAGGAACTGTTTGCTAGCAACATCCCTGCAGCAGAGGCTGCATCTCAGCAATAGCCAGTGTTAGCCAGGGCAGGACTGGGCCCTTATCCATGTTGTAAATTAACCCCACAAGAGCAGAGATATGTAACACTCTGCTCCAATTCCCATTGTAAAGTTTTTTTGTTATATGGAGGCACAAAACCATAATGCCCCTTTATCTGGGCATTCAAATTTCATAGGTAGCTTTGAAAATCTGATCTGTAAACTGCTCACATCATTCAAATATGAATCTCCTCAAACAGTGACGCCAGCTCCCCTTCCTCCCCCCAGCCCCAACGCACACACTTTTGTTTTTAAAGGGATCTACTATATTATTCAAACTCTAGAGGGCAGCATAGTATTTTAGGAAACAACCTGGACAAAAGTAAATATTGTACCATACCCTAACAGCAGACCTTACTGGCAACATAACATTGAGACTGAGATATAAAACAAGTAGAAGGAAGACATTTGTGAGCCATCCATCACTGTGTTCTTAACTCAGCTGTTTTGCTGCAATGCACGTTACCACATCTGATGCTCAGTGGAAGATGAGTGGAGGGTTACAATTTGAGGCAATTTGTTCCTATATGCTGCAGTGTGTACGCTAGCATGGTGCTCAAAGGAAGCATTTATCCTGCAGTTCAATGCATTTTGGAACCAAGCAGCTAATAATTTTCAAGGTACTATTTCTAATGCAAAGGACAATCAGCTGTATGATAATGAAACTCTCACATGCAAGTCTTTATGGTTCTGCTAATGATGTCAAATGATAGATTTAGTGCTGGCAAAATCAGTAAATATGTTAAGGATTCTGGTACATCTGGTACATCTACACTGTACTGTAAGCCCAGGGTCTGACCCCAGGATCCAGCCTAACTCCCCCTCCATCTACAAACAAATAGTACTTACCCGGGGCTTGGACCCAGGTTTCCAGGACCCCATAGGGGTGGAGGGTCTGAGCCTGAGTCATGCCAGAACTAAGATTCAAGTACTATTGCTTTTCATCATATATGGAGTGCCTATGGACTTCTGCTCTGGGAGTTCATCAAAAGTTTTCCAAGTCCCATAGGCAGACTTTCTTTGTCCTCTGGAAAGTCAAGTTTTCTCATACTGCATCATGAAAAAGGGCTACAGCAACCACATTTTGGGAGGGTGCTAGGAAGTCTGGGCTGTGGAAAGCTGGATTTTGGTCCTGCATAATGCAGCGTAAACCAGTGGTGGACAACCTGCGACCCATGGGTCATATGTGGCGCATCAGGGTACAGTGATGTTGTTTGATGTTTGCTGATGTTGACAGACATAGCCCCCCACCCCCAGCTACAAGGTAAGAGATTAAAAGTCCAGGACCTCCGTGGTAGTATTATCTGAAATGCTTCTAGTTCTACACGCCATGCCAATTAGACAGGCAGAACTGCAGGGTCTCAATGAGTGGATGAGGTGATGGTATTCAAAGAAGGGATTTAGGTTTACTAGTAATTGGGGAACTTTCTGGGAGAGGAGGAGCCTATGCAGGATGGATGGTCTCCATCTAACCAAAATGGAACTCAATAACTTGCATGTAAAATTTAAAAGGCCATAGAGGGCTGCTAAGGTCAACAGAAGGTGAGGGGAAAGCTGACAGGTGCAAAGGAGCACACAGGTTGGACAGACCCAGTGCTTGTATACAAAACTATAAGTCTAAATACTAAGATGGGTGAACTAGAGTGCCTAGTATTAAATGAGGATATTGATGTAATAGGCCTCACAGTAACTTGGTGAAACAGTGATAATCAATGGGACACAATAGTATCAGTGTACAAAATATATAGGAATGACAGAGTAGGTCATACTGGTTGGGGAAGTTTCACTATACGTGAAAGAAAGCATAGACTCAAATACAGTAACAATCTTAAATGAATCAAACAGTTCCATATAATTTCTATTGATAAAAATTCCATGCTTGAATAATAAGAGTATAGCAGAAGGAATATACTACTGACCAGGATGGTGATTGTGAAATGTTCAGGAGATTAGAAAGGCTAAAAAACCGAGAAAACCCAATAATAATGGAGGATTTCAGCTGAGATTCCTGTATTGAATAGAGACATGTCATCTCAGGACAGGATGCAGAGATAAAATTTATAGACACACTTAATGACTACTTCTTGGAGCACCTAGTCCTGGATCCAAAAGGGGAGAGGCAATTCTTTATTTAGTTCTAAGTGGTATATAGGAAATGGTCCAACAGATGAATATAGCTGAACAACTAGGTAATCACAAATTTTATATCCTTGTAGAGGGTAAATACCAAAGAAATCTACTACAGCAGCATTTAACTTTAAAAAGAGAAACTACACAAAAATGAGGAGTTAGTTGTATAAAAATTAACAAGAACAGTCAAAAGAATGAAATGTCTTCAAGCTCCATATAATTTTTTTTTAAAAAAAACACCAGGATCAAACTATAAGTTTACCCCACATTAAAATTTTTTTAAAAAGTAAGAGGACCAAAATCTGCCACCATGGCTAAACAACAAAGTAAAAGAGGCTGTTAGAAACAAAAAAGACATCTTTTAAAAATTGGAAGTTAAATCCTACTGAGGAAAATAGAAAGAGAGAAACTCTGGCAAGTCAAGTGTAAAAGTATAATTACGGAGGCCAAAAAAGAAGATGAAAAGCAACTAGCAAAAGACACCAAACTAACAGCGATTTTCTACACAGAAACAAGAAGTCTGCCAAACAATTAGTGGGGCTGCTGGATGACTGAAGAGCAAAAGGAGCACTAAAGGAAGACAAGGCCACGATGGAGACACATAGATGAACATAACATGTTGGGGAAGAGTCAACAAAGTTCTTGTAAAGGGAAATCATAACTCACCCAATCTATTACAATTCTTTGAAGAGACCAATAAACATGTGGACAAGCATGATCTGGTGGATATAATGTAGCTGGACTTTCAGGAAGCATTTGACACAGTCACTCACCAAGGCTTTTAAGCAAAGTAAGCAGTAACTGGTTAAAAGATAGAAAACAAAGGGTAGGAATATATGATCAATTTTCTCCTTGAAGAGTAGCAAATAGTGGGGTCCCCAAAGATCTGTACTGGGACCACTGCTGTTCAACATATTCATAAATGATCTGGAAAAGGTGGTAAATAGTGAGGTAGCAAAGTTTGGAGTGGATACACAATTATTCTGGACATTTAACTCAAAAGCTGACTGCAAACCAAGGGGATCTCAGAAAACAGGGTGACAGCAAGAAAATAGCAGATGAAATTCAATGTTGATAAATGGAAAGTAAAGTAATGCACACTGGAAAACATAATCCCAACTATACATGGAAAATGACAAGGTCTAAATTAGCTGTTACCTGTCAGAAGACAGAATACTGCGCTAGATGGACCATTCATCAGACCCATTATGGTCATTCTTACGTCAATATTATATTGTTTGTTCACAGATATGAGTGTGAGTCACAGATGTGAGTTTAGTGTCTGGGCATTATGTTCTTCTTATTATTTTAAATAGAAAAACCTAAATATTTGAAAAACCTATTCATGTACGGGGATAACATATAGTCACCTCACAGTTAAACATCTACTTTTCCCTGCTCTCACTTTCTTTCTGTGAGCTACTTACGAGACATGACAATTCATCCCGCAGTCTCATACCTTGTCCCAGTCATGCCATTGACTTAAGTGAGGGCAAAGTTCCAAAAAAGTTGAAAGGGAACAGGATAGGTCTGTTTATAAATACTGCAAGTTGGAGCTTGCTTAGGACAGAAGCTGACTGACAGGAGCAGTTAAGTAACAGCATTCTGCTAGAGTGATTGAGACTCAAGAAACAGCTGTACCAAAACTGAAATGTTAGCTTTGTAGGTTGGGATTTGGAAAAGATTGCTCCAGCTATAATGTTTAGCAAAATAACATTATGTTCTAGAACTAGGTGCTTCAGCTATAGTGTTTAGCTAAATGACATTTAAAACATTACATCATCCTGGCCTAATGCTTTTGTTATTTTCATTTGTATTCAGCTTTACGGTGCTTGGGCTCCATTCAGCAGACACTGTTAGGAGCACGCACATGACACTTCACCAAAATATGCTGCATACTCAATGCACTGTCAATAACAGTAGAAATTCCTGCCACACCCACTGGCTCGCCAACCCAAAGTTCAGCCTGCTGGCCCCCTCCATCTCACCAGAGCCTAGTATGTTGTGATGTAAACATCAATCACTAGCGTCAATGTTCCTTCTAAACAAAAGTACCTTTTTCAGGCTCAGCTGTATCTTGATATCATTTCTAATGTGCTGTATTTGTAGAGGTGTAAGGACCTGGCCAAACTGGAAACTGATGGTCAAATCCTCTAGCATACATAATACACCAACAATATACTCATAACATGTGCAAGAGGCAACTTGGGCAAAATATAAATATATCTTCCTGATATAAGATCCCACATGCAGGTTTGGGAGACACAGATGGTATAGCTACACTACAGTGTAAGCCTGGACTCAGACTCAGGCTTCAGCCCAAACTCTTCTTCTGTCTACACACAAATTTCTCAGTCCTAGACTCAGAGTCCTAGGACCTTACAGGGGGTGGAGGGTTTGAGCCTGAATCAAGCCAGAACCAAGGGTTCAAGCCTTATTGATTTACAATGTAGATGCAGCCATTCCTGATTTGAGTCTTGGGAGTTGGCCAAAAGTATCCCAAAAATCCCATGGCAAATTTCTTTGTCCTCTCTATTCCAAGAAACACCAAAAAAAACCTCCAAAAAAGGGAAGGAACCTTCCTTATAATAGAGCAGTTTGGCAATTTGCATTTAACACGTCCATTGTTTTCTGACCACCAAGCTGCAAACACACCTTCAAAGAAGTTTCTGTGTTTGCAATGGAAACTGACCAGAAGATGCCCCTTGCAAAGCATGCTGCTTCTTTGTGGCGAGAAGACATAGAGATTTTGGTAGATCTCTGAGGGGAGGCCAACAAAACAAATGACTTGAGTAACAGAGCCAGGAATGACCATAACACCGATGAGCAAAGAAGCTGGCAGTGTTGGAAATTTAACAGAATGGTGACCAATGCAGAAAACAGATTAAGACTGAGTACCGGAAAGCCAGGCACCAGAACTGCACGGGGGCAATTTGCCAACATCATGCCCATTTCATGAGGAGTTTGAGCAGGTGCTTTACTTCATCGAACACAGAGACAATAGTGGCACATGATGACCTGGTCAGCTAGAATGATGACCTGCTGGCCCCAGCATCCACCATGGGACCTGAGAGTTATGCCATAATAACATTGCATGGCTATCAAACCTGCACCCCCAAGCATTGGAACCCCTTCCCAGCCACACACAAAAGCATTAAGTAACACACACACGTACACTCTCATAAAGGTACTATTCTCCCTCTTCCATTGGGCCATGCAAGTCCATAATGTGGTAGCACAAAGCATCCCCAGGAACACTGCCTGAGGGCATTGAACTCCAGCTGTAAAAGGTGCATTTCCTGGCTAAGTGTACTAGTTCAGCAGTCCATCACTGTCATCTTTCTATTCAGGGGAAAATGGCTCACCTCTAGCTTCTCAAAGATTGTGAGGAACACAGCAAGTCACATAATGTGCATAACACTGATGACCCTGGAATCCAAAAGGGTCTGCAGAATCTCCTAAATTGTTTATGTACATAGAGAGGTGCTACAACTAGGTCTGCTGCTGTGACGGCTGGCTTGAAGTAGTAATAACAACCCAATACATGGTTTCTACTTTCAGCTCCCCCACTATAAAAATTGTTCCAGCACCAATGTGTACATGGCTTTCAAGCAGTCTTGGATTTCAGCTGTCTAATTGATTTAAGTAGTTTAAATTTGTCAGGAAGATTCCCGTGTTTCTTCTCCAAATTCTACAAGTGTAAGACATAGACTGTTAAAAATGATTTACTGACAGTAGCAAGGGAAAGGGAAATGGAAATCTAATGGATAACTTATTGGGACTTTTGCCAATTACAGTTTTGCACTGTCTAAACTGGAAAAAAAAGTTTCTCTTCAGTCAAAAAGCAACTTTACAAACTTGGAATCTGCAATTCTGCCTTATCCAGACACATTTGAGCATATTATGCTAGAAGTGTGTATATATTTATAACATCTCATGAGGCAAATAACTTTATTGTGGCAAAACAAGAAGAATCTGCTAAGGATCAAATGCAGAGAGCTCTGAAATGAACTGGGTTTAGACTTCTTATTTATGTCTTTTGTTTATCTCCATTATCTGCCCTTTATACAAGCAGTACCTATATTTGAATATTATTTGGCTGAATGATTAGTTGGGACTATATAATGGCAAAGAGGTCAGTAGGATTTATGAGTTTGGAGTATTTTTACATATTTCAATATATACAAAATCATTTTGCTTTTGCAGATCATTATCTTTATTTCACATTGTGCAGTGAGCCAGGAACAATTCCGGTCTCATGAAGATATGTATGTTTCAGGGAGGGACTCTTGGGTTTCCCTCAATGTTTTTCTTCAAGTTTGTCTCCATGGGAAGTTATTCCTGATTAACTATTTCTGATTAACTCCCTGTGTGGATGCTCTTTCTGGCATATGAGTGCCTTCTTCTGACATTCAAATGTCCACACAGTTTCTTAGGAAGGAATAGCTATTCTGTTTTAAATCCATATTCTACCTTAATCCAAATTAACTTCCATGTGTGGACAAGCCCCAAGAGTAATAAGCTAAATTCACTATGTTAATCACCATGTTGTTCCATCACTAGATGGTGGCATGAAGAATGTCAGATGTCATTACTACTGAAGATATTAGCCAACGTATCCCAGCTCCTTGTTCTGCTTCCAGATTCCTCACTGTCATTATATGCTCTCTGTATATATTCTCTCTGTATATATTATTTCAATACAACCTAAATTATTAATTTAAACACATTTAGTTATACCATTATAATTTTCTCCTCTTATATATAGACACTCATTCAGGTATAACATAATTTTGCCAGTTTAGTTAATGTCACTTGGGAAGGGGGTTAAGCTCAACTGAAAAAAAAAAGTGATATTCATATTATAATAATGTCCAAATAGAGGGTTAGGCCTGCATAATTATACCTAAATAACTGGTAAAATTTCCTATGACAACCCCTTAGATTTACTTGGTGTAAATTTGCAACCATATCCATTCTATCAGAACTTGTATTGCTTTCTGCCTTGTGCTGCCACACAGGTTCATTAGGGTCAGACTGTGCAAATATCTGAATGAGAAACATTCAGGTATCATCAGAGAGCTGCAAGAATTTGCACTGATGATTCAGTCAGTGACTGTTTTTCTTCTGTGTTAGTACCAACTTCCTAATATGGGGTTGGAGAGACACTGCTCTGGTGGTGGAACTCTCCCAATCCAAAGAGGGATAGTAAAACAAATCTTTAGAAATTCAGATCCAGGACCAATGGCTACTGACACCAGTACCATACTAAGCCCTATAGACCTGAATTTTATCCTGGAGCAGGGAACTATGTGTGGGTACAATATCTCTCATTCAATATCCAGAGGAGAGAGAAAAACAATCCCAAAGTCACTGCTAATGTACCATGGTTGAAATTATTTCCTGACTCAAATCTAGCAATTGATTCATCCTTCTGCACGTGAGCAGGGAACACCAACCACACTGGGTATGTCTACACAGCAATAAAAGCACTCATGGGTGGCCCATGTCAGCTGACTCGTGGTCATGGGACTAGATCTGTGAAGCTATAAAATTACAATGTAGATGTTCAAGCTTTGGCTGGAGCTTGGGCTCTGAGACCCTGCAAGCGGGGTAGATTCCCATAAACTGGGCTGTAGCTCAAGCCTGAATGTCTACACTGTAATTGTATAGCCTCACAGCCTGACATAGGCCAGCCACAGGTGTTTTATTGCAGTGTAGTCATATCCACAGGGATTTAACAACTAATGTTACCAAAAATGCAGTGCATCCTGAAATAATAGTATTGATTCAGTATATGGCCCACTGGTTCACTGCATTGGGATATGAATACCTATTATACTTCATTGTGGAGTGTTCCTCAAGGCATAGAATACAAAAGTTCCCAGGAGCACACCAATTAACACAAAAACAAATAAGTAAAATGGCAAAATGCCCACAGTGATCTTTCTTGAATCATTTAAGCCCTATTCAGCAAACACCTTTTGCCTTTCAGAACATGCCTGTTGCTGCTGCTTCCTTGTTTACTGGTTTGGTTACAATTAGTCCTTTTTTTCTTTTTTCTAGTTTGTTTGGGATTCCATTCCAATATTTCCACATTTAAAACAGTGCTCTTGGCCAGACTTTATTGCTGTCAGAGGATCTCTCTTATTGGGTGGTTTAATCTTTGGATGTGGTACCAAAGAAACTCAAAAAGGTTTTGAGCTGAGCAACCTTACAAAAGAATAAAAGGAGTATTAGATGCATGGCAATTCTTGAGACGGGTAGATTTTACAACTGATCCACATTGTTCTTTTGCCCTGCTGAAGTCCACCCTCAGTTTATTTCCTATGAGATTAAAGACAGCAGAGACAATGGGTCATTTGTTTGCTCCAGTAATTTCAGCTTCTTGTAATATGCAGCTTGTAGAAATGCAGTCTAAAGCCAGTCTGTGACATCTAGAAGCTCATCTCCTCTGGGGAGGCCACTTCAGAGTTGATTTAGAGCATGCTCCTATAGGTTTTTCTTGCAAAGCAAATTAAGCACACTCACTCTCACCTCAAAGGATTGGCCCCCTAAATCTTTTTTCCTCTTTAATTTGAGAAAGAAAGTGGAAGTGAGAGGGAGAGGAGAAAATATCCCTAACCTGACAGGCACTGAGTTTCCAAAATAAATGGTCATCACCTTTGAAATATTAGAAATAAAAAATAAACTGTGAAATGGCTGAGATATTTTTGCTACAGAATCTGTTTCTGAGGTTTTTATTATGCTTTATTCCAGCAGATTCCCATATTCTAGTTCAGAGATCAGCAACCTTTGGCCCGTGGCCTGCGAGGATAAGCCTCCTGGCGGGACACAGGCCAGTTTGTTTACCTGCTGCGTCCGCATGTTCAGTGATTCACAGCACCCACTGGCTGCAGTTCGCCGCTCCCGGCCAATGGCGGCTGTGGGAAGTGGCGCAGACCAAGGGATGTGGTGGCCGCCACACAACTAAGCAGAGGCTGTCAAATAACTGGTTAGGACACTCTGATTTTCTGCCCTGGTGCTGGCCCCAATAAAGGTTAAAGCAGACTGAGGGCTGCTCTGCCTTTTGCTAGCTGGTGGACAGAACTGAAGGGAGCATCCTTTGTATGGCGCTAACTGGAGCAATTGAGCTCCAGATACTTCTCTTCTCAGCTGCTATGCCAGGATCTTCAGGAGGGTTGGCTGCATTAGCTGTGTGTTTGCTGGGGGCTTGTCCATGCTGTGGGTCATCCCCAGATGGAGAATTATGAATAGTCACTGACCACTTTATGCTGCCTGACACACGCCAATGGGAGTACAGCATGCCAGAGAATCAGGCCCCTTGTTTTCACTCCCAGCTCAAAGTACAGAAGGAGTTCAGGCTCCAGCCCTCAGAGATCTACATAAAGTTAAGTTTTTTAGCAATTTTTTAATATTGTATTGTCCATTACCTTGACAAATGGCAAAAGAGTGTAACTAGACCCAAAATTAATTGAAGAAAAGCAAGTCAGTGAGCAAGCCAAGCATAACAAAGAAATTCACATGTAAAGTTGATGTGTTAGTGGACCCTTGACTAGTTCCTTAATGTGCCCAAATGAGGCCTAATCTGGTAGGGTAGAAGAGATGTCAGCTTATCAGCTTCCAGGTTCCTCTGGCTTCTCTCTCAGCCTTTATAATCTTTTAGGATAAAACTGACCCTTTGGCAGAGGCTCCATGCAAGGTTGTCAGCATTGCAGAATAATAGAACTACAGGTTAGAATGGACTTCAAGGGTCATCTAGTTTAACACCCAGATGAGATGCAGGATTTGTTACATTTAAATTAAGACATATGACTATCCAGCCTTGTTTTGAAAATCTCCAGTGAAGGAGCTTCCACAAACTCCAGAGACAACCAGTTCCATTGTCTAGAGTTAGTGCTTCCTAGTCTTTTTCTGAGATTTAATCTAAATCTGCTATGCTGCAGCTGATCGACAATACTCCTGCCTGGAATAGGCAAAGCATGAATAGAACTATGGGGCAAGAAGCCCTCGGCGCTTTCTGCTCACCAAGGAGGTGACATCATGCCAACCCAGTATATGCCAGTCCTGGGAGAAGTCTCAAGGTGGGATTGGGGAGGGGTTGATTTTGCAGTGTGCATGTTCCAAAATGAGGGTCACGGGCCAAAATCGTACAGAGTAATTTAAATGATGTGGAAGTTCTCTTATTTAACATGTGCAAAGATTTTTATCATTACTGATGTTAATAATTTACATGAACTGTAGTAAGGGTGAGATACAGCAGGAATGCGTGGGCCAGAAACTCATTTGGTTCTCAGTGGCGTGAGGAATCTTGTAATGAGGAAATGTGACCCTCAGCTCAGAGATGATTTTACTTCACTGTAATACATCTTCAGGAACAGAGACTATCTGGCCACGCATTTCTGACTCTGCCTTGTGAAATCAGTGGTTTCCTTTGCATAATAAAGGCTGGGAAGAGGGTAAGTGATGAATTTAGTGTTCATAAAAGTGAGGAATGAATGCTTAGAGCCATGCATGGTCCGAGCAGGCATTTTGCAAGCCTCATCACACAGCACTACCATCTTACCCTAATTTATGAGCTGGAACGCAACAGCTTTTACAGCCCCAAGTTGGAGCTGCCAGCTGCATCACAGCGTGCGGTGGCTTTGTAAACAGAGACACAAAAGATGAAAGCACCAAAAACTTACCTTCACTCTTTGACTAACCATGGTTTTAAGGTGAACAGTGTATACTGACTCATTGCATCCCTTTAATCCCAGGATCAGGTGGTCCAAGGTTTGAGCTCTGCACCTAAAATGTGGGCTCTGAGCATGACAACATTCTCATCATGATACATCTCAGCAGTGCTCTGCTTGCACAATGCTCATGCAACACTAGACCCACTCTGCCTGGCATAAACAGTGCCAAACTGCACCTTCCTAAACCAGGGTCCCCCCACTTTGAATGAACATATTTCACATCCAGAGGAGGCCAGGCAGTATTTCCACTGTCCCATTCGCATGGCATTTCTGACAGGAGAAGTCATTTTTAATATCCTCCAGGGACTGCACAGAAGCCCAGGCTGTGGAGGCTGCCATGACTCAGTCTGGCCTGTGTACCATTGTGACCAGCACCAGTACTTCTTGTCCCATGTTTTCTCCTCTCCACAGACCCTGTTCCCTAGCTTTCGCAACCAGAAGCCAGCTTAAAACAGAGGTGAATCCTGCTCACTATATAATAAAAAGCTGTTGATCTTCTTATCCTATGTGTTCTTATCTAAGACTGATTGTACTTAATCATGATCACCCTGGAAACCAAACAAGAAGGGATTTGAACGTTCCCTTTAAAAATGTATTTCAGTTTCCTTTTAGCTGAACTGCATTGGCCTTTGTTAAACCTGCTCTGTGCCCCATTCAGCACAACACTCTGTACACATGCACACAAGCTCCCGTTGCCTCATGCTGGGAGAACAGAGAGCTGAAACATCCCGACAGGAAGCAAAAGCCAAAAATGTGGTGCAGTTACAGCATACTGGGCAATCTGCTCAGCAGCAAATAATTATATTTGTGTGCCAAAGCTTTGTACATTAAGAATTAAGGCCAAATTCTGCTCTCAGTAACCAGGGAGCTCTGTGCCGTGCATGGTTACACAGATTTAAATGAGAGCAAAGTTTGTACATATGTACAATGAAAACTGTCCATGTATCTCTGGTATGTGCATATATGTTAACATGTCTGATAATACTTTGTTTATGTGTGTGACATGTATGCCTTTAGATTTAGTTTATTCTCTCCCTTTTGGGCATAATTCTGTGCTTTCAGGTGGAAGTATGAGGCTGTAGGAAGAGCACTGCCACTGTCTGGATTCCAACTTTGTTCTATTGAAGGTAGGGGTTAGGCAAATAGACCCAGTGTAGCTCATTCTTGTCCTTATGGCAAATCCCAAAGGGCTATAAACTTCCTGCAGATCAAGTACCATCTTGATAAGTCTCTGGCACGGGGCATACAGTGGTCTGGCTGAATATTCACTTTATGTCTATCACTGAGAATCTTATTGCACTACCAAAGCTTTTGACACAAGTATGCTTTTTGGCATATTTGTCTATCATATTTTTTTTTAAAAAAACTACCCTAGCATATCTGTTTTAAAGAATAGAATATACATAAGAACATAAGAATGGCCATACTGGGTCAGACCAAAGGTCCATCTAGCCCAGTATCCTGTCTGCTGACAATGGCCAATGCCAGGTGCCCCAGAATGAGTGAACCTAACAGGTAATGATCAAGTGATCTCTCTCCTGCCATTCATCACGCCCCCTCTGACAAAAAGAGGCTAGGGACACCATTTCTTACCCATCTCGGCTAAAAGCCATTAATGGACTTAACTTCCATGAATTTATCCAGTTCTCTTTTAAACCCTGTTATAGTCCTAGCCTTCACAACCTCCTCAGGTAAGGAGTTCCACGGATTGACTGTGTGCTGTGTGAAGACAACCTTTCTTTTATTTGTTTTAAACCTGCTGTCCATTAATTTCATTTGGTGGCCCCTAGTTCTTATATTATGGGAGCAAGTAAATAATTTTTCCTTATTCACTTTCTCAACACCACTCATACTTTTATATATCTCTATCATATCCCCCCTTAGTCTCCTCTTTTCCAAGATGAAAAGTCCTAGCCTATTTAACCTCTCCTCATATAGGACCTGTTCAAAACTCCTAATTATTTTAGTTGCCCTTCTCGGAACCTTTTCTAATACTGGTACATATATTTTTGAGATGAGGAGACCACATCTGTACACAGTATTCAAGATGTGGGCACACCATGCATTTTAAATAAGGAGAATAAGATATTCTTCATCTTATTCTCTATTCCTTTTTTAATGATTCCTAACATCCCATTTGCTTTTTTGACTGCCACTGTACACTGTGTGGATGTCTTCAGAAAACTATCCACAATGATTCCAAGATCTTTTCTTTGATTAGTTGTAGCTAAATTAGCCCCCATCGTATTATACGTGTAGTTAGGGTTATTTTTTCCAGTGTGCATTACTTTACATTTATCCACATTAAATTTCATTTTGTTACCCAATCACTTAGATTTGTGAGATCTTTTTGAAGTTCTTCACAGTCTGCTTTGATCTGAACTATCTTGAGCAGTTTAGTATCATCTGAAAACTTTACCACCTCATTGTTTATCCCTTTCTCCAAATAATTTATGAATCAGTTGAATAAGATTGGTCCAAGGACTGATTCTTGGGGAACACCACTAGTTACCCCTCTCCATTCTGAAAATTTTACCATTTATTCCTACCCTTTGTTCCCAGTCTTTTAACCTGTTCTCAATCCATGAAAAGATCTTCCCTCTTATCCCATGACAACTTAATTGACATAAGAGCCTTTGGTGAGGGACCTTGTGAAAGGCTTTCTGGAAATCTAAGTACACTATGTCCACTGGATCACCCTTGTCCACGTGTTTGTTGACCCCTTCAAAGAACTCTAATAGATTAGTAAGACATGATTTTCCTTTATAGAAACCATGTTGACTTTTGCCCAACAGTTTATGTTCTTCTACGTGCAGGACCATTTTTTTCTTTACTGTTGTTTCAACTAATTTGCCTGGTACTGATGTTAGACTTACCAGTCTGTAATTGCCAGCATTGCCTCTAGAGCCCTTTTTAAATATTGGCTTTACATTAGCTATCTTCTAGTCACTGGGTACAGAAGCTGATTTAAAGGACAAGTTACAAACCAAAGTTAATAGTTCCGCAATTTCACATTTGAGTTATTTCAGAACACTTGGGTGAATGCCGTCTGGTCCCAGTGACTTGTTACAATTAAGTTTGTCAATTAATTCCAAAACCTCCTCTAGTGACACTTCAATCTGTGACAATTCCTCAGATTTGACACCTACAAAAGAAGATCAGGTTTGGGAATCTCCTAAACATCCTCAGCTGTGAAGACTGAAGCAATAAATTCATTTAATTTCTTTGCAATGACTTTATCTGTAATTTGTAATACAAGGATCCTAAGAAACAGTCAGATAATACTTAAAATGATGAACGCTGAAATCTGGGAAACAATATCAGCCACATTGTCATCTACTGTCCATTGGTACAGCTCAATGGACTGCAATGGAGTTGCAGCAATTGACACCAACTAAGTATCTACCCTCATATCTTTAAAACTCCTTGTAAGGCTTTTTCCAGACTTGCCAAGGGAAAAAATCTAACATAGGATGAGATGTGGCACATGACATTTCAGATAGGTTTGCTTTAGTGAAGCTGAAAAAAATCAGGCTTATGGGGAGCAGTTTCAAGTAGGGATGTCAATTATTTGCAGTTAACTCATGCAATTAACTCAAAAAAATTAATTGTGATTAAACACAATTATAACAATAGAATACTGATTGAAATTTATTAAATATTTTGGATGTTTTTCTACATTTTCATTATTAATTTCATTACAACACAGAGTACAAAATGTACAGTGCTCATTTTATATTATTATTTTTGATTACAAATATATGCACTGTAAAAAAATTCAATTCACCTCATACAAGTACTGTAGTGTAATCTCTTTATCATGAAAGCTGAACTTAAAAATTTAGAATTATGTACAGAAAAACCTGCATTCAAAAATAAAACAATGTAAAACTTTAGAGCCTACAAGTCCACTCAGTCCTACTTCTTGGTCAGCTAATCTTTCAGACAAACAAGGTTGGTTACAATTTGCAAGAGACAATGCTGCCTGCTTCTTGTTTACAATGTCACCTGAATGCAAGAACAGGTGTTTGCATGACACTGTTGTAGCTGGCATTGCAAGATATTTTTGTGCCAGATGCACGAAAGGTTCATATGTCCCTTTATGCTTCAACCACCATTCCAGAGGACATGCTTCCACGCATGATGATAGGTTTCGCTTGATAATGATCCAAAGCAGTGTGGACTGACACATTTTCATTTTCAACATCTGAGTCAGATATCATCATCAGAAGGTTCATTTTCTATTTTGATGGTTTGGGTTCTGTAGTTTCTGCATCAGAGTGGTGCTCTTTTAAGAATTCTAAAAGCATACTCCACATCTTGTCTCTCTCAGATTTTGGAAGGCACTTCATATTCTTAAATCTTGGGTCAAGTGCTGTAACTATTTTTAGAAATCTCACATCAGTACCTTCTTTGCAATTTGTCAGATCTGCTGTGAAAGTATTCTTATTTCATTGCTGTGAAAGTATTCTATTATTGTTTAACAGTGCAATTAATCACGATTAATTTTTTTAATCGCTTGACAGCCCTAGTTTCAACCTTAACCATGCAGGGGCCAGTGCCTTTCCAAAACAGCCAGTACATTTTCAGTTCTTGTAATAATGCGTGTGTAATTTACATCCTACAGATGAAAGGACATTGAAACTGGTCTTCTGATTTGCTTAATGTTTGTTGCAAAGGCAGGAAAATGGACCTAATATTTTGTTCAGAATTTTACTGGCAGCTTGTCTGCTCTGAAGATTTAACTGTTATTTACACTGAAACCAGTATGCAGGAAGATTGCAGTGTAGAGCTCCAAAGGGAGCGAGCCATGGAGTCTTTGCATTCTGCACAATGTTATGGGTTGGCAGCCACTCCTGTGTGCTACACAGATTGCCTTCATCCCTTGTGTTTATCCTATAAACAAGAAAGTGCTCCACATTGTTTTCCTGAAAAAAAAATAGCTGAAATCTAAAGCAGATCAGTCCTGTTTAAGCCATCCCTAGGCATGCTGCCTACCACACATGTTTGTTTTTCATTTATTTGTTAATGAAAACTGGCAGCAGATGCTACACCTTTATTGAGCACATTCAACAGAGAGGGAAAACAATATTTCAGCTTCTCTGGCAACTTCTGTACTTCACCTCAGTACAACCTGCTGCTTTCCTTACTGACCTTGTTCCATGGCACATGATCCCATGTTAAAGCCCTGATAGGAGACTGAATGCCTTCTGAGCATGGGCAGCAGATATAAGAGGCCAGGAGAGGTTAAGCTTCCCCAAACAGGATGCGGCACATCTCCCTCTGGAAGCATGCTGGACTGCTGCCTTTGGAGCACTGCCACCGAAAGGGCATCCAGGCCATAGCCTTACCCACGCTCCACCAAAGGCCCTCCTGCTGCTTGTTTTCTTCCTGTATGGCCCTGCCCATACTGCTTCTTTTCCCACACCCACTCTACTTCTTCTCCCCCTGCCCCGAGATACAGCCCCCGTTCCACCTCTCTGAGGATACACAGTGGGATATGGAACCCCTTGTTTTGCTTGTGGTTCAGAGTCCAGTTAGGACAATAAACACCCAAAGGCACCAAACCCAACCCACCACCACATCAGCTAATGTCCTTGTAAGCAGTCTTAGCAAAGGAGCTAAAGGCTGATTATACATGGAGATGTTAGGTGATCCATAAAACTTAGGCTATTTTTAATGTTTTTTGCTGATCATGTAAAATTGTTCATGACATAATTCTTCATCTCTCGTGTAATGCTCTTGACTTCGTTGGAGTTATACCAAGATAAATTTAGCCGTCCCTCATATTTCTGCAATCAGAAATTCTATTCTCCAGGTTGCAGATTAGTATGCGGCTGGCTAAGGACCATAGTGCTGGGTTTGTGCAAATACTGACAAGGATTTTACCAGGTTCGAAAAATTGAGGAGACCACAAGCATTTTGGGTGTGTTCATAAGAAAGAATAACTAAGGAGCTAAATATTTCATTGTGCCTGATTATGTATGACATTTTTCTCTTTGGAGCAATGCTTCTGAATTCCTTTCTAAAAAACATCCCTAAGAGAAGTCACATTTACACTTGTGTCTTCATTAATTACTGTAACCAAGTACAATTTCTAAACTTACTATGCAAATTAATTTTTCCATATTCCTTTTGGAATAACCTTTTTAACTGACACACCCCATTTCTATTCAAAGTTTGTCTCTACTTGCCCACCTCTTAAATGCAATCGCACAGGATGCTTTGGGTTGACAGATCACGTTTGATTTCTTTTTAGGCAATTGTTGCAAATTTATAGTATTTTCTGTATAAATTTGTTTCCACTGCATCTGAAATGATTGATCACAGGCTTAAAAGTCTTATTTCAGACAATTTGGCTACATTAAGAGGCACGGTACAACATATTTCTCAGTTTATAGAAAATCAGACATTTATTAACTGTGCTTACTTGGCAGTTAAGTTAAAATCTGTCCACTGGATACTGGGTTCTCTTGCATAAATCAGTTTTTTTTCTAGCAAGGAGTCAGTTCTGACTGGTGTAAACATGAATTTGCGTGCAGTATATACATTATTCATTTGTTCTCCACTTTATATTTTGGCTTTCCTCTGTCCTGTGGTTTCAGCCTAAGAGTATGTTTATTGTGTACGTTATTTATTAAGTTATAAGACAGTGACAGCTGCACCTGCTAGCAAACTGGCATGATTTCATTTCATTCTCTTTCTGCATGAATGGTTTGCAAATCCCATATGATTGCACATGCAGTCCACCGGACGGATATAAATGCTGAAGTATTGGGCCTCTCCTTTCACATTTTATAACTTTAAGACCAGAAAACGGAGAGTGGGTTATAATAAAATAATTTCTTGCCAAGTCCAAAACTAACTTTGCTTCAT
The DNA here is from genome assembly GCA_007922305.1 of Dermatemys mawii. Classification (NCBI taxonomy): domain Eukaryota; kingdom Metazoa; phylum Chordata; order Testudines; family Dermatemydidae; genus Dermatemys; species Dermatemys mawii. Next base: position 5,105,245 of record ML677354.1, read on the forward strand.
TTTTCACTGGAACTGAATTGTTTTGTGGTTAGCAGCTGTCAGTGTATTAAAGAAATTCCTTCATAGTGATGACATAAATTCTGTACTACTTGTTACTGATGAAATGATTTACCTTCTGACTAAGCTGAAAATCTTGTATATTTCACATCTGATTAAAAAAATTGACCCTAGAAAAACTAAGTAGTTATTTACAACTTTGCCTTGTAGTCTACTTTGATACAGAATTTCCATTCACAAAGTGGGAGGATGACAATTACCATATTATTTGTCATAATTAAAAATTAAACTATAACAGTTCCACTACACAATTGCTGCATTATTAAGGGAATGCTGAGTCACTGAAATGTAAGATTAACTAATTTTAAAAGCCATATTTTCAAAAGGCGGCCTTTATTGTTAGACATTGTAAAATTAGACATTTCTAAATTAGCAGGTCTGGATATCTTGCACTCTAAAGAGCTAAATGAGAAGCTAGTTAGACTATTAGTATGAATGTTCAATAACACTGGGAAAGTTAGAGAAGACTTGAAGAAAGCTAATGTTGTTCCAGTATTTTTAGAGGGTAAACCACTCACCCCAGGTAATTATAGGCCTATCAGCCAATGTTAGTTCTGGACAAAATAATGGAACAGCTGATATGGGATCCAATCAAAGAATTAAAGGAGGATAATATAATTACTGCTATTCAATATGGGTTTATGCATGGGTGGCGGGTGAAGCTTCCCTTTGGGAAGCTAGCCCTGTACCCTACCTCTTCCAGCAGATCCCATGCCCCTGCTTGCTTTTCTCAGCCCATCCCATGCCTCTGCTTCCCCTCAGCTTGGTGGGGGCAGGACTGGGAGCTTGACTGGGGCCACAAGCAGGAGAGGGCACAGAGCTTGGCTCTGACCAGGACTGTAGAGGAGCTTTCAGCCCTGTCCAGAGCTCTGAGCCTGGAGTTCCTCCCCCATCCATTTCTTCCCTTCCAAGGCCCTGCCCCATGCTTTCTCCTTTCACCTCCCCCTCCTCTACTGTGGACCCAAGACCAGGAAAGCTCTGTGCTCCTGTTGCGGCCACTCCATTGCCATGGCGGGGGGTGGGGGTGGGGTGATTTTTCAGGGGACTCCAAATTGGCAGGGGTCCCTGGGCATATGGTAATCTGCCATTGCCTGTCCCCCTGGCAGAGTGAGGTTTGGAGGGGCTAAGCCTCCCCAAGCCTCCACTACATGCCACCCATGGTCTAGAAAAATAGATCCTGTCAGACTAACTTGAAATCCTTTTTGGACGAGATTACAAATTTAGTAGTATTGATATATTATACTTCTGTGAGGCATCTGACTTTGTATTGTACAACATTTTGATTACAAACTAGAATGTCACAAAATTAACATGGCACACATTAAATGAATTAAAACCTGACTAACTTGACAGGTCTCAAAATGTAATTGCAAATTAACAAGCAAATGTGTTTCTAATGGGGTCCAACAAGGATTAGTTCTTGCCACTACACAATTTAACATGTTTACCAATCATGTTGAAGAAAACAAAATCATTACTGATAAAGTTTTCAGATGACACAGGGATTGGGCGACTGGTAAATAATGAAGAGGACAGGTCACTGAAACAGAGCAATCTAGACTGCTTGGTAAGTGTGGTTCAAAGTATATGCATTTTAATATGGCCAAATGTAAAGGTATAAATCTAAAAACAAAGAATTTATGTCATACTTATAAAATGGAGGAGTCAATCATGGGAAGCAGACTCAGGGGTCATGGTGGATGATCATCTGAACATGATTTCCCAGTGTGATGCTGTGACGAAAAGGGCTAGTGCAATCCTTGCATGCATGAACCGGGGAATATTGAATACATGTGTGGAGGTTATAATACCTCTGTATATGTTACTGATGTGACCACTCCTAGAATCCTGTTTTCAGTTCTAGAGTCTATAATTCAGGAAGAATGCTGATAAATTGGAGAGGGTTCAGAGAATCATGAGAATGATTAAAGGCTTGGAAAACATGCTTAACAAACAGAAAGTCAGGGGTGACTTGATCAGGGTTTATAATTGTCTATGTGGGGAACAAAAAATTGATTATGGGCTCTTCAGTCTAGCACACAATGATATAACAGGAGCCACAAGCTGGAAGTTGAAGCCAGATGGGTTCAGACTGGAAACAAGGTAAAAAATTTTAACACAGAGTAATTAATGCTTGGAACAATTTACTAAAGGTTGTGGTGGATTGTTCATCACTGGCAATTTTTAAATCAAGATTGGATGCTTTTCTAAAAGATGATCACGTTGGTTCCTTCTGGCTTTAAAGCTGTTAATTGTTCTTGAACATTTTGTAAGTGCATCCTTTTCCACATGGAAAACATCAAACTTAACAATACATTTCACAGGCATTGTGGAAAGGGGTGAGTGCAATTAGTTCGCAATCTAAGGGAAATGTTTCAAGCTTCTAATACAACTATACAGCTAAGTGTATTGTGTCCACTATTGGCTGGTCCATAGAGGATAAGAGTCTACTGCTGATACTAGATAACAGATAGTACAGGCTTAGGGCATGTCTACAAGCTGAGAAGTAAATCTATAGTGTTCTAGGATGCCGTGCACTAACTGTCTATGTGGACCCTGCTGCTGTGCATTTAAGTTCCCTAGTGTTTACCTAGAATCCCTTCCCTTTCCTGGTCCCAGATCCTTCAGGGAGCTGGTGACCTCATTAATCTCCTAGCTGACAATCATCAGACTCATTCCTTCAGTGTTGTCCACCTGGACTGGATGATTCTAAGAACCCGCTTGCTGGGGTCCTCTCCAGGACAGGGTTGCTTACTCCCTGGCTACTCTCCATTTGCCTTTAATGGGGAAGCTGCCCTGTTACATGCTTTCTTAACTATAAGGGCGCAGCCTGTGATCCAATGCCCATTTGGATCAGACGTAAACTATCTTATTAACATCAATGGGACTCTTCAATTACTGATATCTAAGCAAATGTTTCAGTGCTTTTCTGTTTGGACCAGAATTTTGCAGGATTAAGCCCACAGTGAAGAACAGCATATTACAAATGCCTAAGACAAACAGACTTTGGTTTTTATCTGTATGTTACAGTAAGAGGGAGACTTAGTTTCTGACTTGAGTTTGCATTAGTTTGAGAATAAGCTATTTGTTGCACTGTCATGACTGGCATTTTTCAACTTGAAGTACTGCTTTATCATTCCAGTTCAATAGGACAGTTTCTGTGGCATGGAAACTACTACCGATGTAATTATAGAGGTGATTTTTGTGCTGTCAGGGGGACAATTCTGAATCTGAATTTTCAGGGGTTGATAAATGGACTACTCTGGTCTAAAATTTGGCACATGAGGTAACTCAGGAACAAATATTTCTTTTAGAAATGTGTGCATATTGCAATTCAGGAGTACAGGAACAAGATATCAGAATGTCAATACATTTTGGGGGACTGGCTAATGCTTTATTATATATATAAAAAAGATTACTGTGATTTTTTTTTCCTGTAGAGAAATCTTATAGGACTTAAGGATATTTTTTGGAAAGAAACTTTCGTAAAAGAATAAGTGATTTGATTTCAAAATATGGGTTATTGCATATCTACACCTCCTTTTATGATAACGTATTCAAAGTTGTTGTTTTGTTAACAAGTCGATATAGGTAGATTGGTTCTTCATTTCACACTAGAACTAGATTATCCCAGCTGAGAGTGAACCATTTCTCTCTAAAACAAACAAAAGTTAAATAAGGCCCCAATCCTGAAAACCTACCCATACTTAATTTTACTCATGTGAGTAGTGCCATTGAATTTGATATTTATGTCTCTCAGAAAGCTTGTAGCACTAATATACCAAACATCATGGGTTATCTGCAGTTCATTGTCAAAATGTAGGGATGTATCTAGTGGGGTCCATGGGAGTCTGTCCTGGGTCCAGTAATATTCAATATTTTCATAAGTGACTGGATTACTGGGGTGGAAAGTATGCTCATACAATTTGTGGATGACACCAAGTTAGGAGGGGTTGCAAGTACTTTGAAAGACAGGATTAGAATTCAAAATGATCTTGAAAAATTGGAGAATTGGTCTGAAATCAACAAGATGGAAATTTGGTAATGACAAGTAAAAAGTACTACAATTAGGAAGGAACAAATCAAATGCACAATAACAAAATGGGGAATAACTGACTAAGTAGTAAAATTGCTGAAAAGGATCTGGTGGTTATAGTAGAACACAAATTGAATATGAATCAACAATGTGATGCAGCTGCAAAAAAGGCTAATGTCATTATGGGGTATTTTCACAGGACTATCATGTACAAGGCACTGGAGTTAAATGTCCTGATTCCCTCTGTACTGGTGAGGTCTCAGCTTAAGTATTGCATCCAGTGTTAGGTGCCACACCTTAAAAAAGATGTAGACAAATTGGAAAGAGTCCAGAGGAGAGCAATAAAAAATATAGAAGATTTAGAAAACCTGACCAATGAAGAGAAGTTAAAAAAGAAGTAGGCAAATTTAGACTTGAAAATAGAAGACTGAGAAGGGACTTGATAACTATCTTCAAATATATTAAGGACTGTTACAAAAAGTAGGATGATCAATCATTTTCCATGTCTGCTTAAGGTAGAACAAGTAGTAATGGGCTTAATTTGCAGCAAAGGAGATTTAGATGAGATATAAAAAGCTTTCGAAGTATAAGGATAGGAAAGCACTGGAATAGACTTGCAAGGATGGAATCCCCATCATTGGATGTTTTTAAGAACTAGTTAGATAAATACCTGTCAGCGATGTTCTAGGAATATTTGGCCCTGCTTCCATGCAGAGGACTGGACTAGATGACCTTTTGAGATACCTTCCAGCCCTTTTATGATTCTATGACATTAGCAGCATACAAACAAACAAGATCAAGGAACAGCCTATAACAACATGAATCTAAGGAACCTTCACTACTGTTTGCAGAGCATATTCAGACTAGGCAACCTAAAACACTCTACAGTGGAGCCACGAAAGCTAACATTTCAACAGACACCATGGCAATGGGTTGATCAGTCTATGGAAATTGATGGTCCACCTGATCCAGCAGAATGGCTCATAGCCAGTCCACTAGACCGTCTGGCACATATTAAAACTGTGGACTGACACCATGGGAGAAAATGGTAATGTGTGCCTGCACTATCCATGGCATAACGAGTCCTAATTAAAAAATACCAGTAATGCAATACCAAAAAGGCATAGGGTAAGAACACCATTTAATGCCTGTTAAATTTCCACCCCCCACCCCGGGATATATTGAAATGTCAGTTTAGTAATTAAAAGATAAAGTTCTAGAAAACTGTACCAAATGTAGTCAGATAAAAAAAGGCCATATTTTGCTCTCATTTACATGGGTGTGAATCTGAAACAATTCTACTTTTTCTGAAACTTCACCCAAACATGTAGTCTTGTGTGCACATAACAGCCTGTGCTTGAGTGCACATACAGATTAAGAAGCTTGAGTCAATTGCGCTGCTTAAAAAAAAAAAAGAAAAAACTTGTATAACACCCAAGTGATCTTTAGAAAATCAGACAAGGCTATGCAAATAAAAGACAATAGTCTTATGATTTCAGTAAACCAATTTACTTCCTAAATAACCATAAGGAAAAGGTGTGAACTGTTCTTTGTCAGTTACTCATTAACAACCCTGCCATTAATCATACACAATGCTTGTTCCCATGATTCTCTATTTTATACACTACTATCTCTCAATTAATTTTTGGTTAAAGGGCTTTGTTCCACCTATCTATCTGTTTGCCCCTTTCTATTGCTAGATTTTTAGCAGCTGCAGCTGATGACTGAAAATTACTGAAAAAGGGGAACAAAACTTGTACAGTAGTTAAAAGTTCTTATTTAATCTGGATTTTTCAGGTTTTTTTTTTTTAAACCCTTACATATTACAGTTAGAGGGAGGGAAGTTTGCATTTGCTAGAGAAGAAATGGCAGGAGAACTTACTGAATAGTCCTCAGAACATGCATAGCAGTTAATTACATTTGGGAGGCTATTTTAAAATCCTTCCATTGTCAGTACAAAATGACATCACACTAAAAACCGATGCAGTATATTCCATTTTTGGAAAAGGATGACAAAATTTTGATGAAAAGCAGAAATTAAAGCTTTCATGAATTAGTCCTACATAATTAGTCCTGCCATGAGTGCAGGGGACCGGACTAAATGACCTCTGGAGGTCCCTTCCAGTTCTATGATTCTATGAAGTTTTTCTTCTGCCACCTCAATTTTCTGACCAGCTCCAATTAAAGGTTCCATACCTAACACACACAAAAATTAACATATAAAAATATTCAAGTAAGGAGTTGAATCCAGATTCATGTAATTCTCATTACTAAAGTTGCCCGCCAAAATGACTCTCAGACCAACATCAAACTATGTCTTATGCCTTCAAATCACAGAGGATTGTCCTAGCCCCACAGTTTTCTGTGGCATCAGTAACACAATACAAGAAGAGGACAGACCATAAAAATGAACAGTCTATGCTAACAGAGTAATGAAAACAAATCCAGGATAGAAGTGTGCAAATGTCAACAATGTGTGCAAATAACAGAATCTTTTCAGCACACAAGTTCTTTGTACTATGTTTCCTCTGTCTATATCAGTGACAGGCAACCTGTGGCCCATGGGCTGCAGCCAGTCCATCTGGGTAATCTGCTGGCAGGCTGCCAAACAGTTTGCTTACATTTGCGGTGCTGCTTGCAGCTCCCAGTGGCCACGGTTTGCTGATCCCAGCCAATGGAAGCAGTGGGCAGCCATGCAAATGTAAGCAAACTGCCTGGTGGCCTGTCAGCAGATTACCCTGACAGGCTGTGTGTGGCCCGCGGGCCGCAGGTTGCCCACCTCTGGTCCATCTGCCAATGCAGGGTAATAAGTTTGAAATCCAGAAATTGTAGCCCCCCCGTCTTGAAAATAATTATTGCTTAACAATCAGGGAAGATAAATTATACATATGAGGTGACAGGTAATTTCTTCTAATAGACTAGCATGAAAAAGGTGATTGTTTTCAGACTAGCTTTGATTTTTTTTTTTTAATTCTAGATATAAATACATTAAATAAGGGTAAGGAAGGCAGTTAATGGGGCCACATGGCTACCTCCCTGCTGAAACAACAAAGCAAAAGTGTCAAGTGATGAAGATAATGCTATGATTATTCCCCAGATCGTTTCATGAGGATGACCTCATCCCATTGCTCTCAGGCAATAGAACAGGGGTGAGGTTCCAAGAATGAGTGGATCAAGCTCTGCTGAAGGTAATTGACTCAGAAGCTTCCTGCATCTACCCCAACTTCTTTCCAGGTCCCTGGCAGGGCATTTCCAGGCCTATCCCACCTCTGGCTCCCACAGGAATACTCTCTAAAAGAGTGGAAGGGGTTCCAGAGTTCACACGGGCCTCTGAAGAGTTAGCCTCACCCTTCAGTGCCTGAATTTCAACTGCTAATAGCATTTCAAGAGAACCTCAGGGGTAGAAGCAAGTTGAGATGGCATGACTGGCCAATCCTGAAGCAAAGTTTACCAATCTTCTGAAGAGCACAGAAAGTAGACAGGCCTGCAAGTCACCCACCACCAATCGCCATGGTAATAACAAAAGGCCATATTCATCCCTGCATACATGGACATGATCCTGCTGAAGTCACTGTGCCTTTCCTGCTCATCTGTACTGGTCCAAACCTACCAACCTCTGTGTGATTACACTTGTGTAATTAAGAACAAAATTCAATCCAAGAAATATATCTAAGTGTATACAAATACTTCAGATAATATCTAAGATTCAAAGCCTATTGAAGTTCAGAGAAAAACTCGCATTGACTTTAAAAGGCTTTGGAGCAGGCCTTAAGATACTAATACTAAAACTTCTATAATTTTCTTTTGTGTCTGGGTGAGCAACCTGCCTGCAAACTGAGATTAACATTAAGTTACAGAATAGTCATAAAAAGTGATGGCTTTGTATGAACTTTTCTCCAAGTTATACAGATGTAAACTGAATACATTTCTATTTATCTCAAGGATTTTTGCCTATGAGACTTGGAGCAAAAGTTGGTCCTTTAATTTAAATTACATTAAGATTCTTATATTTGCTTGCTGAATACTTTGCTTTAATAATTACATTCAAATATATTTACATTTGTGTATTTTTAATTTTATTTGAAATTGTTTTTTTCTGCTTATGAAAAAAAAAGTATCTAGAAAGTTTTTTTTTAATGTAACTTAAAGTGTGAATTATCCTGGTTTCCATAAGGTAAGCCAGACAATTGATGCAGCTACTGGTCAATTTTCCTAGCAACTGTACAGACAATCAGGAGGTGAAAGACAAGATACAAAAAAGCAGTTCCTGATCATATCCAGGAAACAATTTAGTGGCAATAAATCATCATTAGTGGCCATTTCTTGCCCTACACTCTGAAAAAGCAATTGGCTTTTGGCAGATTATTTGACTCACTGATGCTGGGCATAGTTTGTTGATTTATTAAGATTCCTTTTTTTTATTTTTCCAAGTGATGGCTAGTATTTAGATGCTTATATTAATGGACTCTAATCCCTTAAGTGAAGGAAGGAAGGAGGGGAAAGAGCAGGGAGGATAACTATTCCATTATAGTTAATTTGGTAAATTTTAACAATAACACTCTCCTGCCTTCTATGCCAACAGCTCTTAAGTAGGGCACACTGTAGACCCACAGAACTAAGAGCCAGGCTAGATAACGGGCAACTGATATGCAGGTCTCAAAACCAACATTTGAAGACTAGAAAGAATAATCACAAAAATACTATTCAAGGTTTCAGAGAGTGCTTGCTTCAGAAGCACACCTCCCTTGGTGTGCCTGGCTTTGACAAAAACCCAGACTAGGAAGAGGCTACTGCAAACATCCTACCTCTTTTCTTTTTTGGTCACCCCCTTTTCCTTACATAAGGTGACCAGATGTCCTGATTTTATAGGGACTGTCCCAATGTTTCGGTCTTTTTTTTTAAATAGGCTCCTATTACCCTGATCCCTACCCCCGCCTTGATTTTTCACATTTTCTGTCTGGTCACCCTGTCCTTGCATCTTTTCATTTCCCTCCTTTGTAGATGGACACAAATAAGCATCATGTTATCTTACAGGCAGGAGATCTGGCAAGCTGCCTTTTGTAGCACAAAACAAATGTCCTTCTGTGAAATGGTCAGCAGGAAACATTGTAGAGTAGGAATCTAATTCCTCTCTTTCCTAGGCCTCAGCCTATCATGGTTTGTGCTTCATTGACTCAGGAATAAAGAAACCCATATCTCGATTTTTAATGCCTCAGAGAGCAGTACAGCTGCTAAAATTTCTTTAATAGGTGTTTTATAGCTGGAGAAGCTGAATGAGAATCAACTGAGAGCAGGGCCGGCACAAGCTCTAGGCGACTTAGGTGGTCACCTAGGGTGGCACAATTTGTGGGGCAGCTTTCAGCTCTACAGCTTTCAGCAGCATTTTGGCAGCCATGGCCCCTTCGCTGCTTTGAACTGCCAGCAGTGATTCGGCAGCAGCTCTATGAGGGTTTTTTTTTTCCTTCGCCACGTAGGGCGGCAAAACAGCTGACGCAGACGCTGGCTGAGAAAAGACGACTTACTTTTGGCCTTGTTAAGTAGCACTTTATTATAGTCTTAGCTCTTTACTTTTTTTTTTTTTTTTTTGCTTTAACATGAAAGAAGAATGCTGGTCAAACTGATTCACTGTCATTGATTCTGTTCCAGCGATTCCCTATAGTTTTCTTACAGGGACAAGGCATTAGTGGTTTGGGTTTCTTTTCAAACACAGAAAGCCTGGAGCACTGTTATATTTTTCAGAGGCAACCCTAAATTTCTAATTCCTCCTAGGAAAAAGCAGATCCAATCATTTCTCCAGTTCTAAATATCAATTCAGTATTTTATGAAAATCTCGTCTTAAACTTCTGGCCTTCATTTATTTTAAACAAAATAAATCTCCCATCATGGCCGGACCCAGCTGAAAGCTGCAGCCAATCAGCCCTGGAAATCTCATTGTTGCCTTCCTTTAACACTCACTTTATCTAATGAGCCTGCATTAGCAACGTTAACAGAATATTCCTTTATTACGAGAGAAAGAGATAAGAGTTAGGGCATAAAGAATTACCATAACTTGGGCTTTAATAGAAATAACACAGCAGGAATATTTAACTGAGGATTTTTCACCTGTGCGGTGAAGGCCAATTTTATTCCAGTAGATTATGAATAGTTCTATTATTAAAGGTCAAATAAAAGGCTTCTTAAGTGAGACTCTCTTTGTTCTATAATTAAACTCTTTACAGGAAAGAGCAGTTGTAGGTATGACTCACCATTTAGGCACCAATCACATATTATATAGTATCCCAGGCTTCCAGTAAGTCTGCTTTACTAAATCCATCTTCACAGCATTATAGAATTACTATTTTTTAAGAAATGCTGAATTGCTATTCAATATCAGCTTTTCATATGAGCATTTCAAAGTACTTTACCTAGGGTACTACAGATAGTTGAGTTAGTGATTTGCTATGAGGACTCTAATGGCACCTTAGTATTTAAGTGCCACCAAACTCCTCGTTGTTTTTGTGGATACAGACTAACACGGTTATCCCTCTGCTATGGTACACCTTTCTCAGGAATGAACCATTGTCCTGGTATCTGTCTAAGGAGCCCTGTAATGGGGCAGCTACTCCACTCCTGGGGAACAAGGGTTAAAAACAGCCAAGCTAGGTTGATTGGGGAAGCAGCCATAGCTGGGACCATGCCAGTCAGGTCCCAGCTGGCCCTGATAAGTGGGCTGTGGGCAAGAAACTGGAGGAGTCTCTCTCTAGTCCTGGAGGGAGAAGGATTAGCTGCCTGAGAGAAAGGTACTTGAAACAGAGCAGTGTTGGGGAAGGGCGAGAGGTGCTGCGGAGCTCCAGCCTGGTAAAACCCCAGGCTGCAGGCTTTGTTGAAGGCCTACAAAGGTACTGGGGCTACAGAGGTGCATTGGAATAGGCAGAGGCAGCTGGTCCTAACCCTTTGCCAATGATGAGTGGCCATTACAGACTGTAATCTGCCCCAGTGAGCGGGGTCTAGATGATGACTGGCAATAACCACTGAGGCAAGGTTGGTTTCGAGGGTTAGGGGTTCCCCTGGAAGGGGAGACCCAGAATGTGGGGGTACTGCTGGGGCAGAACCCTGAGGTATGGTCATTGGGGTCTGGGAGGGACATGGGGTCTGAGGCAGGCGAGACTCTGGCCTGCAGAAGGTGCTCTGTATGCTGGAAAGTGCTAATTCCCAGATGACCAGCAGGAGGTACTGCATGGGTGAGTCATGATGCTTCGTTACCGGCCCCATGTTGCTGGAAGTATTAGTATAATTTATTTGTACTGCAGTAGCATCTAGAAATCCCAGTCATGGAACAGGACTCCAGTGCTAGGTGCTATACAAATAGAACAAAAAGATGGTCCTGCTGAAAGAGCTTTGGGTGAAACATAACCATGGGTTTTATAGAGAATCCCATGATACTTTTTGGAAGATCCTAGGTCAAAACTGCTTTATGTTCTGCCACCCCAAAGTTTCACTTTTGAAAAATAGGTGAAAATAGGGCTCATTCCCCAGACATTTATAATCATAAAACCTAGAGTCTGGGAGGCTGTAAAATAAAACTTGCTTATGGCTCATCAGCTTATCCCAGAGTAGCTGTTGTCCCCAAAAAAGCAGATAACTGTGCCTCCTTCTTCACCCCGTTAGATGTTGCATCAATAAACCCAGTCTCTGGGTTTTTTTATTGCAAACACTCTCCTAGCCACCTTCTCCAAACTGAAAGAATCGCTATCAACTGGGCTGTATTGTGGGGACCTTACAAATACCAATAAACTGCTCATTTGAAGGACTGGGTGTATTTTGATGAGGTAGACTATCAGAGTATTTATATCAGTGTAATGACTTAATTCTGTGGTTTATGCCAGCAAAACTAAACCGATTAGTAAGGGTAATCTTTAATTACATAGGGACACAAGGCTACGGAACAGCCTGGTGTCTCTGTGGATGTGATGGAAGGAGGGAGTTTCTCTAGACACAAAAGGATAGCAAGAGATGTCATTCATTCAGCGTAAACACTACACTGAGTTCTACAAGGTAATTGCTTCTAGTTTTGTTTTTTTTTACAAACCAAGGCTAGCCATACAATAATTGGATATTGCTTTGTTAGTAACTCTGGTGTTATAGGTTTCCATTCAGGCAGCAGAGATAAAAATCCTTGCTTGAACAGGCAATGGGTCAAGACATAACATAACTATTTTTAATAGAAATTTGCCATGATCACGGCAGATCACAACCATTTTTATTTACTGCATTTACCAGCCAAGATCCTGATCTTGCAAACACTTACTCTCTTGAATCATTCTTACTCATGTGAATAGTAAGTCAATATTCAGCCAATATGCAATGGAATTATCTCATGCAAGTAAGGATTACAGGATTTGGCCCTAAAATTTATTACAGAACCTGCTAGTAATGAACTGCATCTGACTCCCATTCTTGCAATCTATGTTTACAGAACCATTGTAGCTGATGCTGGAAAGAATGTTATACTAATATCAGGTCAAAGAGTAATACCAGGCTAATACCATACAATCCCCTGTCCCACTTTACCTATAATAGTGAGCATAGATGTGAGTGCAAAGACATTTTACTCCTTATCCCACATAACACCACCTTGATTCATGCTACTAGGAAGATGTGTCTGTGATAGAAACAGTACAATAGAGGCAGCCTATCATAAATCAGATTTATTTATTGCTGCCAGCTAGGGTCAGCCTGACCTGCACTGGTGCATTAAGGAACAATATTTTACCTTGCAACCCTGTATTTGCTATAGGTTCACATTCTTCTGGGGAAAAATCAGCCCAACATATATAATATCTGAGGTATAACTGCAGCAAAAATCCTTGTCTATTATCAATGCAACCAGACCAACAAATGTTTATTTAAAGAGGGCCTGGTGACTTCGGTGATCCTAGAGGAAACTTCATGAAAACAAAGGGGTTCATCTTGAACCCTATGTGAGTTGCAGTTAACAGGCATGGTACTGGAGACTTGTTGAAGGTAACAGGGGGAGGTGAGGGGCAAAGGATCTTCCTTCCACTGGCTGCATAGCCACTCCATAGCCACTAAAGCAGCCTCAGAGTTGGTCAAGGGGCCAGCCCTCAAGATTCCCTGCAGCATCTGGCCCCCTTTCCACAAACAGCAACGGTGTCATGTCGAGGGACATCTACATTCATCACAGTTTTGAGGCAGGATTTACTTCTAAAATGAGTACTGTTAAGACAACAGTGAAAGATCATCAGTTTCTGAGTCTGCTAAGACCAGATCCCCAGAGGTATTTAGCTGTTGCATTGCCATTGAATTGGGAGTTGGGCACCTAAATACCTGTGAGGGTCTGAGCCTAATAGTCATGTATTTTAAAAGCAAGAGATATAATTACTTGTGAAGTCTAGATTGCTGATATATCTCCTGTGGCCTATGGCATAGTCCTTTGGACATTAGTAGTTGCCTGCAGAACTGTTATGTAGAGGGAGAAAAAGATTGCTCCCCCTATGCATTTTTATCTTCAGTGATGTGGCCAAAAGCTGTTACTAGAATGAGAAATGGTCCCTGTTTGCTAACCTTATAAGGTACAGGAGAGCTGTTGAGTAGCAGCTCATAGTAAAATGTAGAGATTAGAGAAAGGAATGTTGACTTCTCATTGTGCACTAATCTTTATAAATTTTGTTCCCTAACTCTAGAAGTGACAGGACATGTTCATTCAGAATACAACTTCTGGTCACTGTTTGTCCATAGCCATATTGCTATGAGAGTGAAATGCAGTCATATACAGTTTTTAGTTATGTTCACAGGCTGGAAATGTAAAAAACTAGCTACATTTGGAGACCTGTTGAGAAAGGTTGAAGAATGATACACACCTTTTTTACAATAAAAGTCTTTAACTACAGTTTCTTCCTCTCTCCACTCACATACAAACAGAGATGAACACACGTGCACATTGATACACACTGTAACCAGTAGCAGAACAGGTTCAACCTGTATTTTCCAGGTTGCAGATCAGTTCAATACCAACTGATCTTTATCAGTGCTTTTATGAGGTGGCTCCAGGGAACTGTCTGTGACACACATCAGAAGCTTTTTGAAATGGCTTTTCATTGGCAGCATGTTTAGCCTTGAACTTTTACTTTTGAATACCATGTGAGCATCCAGCTGGGGCATTTTTCAGAGTTTGATTCCCCTTCCCCACCAAAAATCAGATGGGTAGCCGTGTTAGTCTGGAATTGCAGAAGTGACAAAGAGTCCTGTGGCACCTTAAAGACTAACTAAAATTTTAGAGCATGAGCTTTCGTGGGCTAATACCCACTTCGTCGGATGCATGCAGTGGAAGTATCCAGGGGCAGGTATAAATTGCAGCAAAAAAAATTTGCAGCAAAAAAACTTCAAGTCCAGACTGCAAAGAGAGACTGCAGAGCTGCAATTAATTTGCAAATTTGATAAAATCAATCAAGGATTGAACAAAGATTACGAGTGGCTAGCTAACTACAAAAGCAGCTTCTCTTTTCTCGCTATTCACACCTCCAGTTCAGCTGCTAGAGGAACACCTCACCCTCCCTCATTAGAGATAACAAGCTGGTTCAGCCTCATTGGACTAACCTTGTTATCTCCCACCTGGTCCTTGCCTACCTATTTATACCTGCCCCTGGATACTTCCACTGCATGCATCCGACGAAGTGGGTATTAGCCCACGAAAGGTTATGCTCTAAAATTTTAGTTAGTCTTTAAGGTGCCACAGGACTCTTTGTCACCTCACCACCAAAAAAAACCTGTTTAGAAAGCAAATGATAATTCATCTGTGATTTTTCATCCTGAGCCTCTTGATACTCTCTTCCTTCTGCACTATCTCCTTGAAGAATTTTATCTGACAAGGACATGCACTTGAGGGGAAAAAAATGAACTCTTTGTATATTATTTGGTGCTAAGTTAACTCTATCATCTCAGAGGAAAAACCTGGCCATCACTGTGGACCACTTTATGCCCTTCAATAATACCACCTACCACTATTAAGTACCATTTTTCAAAGCATTGTATCCCCATTAACTAATTTCTCCTCACTATAACTGTTAGGTGAGTAAGTTTCACTCTACAGAAGGGGAAGAGACCCTGAAAATCTTGATTCTGCATCCCTTACTCATATTGAGAAGTACTCATATTCAGAAGTATGTGTGTAGTGGCATTGTCTTCAGTGTAACTAGGCAGCTGTATGGACGTTCAGTGAGATTACTCATGTAAGGAAACACCACACTTCTTAAACAGTGCAGAACTGGGCTCAAAGAGTAAATATCCAACCCTACTCCCATTCAAGTCAAAGGGAAGCCTGAGGCCACACAGTACGTCAGTGGTGGGACTGGAATTGGAACTGAAAATCTTTGGATTCCTAATTCTGTGCTCATTTTGCTAGACCATGCCACCTCCATCACTACCAGGCCTGCTGAGCCATTAAGCTAATAAAGTGTTAGGCTTAAAATGATTTCACAGAACAATAAATTGCTCCATTTTTTTTTTTTAGATTTTCCAAAAAATTTCAGATTATGTGATCACTGACCAGTGAGCAAAACAATTAAGAAAATATGAAATCTTTCCAGTGCCTCATAAAATTTCACCTTAGGTTTACAAATTGTTTTCAGTCTCATTAGATGTTTTGCAATACTTATATCATGCAGCAACAAGACTACTACAAGTTACAGATGGAAACCTTATGATTCATGCATGAGTTGAATGAAATACAGTGAGGATTAAATGGTAGTAAATTTTCTTGTACTATGGACTTTCCTCTTCTGAATTTTTTTAAAAAAATATTCTGAAAGGATAAATATAATGCTTGGGGGAAAAAAATGAAGAAGTCTACTATAAAGACTGAAGATGATAATCCAGTTTCTAGAGTGAGTATCTCAGTGCTCTGGAAAGCTAAACCAGACTCTGGGGGGTTTCCAAAATGTCAGTACAAACACTAACGGTATCACTGACAGCAAACAGAGTCCTTTTGATCTACTATGTATTTCATAAATATTAAGGTTAACATTTCCAAACTCAAGTGCCAAAATCTAGGCACTTAAATCCATATTTAGGCACCAAACTAGCAAACCAATTTTCAGACATGATTAATTCCTCAATTCAGTGGGAAAAAAATGTAGGTTCTCTATAAGCCAGGCCAGATTTATTTATGTGCCTAAATGTGTATTACCAGGCCTCAAATTGCTTAACTTTTTGAAAAATAGCCAAACTTTTGCCAAGTTTGAAGATTTTGGTCAGAATAACAATCTTAACTATCTAATTAGATGAATTATTGATTAAACACTTCAAAATAATTCTGATTAGTTGAAGAACAAAATTATTTTTCCATTTTCATATTAGGGGACCAATCTCATTCTCATAGTTAATAATGTTGAAACAATTTTCAATTAATAGCTTTTAATAATAGTCATCTATTTTCATAGGTTTACTTCTGCTCTTTTTTTCTTCTCTCTCATTCAGAATGGCAACTGGATTTAACCCATGAGGTCCATTAGAAATATCTATGAAACTCATTTAAAAATAGGCAGTTTATGTTAATTCTGATGCAAATACTTTTGTTCATGTAGTTTAATGAAATTAAAAATAGGATAAAATTATTGGTAGATTGGAAATGGATTCAGATAGAGAAAGATTTTGAATAACTGTTAAAAAGAGCTTCACTAGTATTATTGCTGATTTATTCACAGAAACTGCTAATGTACCTAGAAAAATGCTAAAATATAATAGCTCTATTATAGTTTTGATACACAATGGACATGATTTTCAGATGTGCATGCCTGAGTTCATATTTAGGAATTTAGGGCTTGATCCTGCTCCATTGAAATCAAAGGGAGTTTTACCATTAACTTGAACAGCAAAAGAATCAAGCTTTTAAAGAAATGGCTTAATTTTCAAAACACCCAGTAGCTCCCATTAATGTCAGTGGAGTTTTGCTCCACTAAAAACTAAAGAATTTATCATTATGGCATGTATAATCCAAGTTATTGGTGAATTATGGAAGAATATGTACTATAGGTAGAACTTGGCAGAAAATTGTTTTCCCCATCCTGTGAAAATTTTAAAGACTTTAACATTTTTTCCCCATTCCAAACTGGGATGAAAAAGTCAAATCATTAAATTTTTTGAGAACTGACCCTCCCCCCTCATTTGATTTGGGCAATTGAAACATTTCATTTCATTTCAATTTCTCTTTTGTTTAGAACTTTTTTGAAATGTGTCTTAAACATCTAAATGAAAATCATTTTGAATTGGAAACTGGAATCTCATTTAGAAAATGTCAAAACAAAACATTGACAAATTTAATTTTTTTCTCAAAACATTTTCAAGTCAAGAAATTTGTTGAAACTCTTCTGATTTCATAAAAAAAACCCCATTGTTTTGCCAAATCAGCATTTGTCAACCAAAAACATTTGGCTGAAAAATCCATGATCAGCTCTAACTATAGGTCCATAGAGCTTCACAAGCTGCTATGATCCTGTTATTAAGCACTTAGCTTTTTCCAGAGAACAAGACAAAACATCTGTTCTGCGGTGTTCACCCCCATCTCTGAATATATGCTGGAGAAAAAAAATGTAAAGCTTGTAGCCTCCAGCAGCCTGAAGATGAACAATGAACCCAACTCTCCTGTACTGTAATCCAGCAAACTGTACTGTCTGCCAGAAAAAATATACATAATGGGATTTATTCTGAAAAAGAACTTGAAATCCAGCCCAAGTGTGAGCACCTGAAAATGGGTTGTTTGTACTCATTTACATTTGACCGTTAAACAGGTTATACTAGTAATGCTGATATCATTCAAAAACTGGCACCAGCGCTTAAGAGTTTTGAAATGAGGCATTCCTAGATGAAACTGTCATTTTTTTCACAATGCTAGGTTATTGCCATAATTAAATGCGCTGTGCATTGTAAACTTGTTTCAAAGTGTTTTTAAAAGCCTCAGACATATGAACAAAATTATGCAATACACGTACAGGGTTACCTTGCCACTTGCACTGTGCAGCTGCCAGAAGGGGTAAGAGGGAAGAAGTAAACCCCAGACACCCACAGTCCTTTGTGAACTTCCCATTCTTTGGATCCAGGTGTGCAACAGAGTCACTCTTATGTATAGGCATAGACATGTGTTGGAGTCCTGTGATTTCACCCAAATCTCAACTTTCATTCCAAAAAGTAAATTACTAGTTCTCATGATTGTGAAGAAAAACTTGATAATATGAACAGAGCATAACCTACTTAGCAACATCTGTCTGAGAGTGCAGACAGCCTGACAATAGCTCTGAGAGGTGTGAACTGATCCAGGCATTTCAAATGGCTCTTAATTCCAAAACCCATTGCTCTGGAGACCCCACCAATACCGTGCAACAAAAAACCCATTGTGCAGCTAGAGAAACAAACTGGGAAGATGGCCATCAGCTAAGTAATCTTCAGTTATATTTCAGGTAGTATAATCATCTGTGATAATTCAAAGTAGCAACTGCATAATATTTTTCAATTTGTTCACTCATACGCTTCACATAAATCACAGCATACAGTTATTCCAATTTCCAAAGAGACTTTGTGGAGTAGGCAAGATTATTTCAGATGTGTTCTCTCTCTTGTAATGTGCTCTGTCCATCAATGTCACAGTGCTCATCTGACTCTATATCAATCCATTATGGTGCAGATCAGAAAGAGAGTAAACAGAAGAGATTAGCCATAATGGGAGTAAAGGTTATCAGGGATGACAACAATGTTAAATAAATTTTCTCTCAACATCCTGTCCAAAATCTAATCAGCTTAGTAACCTGAGTGAAATAAAGTGTAGACATTTTGTTCTTTAGGTGAAATAATACCATTTCATCCTTCTAAAGAAGCTTCAAACAGATTGGATAGAATAGTTGCCAAAAGATCTTTACTCTGAAAGACTCCTTAGAGAACAGAGAACCATCAAGCTCTTGATATTTATTATCAGAACATCCATTAAGACAGGAACTAACTGTAACACTATTGCCCACATTTCCAATAAAGCATGCATAAAAATAAATTCACAGAATAAAATAACTGGAAAGTGCTTTTTAGTTAAATACAAGTAATTTATTTCCAAATCAGTGATCATGTTTAATAGGCAATGGCATTTTACATTGACACATTTGATTTATGCCTGTTCTCAAATTATATGACCAATGAGTTTTGGTGAAGGGGTTAGTAAATTTGTGAATCCAGGCCTCTTATCATGACAAGTAACTGCAATAACCAACCTGTGCCATTGAAACTGATTCATAATGTCCTACTAGAGCGCTTTATGATACAGAATAATTTTGTTTGATCAATATTTCCTATAGATCCACTTGCCTTCAAATAGGACCTGCAAGTGCTTTGAAAAAGTTATCTGCTTTCACTGTTGCTTTCATAAGGATTTTTGTACCATCCACAAAAATGAAAATGTTTAACTTCTATAGTAAGTTAAAACCCAGAAACCTCCTTCAATAACAGTGCACTAAGTGCTACTTTCCTCTTCTCTCAGCACCAGAAACCCATCAAAAGACTGTGCTAATCTCTGGTTGAAGCACTCAGCAACTCTGAAATCAACTCAGACTAATCTGTGCTTACACTGCAGCCATCAAAATAGATACAGCATTTAAATACATGTTGGAAATAGCAATAGATGGTGTTTCCAGAGCTGCCACTGACCTGCTATATGACCTTGGGCAAATAATTTTCCTTCTCGGCCTTTGTCTTGTCTATTTAAACAGAAAGCTGCTTAGAGCTCTTTCAGTATCTAGCACAATGGGGCCCAGCTGCAGGGGTCAATGTAAGATAAATAATTCAAATAACCAGAACCTTAAAATCCACAGGTCCTGACATTACAACCTAGTCCTGCTCCCACTGAAATCAAAGATTTTCCATGTGTGGGGCAGGCCCGTAAAGTGTAATTTTCAGAGAAAAACTTTAAAAATTCAGGTTTGGGAAGTTTAAAGCAAGAAAAAGCTAGTTGTCCCTTTAAAATGTTGCTTTCAGCTTTGTCACCATTCCAGAGAAAGGAGATGGAGGCAAAAAATATTTATGTGAACTGCCAATCTTGAGGAAATACCACACCAAATACTGCCTTTTGTATGTTCAGCACAGCAGTTCAAGGGTGCACTGGGTGTAGTTGATGGCACAGCTGTCCCAGAGTCTACAGGTGATAGTCAATGATTTCTTTGTAGGAGCAAAGTCAAGGAAGTTACCACCCTCCACTAAATTATGTTTCCTTTTTAAACATGTCTCCAGCCAGTGAAGTAGTTTCTCCCCTTCTACTTAGTATTATAATCTCCACTGTCATATACTCATGCCAATGATCTAGTCTCCTCCGGCTGCATGTTTCAGACCTTTTTTATGGCTCCTCTTCTACCTTTCTCTGCCCTTTCTAGAAATGACCTTAAAAATTACCATTCTCAACAAAACCTGTGGCTCTACCCACAGCTCTATTCTTCCCAGTCCCATTCATTTACTTTCCAACCATGATCTCAGCCATTCTGTTATTTACTTCTTCCCCTTTCCCCCTCCTGGCCCTATGAACAGCTGTAAGCTCTTTAAACCCCACCGGAAACAGCTGAGAGCATGCCAAGATTGTTAAGGGCAGCAGATCCTCCTCCCTGTCCTCTCAAAGAGAGGAGGGGAGCACTACAGCCTGACCTCTGTGGCTGTTCCGCCTGTGCAGGATATGGGAGGGAAGGTGGAGGTGCTGTAGCAGCAGCCAGACACACTCCTGTATTTGTACTAAACATTGGGCAGGAGGTGGTCCTGGTGCCAGAGTTCTGTGGCAGCAGGCAGTGCAGTAGAGTCACTCTGAGGGGAGGAGGGTGTGCAAGATGAGGCCTGCCCAAGTGAAATGGTACAGCAAGAGGTAGGGCAGATGAGCAGGTGTGGGACTGCTGAAGGTTGTGGAGAGGGAAGGAACCAAGGCTAACTACATAATCCACCACTGCTGCGTACACTGTACACACCAACGGTGTCATCCTCCCCCTTCCCTCCACAGTAAATGAGGCATCTGAGCCTCATGCTTTGCAGGCTCTGCTGCAAGCTAGACAGGACCCTGTTCCTTAAGAAAACAGACAGCCTAGCTTAACCAGGTGTGTCTCCTAAAGGAGGGTTGGGATCAGCTTGTGTTTCCAGTGAAGAGAAAGCTGGGCAGTGACCCAGCTGCGTGAATGCTGAAGTGAAGACCCAGCACAAAGGGAAGCTTGGAACTCTGTTAGAGTGCATGCCTAGAGTGGGAGGAATGGTCTAGTGTGTGAGGTACTGGTTAGCGCTCAGGCCCAATGAGTTTACAATGTCATCACCTTGTCCACAGGGCAAGTCAGATCTGGGCTTCCCAATGCCCATGCCCACAAACCCTCTCTGGCCTGTTGCGCAGCACACCAGTGGCTGCAGGCCCAGCTCCTGCCAGTTGCCACTGCTTCACTGGGCTGTGTGATAGCCTGGGTGAGAGGCACTGAGGGTCCTCAGCATGCTCACGGTGCAACACACGTAACACAGCGAGGTGGCAGCAGTGGCCCAACAGGAGCGGGACTTGCAGCCATGGATTCACGGACCCCACAGGCAGGAGGAGGCAATCAGAGAGAAGCTGACTGGCACCCAACATTTGCAGTCAGGTCCCGTCGGTCCACAAAGTTCTACCACAAAGGGGTCTTGGACTCAATATTGAAACGCCTAATGCTTAGGTGCCTTGCCACCTAGTGGATCCTCAGCACCAAGGTAGGTTCCCAGGTTCCCCATACAATGCCTGAGGAGAGTTAGGTACCTAAAAATAGGATCCACAAAAGCTATCAAGCTGAACAGCGAGTAGCCTATGCTAACCAGTAGGAAATGTTAACTAGAGGGCTGTGGCAGGTACCTAACTTGGGGCCAGAGGGAGGTGCCCTCTCTCTGTATTAATTTCAGTGGAAGTTAGGAGCCTAACTACCTCAGTGGATATGGGTCCTAACTATTAATCTACCTGGTACTTTAGTTCCCCATCTGTAAAATGGGGATAGTTCCATAAATCAAAGGACTGTTGAGAGGATAAAATCTCTTGATGATTGTGAGGCATTCAGGTACTATGATGAGATGATGATTACAATGAGTATATGAAAGGAATTGTAAAAAGTGGCACTTTTACACTGAATCCTAATTCCTGCTTTCAACAATGGCTGTTATGAAACCTCATATAGGTTAGTGAGGCTTTCAGAAACAGAAGCTAGCAAATTCTGAGAATCTCACCTCTCATCTTCTCTTCCATCATCTGCTGTTTCTGGGCTAATTAACATTAAATACCAATAGCTAGAGAATAAGAGCCCTGTTTAATTCTGCCACAAATTAATGTGCTTCTTGTCCTTCTGAAGAGCATTACTATTGGATTCTTTAACAACTTCAGAAGATAGAAAAGTGTGTGTTATTTGTGGTCATTTCATCATCATGTTTTCTAGAACTTTAATAATCTTTATTGCTTTCCTCTGGGCTTTCTCCAATTTATCCACATTTTTCCTGAAGTATGAGGGCCAGCATATACAATGACCCATGAACACTCTTCCCAAAGTGCAAATGGAGGCATGATTGGCCAGTGTAGGTATTTAGGTTCAAGTTTTTATCTCAGTTACATGACTGCCTCTGTGGGATAACACTGTTGAAATCAGGAGAGTCACTCTGGATTTATAAAGGGGTAACAGAGAATACAATCTTCACTTTAGCCTGGAAAAGCAAAGGCAAACAGAGGTAAAAAGCTCATTTCATATTCAGCCTCTGGTCAAACATGCTGATCAGTCAATGCATCCAAGATCTTTAGCAAAGCTAAATCTGGAGCTTCTTGGTTGGGCAGCTGGTAGGTAGATTTCACTTTCCCAGACTTCATGTTTGATTGACAATAGGATTTTTTGTTAGCCTGTACTCAACTATGCAGTTAGGTTTGCTTATTGGATCAAATGCCTCTTGTCAAGTTTTGCTCCCAAAGAAAACTGACATCTGAAAATGGGTCAAATTCTGCACTTCAACCCACATAATGATTGGATGGAGCTGGTCATTTTTGCACCCGCCTGCTACTCTCTTGGGTGTTACAAGCAACGTACGCCTATGGTGACTTGAGCAGTAATGTAAGGGACAAGTCATATGTGGTAAGGAAGTATATCTTATATTTTGAGATAACTACTTGTGAATGAGTCAGTTTGTCCAAGTAAAATTTAATTAAACGCAAATCTTAACAGTGGCTGTCCATAAGCAATAACTGATTTGTCATACAGTGACAGAAGTGAAATCCAAGGTCAGCTATCACTCTTACAAAACAGTCATTACAGACATTAACAGCTGTTTTTATTTTTAAGGGATTATGGCTACACATGTTATTAACTATCTATAAGGCCAGTGCTTAATTACAGAATAAAGCTATGTTCTAATTGTGGAAAAACATGTTTTCTGGTACAGTAGCTATTACTTTTTATCAGTCAGGTATCCTGAATGTTTAGAGATCAGCCAAAATAATGTTCTTTTAGTTCTGTGCAAGAAAGTGACATTTTAATGTGACAACCCTTTCACTCAGGTTTGAACGAAGCCTTGGAAATCACATAACAACTATCTGAACAAATACTTTTACTGTTTTATAGAGCACAAAATCACAATAATTCCCAACATATATAGATACATTAGAATTCAGCGTAGTCACACCGTATCACATTTTGCTTCCCTCCATAACCATAAAGGCTCTGACGTTTCACCACAACATGAGGTCTCTTCAATCATTTCATTTTAAAGGCAGTGGCCTTGAGCTTGTCCTGAACCTGCCAGAGAGATTCAAGCAACAAACCTACATTCACAAAACTTTGTAGCATGGCACATGACAGACCTAACACACTAACGGTGAGGTTGAAGAGGAAATATAATACCCCATGGTCAAATACTTCATATGGGCCAGAGCCTCAGCTGGTGGAAATCAAGGTCTACTGACTTTAGTTGAGACTCTGGACCAGTGGTAAACAATCTGCAGCCGATGGGCCAGGCCTGCACTGCTTCCCTCAGCTTCCGTTGGCCAGGAACAGCAAACCGCAGCCACTGGGAGCTGTGGACAACCATGCAAATGTAAACAAATAGTTTGACAACGTGCCAGCGGCTTGCCCTGATGGACTGCATGCTCTGGGCCCAGTTTTAAAAACTGTGTTAATTTAAAGATGGGACTAGGTTTAACCACAGGAGTAATGGAGAGAGATTCCCTTACACATCCAACATTTTAGATAAATAAATTTTCCCTTCCAGCTATTTCTCATATGAAGCGCTGAACATTAGGTCTGCATGAGAGCATGAGTTTTCTGAAGTCCTCCTTGTTGCCCAAGATTGAATGAAATAATGTTTAGAAATTAATTTAAATTAAATTAAAATTAGACCACAAGTCCCTTTCTGGCTTTGGTTTTGTTTATTTCAAATCTATTAAGGTCTAAATTAGCATAAGAAAGACAATTGCACTCTTCAACCTTTTAATTCTCATGCCTGCCTAAAGTGAGATTCATTGCCCGGATGTTGGCTTTTCATTGTTAGTGAAAGAATTATTGAAACGATTACAAAACCATTAGAGCTTCAAGAGGTTTGTGTGTCATTACTTTTCTTAATATCAGTGATTCCCCTGTTGCTCCTCTAGGTAACTAGTTTTTGTGGCTCAGTAGAAAAGCCAAATGTTAATTAGAACAAATGGTAATCTAAAACACAGTCATGAAGGGGATAGAAAAGGGGCCTCAAACATTGCCTGCCCAAATTAAAGCTGACCAGCTTACCAAGGCTGGTGGATCATCCTCAATGGTCGAAAACCAAAAATAACTAAAAAAGAACTAAAGATTGATGCTTGGGACATCAGGACTATGATAGACAAAGATGATCTCTCTCTATTTGAAAGAAGAACAGCTCTTGTTTGAATACAGATAGCCTGGTATGATATTGACATTGCCGCACTCAGTGAAATTAGATTTGCAGATGAAGGCATCATTACAGAACTGGCTGGAGGTTACACCTTTTGGAAGGGAAAAGAACCACACAAAGATAAAATCCATGGAGTGGGAATTGTCATTAAGATCAAACTCTTGAAACGTCTTGAAGATCTTCCAATAGGCATTAACGAAAGACTCATGAAACTCTGGTTACCACTAAAGTCACAATTTGCTACTATCATCAGTGCATATGTACGCACCTTAACAAGCCTTGACCATGCTAAGGAATGGTTCTACTCTGATCTTGACTCTCTCATCAAGTCAACACCACAAAGTGACAAACTAATCATCCTAGGAGATTTTTAATGCAAGAGTAGGTAAAGGTAACAACAACTGGCAAGGTGTCATTGGAAAAAGTGTCATTTGAAAAATGAACAAAAATGGTCAAAAATGGTCCAAAACTACATGGATGCACCCCAGATCCAAATAATGGCATCTAATAGATTACATCATTGTCTGACAATGTGACATAAGGAATGTCAAGATCTCCAGAGCCGTGCATGGAGCAGAATGTTGGACAGATCATAGAATTATTAGCTCAGTACTGAATCTACACATTGTACCCACACACCTGAAATACGCCAAAACAATCAAGACATCCCCTGATATTGTTAAACTAAGTTATGCATCCTATCAAGACAAGCTACAAAGTGCACTAGAAACCAACCTTGGTGATAATCCTATTTCATGGGATGAATTTAGAGAGAGAGTACAAAAAACTGCAACTGACATCCTTGGATGGAAGAAAAGACTCACTGTGGCTGGTTTGATGAAAATGATGAGGAAATCACAGTACTCTTGAAAGAAAAAAAATGGGCTTTCCAAATCTGGCAAAATGAGAGACAGATTTAACCACCTGTAAAGCAATTCACAAAGACAACTACACTTGATACAAGATAAATAGTGGGTGAAGGTAGCAGAAGACACTCAAATGTATGCAGAAACAAATGAAACAAAGCTGTTCTTTGATTCCCTGAACTAGTCTATGGACATTCAAAGGTGGGCACAGGTTCGTGCCATGTACTATGCCTAGAGAACTATTTGGCCCTTGTTAATGATTTCCAAAGGGATTTTTCATAATATGTAGGAATTCAACAAAGGGTGTTTTATTCCATATACATTAATTCCTTTGTCCACAGATCAGGTACATTGGCAGTTCCTTGCCATTGTTCCTCACCCGTCTCCTACAGGAAACACACAGGAGAGCCATTCAGCTCCTGTGACTAATCCATCTTTGATCTTTCTGTAGAGTTTAGCAACCCAACAGAACACATCCAGGGAGATTCACAGCCCTGCTACCCCTCCAGCACAACTGCAAGTATGCTCAGGATAACTAGTTACACTGCTCTATGGGTATGGCAAAGGCCACCAAAGGGCTACTTCCCCATTTTCCCAGCTTTGCAAGTACTGTATCTCCTCCCCATCCCAGTATGGATTTTCTTCTCTAAAGGTAAAAGTAAGTTCTAAGGGCCAGATTTTTAAAAGGGCTCAGCCAATTTAGGTCCCACAACTCATGAGTGGATTTTCCAAAGGCTTGGCAAAATTCTGGGTTGTTGCTATGTGCTGAGGCATTTGGAAAAATCTAGCCTTTATTTAGGTGCCAGAATAAAAACTGGAAATCTTGCCCCATTTTGTGGGTGCTGATCACTTAAAAATCTGCCCCTGTGTTCTTTTACAATCTCTCCCCAGACTGAAAGTTTCAAAGCTGCCTTTGGGATTTAGATGCACAATTCCCTTTAATTTTAATGAGAGCTAAGCGTCCAAATCTCTCAGCCTTATTTTCCACTGCCGTCTGTTCAGCACACCGGATAGCCTTGAGATGCTGACTCTTGCTCTTTCCAATAATCACTGTATGCACCTGATTTCTTTGAGCTGCCCAGGTTGTTCATAAAATGACAGCAACCATCTGTTTTTAGTAGAAAATTGCATTTGCCTTCCATGACAAGCTATTAATGATATACTAGGAGCGCAGCTGATTTCTGGTTTTCTGCCACTGATCAAAATGTAGAGGATGGTGGTGGAGCAGTAACTTTGTGCAGGTGAATGAATCTCAGTAAACTAAAGCATAAATGAAGGAACCTGTGTATAATTAGCAACTGCCCTGAATAGTCCCAGAGTTGCTAGTCCCTCCTCATTCAGGCTAACTCTGTGGGCATGCCTACCCTGCAGCTGGGACACATGCTAATGCTGCTTGAGCTGGTGTGCTAAAAATAACAGTGTAGTTATGGCTGCCTGGGCTGCACTACCTGTTATGCACCCCAGTCCAAGCCCTCGTGATCTCTCAAGTCTGAGCTTAGGTGGCAAGTCCTTGTTGCCATGCATGCCACAAAGTTCACACTGCTATTTGTAGCTCACCAGCTCAAGAGGGGCTAGCAAATGTCATATCTGGGGGCATGCTTCCAGCTGTGGTGTAGACATACCCATATTTTGAGCATCACAAACCCTATGCCTGTAGAAAGCTCACTGAAGTGTCCAAGCTGGATTTGACACTGTAAATTACAACAACTTTCCACGAGCATACCTAATCCTCGGCCATGTGCTCTCCTACAAAGGTTATTTGATTCATCCTATTTTACTATAAACAACTGAAACTCCTACAGTAATGATTACTGCACTTATATCAATAGTGTCCGTTCGGCAACAGCTGTTCAAACATTTGTTAAATCACTTCACAGCAAATAAGAACATAGCACCACTTGCCTTTTCCTCAGTTAACTATATCAATATTTAACATACACTAAAAAACATATGTCATGTGCAGCTGTATTCACAAAATAATGTTTTGCCGTAGCGCATGACATCATCCTGAAAATCCTAGAGGATGCTGGAATGTTGTTCCGTGCACAAATATCTCCTAAATGATCTGCATCATTTCATTCATCTTGAAATCTATTTCCACACAAAATGACTGAAAATATTGGCCCTACTCTTGGGTACTCAAAGACATGCACCTAAATCTATGTTTATGCATTTATTATTAATTACAATAGAACCCACAAGTGTCAATGAAAGATAGGCACTGTACAAAAAAAAAAAGATGAGAAACACTGTCTGCACCACAGAATTTACAGTCTAAATAGACAAGTGTGGGAGGAGAAACAGACACAAATAGCTGATAGTAGCTTAGTAACCAAAGCCGGAATAGACTGCAATCTCTTGGCTACTAGTCTAATATCCTACTCACTGGACAACACTGCATCTCCAAGAAAGTGGTAAGATTTTATGGAGGTAGCAAGTATTGAGTACATTTGGAAATCAGGCCACCAAACTTGAAAATGTTGGTCTCATTACTAAGCTTCTGTTAAGTACAAGCTTCTTTTCCTTGCTCCGCTTCCTATAGGAAGGGAAGAACTTGTAATCAGTCAATAGAGTAGCTCATCTTTCTTAGCCTGCAGAAGCCTACTTGTGTGCCTACACTGTAGAGCTGCAGGGCCATATTACTCCTTGTGAAAATTGCCAAGGGGGTGATGAAATCACCAGGCCACTCCACTTCGAAATCCTCAAATCTGTCTAAGAACATGGAGTGCTGTGAGCGGCATCAGGCTATTGCTTCAGCTGTGAAGAAATCCCTCCATACACACTCTGCTTTTGGGGCACATGATTTCAGGGAGAGCATCTCCCTGGGTTGTTATCCCTGGCAAAAGGTCCGGAAATGTGTACAATGTTAATATCCATACATTAATGCTGAAGGAGTCACACAACCTGTTTCTTGGCACATCTGGCTCCTCACCTCATCAACTGGTGCCTAGCAGAGCAAGATCAGAAAAGCCTTCCTATCACTATTGCATGGTATGATAGTGACACCCATTTTCTTCCTCTCTTGCACCAATACATGAGTTTGTTGGGCCTCTGCTGTATTCCTGGGAGTGTTTTTTTGATCAGTTCATTGCTCTCTCGTGTCCACCTCCCTCTCTGCTCCCTAGTTAGGAGAACTCTGCTTTTTCCTTCTATCCCATCCCCAATGAGTCTATGCCTCAGAAAGTTTAAGTAACAACTGGAAGAAATGTCCAAGTATCTTTAGCCTTCCACCCCAGCACCCTCAAGGGCATGATATAACCCATTTATAACTCTGAGTTATGCCATGAGCATCCATACCCACTACCAGTGTCCAGAATATCTGTTTCCACCTACAGCACTGCAGAGTTGTCAGCTGTGTTTCAAATGTTGTGGCTTATCAGTTACAAAGGTTGTTGTGCAGATCTTGCAGTTATAAAACAATTAGCACCAAGTCCACAAGACAAGCAAGTAACAATCTTGATTTGCTTGGAATCTGTTACTGATCACATTTTTCAATATGATTTATAGTGCCATAAAATACAGTTTCATGTTAAGGCTGTGGGCAGAGTATATAATACGGTGTGCCTTGTATTCCTATTTTTATCCACCCTCAGGCAACAATTAAAATGCTATTGTAGTCATTTCACAGTTAATGAAGCAAGAGAATAAGAAATCTATAACTCATATCAAATAGGAGGAAGGAGGGAATTTTCTTGTTCTTTCTTTCCTTTTTTCATAATGCACTAATAGGAAAATGAACTTCGGGAAATGATCATATCTGTCTGGGGCTGATCTTGGTTTTAATAGATCATTGTAACTCAGATGAATTAGGGCCAAATCCTGAAGCCTGTACTCATTTGAGAATCTCATTGAAGTCAGTGAAAATTTCTTTCTTGAGTGGATTTGTTCAACTGAGTAAAGGCTACTGGATTGGGCCTTTAAAGTCTCATTCAGGTTATGCATACCAATCTGTAAAAATAAAAACTCTGCCAAACTCTCCCTAGCTGTTTTAAAAAAATATATACAAGGATGGAGTTATCTGTAAAGAAAAGTAGCTTCTGCAGCATTTCTTAGTACTGCATAATCCACCCTCTGGCTACATTCTGGCTTCTTTTGTGTATCTACAGTATCTACCACATTGTATTTATTTTTCTGCCCCTCCCAGCTCCTAAAGTTTTGCTTAGCAGAAACAAATGTATTGTCTGCATCATATTCAGGAAAAGAATATTTGAAACCTGTTAATTTGACATATGGCTAGAGCCTGGCAGTAGGTAATCCCAAAGTTATTCATCCAGGGTTGTTTTATGTACAATTTAGCAGATTCAAATTTTGCTGTGTTAAGACATACATAATGCAATGGTCAAAATCCCTGATTCTGCTGAGCTGTAGGATTAAACAAAGTTCCCCATTGTTGTAATGCAAATGAGAAAATTTATTTCAGACGACTGAAGACTAATTGTCTGTAATTGGAACAGGAAAGTTTTACTAGGACTTTCTAGATCTCATTTATATTATATTGCATCAATATAATATAAATATAATCGAGATGTGGCACGCAAGAGATTGTAGAAATTATTTATTTGATCAGCACAAGGGACTGGGACTCAGGCACTTCTGCTTTATGTCTCTGCCACCAACTCACTGAGACATGTTGAGCAAGTTGCATACACACCAATCCCGCTTTTAATGAGTTTTATAAGTGATTTCCTATTGATTTCAGTAGCAGCAGAATTTGAGTCATAAATTCCCCATACCTCAGTTTACCTATATGCAAAATCACTGGTGTTATGAGGGATGAGGTTTTTATTAAATATTTGGGAAAAAAACACCCCAACACATTGAGATCCTTGAATAGATGCCCAGTAGAACCGCAATGTATTATTACTACTATTTCAGTCCTGGAGCAGGAATGATATATGAGAGAAATATTTCAGCATCTTAATTATGGCTTTGAATCTCAAACAAGGGAATTATGATTCAAGTACTAGGGGGCATGTTGGGAGCTAAAAGTCATGTTGTGTTGAAATGGACTTTCTCACTATGCAGTGAATCCTTAATCTAGGTGATCAGTAAGTGTTACTGTTGAAATCCAGAGGGAAATTAGAGAGAGAGAAAGAAGTAAAGTCTCCTAGATACACTTGATAGGTGCATGAGAATGCAATCACACTATATTGGATTTCACTGGGAAAGGTGCAAAGAGCAGCTTTTGAAAAAACCCATTAAAAATAAATAAAAAGGAGCTCAAACCTCAGTAGAATGTGCTTATGCTCTGGCTGTGTTACCACAGCCATAGTGTCACGAGGCTTGGCAGATTCCCTGCTTTTTTAATAAAAAAAACCAACCAAACAAACATCCCTCTCCCTCCCCACACACTTCTGTAAAATCCCCTAGGTTTTAATTGTGTTCAAAAGTGAATTGCAAAGGTGGAAAGAAAGCTGATTCCATCCCACTAAGCAAGCTCCTGGCAGCATTCCACACAGAAATACTTTACAAAAGTTTGTTTGAATAATATATTTCTCCCCTCCATGCACTTCCTAGAAATTCTCCCTCTGACACTGTCTCAGAATGGAACACCCTGTGCCATATGTGGCATCCCCAGGACATTAGCAATGTGTCAGAACAATTCATTCTGTGGTGTCTTCTGGGAATCCAATGCTAGAGGATTTCACAGAAGGCAAAACATGTTTTTAAAAGTTAGTACAAATCCATTTCTGTGCTTGATTCAGAGGTGACTTAACCCTGCTCACATCACCTCTGTCTGGATTCCCTTCCTATACCACAATCTCTTCTGCCTTTGTTAGTGGGAACATTCAGCACATTAATCAGGAATTAACTCAAATTTCTTTGTGGCCTTTGCTGTTTATAGCAATGATTCTGTGTTCTGTAATTTTAAATGCAAGAAGGCTGCCTGCTTATCTGCCCTGGGTTGGGATGTGAAAGGAATTCAAGATGGAGGAAGATCTTACACAGAGACACACACTCATCTTTCTCTCTTATGGGAGACCTTGTCTTTGTTCTCCCTTGGCTGTTTTCCTTATCTGAAATTGAAGGCATCTAGACAGGAAGCATATACTTTGTTTTCTGTATCTGGATGGCACAACACCATTCAGCTCTAGTTACTAGTATTATAATTACAGACTATCTTGAAGCCTCAGTTATCTGAAGTGTCCTGAGACCAGAAATGGGGTTAAACCCACAATGTCTGAATAACTGCAAATCAGTGTCACTAACAATATTTCCCTGATACTACCATTACTGAGTTTATACTGAACTTTATACTGTGAGAAAGTGTCCTAGGGACAACCAGTTTTTAAGATAGAGTGTGTTTAAACATCTACAAACAGATAACAGAGCTATGAAAGAGAAAAGCAAACCTACCTTAGTACCAACAAACAAGGAGTTAATTCCTTTCCTAATGCTCAAATACTCTCACAGGTGAAGTGGATTGGGGGTAATAAAGCAAGGCTGCAAGGGCTGGCTGAAGGGGTAATTAGAAGCTCAGAGGGTTCTTTCTGGAAGTAGATGTGCAAAGCAAGGAGATCTGTAAAACAGCTTCTGGCAAGATAAAGGAGAATGTGGAGAAGGGAGGTTAGTAGTTAACCAACTCCTATAGAAGGGTCAGTAAAGAGAAATATACACACCAAGCTAAAAAGAGTAATTTATTGTAGTCTGATAGACTGTTTCTTACTTGGTTTAAGGTATGTTTTATATATAGAGAGCTATGGGCATAACATGGTGCTTTATCCACAGAAGACTGTGCCAGTAGAATAACTGTTCCCTTCCCCTTCTGATCTGGCACTATAGAGGCACAGGCTGAAATAATATAAAGATACAAATACAGCATTGTTGTTGTGTTTTTAAAAGCCAACCAAGTAGCAGAATTGCTAGGATGTAGAGCATCAGAGAGGGACCCAAAGCCCTGGGCTCCATTTCTGGTTCTGCCACTTACTTTGCTGATGATGGGGCAAGTCATTTCATCTCCCTGTGCCTCAGTTTCCCTGTTAGTATCATTATCTTCATTTTACAGACCCTAATAAAGTGTTTTGCAGTGTATGGATGGAAAATTCTATATGAGAGCTATCCAGTGTAGTTATAGCCTTGTTGGTCCCAGGATATTAGAGACGAGGTTGGTGAGGTAATATCTCGTTGGTTCAATAAAAAAAATTACCTCATCCACCTTGTGTCTCTAATATGAGAGCTAGGTATTTTTATTAAATATTATTATAATATGCCCCCTTATCTTGGAAAAATAATTTGTCTCCAAATGAAGGCTGCAACTCTCTTAAACATCCATCTAAGGAACTAAGCATAACCTACACAAAAGGCTAAGCACTGTAGTTTTTTTGTGTTGCTATATGGTACCAGAATTAGGGGACACATTTCATAGCTGCACTAGAAGAATGCCCACCTCATAGGGATGTTGAGAGTGTGTTCATTTGTGTCATGTATGTGAAGCGCTCGTATACCACAAGGATGGGAACACAGAATGGACTCTTTTTTAAAAAAAAAAAATTAAAATTGTTCTGTAAAATATTCTAGAAGGCTAGAAGATCTGAAGAGAGACCACTTTAAAACTGAAATATCTCTGGTTTCTGCCTATCAGTGAAATAATGTATTCTATTCATGGTATTAAGGCTGAGGCTTTGCTTTATTTTTGGAGAGGGGATGGTGGTGAATTTTGCTGTATATGTTTCAGTTCTGTCTGTTCACATTCTTAATTGTAGTGTTACATTCAGCAAGTTTATTGCTGATTATTTTTATTTTTTTTGTTCAACAACTGACAACCAAGGGCCAGGTTTTTAAAGGTATTTATGAACCTAAAGGTGCAGATAGGCCTCTAGTGGGATTTTCAAAAACATCTAGATGCCTAACCCCCATTGAAATCAATGAGAGTCAGGAGCCTAGGCACTTTTGAAAAACATTAGGCACCTATATGCATCTTTAGGAGTCTAAATACCTTTAAAAATCTGGCTCTAACTGCAGAATTTACCCCTGAACTTAGGTTATAACAATGGGACTTGTGTATGGAAAAGCAGAACATATTAGTCCCTATGTATAAAGGAAACATTTCAGAATATGACTGGCTGCCTATCAGATGATAACATGATTTCAAAAATGTAATGTCAGTTGCCTGGGCTAAATAATTAGGTTGGCTGGGTTTGATTCAATATTTTTATTCAAGGTTTTTTTGTATGTTGCTTAGGTGCCTTCACATTTGGCTAAAATAAATAAAGGACCTAGTGCCTTTTGAAGTTCTAAGCCTGGCTTCCATTTTAACAGGTACAATGAGGTCTAACTGATATTTTTTTTTACAGTCATAGTTAATCGTGTCATCAAAAATGAAGGCTGCTTTTTAAAATATGTTGGGCATAATATTTTTTTCATTAAAATTCAGAAATAGAATCTTCCTTTTATTAGTATTCATAGAAAGTTGTAATGACATTGGTCCAGGATTTATGCTCTAAACATTGCAAGTTACTGCTAGAAATATGTTAATGCTGGAAAGTATATACATAACTGTATATGCCGTGAGTTTCATATGAGCCCAAGCAAATTAAAACACAACTTCTATTGAAACTCAGGGGAATGTAATTCCTTTGGAACCTGTTAAAAATACAAGTCATGCTGTTTATCTGATGTACAATCTAAAGGCCATACACAATCCTTATGAAGAACTCAGTGCCATCTGTTATAATTTATGGTTTGTTATAGACTTATCTATTCAGTTTACTATATGTATATTGAGTGTAGACACAACACAAGTGCTCGATAATGAGCAAGTGATGTTCCTCTCTGTTTTTAAACACTAAGAGAATATGGTACTATGGAGTTACCTATGCTACATGATAGCAGAATCAAAGTTGTTAAGTCAGGGGAGGTTTTCTGATGGTTTTAAGTATGCCGTGAGGAAAGTAGCATAAACACAGATATGTGTAAATGTAGACTCCGTTGTGTAGCCACAGGCTTCTAGAGTATGATACAAAGTTTGGTCAACATAAGTTATGTCAGCATACATCCATTCACTTTTACAAATTGTTCAGATGCATGCAAACTTATCTGCTTGCATCAGCACTGTGCATTCTCATCAGAAGTGTTTGCAATGATTGAAAATATGGCATACCAGGGGTAGGTATGCCAGCGTGTGGCATGCCACTGTTCAGCACAATGCCTTGTGGCACATTTTTACAGTGTTTTGTGGCATATAAGTAATTTGTTCAGGAATTTCTAGGAATTACACATCAAGTTCCCACAATGCCACTTTCTCCATCCCATAATTTTCACGCTGGTATAAACTTCCACAGTCATACGTGATACTATTCAGTTTCTACCATCTCTCTGGCAGAAGCATGGACCTCAACATAATTCTCATGGCCACTGTTAATACAGGACTGATGGTTTCACAGTAGAACCTCAGAGTTATGAACAGCACGGGAATGGAGTTTGTTCATAATACTGAACAAAACATTAGCGTTGTTCTTTCAAAAGTTTACAACAGAACATTGACTTAATTCAGCTTCGAAACTTTACTGTGCAGAAGAAAAATGCTGCTTTTAACCATCTTAATTTAAATGAAACAACACATTAACAGTTTCCTTGCTTTAGCTGTCCAATCGTTTTTTTAAATGTTCCCTTTTATATTTTTTAATAGTTTGTTTAGCATAGTACTGTATTAGCCTGTACAGGGTCTGGTGGGTGTGTGGTTTTTGTTTTGATTTGGTTTTTGTTTTTTTGGGTTTTTTTGTGTCTGATGCCTGATTGAGTACTTCTGGTTCCAAATGAGGTGTGTGGTTGTCTGGTCTGGTATTTGTAACTCTGAGGTCTTAATGTACTGTATTTGTGGATGATCAGTGAGTACTACTACAACTGGGTATGTAAAAAGGAAGAGATGTTTGACAAGAATTTGGTTGCTGATGGACACAGTAAATGAAAATGTCAGGTTGCTGCCAGCATTCTTGGTGGATCATGGCTGCTGGGCCTGAGAAACTGGTGATCCCATCAATCGTAATACAGGTTTGTAATGATGAGCTCTGGTTGCAGAACTTCCAGATGCTAAAAGCCACTTCCCTCGATGTGTGTGTGCCAAGCCTGTCCCAGCCCTCCAGCACAGGGATATCAGAATCTCAACTGCATTTACAGTGGAGAAAAACATGGCAATTGCACTCTAGAAGTTTGCAACACCAGATTATCAGTCAGCGGGCAATTAGTTTGGAGTTGGAAAATCCACAGTGGGGCCATTGTCATCCAAGTGTGCAAAGACATTAAGCATCTCCTGCTGCGCAGGGCTGTGATTTTTCAGCAATTTGCAGGAAATGGTAGATGGATTTGAAGCAATTGGGTTTCCAGAACTGTCGTGTAACAATAGACAGGACACACACATTGTCAGTGAGTACAAAACCAGAAAGGTATACTTTTCCATGGTTATGCAGGCAATGGTAGATCAGTAGGGATGCTTCATTAATTTTAGTGGGGGCTGGCTAGGACTTTTCCAAAAGCTGTAAGCAGAGACATTGGTCCCTGCCCAGCACATTCCCAATGTTGAAATGCCAGTACTGATTCTGAGAGATGCAACCTATCTTTTGCTTCACTGACTCATAAAACTGTACACTGGCTACCTCGGCAGCACCACAGAAAGCTTCAGCTACCAGCTGAGGAGGTGCAAGATGACTGTTGGATGTGCTTTTGATCAATTAAAAGCTCAACAGTAAGGTTTACCGACTAGACTGGATCTCAGAAACATTCTTATTACAGCTGCATGCTGGGTATTATTACATGTCTGTAAGACAAATAGGCCGATAATGTTCTGCAACACCTGCACTTGTTGCCTGAGCAAAGCTACAAAAGTCCTGAGGAACTTCGCACTGCACTTCTCTGTCCCTTTGCCTATTGTGCAGCATCCGCTCTCTCCATTCCTGGCCTTTCATCCAACTCTCAGCCATTTCGCCTTCCAATCCCTTTGCTCATGGTCAGCTGCAGTAGAGGATCTTGCAGAACATATTCTCCTATGTCTGCTTCTTTCTTCTCCTGATCAGGAACAGATGTTCATCAGGCTACTATGGTGGAGACTGCTCTTTCTCATCATCTCTGTCCAAGGAAAGGACAGTGACCTACTGTGTAATTTGCACTGCCCGATTATTTTTTACTTTTAAAAATGTTAGAATATAAAGTGAGAAATCAAAAGTCAATGCCTTTGTTCTGTAAATATGCAGATGTGATGGGCACCATTTTTAATCAGGGAAGAAGGGTGAGTGGGGAAGGGAGAGGCAGTTCTAGGCAACAAAAAGGTAAAATAAATGCTTATAAGGAATAAAGCACGTTTACACTCACCTGAGCTCCCTTCCTCTTGATCAAAGGCTCATCTATTCTTGCCTGGGAAGACTGGCTTGACTCCAGCAGAGTTTCAAACAGCTCCTGGCTCACCGCATGGTTTTTGTCTCTGTCCGGTTTTGACCTGGCTGTACACTGCAGGAGTCTCTGTGCCAGGTTCTAGTGAAGCATCTGCAGTCACGTTCTGGGTACTGGTTGCCTCACTGCCAAATGTGGCATTCAGTTTGTTGTAGAAGTGGCAGGCCTGTGGGGTGGACCCAGATTTGTTGTTGCCCTCCCACATTTCCCATGTGCTTACTAAAATATCTGTCCCTCTCCCTGGCATTGCTGCTTATCCCTGTTGTACCCCAGTTTTAGTATCCCCTGTGCAGTCTGCACCTAGACGTCTGTTTCTTCAATCACTCCTTGGCTCCGCTTACACAGCCTCTTCTCCCCACGGGCCAAGGAGACCCATGACTTCTTTCCTGCTCCAGGCAGGAGCATATGTAGTAGCTGCCTCGCACATGCATTGAGCCGGCATGGGTGGATGGATTAGTAGGTGTGCTCACCAGAGCAGGCAATCATGAAAAGGCATTTCAAAATCACCCTGGAGTGCGGGTGGGCTGCCAGTGTCTGTGACCCCTAGATAGTGGGGTTCAAAGTTGTCTGAAACAACCATTGTTGTGGGGTGTGGGACATTGTGGCAGAGTTCTTAGAGAACTGTTAAGGTTGACATAAGTAATGTGGTGTCTACCCCTACACTGCATTGACAAGTATGTTTGCTGTGGCTCTGCATCATTTAAGGAGGTGGCCACGTTATTGGTTTATCAGTATCCATTAGATTTAGGTGTAGACACGTGCAAAACTATGTCAAACAAGCAGACTTTGGTCGACTTAACTTTGTCATGCAGATCAGGCCAAAGTACGATTGTCTCAGTTTATATTTGTTACCTTTTATCTTATATTTCAAGATCTCTATCTAAAATGAAACATTATTGCTCACCTCCTAGTTTGCATGATTTTCACAACCTTCATTCAGACAATATGCAAATACTAAAGTTATATTGTTGGGGTTGCAAGAGATGCTTTCTTATTCATTTAATCAAATTAATCTGTTACTTTCTTCTGGAAATAACTTTGAAATATATTGTATTTGTATTTCAAGAAAGTGGTAGTCAGCCCAATCCAGGGAGGCTTGATCTCCACCTGATAAGGATTATTCTTTGTGCATGTTGAATCTGAACCACTTTAGAACCTGTAAAAAAAAAATGGACTTACTGTATGTTATTTATAAAGAGATTATTCCTTATAATACTTTGTAATAGCTCACAAAATCTTTTGTCTTTTCCTAATTAATACTAAATCCATGTCTAGCTACAAGTTGTGCGAGTTTAGCAACAGATTTACTTAACCAATGCGTCCCCCCATGCATGGACACTTTTAAGCTGATTTAAGAGTGCCTTATATTGATCTACCCTATTTAATTCTTCACTGCATCCAAATAAATTGTGCTTAAGCTAAATCAATACATGGCACTCTCAAGGCAGTTTGAAAGTGTCCACACAAGAGGCTTGCACCAAAATAACTGAATAATCAGTAATACCTGCTGCACTCTGTACATGAACCACTGAGTTGGGTACACCCCTGAATGGACCACTGCATTTTCATAAACATTCATTGTGCTCTTTAAATTGACAACATCTTTAAAGCTAAGAACTATGAAAATGAATCCTTGGAACATTCAATTTAGGTAACTGGACCGTGGGTGGGGGTGCATTGAGTCTCAAATGGGCATTTTTCTTTGAGTTGCTTTTTTAATAGGGTTTTGGCATTTCACAGTCACTGAAGAATTACTCCAGGAATGTCATTAACCAAGATGCCCACACTGCTAATTACAACTGGAGTCTCATTCTATAAGAATTCCACTCTTAAAACTTAAGCAGAAACAAACTTTTTAAAAGGACACAGTCAGGGTTTTCTTGCTGAGTTCTCAATCATTTTACCTCCTCCTGTTATTTGTGCAATAATTATCCTGTCAGAATCCTGAAACAAAGCTTCTTTCTATTGACATTTTCTTCTAGAGTTTGTATGTGCCAATTTGTTACTTTCAGGTTTCAATAGTGCTGGGGTCTGCTCACTAGCTTAGTTTTGAAGGGCTGCTTTATCACTCTTTTTACTTGGGGACAAAGGGAAAGAATTGAAACTTTTTTTAAGGGCAGAAAACATTAAGACATAGATGGATTTGAAAAGAGAGGAAAAATGATAACATTATTGCCCAGTATTCCTTTTACTTTTATATTGAAACTTGAAAAAATAAGCACATAATCTGGGAAAGGAAAGACTTGACTAAACTGCTCAAGATAGTTAAGACCAAAGCAGACTGTGAAGAACTTCAAAAAGATCTCACAAAACTAAGTGATTTGGCAACAAAATGGCAAATGAAAATTAATGTGGATAAATGTAAAGTAATGCACATTGGAAAAAATGACCCCAGCTATACATATAACATGATGGAGGCTAAATTAGCTACAACTAATCAGGAAAAAGATCTTGGAGTCATCATGGATAGTTCTCTAAAGACATCTGTGCAGTGTGCAGCGGGTAGTCAAAAAAGCAACAGGATGATAGGAATCGTTAAAAAGGGATAGAGAATAAGACAGAGGATATCTTATTGCCCTTATATAAATCAATTATGTGTCCACATCCTGAATACTGCATACACATGTGGTCTCCTCATCTTAAAAATATATATAATATACTGGCATTAGAAAAGGTTCAGAGAAGGACAACTAAAATGATTAGGGGTTTGGAGTAGGCCCCTTATGAGGAGAGATTAAAGAGACTAGGACTTTTCAGCTTGGAAAAGAGGATGCTAAGGGGGAATATGATAGAGGTATAAAAAATTGAGTGGGTGGAGAAGGTAAATAAGGAAAAGTTATTTACTTGTTCTCATAATATAAGAAATAGGGGCCTCAAAATGAAATTAATAGGCAGCAGGTTTAAAACAAAAGGAAGTTCTTCTTCACACAGTGCACAGTCAACCTGTGGAACTCCTTGCCTGAGGAGGTTGTGAAGGCCAGAACTATAACAGGTTTTAAAGAGAACAGGATAAATTCATGGAGGTTAATTCCATTAATGGCTATTAGCCAGGATGGGTAAGGAATGGTATCTCTAGCCTTTGTTTATCAGAGGGTGGTGATGGATGTCAGGAGAGAGATCACTTGATCAGTACCTGTTAGGTTCACTCACTCCAGGGCATCTGGCACTGGTAGAGTGGATACTGGACTGGATGGACCATTGGTCTGACCCAGTACAGCCATTCTTATGTTCTTATGCTCTCGAATCTCAGAGGTCCAGAAATTGTTATTCATATTAATATTCTGCATTTTGGGGTATAACCTCACTGAGCTGGAGAGATCCTTTCAACTCCAGGATTTGCTGGGGGCCCAAAGACTCCTCCAATCAGGTGACAAAGGAGATGCTGCAGCAACTCTCTTCCAAGAGAGGGAATGATCGGGAAATCCACACTTGTGGACTCCATGGATCCTACCTATTGCCTCCTTTGGCCTGAGCAGTTAGCTGCTCTTCAGGGCCTGGATGGGTTTGTTGTTAGGAGGAGACCAGGATTATACAAGTCAGGTCTTTGTTTAATGCAATATTTGTTTACAC
The DNA here is from genome assembly GCA_007922305.1 of Dermatemys mawii. Classification (NCBI taxonomy): domain Eukaryota; kingdom Metazoa; phylum Chordata; order Testudines; family Dermatemydidae; genus Dermatemys; species Dermatemys mawii. The sequence continues at coordinate 5,146,060 of ML677354.1, forward strand.
ACAATGCACACAAAGTGCTCTTTCCAGGAACAAAGTAAATACAAACAACAGTGGGTGATTTCTTTGCTCAGAAATCTAAGTCTGCCTTTTCAGAATGCGCGGTGCCCCAAAGGCACTCTGTGTTCTTGTTTTTCCCAGGGCCATGCTTACAACTGCTGCTCTCAGTGCCTACCGGCTCTCTCCTCTAACTCACACGGTAGCAACTAAGCAGTTCCCTCACCCCGGCATGTGCAGTTAGTCCAAGGAAACCCCTCGGACAGCACAGCTTAGTATACTCAGGCTTTTGCCATGTGGCCTGGTGCCTGGGGTAGCCTCCCATTGCTACAACTATGAAACACATCAGTTAGCTGCTCCTTCCATTTATCCTGAATAAAAGGTGCTTAACAGCAACTATCAGTTTTAACCAAGTCTCTAATTGTCTATAAACCAAAGACCTGGTTCACAGCAGTCATTAATAACTTCCCAGTCAACCCAAAATGTAACCCTGAAGAGAACCACAGCTTTGTAAACAATGGAGTGGTTTGCTGTTGGAAAATGACAATTTTTATAGAAGTTGACACATTCCCATGGGAATGTGCCTAGTTTGACACAACTTTTGTGGAAATCAGGCAGGTTTCCAGTCCTACCTGGTTCCCTGCCAGCTTGCTTACTTCCCTGCCCTCTAGGTAGCCCATGTGGTGGGCTACAGGGGAACCTAGGTTTCCAGAGTGCCCACTTCCAGGTCAGTCATCTAGGAGACAGCTGCAGAGCATTGCTGTGTTGGTGCTTCTGAAATGAAATCAAAGCAACTCCCAGTTCCACAAAAAAATGGAAGTTTCTCATTTTCCCATGGTGTTGCTGCAAAGCAACAAACATTGTTTAACAAGTGTTTAATAGGACAGCAGAACTTGCTGCTATGGGGTAAAACATATCCTAGTGGAGAGGGTCCACTTAGACACTACTTGAGTCCTCCTTCAACCCCATTAAGTGGTGCCAAGGCCGCCTTCAGGGTTTCTGCTTGGGTTGAGTTTCACCAATAAGGAATAATCCTGAGGCCAATAAACCTGTTTTTGTTAATTTAACCACAACAGCAACATTGCTTTAAAACCACATATGTTTAGTGGTTACAGTGTCTGGCAGTACTGATTGATCTTGGGAGAGAATCAAGGGGTTTATCTTCTCTTCTCCCTTCCCCTTATATTGTTTTTGGGTGGACTAGTGCTTACAACTGCCAAGACTTAAAGGTGTGGGTTTTTTTTTTTTGAAGGAGAGGTTACACCTTGGGAAAGCTGTTCTTCACTTGCAGGGAAATTTCTCCTACATGTGGGGTCATGATTGGGAGGCAGCTCCAGGACCTTTCAGAACAAACGGTTCAGTGTCCCAACTATTTACCAAGCAGCCGTTTGCATAAATAGGAATTTTTTTTTAGACAAGAACTATTTTCTGCCACTCAACTCTATAATTTTAAATAACCACACTATTGTTTGAGCTATTGGCATTGCCCAAATAAATACAACTGTAGATTTGTCATGCAGAATTTTGTGGGGCAGGAGGTGGAGGAAATAATGTTGCAATTCAGAGAAATTATGGGGGAAACTATGAAAGATCGGACATGGCCTTGTAGTATCTGAAATCTCCTCAGGGACTCCAGTCTCACAAACACTAAGCACGGGCAGTGCTTTGCCTACATCAGCAGTTCCACTGTAGTCACCGGGACTACGCATGTTGGTAAAGTTATGCACATTCTTAAGCATTTACAGGATTGGGACCCTATAGATGTTTCTCTTAAGTTGTGAGGACAACGTGTCTCCCCTCAGGTACTCAGGGCTAGATTTTTCACAAGGGCTCAGCATATCAGGTGCTTAACTCTAGTCACAGTCTAGCCCTTGTGGTTTCCAATAGAGGCTGCTAGGGGTGGAGCACTTTTGCAAATCTGGCCCTTGTTTAAGTGGCTAAAACTAGGATGTGGAACAACTGAAAATCTGGCTCTGAACGGTTTTGAAAATTGGCCCTCATCTGCAAACACTGCTGTCTCTTTTGCTCTATGAAGTTCTCTTCCTGGGCTCAGAGTTTTCATCCCTTTCACTTCAAGGTATTTAAGTATAAACAGGCCTCCAAAAAGGAACAGGAAACCTGGATCCAATTATATTAGAACCAACCTTATATGAATCATGGCATCTGTAACATGCCCGACATTAGTTATCAAGGACAAATATCATGAACAGACACGACACAATTTTCAACACACAATGGAAAGAGTTCATCTGCCTGAGCTCCCATCCCCTCTCCCCCCGCTCCTGCTACGTACATGCCATGCACAATGAATTATTTATTGCTAGATTTCATAGTTTTTTTCATATATGCTCATGGGCTACACTGAAGTCCCCATGAGTCAATATGTTTTATTCTCCAGAAAGGGAGCAATTAATGTCCAGGCTTGCAGCTATTTAAAAAGAGCAGAGCAGAATTGCTGCTTGAGAAGGATTATTATGACCAGTGCTGGCTAAACCAGACTACTGTCTTGATTCTAAACTAATTAAAATTTTCCTCATGAGGATGGTAAAGGCTAAAAGACATCCAGCCTGGTATTTTGTGATTCTATAGCACGGTCACATTGTTGTCAGACTTCCTGGAAAACGCCTGCTGCCTCCAGTTCAACAAAAAAAATCTCCATTGACCTGGTTTCTGTTTAGCTTTGTCCCAGAAATAGCTACAGTTTTAAATACCTATAGCATTTCTCTGACAACATAACTTCTCCTGCCCAAACATGTCTAAGCAGCTCTGTGGTGGCAGAGCAACTGAGGAGTTGATGTTTGTTGACTTTTGCCATTTATCACTCTCTTTAAAATGGTGGTTAGACCAGACAGAAAATGTATCTCAGAAACACATTTGCAGATGCACAATACAGTTGTATATATCTAGTCCATTTGTAAAGCACCTCTTATCCTAAAGGATTTCAGTTTAACTTCAACTTGAAAAAGATATAGTGATACAGTAGACTCTTGATTATCCAGGATGATAGGGAAAAAATTAATCCTGGTTAATAAAATCCTGGATAATCACCATCCATAGGAAATATGGGGAGGGGGAGTTGGTTCACCAGCCACCCTGCGCCAGCGGGAAGGGGTGTTGGTTCACTGGCTACTCTGTGCCCTGGTGGGGTTTTGTGTGTGTGTGTGTGTGTGCTTGGGGTGGCAACAAAGCCAGAGCCGGCCCTGCGAGTTACACACATTTTTTTTTGACATCCTGGTTAATTCACTTTCTGGTTAACCCAATCCTGGATAATTGAGAGTCTACTGTAATTGCACTTCTAAAGTTTAAACTCTTTGTGCAAAGCTTCAGAATCAATAAAATGTTACATTTGCTTTTGTGTTTAAATGAGTCTGGGCCTGTACAGCCTGAGAAGTCAAGTGGCATTTTGGGGGCATGCAAGTTTGGTGGTTTAGAATATCCTGTAAAATGATATTATAACTTCATGTCGACTGTCACATCAGTTTCACTTCCTGTAATGTGACAACCTCAAATGTTAACAAACATCTTATAGATAAATGTCCTCAGGCTATGGAGGTGGTAGATGTTTATACAGAGAATAGATGGCACAAAGAGAGGTTCATTGTTCTTAAGGACAAGGTTTATTTAAAGCTGAATTGATTTTTAAAAAAATACATACTCTTGGGTAAATGGATTGGTGGGTACAGGCCTACTGCAGATGGACACTCTGGAGTGCAAAAAAAGAATTCAGCTCTGGAACTGCAGGTAAGCAGAAAATTAAATGTATTGGTACTGGGGATGGTATTTCACTTCTAAATCAGGGCCAAATCTTCACTCTAACGCAGTTCTGCCCTCAGGATTCTAATGTTCCTCTCCATGTTCCATATAGGAGGAGAGCGCACAAGTCCTTTCTCAGGAAAAACTTTGGCTGCCATCAATAGGAGTCTTTCATAAGTATGAGCTGCAGGATGTGGCTCTTAATTATTCAAAAACGATTTTGGAGTTAGGTCAAGGATTGTCTCAAGAATTCTGCATTGCACTATATTACATATACATGCATTACAACATAGGATAATTGGCACATTGTGCCAACTGGGAAATGTCTGACAGTGTAACAAATATGATGCCACAGCATGACACTGGGATAGTAAATCTCTCCTGATAAAAGCAATAACTGTTTAATAATCAACCCCCCCCACCAAATTCTGAGACATTTATATCAGTATAAAAATGCTTATCTTAGGATAGCTTATTCTGGTTGGGACATGAAATAAATGATACAATGTAAGAACCCTTCAGTACCATTGTAACTGAATCCACATGAGGGCTTATACTAGTATAAATGTAACAGTTTTTAAAATGTCATGCCCCAATTGACAGTTATAATTCTATGCCTTTATTAGCATAGACCAGGCCTCAGTCCCACTGATTTGTAGAGATGTAACTGTGTTGCCCAGGGTGTCACTATTAGGTGTCTTCTCTCCCACTTTGTGACACTTATACATGGAGAATAGGGATGCAGAAGGTACATCATGATGCAAGGTACATCATTCCCATCATGTGTTTGACGTATCAAACATGCACTGTTTTGGATTCTCTCTCTATAGATGAAATATGTCACAAGTGTAGCCAGCATCTGCATTGTATCAGCTGTCTGGATCTGTCTTGCATCAACCACAGTGGACAGAGCCATTGACTTCAGAAGGGCTCCCTGTGTGTGCCAAGATCCACCCTGACATTCTAATCACAGGCTTGAGGCAGAGATTTACAATACGTTCTGGGTTCTCTTTGAATGCTCAATTCCCACTAATTCCTACTGAGGTAAGGGTATGTCTACACTATGAAATTATGCTGAATATAGAAGTCAATCTTTAGAAAGTGATTTTATACAGTCAATTGTGTACAGTCAAAGTTAAATATGACAAGCATATTAAGTTGGCAGAGTGCGTCCTCAATACAATGGCTAGCATTGACTCACAGAGTGGTGCACTGCGGGTAGCTATCCCACAGTCTCTGCTGCCCATTGGAATTCTGGGTTAAGCTCCCAATGCCTGATGGGGCAAAAACGTTGTTGTGGATGGTTTTGGGTACATGACATCAGTCTCCCTTCCTTCCCTTCCTCCCTTCATTAAAGCAATGACAGACAATCATTTCATTCCTTTTTTCCTGGATTACCCATGCAGACACCTTAGCATGGCAAGCATGGAGCCCGCTCAGCTCACCACTGCTGTTGTGAGCATTGTAAACCCCTTGCACATTGTCTTGCAGTACGTGTAGGATTCTACACATCCTGCAAGATACATCTAGGAGCCGTTAGCACGAGGATGATTGTGAGGAGGACACGGACACAGATGTTACTGAAAGCATGGGATGTGGCAATTGGGACATCATGGTGGCAGTGGGGCAGGTTGATAGAGTGGAATGTCAATTCTTGGCCTGGCAAATAAACACAGACTGGTGGGACCACCTAGTGTTGCAGGTTTGGGATGATTCCCAGTGGCTGCAAAACTTTCGCATGCGTAAGGGCATTTTATTGGAACTTTGTGAGTTGCTTTCCCCTGCCCTTAAGCGCAGGAATACCAAGATGAGAACCGCCTGACAATTGAGAAGCGAGTGGCGATAGCCCTGTGGAAGCTTGCAACGCCTGACTGCTACCAGACAGTCAGGAATCAATTTGGAGTGGGCAAATCTGCTGTGGGGGCTGCTGTGATCAAAGTAGCCAAGACAATCACTAACTTCTGCTAGTAAGGATAGTGACTCTGGGAAATGTGCAGGTCATAGTGGATGGGTTTGCTGCAATGGGGTTCCCTAACTGCGGTGAGGCTATAGATGGAATGCATATCCTTATCTTGGCACCAGACCACCTTGCCAACCAGTATGTGAACTGCAAGGGATATTTCTCAATGGTGCTGCAAGCACTGGTTTATCACAAGGGACGTTTCACCGCCATCAGTGTGGGATGTCAGAGAAAGGTGCATGGCACTCGCATCTTTAGGAGCTCCAGGCTGTTTGAACAGCTGCAAGAAGGGACTTACTTCCCAGATCAGAAAATTACTGTTGGGGGTGTTGAAATGCCAATAGTTATTCTTGGAGAACCAGTCTACCCCTTGCTCTCATGGCTATGAAGCTGTACAGAGGCAGCCTGGACAGTAATAAGGAGCAGTTCAACTACAGGTTGAGCAAGTGCAGAAAGGTGGTCTATTGTGCCTTTGGAAAAAGCTCACTGCCACTATTTGCTGACTAGGTTAGACCTCAAAACAACCAATATTCCCATTGTTATTGCTGCTTGCTGTGTGCTCCATAATATCTGTGAGAGTAAGGGAGACACATTTATGTTGGGGTGGGAGGTTGAGGTAAATCAGGTGGTGGCCAATTTTGGAGCCCTCCCTTCTGCAAAGGCTTTCAGAGTACCTTCAGGAGAGCTTCATGGAGATGTCCCTGGAGGACTCCCGCCCCATTCCCAGACACATTAACAGACTTTTCCAGTAGCTGTACTGGCCGCAAATGCATCCCAAGTCTTCAGGGTAAATCAGACATTAAACACAATCGCTTTTAAACCCTGTAGTTTAGTTACAAATGTGCACTCACCAAAGGTGCCTTCTCTGGCCACAGGGTCCAGGAACCCACCTTTGAGAGGGTATTGGCTCCTGAGTGATTAAAAGATTGTGGTTGCCGGGGAGAATGGATTCTCCGCTTTCCTGCTGTGCATTCTCTTACTCCTCCATCTACAAAATTCTCCTCCCTGTTGCATGAGACTCCCACAATTGCAGGTGTCCATGGACAGTCGTGGTGATAGGGTCCTCCCCCTTGCAGCTGATCATAGAAGCAGCATGTATGGGGCTCTGACCTAGAGCGACTGTTTGCCTCCTGTGTCTTTTGGTAGGTTTGCCTGAGCTCCTTAAGTTTCACATTTCACTGCTGGGTGTCCCAGAGGTCAATACTGTTGAATTGCATCTGAACTACCCCAAATTCGAACCAGCAAGGTCAATTTTAGCCGGGGGAGGAATACAGCAGTCCATTTTAAGTTTAGGTTTTAAGTCCATTTAGGTCAATGGAATGGGGTTGGTTGTGTAGGTGCATTGATTATAAAATCAACCTAACGTAGCTAAATTTGATCTAATCTCGTACAATGGTAAGCCAATGGTAAGTCAAAATGCAAAAGAAAAGAGAGAAGAAACCCTGTTAACATAGCCATATTTAAGGATAGAGTGATAGCTTATGTTTTTCTTATGTCTGTATCACTTTATCTCCAACTGATGGTCATAGCATCTCAACTGATCATCAGTTAGGTTGGTCTCTTCATACTGGATTTTGTTGTAACTATGACATTGCTCTTTGTCGCATCATGTCTTGATTGATATGCCCAGGCATGACATACTATAGAGTAATTCATGAACCAGAAATTTAGCAGGATTCTAGAAAACTGTAGTTTAAAAAGAGTTATTGCTTTTGTCAGGAGAGATTCGCTCCTGAAAGGAACTTGTGAATACAAATAAATGCAACCATCCAATCTTGGTGTAAAAATTACAGAGGATAAAATTTAAGCATATATTAAAATATGGCCCATCACTCAAGGAAGGATTAGGCGCAGCCTATGTTAGAGTTATGGTACATGTGATGAGCTGGCTTGGTGGCTTGCAAAGGAAGGAGACAGTTACAGGTAATTTAACTGCTTGAGATGGAAAGTCCATTGCTGGTGTAATGTTCATGGCAACTACATTTTCTTATTTTTTTAAAATGTGTAGGCTTACAAGAAACCTCTCATCTTATTTTAAAGAGGATGCTGTCAGCTGTTCATGTCGGGGGGAGGGAGGGAGTGTGCAAAATCGTAACTACTTATACTGCATTGAATAACAAAGAAAAACCTATACTTAACTGTAACACCATCTGCCAACCCACTCCACTATCCATGATACCTACTAATCCTCAGAGCTTCCCGAGTTCATTGACTACAAATGAATAAATAACACGTTCCACAGATGTAGCTTTGTTTTCTGAATGAGGTTTCCTGAAGTCTGCCATCTAAATGTGCATAGAGTGGAGTGGGTAAAGATGAGTAGTTAGATTATATCTGGAAAGTAAAGTCTCTCCCTATGATCCCAAGTGTCTATCAACACTATAGGGTGATTTATAATACATATGGGGTAATAGATTGGACTTTCTGCTTCACTGTGAAATGGTGAATGCAGAAAGATGCTGTTTATGAATTTCATGTGGAAACTTGAGATGTGATATGTTGTCGTCTCTTGGCTGGCTATAGTAGGGATGTAGGAAGTGAGTCTTTTGTGTGTGTTCATGGAGAGTGAAATCTTGGTTTCTGACCCATAGCAGATGGATGATATTGAGGATGATCTGTAGGTAATATCTGTGGGCCATGTTGACAACGTGTGTGATGGAGGGTGAATGGGAGTTTTCAAGTTTCTTGTCTATATGGGTTGCGTGGTGATAGGCAGGGAAGAGATAAGTTTGAACTGTTTGTATAATTGTGTATTTATAGAGCTTCCTTTCAGCATTCATATCTAAATTTATTGTTAAAAACTCCAAACATGTAACATAATTTGCTATACAGTCCATCTTTAATGTTAAGTAGCCATCTTAATTTGAAGCAAATAGTGTTTGTGATGTTTACAGTGGTTATATACAATGTCTACTATGTACTAGTTTTGATAGACTTTTAACAAATAATAAACAGGGGACATGAATGAAGTGATTAACTTTCAAAGGATTTCACTCAGTGATATGTACATATTGTTCAGGTTCTACAAACAGATTCTCAAAGAGGTTTTACCAGTTTAACTACTTACTTATAGCATGTAAAGAAAAAGCAGTTGGCTTGTCCCTGGAAGTATAAGAAATATTGTTCCTGGAATAATTACTACTTATTTTTTATCACATCAGGACTAAGATACGCTTCAGTACCCTGTTTGCAAATGTTTCCGTGTGTGTAAAAACAAGGTCAGTTAAGTTCCAGTCTTTCACAGCTTTCCACACCACGGATTTCCATATGTATACAAGGTTAGCAATACTGGCGCTTCTGGTTTTTAATGTACACAATATGTTACATAAAAAATAAAGACTAGTTGTAAAACAATCATTGGCACTTTCTATATTGTAGTGTCCAGGATTGTCTTACAGAAGCAAACATATCAGGAATGACACTTGCTCTGGGTCTACTCACCTTAATAGAATTCTATCTTTCATCTCCCAGCTATTTGAACAACATGTCATTGTAATAATATGTTTCATAATACATGCACGCAAGTACAATTTACTATTCACTTCAAACTGTACAACCTTGTGCACGCTCTTATGCAGTCTCAGATGACAAGGTATACACGTTTTTTTACGGGTGTCTGGGTTTGGGGTCTCTGAAGAAAATATGCACATTCTATATCATAGACAACATAATGTGTAGGACTTAATGTAGCATTTGGTTACTTTCTCTGAGTGCTTTAAATCCTGAAATTTGAAAAAAATAAAAAAACAAAAAAGAAAGAAAGAGAAAAAAAAAGAGAGCATAGTGAAGCACTCATCTGGGACATAGGAGTCCCAGGTTCAAGTCCCTGCTGTGTCTGATTCAGGCTGTTTGCTATTCTGGGTTTTCTCTTTCTCACACCAGTTTATGCCAAAAATTCTATCCTGGGCTTGAGAAACATTCCTGATTAAATGTTCATTAAAACTAATTGGTTTTTTCATAAAAAAAAAAAAAAAAAAAAAAAAAGTTTGTGTTTTTCCAACTAAAATTTTGTTTCGTTGAAAAACTCCCAGCTACCCCTAATAAAAAAACATCTTTAAGCTTCTCAGAATCAGGCAACAACAAACGAGATTAAAGTTTGTCAGCAGTTTTCAAATGGTAATATCATAGCTCTTAATAACTCTATGGATGCGCACATGCCTCAGAGATACATGTGCAGTAGCCACAAGCTTCATAAGTCCTTGGGCTATTGCTTTTAACTATGGTTTTATGCATATGTTTTGCCTTTTGATTTTTTTTGCTAGTGATAATGTAATACTGCAGTATTTTTTTAAGCTTTTAATGGATTGAAAAAATCTCTTTCACAAAACAATCAAGATATACTGATAGAATCCTGAAGACACTGGAGGAAGAGATATAAACAAGGAACTATTTATGAAACTCATAAATATAACTTATTAAGGTGAAGAAATGGGAGAATTAACCCATGTGGTCATGCCTATAATCAGAAAGGCTTTGAAAATGCATGTGTTGCACAACCTCACCTGTTGTGTTTAGGCTTTAAACAGTTATGAGGGACCAAGGCATATTTTTCCAGCAGTTTTAAAAACATTTATTTCACATAGGAATGTTTATCACTCCCACCCACAAGAAGCATGAAATGTTTCAACCAAACTGTAGTATATTATCTAAAACAAGTAACACTGATTTGTATAAAGAACATGTTATTTTAATAAACCAAATCATCTTCAGATTATACCAAATCAATCTCTACCTGTAGGACTTCATGCTGGTCACTGTTTGTAAGTGATGGCAAAGAACTATTTACTCTAAAACCACAGGCCTCTGCTACTTGCACTAAAAAAGTATCTCCTTTAAACTGTAAATACTATGGGGTCTATGACACACAGTTGAGCAGTGCTGGTTCCCTCTAATAGATAAGCATAGATACAAATACACACTTATAATATTGTGTTTGTTTTACAAATTGACAGACTTATTCCTTTCTTGGTAAACAAAATAAAAATAAATAGTATGGTATTTCTTAGCTGTTTTGCCTTTGTTTAATTTATTAACAAAGGTGGTTAACATTTTAACACCATATATCCATATCCATCTCTGCGCTGCACAATTCAACAGCCTATGAAAACTTTCTAAATACAGAGCTATAGTGGTCGGCAAACACATTTTTAGCTATGTAGAAGAGAGAGATTTGGCTTGGGAAAAAATATCACATCTTTTCCTCACAAATTCAACAAGTCCATTCCCAAGTAGCTTGAGGTTGGCAAGAGAGGAAAAAACCTACTTATACACAAATATTATATTTCTGGCTAATGCAAGTGAAGAAAACACATTTATTTTCATCTCCCTCTAAATAAATGTAAATTATCAGCATTATTTATTGATTCATACAGATTTCTTCAGAGTTCACTTCACTAGGCATCACAAAGGCTTTCCAAACATCACACAAATGTGTTGTTGGGAATAATAAATAGGGCACACAGGCCTTCAATATATTTGATAGGCATCAAGTGAGACATATCACATCAAATTCTAAAATAGGCTATTTGCCTGATCTAAAGCATCACATACTCAGTTACACCAGTGTAACTCCACTACAGTAATGTAACTGGATGGAGGATCTGGTCCAAGAAATGTAGATGTAAGCAGTCAAACTGGACTTTTGAAGCTAACTTTCCCAGACCTTATTCCTTCTAATGGAGTCCTCTTACAGTTCTTAAAATGCCACGTTTTAAAACAGGAGAGTACACTACCTCTGCCACCAGAAGAGTGAGAAAGGATGAGTATTTTTCTTGAAAAAAGAAAGACATGATTGTACAAAATACTATGAAATCTGCAAGTTTCTGTTACACAGTGAAACCCCTTAATACCGAATCTGCTTATAACGTGGGGTTCCCGACAGCAGTAGCACAAGGTACTTTGATGTTGCGCGACCCCGCAATACCATGACCCCATGTTTACCGCGGTCGATATTTTTGGACTCCAACCATTGTGGTATTGCGGGGTTCCACTGTACTGCATATGACTGGAGAGCCAGCACATCACTGGTTAACCAAAAATATCACTAACTGGACCGCTGCAATTCTCACTACTGCATCTCCTCTTCAGTTTTCATTCTGGATTGCATAACACTCCCTCTTCATATTATTAGGCCAATTAGCAAAACACTTGGCTGTCTTGTGATTGGGCAAGAGTGCCAACTTCTGTTTAATCAAGGTCATCAGCTTTTCTGTTTATAATTGAATGGATTGGAAAATTTGAGTCTGGGTTTCAAAAGGTTTGTTTTCACTGCAGAATTAATTCTGACTTGTACTCTGGTGTTGCTCCAGCCTGAATCACATTCACGCACCAGAAACCTCTCATTTAAAAACTTTACAATCAACCAGCCCTCACACCTGGAGTGCAGGCTAAAGACCAAGTGTTGTTTGCACTTTTGCTCGTAACCTGCCAACTTTGCAAAGTCAATTTTGTCTAAAACACTTGAGTGCCTTTCCACAATTTCCCTTCTGTGCCCAGGAGGCCACACAGTTCTCCCACAATTCATTAGGAAAGAACTATAGAGCAGCTCAGCTTCCTGCTGGACTAAGAATGTGCCCCCAGAAGACCTAATGTCTCACACAAGTGCAGAGCCAGCGTGGACTCTGTTGAGTGGACACTCAAATATGACCTTGCAGTACAGCTACTCAGGCTAGCCTTACCAAGGAGTTCAGACCCAGAAGCCCAACATCCAAGTTAAATGAGCAGTGAAAACAAACCTGAATTTGCAAAGCCTCCTCAACCAGCCTTCAGGGACCTGATACATGAGTTCCAGTTGACCTGAGTTCATTATATTGTATTTCATGAACACCACTAGTAAAGGGAGCCAAAGTACCAGGAAACCTTTTTGTTAAGTTCATTGTAAAACCCGCTGGTTGTGTAGCATTGATTGTCAATCTTGATAATGCTCCTCATGAAAGCTCGTTTGATATGGGCAAGGTAACAATTCCTGCAGTTGTTCTACTCCAGTCAGTCAAATACATTCACATCCACTAATACATGCACATCCACATGCGCAGACATTCAAAGAGCCTTGTGTAGTGTACCAGTTACTTTTTAAATACTGTTTTTTTTTAATACTCAGTATGAAATATTTTGGAGTTACAAATGTTGTATGTGATATTTGCTCACAGTACCTTCTATATGGGTCATTATTTTATGAATGACTTAGGTCCATGGCTAGGAGTACTTTGCATTGTTTTGAAGCCCACAACATTCTAAGAACCTAAGTTTCTAGAGACACCTGAGGAATAGGCTACCAGATCATGAAACTTCTATGGGTTAGCCACATCAAGGGTTAATGGGCTCTTCACATTCTGGAACTCCATGCTCTGGCAAGAAGTCCCAGAATAAAGGTCTCTTATGCACCAGTGATATAATGTGGAAGCTGCCAGCCCTCTCCTCTCCACAATCCAGGGAAGAATCATAGCCATATAATTCAGGGCATTACAAGGTGTTGGCATAGGGAAGTGACCTGACCTCCTCCTCCTATTCCGGGGATAGCAAGCTGCATTTGTTTTGTGTCAAGAAATGGTGACAAAATATTATGATACCATAACAAAAAGCTCTGCCCAAACCGAACTCTCCTGTGGTTGGTTTGAGCAGGCTCAGATTTCTGCTTTAATTGTTCACTCAGCTGTAGCCTATGCCAAATCAAGAGAGAATCTGTTTTGATATGTGAACTTTAACTTTGATTGGAACATCGCCTTCCATTGCCTACAGATGGCTTAGACAAATTAAGTTTCTCCTGGGCTGACTGCTTTCACTAGAACCAACCAATGGACCCCTCCTCACTCTGTCTGAGCTTTGTGCACTGTAACATTACAATGCCTTCAGGCAGGAGTAGGCCATTTGTTTATGTATAAACAGGTGGCACACTCCACCTGTAGGAGAGTTTGTTTTTGCATCACTAGCAGATAACAGGGTTGTAAATTTTATTGCTAAATATTATAAAAACAGGTACATCATGTTTCTTCTATTTAAGGCCTGATTCTGACCTCACTTATACCAGCTTTACATTTATGTAACAGTTATCCCTGACTTACACTGGTCTACAATTTTTTAGAAGTCGTCTGCTTCAGAGATAAAATGTGATATTTATTATGTATTTTGATGTGCTGAATTCAAATATGACAATTAAAACAATGGATTGGCTACTGTTTCTAAGATATTTAGGTTTTTACATTTTATGTCTATGTATATTGTGTAGATAGTAGAGTTTTAATCATAAATTGTAAACCTAGGTCTTTTCATGTGTTTATGGTTGCTTTACATGATAATATTTCACCTGTCCTGTTTATGTAACACTTCAAAAATCAGCAAAAGGGTTATATAAATAAAATGTATTGTGAAACAAAAGGCAAAAAACTATTATGTACATAGTTTAATCCTATTCAGTGTCTACTCAGCGCTTCGTGGCTTGTCTCTTGTATTCATTAAATGGAGCATCTCTTGTCATTGTCCAGCAATAGTCTGCAAGCATTGATGGGCTCCATTTGCCCTCATAGCGTTTCTCCATTGTTGCAATGTCCTGGTGAAATCGCTCTCCATGCTCGTCGCTCACTGCTCCGCAGTTCGGTGGAAAAAAAATCTAGATGAGAGTGCAAAAAATGTATCTTTAGTGACATGTTGCAACCAAGGCTTTTGTGTGCCTTGAGGAGGTTTTCCACCAACAACCTGTAGTTGTCTGCCTTGTTGTTCCCGAGAAAATGTATTGCCACTGACTGGAAGGCTTTCCATGCCGTCTTTTCCTTGCCACGCAGTGCATGGTCAAATGCATCATCTCGAAGAAGTTCACGAATCTGAGGACCAACAGAGACACCTTCCTCTATCTTAGCTTCACTTAACCTTGGAAATTTTCCACGGAGGTACTTGAAAGCTGCTTGTGTTTTGTCAATGGCCTTGACAAAGTTCTTCATCAGACCCAGCTTGATGTGTAAGGGTGGTAACAAAATCTTCCTTGATTCAACGAGTGGTGGATGCTGAACACTTTTTCTCCCAGGCTCCAATGACTGTTGGAGTGGCCAATCTTTCTTGATGTAGTGGGAATCTCTTGCACGACTATCCCATTCGCAGAGAAAACAGCAGTACTTTGTGTATCCAGTCTGCAGACCAAGCAAGAGAGCAACAACCTTCAAATCGCCACAAAGCTGCCACTGATGCTGGTCATAGTTTATGCACCTCAAAAGTTGTTTCATGTTGTCATAGGTTTCCTTCATATGGACTGCATGACCAACTGGAATTGATGGCAAAACATTGCCATTATGCAGCAAAACAGCTTTAAGACTCGTCTTCGATGAATCAATGAAGAGTCTCCACTCATCTGGATCGTGAACGATGTTGAGGGCTGCCATCACACCATCGATGTTGTTGCAGGCTACAAGATCACCTTCCATGAAGAAGAATGGGACAAGATCCTTTTGACGGTCAAGGAACATGGAAACCCTAACATCACCTGCCAGGAGATTCCACTGCTGTAGTCTGGAGCCCAACAGCTCTGCCTTCCTCTTGGGTAGTTCCAAATCCCTGACAAGGTCATTCAGTTCAGCTTGTGTTATGAGGTGTGGTTCAGAGGAGGAGGATGGGAGAAAATGTGGGTCCTGGGACATTGATGGGTCAGGACCAGAAGTTTCATCCTCTTCCTCGTCTGACTCAAGTGAGAATGATTCTGGTGCATCGGGAACCGGCAGTCCTTCTCTGTGGGGTATTGGGCGTATAGCTGATGGAATGTTTGGATAATGCACAGTCTACTTTTTCTTCTTTGACACATCTTTCCCAACTGGAGACACCATGCAGAAGTAACAATTGCTGGTATGATCTGTTGGCTCTCTCCAAGTCATTAGCACTGCAAAAGGCATAGATTTCCTTTTCCTGTTCAACCACTGGCGAAGATTTGTTGCACAAGTGTTGCAGCATATGTGTGGGGCCCACCTCTTGTCCTGATCTCCAATTTTGCAGCCAAAATAAAGGTGATAGGCTTTCTTAACCATAGTGGTTATACTGCGCTTTTATGATGCAAAATTCACTTCACCACAAACATAGCAGAAGTTATCTGCACTGTTCACACAAGTACGAGGCATCTCTGCTCACTTTGGCTAAACAGAAATGGGTCCCTTTGCAAAATCAAACACTGACAAATAAGAGAGCACGACACTGTATGATTTCTAGAGCTGATATAGGGCAATTTGTTCAGCAGAGTGATGTAAGCTTCGTTATGATTGCATCATCCATGACTTCTAGGAATAACATGATGCAATTCATATTATGTATGACGCAATACCAGCTTCAGATTGCATCATTCATTGTTTTGCCTAAAAAGCAAGTACTGTCCAAACCCAGTCATAGATTTATTCATAGATCCAGTCAAAGATGTATTTTAGTCATTTCTGATTTAAATTGAGATCCCTTCCCTTTATAACTCACTTATCCTCTGCCATTCCCATGTCAAGGGTCGTATATACTGACCCAATAGCATATCTTGAAAACTAGAGCCAAACAACAATTTTAAGCCTCATTTTCATTCTCAGTGACCCAGAATTAGTAAAGTTGGACTACATTTATTTCAGAAGCATTTTGGCTGTAGAGCAGTGTTATCAGACACACACAAAACCAGTAACAGGTCCTTGATGGTTATATTTCTAAATACCATTATTTTTTTCTTGTTTTGAAAATGCAGTTTTACAAACAGAACTTCAAACAAAACTGTCTATCATTTCTCCAAGATTAATATATCATAGGATAAAAAACAAAGGGTTAAATTCATGTGTGGTGCTACTCCATTTACTTCTGTGCTGTTCCACCAGGAATTAAGTTGGCCCAATGTATTTGTTTTTGTTATAAAATCATATTGTATAGTGAACTAGTTTATGTCATAAGGGCTCCCAGTTATAGTACATGAGAGAAGGCCACAAAGTAAAGCTGGTGAGAACATTTAATGAAAATGTATGTTTGGTGAAATGGACTATTGCATTGAGATGTATCAGTTCTGATGCAATTTTCAATGAGAAATTTTCTGAATTCCAGGGCTCTCCCTGCAGAGAGAGGCAGACTAATAGAAAATTTGACCAGACATTTCAACACATTTCTGTTTAATAAAAATGACCAAAAGATTCTGGTTCTTCTCCCGTGAAGAACAAAAACAAACTTCTAAAGCCTATAGGTTGTTACAAAATAGAATTGTCCTCCTGCAGCCAGTTCTATGCAACATCCCTGTTTGCATTTCTGTATAATAACCATTTAGTTTCTTTTTTTGTGTGAACAATTTCTTTGTCTAGGCTGCCATTATTAACCATGGCATCTTCTCTCCATCCCATTTTCTCTGCAGGATCATCTGTTGCCACCCGAATGATCCATCTGGTCTTCATTGGCTGCATAGCTTTCTCCATGCTAACTGCTGAGCTGCCATGTAACAGAGCACTGGTGTTGCGTTCTGCTGGATAGCTTTGGTATGTTATATAGCATTTTGGGATGCCATTTTAATACCGTTATATTTAAGTTTGAAGCTGGAAAGAGTAGCCACAAGATTTTGCTGAGTAATTGTTCTTGCCTGTCCTTGCACTAACCCATTTTAGTGCTTATGTTTGTTTTTTGAGCTTTCAGGATCTGAAATATTATCCACTGTAAGACTTCTAATGTCTGAGCATCTTACTTGCAAACAATATCTGAAACTATATTTTTTTTCTGAACTACCTACTTTCATAGAAAAAAGTACTTCCACGTTTTAAAATACATTAATTTATAGCTTCCAAAAACATTGGACAGGACTTGAAGTGGATTACCTTTGCAGTCTCATTACAGAAAGGCTGCAGGTGGGACAATAAATCAGAGACTTGATGAGATTTATATGTAGTTTAATTCAAAACTAAAACTAGCACAGTAATCCCTATCATCATTGCACTGCTGGATGTACTATACTAAACTCACATTCTCAGGTGCTTTTCGTAATTTGTTTTCAATTTAATTTCAAGGGATAATCTTACAAAGCAGCCTCCAAACTTGCTCCTGAAATCAGAGAAAGGGCAAGTTTTTGCTCTCAAATTTATATTTCTGCACATAGATGAAATGGCATCTGTGTGCACACAAAATTTAGGAGAAAGAATTCCATATATAAGATTGCAGGCAGGAGCTCAGAGATTGACTTGAATACTCTGATAACTTGAACTAAAATGTCTTCTAAACATAACACAAAAGAAAAGGAACTGTAACAGGCCATTGCAAATGTTAATTTTTTATAATAGTAAGAGTGATTATTTTTGTTTAATATTAAACAGATGAAAAATAACTTTGAAGAAAAGTAAACTCTTTAGAAAATAGGTGTACAGGTTTATAAAGGAATTTTTATTGTGAAGATTTTGCATAACTAAGAAAGGAAATGTTGATTTTTTTAAATTGCATCACTGTAATTTTCCACATTTTAAGATCATTAATATACTTTTCCATTGGCATAAGTAGTTACTTTCTACTCACTAGTGTTCTAGGTTTCAGTGATGCTGTTTATATATGATACATTGATTCAGTATAGTTTTATGTATGAGACAGTAAAAAAAAACACTTTCATCTCCATGTAAACCTTTAATCCTAATAAAAAAAGCCATCTTTCACTGAACAATCTTGGGCTAAAAGAAAACTGCAACATAATGTATTTACAGTATGCACCATTCACTATCTATCTATGTAAACATGCCAATGGAACAGGAAATAGAAATAGGAAAACTGAATATGACAGTGGGTGAGGCCTGTATTGTAATATCACCTGCCCAAAACAACTGATGTTACTTATAGATTCGCATCACAGACATGGAGGGACATTCCTAACACTGTTTAGGTACATTCATTCTTTTTGGTCCCTATTGTTATAATTATGCAAAACATATTGATTCAGAGTCTATATTTTTTTTTTATAGTGCTGTAGACCTTGAAAGCTAGGGGTAGCAGGAATTAGAATAATTAGAAGAAATAGCCTCGCTGCCAGGGTGCTGTATATCCCTCATCAAAGTCAACAGGATTTGCAAAATGCTCAGAATCTCTTAGAATCTGGCCAGTTATGTTCATAGCTGTTTGTATCCATGAGTTGAACTGGAGGGAGGGGTTGTGAGGAAACCACCTCAATAGGATGAACTCATAGCAGCTTAAAAATCCTCATTGTAATCCTTGAATCTCATTCAGTGTAACTAAGGGTCCAATCCTGTGAAACTTTTAAAAAAACTAGCCACATTCCCTGGAATAAGAATATTCTCACTAACAAGGAATATTCATGTAGTAAATGTTTGCAGGTTTGTATGCTAAGTGTGGGTGCTGGTTCCTGGGAAGTGGAGAGTAGAAATGGGACCATAGCAATGGAAATGATTAGATATTGTAAGATGAAATCAGGTCTGCCTAGTAGAGGGTGTACAAGAGTGTGACTCTTTCCTTGTATGTATTACTATTTCCTCTGTCTTAGAGATGTGAATTTTATTAGCCTAGGTAGGACTGCATTATGTTGTGATTCTAAACCGGCTGCCCAGTAACTCAATGAACAAAATGTTTTAATGTCTTACTTTTACACCCTCTTCTTTTGTCCCCTCTCTCACAGTCAGCTGTTTTCATTAAGAAACTGGTCTTGCCCAATATACTTACCCAAGAAGTATTTGTCAAATGAACATGTCTTTTTGTGCTGAATATAGATCTATTCTTTTATCAAGTGATGTTTTAAAGGAAGCTGTAGCCTGTTCAGAAACCCATGAGTGTAGGAGTGTAAGAACTCTATTTTCTTTATGTGGGAGTACAAGCATGGGGCCCACAAGAGATGGGGACCACAATGGAATACCTGAGCAGGTGTGGTCCCATGACCAGAAATAGGCATAGAAATCCTGAGTTGTATTCAGGGCTCTGCCATTGACTTGCTTTGTGGGTGTGTCTCAGTACATCAGTCTGTTAAAAGTTCATGAAACATCCTCATTGTAGGGTGTTAGACCAGAGCAATTGTTATATTCAAAGAATTTGGATTTCCAGGAGAATGAGATGATGTGAGTGTGCAGATACCACGTTAAACAGAATTTACAATGATAATGGGCTGTTTCTTCTAACATTTTTGAATTCAAGAGAGCTCCTCAGAGTGTGAGATCATGATACAAATCCAATCCCTCTATAATTTTGCCTTTCCCAGAGGAAGAGTTGTCACAAAGACTGATTGCTCTCTTGCATGTCAAATGCAAACATCTCAGATACAGATTTTTGATTCTTGACTTAATCTACACTTTGAATGGAGCCAAAGTTTTTTGATCAGTTTGATTATATTTTTCATGGTAAAACAAGAATGAAATTTTAGTGTTAGAAAATAACACTAAACACTTCACCTTTGGAGAAGGTCTCAGATGCACTGTGACCAGTAAAGTCATACTAAACCACTAATGTTCCTAGCACAAACTACACAGCCTACTCTTCATCCTCTGGTATTAAAAAACATCAAACCCAGAAGTCTCCTCTCTTGAATCATATTTCGATAATGATTCTGAGACATTTAGAAAAAAGGGTTTTGGTTTTCTGGCCATAAACCCTGAAGAACTTAATTGCCACAATGGGAAGTGTCTTAGACAGACTTTCTGTCTGGATGATCTGTTAGCTCTAGCTCAATACTCTAAATGAAATAATACATTAAGTGAATAATGCCATTACTGAATAACATTCATAAATTATTCTACAAGCTTTCTCTCACTAGAAGGTTTATAATATTTAGTATCCCTTTGTTCAATTAGATTATCAGCATCCATGGTTACATTCAGGTCATAAACTGCTTCAGTTCAGAACTAAAGCCCCCTCCTCTCTGATCACACACCCCTTAGCTGTTACCTACTACCCCACCCTGGAACCCATAAGGGTATCAAAAAAACAAACTACTATAACTTGAATCCAATGGGGCCCCCATCCTGAAAGATTTTTTTCCTGATCCCCTTTTCTGGCCTTCAACCCCTCCTCCCCGCAACTTCTCCAAGATCATCATCAGACGCAAGCTCCCCTTAGACCAGAACACACCCTTCAAAGTATCAGAGAGGTAGCCCTGTTAGTCTGGATCTGCAAAAGTGACAGTCTTGTAGCACATCTGTTAGTCTATAAGGTGCTACAAGATTCTTTATCACCCTTCAAATTGGCACTAGGCCTGCCAGAACAACAGGTGCAAATACTGAAGACATAACTCCACTTCTACAATGGTCAGCATCTCCCGCCCATAACAGACCTTTCAAGATAGATGGGTCTTGCACATGTCTATCACAACATGTGGTATACCTCATCCAGTGCACTAAATGCCCAATAGCAACTGTGAGGGTGAAACCAGACAATCACTACTCTCTCCAGTGTACTCACATAGGAAAATGATAAAAGACAAGAAACCACATCACCTGTGGGTGAACACTTTACCTAAAGGAATCATTATGTATGTGTTCTATCAGCCCTCATCTTCAAAGGAAACACGCATAATACCTTCAATAGATGAGCCCGGGAGCTGAAATTCATAACTTTGCTAGACACTGAAAATCATGGATGGATTAGAGACACTGGACTGATGCCTTATTACAACAGTCTATAATACACTAACACCCCCCCACACACACACTCAGCTGCTTGCCTCCCCCTTCTTTTTTTATGGTTAGCAGCTAGACTTTGTGATTGTACATTAGAGGAAATGTGGGGGGGCATCCTCCCTATTTCCTTGTAATGGAAAAGCTTTGACACCAAATACATACACAAGAGAAGTGCCAAAAAGAGGATAGGTGTTTAGAAACTTGGTCACCCTTTCTAGAGTACTCTGAAGAGGACAACTGTCCCATGAACAACCCAGGATCTTGGAAACCATATTGTGGTCAGCTGTATTTTAGAAACAACACAGCTAGCTGGATTTTGCACTGTGTTCTTCCAAAGTCACTTAGAGGGTGTTCAGAGAGGCCAGCTGCTGCTGGGTTTCTCTTTGACTTTGGTTGTATGTGTCACAAATGCACACACAAAGGGCTGAGCTAGTAACAGTCAGCCACACTCCCATTTAAAGTGACTGAATCGGTATCACACCCTGGAAATGGGGGAAAAAGCTGTAGCTTTATTTACAGAATGCATTCGGTGTTAACTGCTAATACATCCTGCTACAGCTATTAATCTTCGAGAAGGCAGACCCTTCCAAGCTGGAATAACATCCTACTCTTCCTGTGTGAGAAAGTGAAGCCGCATTCCCTTGTGTTGCTTGGGTCTACAAGCGTCTGGAGGGAAGCACTGTAACTGACTCATGCCAAAAGAGAAGAAAGCATAGTGGTGTGATCCTGTTGCTGGTGAGCTCCCTGTCACCACAACTAAATCTGTATGCTCCAAATCCTCAGTCAGAGAATTTAACCTGCAGCTCAAGGAATCAAATCACATTTTCAGATTTTTGAAGGAAGAGTAATGATATTTTGTGCATTTGGATAGACTAGACATAAATGTCGAACTGCTTGTCTAAATACAGTGGGATCCTGCAAGGCTGTACCTAACACTCTTACCTTCCTCTAGCTAAGCATGTGCTTTATCTTGATCACGGGATTAGACCCACTGAAGTCAATGGAACATCGTGATTGCTTAAAGATAATCACTTGATTGAGTGTTTCACTGTCTGTGGGGAGACTGCTTGCAAAATGTGCCCCCCAAACCCATGCAAGGCTTTGTGCACACAAAACAGATACATGTATTTTATAGGGGCAAAACACAGGCCTGTTGAAATTTAGCCCCCCAGCCCAACAAGCAGGAAATGTCATTCCCATTTGTGATCTGAACGTCCAAACTCCAGCTATGAGGTTAATAATAAAGTTCCTCAGCTGTTGATTCTGTGTAATGGTGGCCTCAGTACAAATCATCACAAGACATTTAAAAACACGTCCCTACACTGTGCAATTACTGCAGACAGAAAAATGTGGCAGTCAGTATGGAAACTGAGCTCTTCACTCCCTCTCAGGGTTTGCTATTCCAGTCAGGTAGAAGGCACTTTAATTTTAAAATGAATGTTCACACTGCCCCAATTTGATGAACCATCCGGGAAGTAGATGAATTCACTTAGTGTCACTCATTTGCGTAACCCTGTCTCAAACCAAGGTGAGGAAAAAAACAAATAACAAACCTGGGAAACTCCAGAGCGGGGCATTTTTGTTTGGAGGAGAGAGAAATTAGAGCTCTGAATTCGATCCCTGATTTTGGTTCAGGCCCACTCATTTTTATTGTTTCCATCTGAGTATTTACTGTTTGGGTTAACAGTCCACTGGTCCTAAGAGGATCCGCTTCACCTGTCCCACATGGCAACAAGGAAACAATAGCAGGCATTAAAGGATTAATCTGTACACAACCAAAATCTTCTCTTTCCCTCGTGCTCCAGAATTTCCCTGAGTTTGCACACTGGATCTCTCATTGCCTTTGTTTAAATGGCCTGACCTGCACTTTCTGCAGCCTTCATAACTGCCTCATTTTCATATTATCACTTATCATCAAGAGGTTTGCCACAGCTATGACCTTTTTTATTTTTTCCCTGTACAGGGGAAGGAATGTTAAACAGGCTTTTTGATTTAAAAAAAAAATGTCCAGATCTACTGTAGATTGAGGGCTTCCAGCTCTTCAGGGCTGTATTAGTAACTTGCCAGGGGCCAAAATGCCATGCTTAATTTGCATCTGTATTTGCATAAATACCATCATTCAAAAATGCACACAGTTACAATATTTGCATTCACTCATCTCTTACAGGATAGATAAATAGAAATGGCTTATTGCAAGAAAGCCCTGTAGCTGCTCTGTTTTGTACTCCTGTAACTTGTACAGGGAGATGGATTTTTTATGCTCTCCAACTGCAACAGTCACATGTTGTTCCTCCTCTTCCTGTACAATCTCCACTGCATCTAGTGTGTACTGGAACCCCTCAGAACCACTAAGAACACACAAAATATAACGATGCAGAGCCTGATCATCATCT
Organism: Dermatemys mawii; assembly: GCA_007922305.1. Lineage (NCBI taxonomy): Eukaryota > Metazoa > Chordata > Testudines > Dermatemydidae > Dermatemys > Dermatemys mawii. Next base: position 5,169,732 of record ML677354.1, read on the forward strand.
TGTATCTCTCACACACTGCATCAGGTTATAAACTGAGCAAATTAGCTGGGTGTCACATAGGCCAGGGAACAGGAAGATCTAGCCTGAGGAGATCTGCAGATTCCAGTTCAAGGGCTATGGGATAGTGTATTTCAGTAGTAACATGGCATGTATGCTGTTGCCAGATCCCTACCTCCCAGCCACATTGTTTTCCTCTCTGGATTTTACCAGGTAATCTAACTGTAATGTACTGGAGGAAGAGGGGATGAGGGAATTGATGGTGGCTAACATTTTCAAACAGGGATGCCCAAAATGTATGAATCCATATTTATGGCCCTAGATAAGTGACCTGATTATCAGAGCTTCTGAGCATCCATTCCGAGCACTGAATGAATGGGAGCTGTTTGTATTCAGCACCATGTAGCTCTTACAATGCATTTGGCACCAGTCAAGTGTGTCCTGAATTTCATGGCAAATGCCTGATTGCAGTGGGCCCAGGATTTTAGGTGCAGGTTTGAGCAGCATACTTCTGAGCCACAGTGCCCTATTTCATCTGGTACATAGGAATGTCACACCAGAGCTGTCCTCAGATAACGTTTAAAGATGGGTGTGATAGCAGAGCTTACCACACAGTAGCATGAAGCAGATCTTGGGAGGTCCGTGGGTGAATTGTCCCATGCGCATCCCCACCCCCTCCGCCGTTTATGTACTGGAGTGTTTATGACAGAATCAAAGCTCAGAGACAACTGACAGCAGCGACTGGAAAAGGGCCATCTCGTAAGTGTCTCTGCAGTTTGGGTCCAGTGCAGCCTTGTTTCTTTCTATGAGAAATTTGCATCTTAATATGGAACATTTTCCTGATGATGGACAGTGTGTGACTAAGTTCCCTGTTAAACAGATTCTGAGGAGCTGGCTGCCAGCCCTTGAAAATAGGGCAGAGTGGGATGATGGCACCGTCAGTGCAGTGGTTGTTACGGAGCAGGCTTAGCAGTAAAAGTGAATTTAACCTTGAATTCATTTAACTGGTCAGCCTGGACTGGAGGAAAGTTATTACTTGTAATTAGTCAGGTGCTAGTGATCAGATTTCAAAAGACATGGCTGTGTGTGCATGTCCATGACCTCATGTGAGAGGCAAAAGGGCTGTATCTCTCCAGGCTTGTTTACATCCAAGCTGCACTAGTTTCACCACATGTATGATTAGTATAGTAGCCCCCATGGATCCCTGTCGTAGATCAGAAGCGACAGAGAGTCCTGTTGCACCTTAAAGACTGACAAAAGTATTGAAGCATAAGCTTTTGTGGGCTAGCATCCACTTCGTTGGATGCATCCAATGAAGTGGGTAGTAGCCCATGAAAGCTTATGCTTCAATATTTTTGTTAGTTTTTTTAGGTGCCACAGGACTCTTTGTCACTTCTGCAAATCCAGACTAACATGGCTACCTCTCTGATTCTTGTCATAAAGCAGAATCCAATTGTGCTAAGTGCTGTACAAACAGGCAACCCTTCTGCCAATACGTTCACAATCTAAGAACATGAGGCAAAAGGTGGAGACAGCAAACGGAGAGCACAAGGTAACAATAAGGTGATGCTAGTCAGCATGAAAAGCAGTGGGCCCAGAACACTGGCTGCCTTACCATTGGCTAAACTAGCCCCATTTCGTATGCAGACCAGGCTGCAAGCTCTTGGTCAGTGAGTATATGCTAAGAGAGTAACAGGGAACTGTGGGGTCAGGTACATCCAACATGTTGAACAGAGCACTGGAGTAGGCCTTATGAGTCCTGGATTTGATTCCTAGCTCTGCTGCTGGCCTCTCAGGTGACCTTAGACAAGTTACAGTCCCTCTCTGTGCCTCAGTTTCCCTATTTGTAAAATTGGATAATGATACTGCCTTTGTAAAATATGTAAAGATCTACTGATGGAAAAAAAAACTATGGAACATTTAGGTGCCTTCATCGCACCTGACTTTGCCAGTGCATTGGAATAGATGATGCGTTGCATGCTGGACATGGAGTTGGGCTGAGGGCTAGCTGGTGGAGGCCGTGCTGCTGCTGCTTCACTGTTCTAGGACCTGAGCTGGCTGAATCAAATCTAGGTTGAGTACATCTACACAAACTGCAGTCACACCCGGGGTATGATGGGCAGATATACCCTGAGATGGTCTACTCAGATGTTTGTAAGAGAACTCACAGTATGAGATGAGAGCCAGACATTCATGTGATCTGTCTGACATGTTTCAGAAGTGTAAATCAATACATACACCTGCTGAAATGTCAACTTGTATTCCAAAGTGGCTTGTATATATGAAATCAATAGAGTTCTACTAAGAATAAAAACTTACTGGATTTTTTTGACCAGTATTTTAGAATTTCACAGAAAATGAAATCCATGCAATAGGTCTTTATTTTTAAACCAGCCTATAGAATTCTACAAGAGCAAATGGATGTAAACTGGCCAGCAGGAAGTTCTGACTTGAAATTAGATGAAGATTTCTACCCATCAGAGAAGTGAAGTACTGAAAAGCTTTCCAAGGGAAACTGTGGGGGCAAAAGACCTATCTGGCTTCAAGATTAAGCTCGATAAGTTTATGGAGTAAATGGTATGATGGGATAACATAATGTTGGTAATTAATTGATCTTTGACTATTCATGGTAGATGGGGCCCAGTGGCTTGTGATGGGATGCTGGATGGGGTGGGATCTCAGTTAATACAGAGAATTCTTTTCTGGGTATTTGGCTGGTGAGTCTTGCCCATACTCAGGGTTCAGCTGATTGCCATGTTGGGGGTTAGGAAGGAATTTTAAGTCTTGAAACCATGATTTAAAGACTGCAATAGCTCAGACATAGGTGAGAGATTTATTGCAGGAGTGGGTGGGTGGGATTCTGTGGCCTGCGTTGTGCAGGTCGTCAGACTAGATGATCATAATGGTCCCATCTGACCTTAAAGTCTATGAGTCTATATAGACTAGTCTTAAAAAGGTCCTATGGAAAGGTTTCCATTTTCCGTTACTCTCTCTTCTAGAGTGTATCACAGTATCATATGTAACCCATACATCTTCTGGGTGTGGTGTTCTGTCCCATCTAGTGGCAGAGGCCACTTAGAGCATTAAATGAGGCTGTTCTACAGTCTTAGATAACAAGCTAAAAGCCAATTTGCAGTTATGCAGTAGAGGCTCATGCACTAAGCTCCAGAGGTCCCTGGTTTGATCCTGCCTGCCAATGACCAGGGTCTGTTGGCGTTACACATACAAGGTCAGACTGGGAGGCAAAGAGCCTGCAGACTGGACTAGGGGAGAATCTACTCTGTGTAGGAACCAAGGTTCACAACCTCCCTTGGCATAGGCAGAGTCCAAAGTCTGAGCCAGCTATTATGATTCTCAGTTATTGAAGGCTGCAGAACAGCCCATGGAGGGAGGGAGCAGCTCTCAGAGCAGACTCGTTTACTGTCGGGAGCTGCTCTGACCCCTGGAGCAGCCCAGAAGTGGGTGGCAGAGAAGTGACTTAAAACCACCTTGACTCTCCTTCCTCTTCCGCAGTGAGTTCTGGACTGTGCTTTTTGGTGGTTGACAGCACAGAGATTTCAGCTATGGATCTTACAACTATACCTACAATTGGAGCCCTGCCCTTGTGCAGTGTAATACAGCCAGCCAAAAGAATTTAACAGCCAGAATAACAGGGATGAGTCCTGTTAGATGATGTCCACTAACATTTCTGTATTAGCAGGCCCCAACTTGATGGGGAAACTGGGATATTACTCCACCATTTTAAACTTTTTTTTTATAGTGATTGCATTCTTAGCATTGCTTCCATAAATCATTTAATAGTGGCCCTAGTCATGGGAAAATGTACAGCTAAATCATAGATGAATGTTCCCCGTCTCATTGGAAGAAAACATAGTAAATTAGCCTATTTTGCATGCAAGTCTGCATACGTATAGATCTTGGCATGAACTAGAGAACAATATGCTGTTTATGTCAGAACACTTAATTAAAAAGCGACAGAGTCCAGTGGCACCTTAAAGACTAACAAATGTATTGGAGCATAAGCTTTAGTGGGCTAATACCCACTTCATTGGATGCCCATGATATTAGCCCACAAAAGCTTCAATACGTTTGTTAGTCTTTAAGGTGCCACAGGACTCTTTGTCACTTTTGCAGATGCAGACTAACATGGCTATCCTCTGATACTTAATTCAAAGAACAGCATAAAAAAGCTATTGATACATAAGGTATTATCTTACCAGAGTCTGCACAGATGGTTGATCAGATGGCTCCCTCATGTGCCCTCAGAGAATGTGCGACACTTTGCAGCAGAAAACCCAAATCTCTCCAAAGCCTTTGGAGATAAATGAACATAGCATTTTGTCTCTTATTGTTCTGCATTCAGAATGCTATGGTTTGGGTCGTTTGCTATATCTGTGGCCATGCACTGGTGAGATGGGTGGATCTAGACAGATACTGAAGATGTGCACCAGGTTAACAGGAAGTAATGTCCGGCAGATATTTGTTGTCATGGAAAGGGTTTTCCTTATGGCACAATTTCAGCTCCTAAATATCTTTAGCTTATTGCTCCCAGCATGAAGTTGCCAGAAAGCTTATGTCATTACTGCAAGTAGCAAATTACTTCTGCTGCTGGTGGGTTACCTACTGTCTTGACATCCCATGAAGAAGAGAAACTGCTGGTCTTGCTGACACTGAGAGTCACCCAACCAGATTCTCAAGTGCAAAGAACCACCCCCAGAGTATGGTGGTATGCAGTTACAGCAGCTGTGCTGACTACTATAGACCAAAACTACCAGCAAATTCAAACGTTAGCTCTGTTTACTGCTCAGAACAATTCACTGAGAGTTTGTCCTCATCATCTGCTTATTGCCTGCTCAACCTATATGCAATGTGGTTGTAGCCATGTAGCCAGGATATTAGAGAGACAAGGTGGGTGAGGCAATATCTTTTATTGCAACAACCTGTGTTAGTGAGAGAGACAAGCTTTCAAGCCACACAGTTTTTTTTTTCAGGTCTGGGAAATGTACTTCCATTGTCACAGCAAAATGTATAGTGAGTCTTTTGTAAGTTGCCACAGCTGCACTGGAAGAACAGAGATCTCTGTCCGGAGATGGTTCCTGCAAGGAAGCAGGAGAGATTTTTTGGCTGGGAAGCATTGAATGAGACAATCTGATTATGGTTCAGGGCAGTGACCTAACTGTAGATTAAGGAGATAGAGACTACTCTGTCTTTCATTGTTATGCTTGAAAGCATATTGGCCATTAGAGGGTTTTGGATCGCTTGACACAGTCTTCATTATCTGCCCTCTGAGTTGTGTGCTCCATAAAATAAAAATCATAAAACACAAAATTCGGGCAACTTCCCTAGCAAAGGGAACGCTGCCATACTGCAGTCAGACAGCTCCCTTCAAAACACTTTTTGGACTCTACACAGGTGACCTGCAGGAATAGCAATCAAGGATGCCTTCCCAGAGCCTTGATCAGGTTGGGGAATGAGCATTCATACTGTCTAGATTTGTTCTTATTGCGAAACAACTTTTGTTTAGAATGCACACCAAGGAGTTTTGTTTATGTAGTTTGTGGAAACTATTTGCCTGTGAATAAAATGGATTTATAGAGAATATTTTAATCTCCACGTATCCCAAAAAATATTACTGTGCAAGATGACAGTGATGATTCCACAAATGGTACTGAAGCGTTTCTTTCACCATCCTTTGAAGCATTTGACATTAGCCATGGTCAGAGACAGGATACCAGATTGACTGGAGCATTGGTCTCATCCTGTCTGGCAATTCCTATATTTCTGTGACATTCAAGTAATTCACATGCTCACCTCATCTGTAGGGTGACCAGACAGTAAGTGTGAAAAATCGGGACAGGGGATGGAAGGTAATATGAGCCTATATAAGAAAGACTAAAAAAATTGGGACTGTCCCTATAAAATCAGGGCATCTGGTCACCCTACTCATCTGCCACCTCATCAGCCATTAAACAGCACAAAGCAATGTTGCCTGCCATTTTAGAACAGGAAGTTAAGAAGAATATTGTATCTATTTCAATGTGTAGACTGAATGTAGATAGCTAGGATCCAGTTCAATGAGTTGGAATTGGGCCAGGATGTTCTGATTAATAACTCTAAGTCCCACACGATTTTTAATTGACCAAGAGTGGTCAAGAGTGTAGTTTTACATCTCTTCTAACAGAGTTCACCTCTAACAGTCTAAAATATCATCCTCCAACACACACACTGACTTGGAGAGAAAGGTATCACCTGCTGATGCACCATTGTCCCCTCCTAGGGCATTTTTGTCAAGTCTGTACTACAAGCACGGATCCATCTCACTTCTATTTGGGCATGTCTACACTGTGGAGACTGTACCAGCATAGCTATGTTGCCTCAGCTATGCTGGCATAACTCCATAGTCTAGATGCAGCCTATCAGCTTATCTCTCAGTACAAGAATACCACTCCTCTGAACAACAGTGATGAAAAACACTGGTCTTCAACTTACCCTCCCCGGGACAGCCACAGCTACGTTGACGTGGCTATGTCAGTTAAGAGTGTGGTTTTCCACATCCCGACTGACATAGCGGTGTAGACCAAACCTTAACCAGTGACCTCTCTTGTGATTATAGCATACGATGTAGTAACTCTGAAGGAAGTGTAGATGGGTATGGTCCATTATGGTTTGGAAAATACTAAATGAATAATAATTTATTAAACAATAACCTGCTTTGGAGGTACAATCTGATGAGCATCTAAAAGAACCAATTAAGGTTTTAAAGAGACAGGTCCAACAGTAGTGGGTGATTTGAACAGATTGCAAGTAAATTTTGATATGCTCGCTCCAATAATAAGGTTACAGTTTTGCATCTGTGATTCCTTATACTTCTTTACACTTGGCTGGCTTCACAAGAATTTGCTTTGAATAGCTCATAACAGAATACTTTAGCAACAGTGAACTTCAATAGCCCCAACTTCCATAGTTAGATCTAACATTAGGAGATAAATGAGATCAAGCAGTGGCTCTAAAAGGAAATTGGGAAACAATTTCAGGACATTGTAATTTGGAAGAATATAAGAATCCTGGAATAAACCAAACAAGGGAAAGGGACCCTGGTGCACTTTACTTCTGCTTTCCATGACAACAGTGCTGCACCATAAATAATTTTGCCTGTTACACTTAAAAATCAGCTTGGATCATACTGCTAAGCTGAGCAATGAGAACATTTTAAACAATATTGGTAGCCAATTGAATTGATGTTAAAAGTAACAACTATGAAAGCCAGACTTTCTAAACCATGGGTTCCCCCCAAAGTTCACTTGAGTTACATCTCTACCTGATTATGTGGGCACAGTAAGAATACTCAATGTCTGACATCAACTGCAGGCCCAAAATTATGTCTGCGGGTGTGGATCTAGTGAAAGGTATAATGCAATCCAATGGCTGGAAGTTGAAGATGATAGACAAATTCAGGCTAGAAATAAGAATTTACACCTTAATTGTGAAAATAATTAACCACTGGAACAGTTTACCCATGGTCATGCTGGTGTCTTCATCACTGACAATTTTGAAATCGATTGGATTTTTTGTATAAGATCTCCTCTAGGAATTATTTTGGCAAAGTTCCATGGACTGTGAAATACAGGAGTTCAGGCTAGATGATCACAATGGTCCCTTCTGGCCTTGGAATCTATGAATCTACAAAAACTGCTAAAATTAAAAAAGGAGGTTGGGTTGGAAATCAGACCCTGTTAAGACAAAATGGTGGTGTTAATGTAGACAAGTCTACATAATCACCCCACAACAAGCTTAAAACTCTATAGAGATCCAGTAATGTTCTGTCTGCAAAATGTAAAATAACTTTCTTGCTCTACCGGTGGAAAGTGTAATGTATAGCAATAGATTTCATCAGGACTCAAAGGGCAACAGGCTACAAAATGTGGTAATTGAAAGTCAACCCAGATGGACAGTGATTGTCTGGACAGAGAAATCTGTCTAGTAAGATGGAGAGACATCTGAGCAGAATAAACAAACACTCTTCTAAAATGAAATCATGAAAACCATCCATCAGTTAATTCAGGCAATCACTACCCTCAGGGCCCAGTCCAGCAAACTGCTGTTCATATGCGGAGCTCCACTGAAGTCAATCGAATTCCATGCAGGCTCTGGGCGGGGGCCCGCCTTGATGAAGTAGTTTGCAGGGCAGTAACTGGTCAACCTTGGCCTGAGATCGTTCCAGGAGTGGAGCTTTCCCATTTCCATAACAGGAGTTAGGGGTACACATCACATCACAGGCTCAGACTGCCCTGCATGAGATAATACTTTCCCAGGAATCTTTAACAGAGGAATCACCAGCAGTCACACATGGAAGAGAATAAGTGACCCTTCTAGAAAAATAGGTGATGAGCAGCATTGCTAGGTCTCTGTTAGAAGCCAGGATTAGTACCACCTGAAGTGAATGAGGTTCAAAGGATTGTGCTGCTGTTTAAAGCAGTAAAGAAAGAGAAGTAAATTTCATACTCTGAAAATCTGCATTACTGAATGGTTCAGGATTTACCACTGTGTCTTGTGCAACTAGATTAGGCAAGTGGTGCTTTCATGTTGTTCTATTTTTTTAAAATAAAAGGATAAGGAATATTGTGTAGGTTGCAAGGCAGATAAGACATTCCAGCAAATGCAAATTTGGGGAAATATTCAGAAAAGGAATTTCTGTGGGTTTGTTGTTGTAGGCAACTGCCTGTTACCACACAATGTCCTGGGTCACAGAACCAACTAGATACATTGAGACTACAGATGTGGAAGTATTACTGTGAGATCACCAAGATACTGTGGCTCTTAGAATATTATAAACGCATTAGACCAATAGTCAGCACTGAGCACCGCTTGAGCAGTTTAATTAGTCACTGCGGGTCCTCAGCACCTTGTGTGATTGGACCCATGGTTTATACAGGAAAATTTTCTGTGTCTATCATGTAGGAGGTAGAGCTAACAATATCCCAGTTTCCTGGATTATGGTGGGTGCCAGTTATGATATGGATTTTGAAGCAGAACTTCCAATACTACAGTAATACAGATTCTTTCAGTGATGTTTAAAAACGGTGTTGGGGCAATCAGCATCACACAACATGCCTTATTTGTACTTACAGTGACAAGTCTGGGAAGTGCCTGGAAAGAACAGAAAAGTATCACACAAGCTCCCTTCAGCCACTTTCAGGTCCCACTGAAAGAGGTGCAAGGGTGTTTGTAAACTGTCAGGTGCAGATAATGCTGCTGGTTGGAATAGGTAGTGAGAAGAAGTCAATTATATTTGTAACACAGAAATGTTTGACACCTGAAACTACAAAGAAACCATTGAATAAACTGTTAGACAACTGGAAATTTCATAACATATCCCATCCATAGAAAGATGCTACACACTGTAATTCGGCATACTTTTGCCCTATTGCTCTTTGCTAGTTACCTGAATGTTTGCAGAACTGAAAATCTATTATCCTTTTCAAGTACTTACACTGCACCATCAATGTCTTCTTTAAACAAAGTAGTTCTTAAGTTCCTACCCATTTTGGGTGTAATGAAAAGCAATGCATTCTGCAGCATGGCTTACAGGTAAATGCAAATCGTAAACATATACTAGAGAGCCCTCATTCAGCAGAAGTTTACTTCAATTGTCCTATTTTGGACTTTCCTTAGCTTTGTTCGGGATATTACATCCTTGGACACTTGAGCTTTGCGTTGAAGGACAGATACGGATAGAATCCACGCCCTCCGCAGAGGATTTTTCTATCATGCTGCATGTTGTCTTGCAATTAAAAAAAAAAAAAGAAAAATTGTATCCAGGAGGAGTGAAAGGGCATCGCCAACAAATTAGGACAGCAATTTAATGAGGCACATATTTGCCAAATTATTTATTAGGCATTTTAGATGTAGTCCAGAGTGTGTCGATGCAAATTCAAAAGTCTCTCATTTCTAGAAATCAACTATAAATGCCAGTTTCCAAATGGTCATTACACTGGACATTCACACTGTCATTTGCCTTTCTACAGAGAGTGTGTGGCCAACATCTTCAAGCACTGATCACTTCTAGTCACTTCCAGAGGCCAAAATTCACACAAGTGTTTGCTGAGCAATAAAACCTTTGGGGTCCTAATCTGTATATGTGTGCTAGATTTTGTAGTCTTTACTCAAAACCATGATGGGATGACCTACAAAGAACTGCTGTGTCCGAAATCATAAATCCAGTAACCAGATTCTTCTCTCATTAGCATTAAAAGTTACCTCAGGATTATGCAAAACATTACCTCCAATAAAGCAAATATTAGTCTAAAATGATCTTTAGCTGCCTTACCAACTCCAGCTAAAAGCTCCACAAAAAACTTAAATAACAAATAAGCAACACATACAAATTCCCACTTGGAAAACATTTTCCTCATAGTGAGATCAGCAGTAGATTTGAATTACTTGACGACTGCTAATACTTGATTTTGTCATAGACAATTTAAGAAGTCTTTGTTAGTAAAGAATGTCACTTCTCTAGCCTCTGGAGACTCCCTGTCATCAGCGATCTTCCATCAGCTGGCTGATGAACCGAAGTCTGAATTTGGCTGGTTAGAGAAGTGCATATTTACGGTGACTTTTGCTGCTTAACTCTGGCAAGTGTTGAATCTCTCTCTCTCTCTCTAATGGGGAAGATTGTGGGCAGGAAGGAAAGAAATCATTTAATTCCTAAACATAATACTGGACTTTGAATAAACTCTGCACTACTTTCAGCCCAGAGAAATGACCCAGTGAATAATACAAGCCTGCATGAATGTTACCAGTGGAGCAGTGGCCAGTGGGAAGAGAAATAATGAGACACTGACACTGGAAACTTGATTGCTGAAGCCCAGGATTTCAGGGTAGGTAGTAAATAGGAAAACTCTCCTTTTTACCAGTAAGCAAAGAAACTGATGCAGGGGCCTTACAAATCAGAATGCCCGTGCCAGAAAAAACACTTTAAAGCAGGATCAAACATGACAAATAAATCAGAATATCCCAGAAAAACTAAAGTCAACATAAACCTCTCTTGCACCCTCCCAGTTGCCCAGAGTCACACCAATGCCTGCATTTGTTCCTTCAGCAGCAAATAGCGTCCGAATCTGAGAAGATAGGGAATCTGTGTTCTGCGTGGGAGTGGTTTCAGTAATAATGTGGTTGGAAAAAACCTGGTATTTTTAATACCACCACTTAGTAAAAAACAGCTTTTACCTTGGCAGGCAATGTATATTTATGAGTAGCAGTGAAATGCATTAATAGTACTGTTATCATTGTGAGATGACATCCACCAGGTGCTATTAACACATTCCTCTGTTTCAACTATTGATTAAGTATTCAATAGACCTGTGAGCATCTCAGTACTGCAGGCTGACAGTGTCAGTGCAAATATTCTTTAAAAAAAATACATCTACAGTGAGAGGGAAATGCTCTTTTATTTATTCCTTCATAAAGTGGGTACATTTAGGGCAACAGTGGTTCAAACTTCCCCTGCATAGCCGCCTCCTGCTCATCAGACCTCAACATCTGACCTGATATTTTTTCAAGAGGGGGATGGCATTCAGATTTGAGCCTGCTCTGCTAAGACAAACCAGGGTTTCAGTTGTGATGCAGCCAGGCTCCTGTCCATAAGGAACTGTACTGCTGACACCACCACCTCACTATAAATAGGCCAAATAGCCATCAACTGGTAACAACTGCTGTTTGGGCTAGATTTGAGGCAGTGATGATGTAGAAGCTAAGGGCTCTATATGTAATCATTCATTTATGTTAAACATTGCAGACTGATAAAAAGGAATGGCTCTCTGTGGCTTGTTTTTTTCTTTATCCAGAAAGAAATTCTGCCTAGCATCATCATGCTGCCTCTGCATATTTTTGCACTTCTATTGTATATTCACTTTTTTAGGCCCTATCTTTCTCATCTTCCACTCCCTGGGAATCATTTTCCTCTCATTTGAATGAAAGAACTTAGTGCAGATGTTTCTGGATAACTGTTTGAATGATGCAGTAGCTCCCTGAAACCCAGTGTTGACACCGATACATATCACATGTGGCGAATGAATCTGCAGAAAACTGCAGAACTGAGAGCAGTGATTTCTATAGGAAATGTTGCCCACAACTGTGTTTCAGGGTATATTATTGGCATTGGATTTCAATGTGTTAATGTTGCATTTGACTGTGGCACCTTCCAAGTGAAATCTCGCCATGGTGATTGCAAAATTGAACCTATTATTAAAAAACAAACACAAAATGCAAATAATGCCACAGAGAATCAAACTAAAAATGTTTTTTAAAAAAAATTTGGGTAACTTTTTGGACAATTATTATGTGGGAAAATAAGTGCAATTTATATAATTGTAAATGATTGGCATCTCTTAGCTCAGTGCAGAAGCTAAAAGGACATTTCTTGTTTGGTAATGGATCTGTGTGGCCTTTCTTTGCATAATACTTCAGGCATGCAAATTTTGGTTGCTTAAATATAAAATTGTTTAATCATTTGACCTTATGGGGCTCTTATAATGAGTTTCTCATGCTAAACTGCACAAGTTAAAACACCATAAAGCTGATTTTTAAAGCATCAGAATAATTCACTTTCCCCTTATTGGCTGTTGATTTTTACTAGTCTAGGATTTGAAATTTGTTAAGTACATTGCACACACAGTCACTTACATACAAATTCTTTATTATTGAAAATACCTCTGTAGGTGTCCCATAATGAAACTGCAACCAAAGTACATATTAAAAAATCAAGGCACAGTAGGGTGTTTGTCACAATATATTAATTGAAAATTAATCTCTCCTCAGCCATCTTGAAATGTTTGCCAGAGCATAACTGTAAATAGCTGAAGAAGTGTATGTTGCAGAATACTCAGTTTTGTACATAACAATATACAGTTGTGGAACTTAATTAACATCTTTTAACTTAATTAACATCTTTTGGTGCAAAACCTTTATTTAATCTTTGGATTTTTCTGTGTGACTACAATAGACACAGAATATTTTAAGAGATCAGGAGGAAAAAGTAGTATTGGTCAATAATATTTACATTTGGAAATAACAATTGTTTAATTGATTTTTACAAAACACAAATGTACAGTAAACAGGTTCCCCCCCAACATGGCTGCAATCAATTCATGGGGAAGATGCAGTCTTTGAAATAAAATTCAGTGATATGTTAGACTTTCTATACAAAAGCACTCAAGGTTTAGATACTTGTTCAGTACAAGTGTTTGTGTTACACTGAAACAAACATGTTTTCTTCTCCAGAAAACTCAGGTATGTAAAATATATGGCATGGCACAAATCCTGTTTTTCTTAATGGCCCATGGACATTAGGTTGCAAGTGAGCCCATAAGACAAGCAGCATTAGACCCTACCCATGTACTTAAAACTGAAAACATGAAATCTGACTGTAAACATCCCTATTTTTTGTTATTTCTCCTCTGTATCTGGATGAATTTCCTGCCCACGGATGTAAAGGTCAAATTCTGTCTTCATATCTGGCTGTATACTCAGGCATGAAAGGATGGCAGAATTTGGCCAATAGCTTTAGTTATAGGTGAAGACAGGAATAGGGGTTGTCCTTAAATAGCTACCTTAGTATATGTAGTACTTCCATATATTTACTTAGGGAATAGCACAGATACTGAGGTAACATTGTTCTTATCAACCTTTTGCTCACACCTGCAAAAGCACTTTTGTGTCGGTGTAGCTAATACCAGTTTCCCAAATTAAATAAGCTGTACTAAGAAAAGGACTTTTGTGTTTATATAACTGCACCTGCACCAAGACTTTTCAAATATTAAAATGTCACTTAGAAAATCATACCCCTAAGTGATATTTTTTCTACAGGTAAAAGTCACTACAGTAGACCAGGCCTAAGACAACTGGCAATTCTTTAAGGATGGTGATTGAATAGTGCAAGGTAGGAGCTGTGGGTGACATGGCCCCACAGAGCTCACCTGAAACACCATTGCTTTTCCAGTCCCTGGCCTGTCATGAGTGGAACTGTTAAAGGTGTGGTGCTTTGTGATATGAGGAAGCATCCTAGGTAAAAGCTTTGAGGTTCTCACTTTTAGCCACTAAGGCAGGTTGTAACGTAGGTTTCACAGATGACTGGCTAACAGTAGTCCTCTACCAACTGACCATTTCCTCTCTTACACATTCATCCTTTCCTCCTTTGTTGTTTAAACCTCAGTTCCCTCTCTAGGATACAGGGTGTTATTTGAACCGATACTGCTGTAGAAATGGGTATTAAATTGATTGAGAACTGAATTGCTGTAGCCAAGATGGCTGGAAGGCATTGAATTGGACCACTCTGCCCCACTATGGCTGGGGATATTAGAAAGTGTAGCGTATGAATTGAAGCCTACCATATTCTGTCCCATTTTGTCAGTGGGCTCAGCGCTGAGTCCCAGAGGCACTGATCGACTCATCGAGTTAGAGCCATTAACGTATGCGGCCATACTGGAGAGGAAGTTGTTGAGGCAGGGGCTGCTGGAAGATGGCGGAGAAGATCTCTTGTCGGGTGAACTGTCAGTTTCAGGTGAGGAGCTTTCCAAGAGATCCTGGTGTTCGGCAGCCTTGGGACTTCCACTTAAGGTACTGTCCTCTGATTTCTCAGATGCAAGAGATACTGTGCTGGACCCAATGTCCGACTTCCTTTTCCTCTTCCGACGGAAATTTCCATTGTCAAACATCTTCTCACAGTTTGGGTCCAGAGTCCAGTAATTCCCTTTACCTGTTAAAAGAAACCAGCAGATTCTAAATAGAAAGCTATAGATACAGGCAGCAAAGAGCAGATTCCCCAGTTTTAATCTCAAACTTTCTGCTTCACAAAAAATGATAATAAAAAACAGCAATGGTTTGATAACCTGCAAAGAAGTCCCTGATCTTCAAGCCCACGAAAGGCTGAAGCTTTGGAGCAGGTCCTCCTCAGTTCTTGCTGAGGTAAAACTTTTAATGAAGTTGATGGGAATTTTACTTGAGTAAAAACTTCAGGACTTCACCCTTTGTGTTGACAGCACAGGGACCAAATCCTTGCAGCCCCATAGGGTCAGTGGCATAGCATGGACTGCTAGACAGAGCAGGGTTTGCCTCACAGTGACACACACAGTCATTCAGCTGGCTTCAAATATGTCCCAATAGATGTTGCTAGCTAACAATAAATAAACAGCAATGTCAAAAAATCAGCTGAGAGTCTGGGGACAGGCAGGCACTGATACTATTTCTAGACTAAAAGCTGACTATTTAAACCGAGAGAAGCAAATAAAACCCTTCCCTGTTTTTGAGAATTGTGGATGATTCCATAAAGCAAATGAATGCTCTTTGACAATTTCCTTTTGTCTGAATGCATTTCCATTAATTACTGATTCACATACAATGCACCAAATGTACTAGACTGCTTGTGTGCTTGTTAAGCCATGTGTGCTCAGCACACTGATCAATATTCAGGAAAAACTATAGCAGAGAAGAATTGCCTTTGGTGCCGGGCATGCTTCATTAGCTATACAGTGGGTCAGAGTCCGATCTCAGCAACATGAGTATGAACTGCAGAGCAACTCTGCCAAAATCCGCAGAATTCCTCTGGATTTACATTGAAGACAGAGCAGAATCTGGCCCATTGTGTTTCTTTACAAAATTATATACAAGCATGGGGGGAAAGGAGGAAATGCGAGAGTGAAAATATTTAAAAAATGTACCTGGGTCATCTTCGTCTCTAGGCACTTTCTTAAAGCAATCATTGAGAGACAAGTTGTGCCGTATGGAGTTCTGCCAACCTGCCTTGCTTTTGTTGTAGAAGGGGAAGTTGTCAGCCACATACTGGTAGATCTGGCTGAGTGTTAACCTCTTCTCCGGTGCTCCGTGGATGGCCATGGCGATAAGTGCAGAGTAGGAGTAGGGTGGTCTCACCAGCTTCATGAGCTCCTCTTGGGAAGGGAGAGGAAGCCAGCCCAAATCCGTACCCCCCAAACCGTGCATGTTAGGCAAGAGCTGTCGCTGCATCCCATAGGACTGAGGGATGAAAGGGCTGGTGTTGGATCCTGGTAGGTATGATGGTGGGGTAATGGAGGGTCCATTTAGCCAGAGGTAAGGGTTGGGAGTGCTGTTATAGTCCCCTGATTCAAAGTTTGTTGGTCGTTGTGGGCTAGGAACATTCTGTGGATAGAAAAAGTTTTCATAGTAGATGTTCATCTCGGGAGGCTCCTGGCCAATATTTGGAAATTGTGGGCTGCAGCGCGGTGGAGAGGGTGTCTGCAGATCAAATGAGCTCATAATCTAGCACTAGCAGTCTACCCAGTTACACCACACCTGTGTTAGTCCTTCCCCAAGACAGGTGCATCACCTGTGCCCTTCCTCAAGTACTTATGCACCTGTAAATGTTTAGGTTTGTGTTCCGTGCTCCGCCCAGTCTGCCCTGACTGGCTGGAGATTAGAGAGATATCCTTTTTGGAATGTTGGCAGTCCAGGCCAGTAATTTATGTCATACCAACCAAATTTGAAAGTTACAACTGTTTATCTTTTTAAATGAATGGAGGAATTTTCCACTAATATAACTGTCGCAAAGAAGTTTAAGATGCTTTAAAGTTAAAGCTCATAACCAAAGTAAGAGCCACCTTCTCCTACCCTATTACAATAAAATATTAGCTTGTGGTGTCTCTCCTTGAAAGGGCAACCATTGTGTCCAGCTGTGAGTAGCACTCTAAAATGCAAAAGGCATTTTCACTGTGCAGTGAACAGTAGTTACAGCATAAAAGGTCATATCTTCCTTGCCTTTGTAATTTTAAGTTTTAACTGCATGCTACTGTACAATTCCTTCTAGATTTACAGGCACACAGAAAACTACTGCCAGATTCTGAAAATGCTTGCTCATGTGAGTAGTGTCACTCAGTTCAGTGGGATTACTCACTTGAGTAAAAACTACTCAAACCTTGTGCTATAGCTGCCCCTAGGTGAGCAGTGTTTGAAAGTAATATTTGCTGCTTCCTCCATAACATTAGCTTCTCTGGCCTGATTCTGCAAGCTGAACTGCATGGGATCAAGGATCTGCCCTGTGTGGGCTAAGGAGATCTGCCCTTAGAACCCCCTTAACAGAAATTCTGGGAAGGAGAGAAAGACTCTCCAATAAAGCTCCCATTACATCATATATTTAAAGAACTTTATTTAGAACTCTATAAATAGAACTTGTCCCTTTAAAATCAGAAATTGCTAAAAAAAAATCTTAATTGGCAGTGTGTATGTACAAAGGAGGAAGAATAGAGTTGCAACCCCCAAACTCTTTTGCCAGTGTGCGGCCAACCCTTAGATTGTTAAATTGTTTGCTTAGGGGTTAAAACCCGAAGTGTACTTTCTCTCCAGGGACTGAGCAATAAATGCATTTTGTTTTCCTTATCTCTAAATATAATCATCAGTACCTGGCAGAAACTTGCCCACATTCTTTGGAAATATAGTCCTCCCAAGTAATGTATGTATTACTTCATTGATTCCAGGATATCTGAAAGTCCTTATTAATGAAAGAACATATTTAAAGCATGCTGTGTTAACATGACTTTTAGATGGCACTGAGTTCATGTGATTAATGAGAAATCTGACCTTTGACATTTGGTTTCTAATTCCTGGTTCTGCTACAGATATCTTGTGTGACTCTGGACAAGCCACTTACCTTACTATGCCTCCATTTCCTCATAAGGGTGTTGGAAAGTTTCACTAGTGTAATGCTTGTAATGTGCTTTGAAATGCTTGGGTGGCAGTAAATAGAGAAGCTCAGAGTGCTAGATGAAGAATACAGGAATACACAATAATGCAGGGCAAGCCAAACTTCTGGTTCAGCAGCATCACTTATTTTTGAATGGGGCTATTATTTTACTTGATCAAGCTGTTGGCCTTTATTTTTAAGCCTTTTCCAACAGGAGCAAGCATGGACAAACAAGTCCATATTACAGTTGCATTGACACTTGCCAGGAGGATAAGAAGTCATATAAACATGGGGCAGGCCACACAAAACAGGCAAACTTTCACCACAGATATAGGATAGTCCTCAGACTTTCCTATATGGCTGGCAGTACAGAAGAGGAGTGGGCTGAATTTAAAAACAAACAGCAAGCCATTTCTAGTGAGGGGAAAAAAAGTGAACACTTGCCCTCATGACTTATTGCAGAAGGACTTATATATATATGAGTTAACTAAAGTTAACTAGCAACAAATCTTCAGTTTGTGAGAATCCTGATATATCCCTGGTAAAACGCTGAGAAAAATTGCTTACAAGTTTCCTAGTGAATCCAGCAAAAATATATTTATAAAAGTCCTTCTGCAATGCCACAAATTTTATCCTACAAACAATCCTTACTCACACAACAGAGTGCTGGAAAAAGGACTGCTTGTACAAGTGCCACTTTAAAAACTAATCAATACTTAAGACCTAGTGTGAAATCGATGGAAAATGTTAGACCCTACAAACTAATTACCCTATGACTACAAAATACGTGAAGAATTTGCTAATTATTACTGTGCCTGCATGCAGGACTTGAAATGTTTAGGGTTTTTCATTTCAGATAGTAAAAGTTCACCCTGCTGCACCATGCACTGCGAAGAGCAATTTCAAATTGCTTATTGCCTGGAGTGTTGTGTGCTTATTTACTGTTAAAATATACTGAAATGGGTGTTCGGAATAGACATGCTTTGAAAGAACGCCAGGCTTTGCAAGAAAAGAAAAAAGTTGCTTGTGCAACCAGAGACTCAAGGAGGTTGCAAAACTTTCACTGAACTGAGCTTTATGAAGTTGCAATACAGTGCACTGCCGCACCGTCAGACCCACCAGTGTGCTGCAGCTGGCTGAGAATGGATATTGCTCGTGAGCTTAACGTGATAATGACATGGGAGCAGACAAGCAAAGTATTACACTGTACAAAGCAAATAAAGTAAAAGCCTGATGAGAGTCAAAATACTGTCCTGTAGCACTAAAAGGCGATGCCTACATGACAGACTTCTGCTGACATAGCTATATCATGTGTGATGAGAGGTGATCTCTGACTAAAATAGCTGTGGTGGCAAAGAGCTTCTAGAGTAGATGCAAGTATCTTGGCAAGGCTGTGCTTTTACAGTATAGCTTCTTTCATGCGTGGGTATGTGCTATGAGCTAGAGCTCCGAGCATGTACAAGTGCCATACCAGATGTGCTTTGCTGGAATAGCATACCAACACCCATCAAAAGCTCCTAATGTACACATGGCCTAAGGGTAGACGATAGAGTTACAGCATTGTTGATGTTGATTCTAAAAATCACAATGCATTAAGCTTTAATGCAGAGTCTCAGGTTAACAGGTCATGTTTCACATAACTAGTGTTTTCTTACTAGTAGAATATACTTGATTGTCCAAACCCAAATTAACTGAAAGTCCTGGTCAACCAAAGGTTGTGCTCTGGAATATTCCCTCTTGTGCTATCTTAAATGACACCCTTAACTTCTGCAGTGCTAAAGCTAAGTTTCTGTAGATTGGCTAAATTCCACAGCCCCGCAGCTCAGCTCCTACCATGCTCCTCTCATCTGGCCAAACTTTAGTGCTCTGCCAGTCCAAAGCTTCCAAACACCCCGCTTTTGCTGAGCAGGCTGGCCTGTAACGAACACCCCTGATTATCTGAACTCCTGAGGTTGCTAAGATATGGCATATTTCCACAAACCTCCTTAGAACTGGGATTCTGATGTACAGGGCCTTTCATCCTGAAGCTCTACATTCAGTACCACTGAAATGCAGCCACTGCTCGGGTGGATAATGTCACTAGTCCGAGAGGAAATTTGAAGCCTGAATATCTACACTGCTATTGTTAGCTCCGCAGCACAAGCCTTGTGACACGAGTCAGTCAATCCTGGCTCTGAGACACACTGCAGTGGGTAATTTTTTTTTGCTGTGCAGACCTACCCTTTGGTAGTATTGGGACATGAATATTAGCTTAAGTGATTGCATGTAACATGAACTTAGTTAACCCAACTTGGAATTGAGATGTTTAGGCCAATGCATCTTTTAAAAATGATTAAATATAGTGATGGAAATATGCCAGTTGAAGAAATGCATGTTCAGGCTGTCTCAGTCTCCACATAAGAAAATATAATGTGGCTAACCCAAAGCATGGTTTATCTTCACCACTCAATGCTCTGGTAAAGAATGAATTTGCAAAGGCTACCAAATGCCATCACAGAGGAAAGATGTGGGAAAAGACAAGAGATGTGAAAAGAACAAAGCAATTTGCAATCCAGCATACAAGGCCATCCAGCATTTTCCAGATGAATTTAGGGACTCCATGCACTTTAGAAAGAGCTCTCCTAGACTATAATATCCCTCCATACTGTATCATCATATAAAGACAACTCCCTGATATACAGCTGTGTACTTTTTAAAAGATCTTCCTTTCTTTGGGAATAGCATTCCACTAATCCTCCAGCAAGTGTCTACACCAGGGAAACATATTAAACCATCAAAAGGAAAAACAGCAAAAGATAACAAAGAAAATACTTGCACCTCAAGGTCATTGCAAACTATCAAAGACTTGGTAAAATAAAATACTGCAGATGAAGAAACCTGAAAACATTATTCCCTGAAATGCATGTGTTGAAAAATGAAATTCACGGTGCATGCAGTAATCCCTGGGTCTGTGCTATTAATGCTGCAAAGCTCAGGGCCTCATGCTGGCTGCTTCTTGATCACATTAGATCAGTTGGATTTAGGGATGGAACTGTAGTCACTTCCAGGGGGAAGAGAAAAACTCACTCTCCCAGTATGAGAGATTTTACAAGGAGTTCCCATGTGGATTTTCCTCTTTCTGGCGGGTATAATCTAAGATCTCTTAATTAGAAGGAATTAATGTGCATATTGAATATTCCACTCCATCATACTTTGACAGTCTCAATGCGGCAGTCACCTCCAAAAAGGGGAAATGTATTGCCTGTTTTAGAATATTTGATCACGCTTGTATGCTTGCCACTATCAATATTTGTTGACTACCCAGTCGAGCAGTGCTAAGATTAATTACAGCATTTGTGAGAATATTAACTGCATTGCCTGAGTAAATTAATCTGTACCCATCTTCATTCTTAGCCAGAAATCCTTCAAGATGCTTTAAGCTGCCTTATGTGTTTTTTATGAGTTTTTTATATAGCAAGGTTTAGAAAGAGAAGAAAAATCCATTGGTAATTTTATTGCCACTTCAAGCAACTCTCTTATGCTAACTGTAATAATTACAGGTTTTTATTGTCAGGGTATTTGACATGCATGTAAATTAAAATAAAACAATATGCACTCCCCTCCAAACTGGCCCCACTCCTTAAATAGAACACTCATTCTAAAATGCAGCAAAATAGTTGCATGCACTTAAAATAAGCAATTACATTTCTCCTTTTCTTATGTTCTGTCTGCCACACCACAGTATTTGGCAAATAATTTGCTTGTATTTGCTTAATACAAGGGTGGCTAATATTGTAGCTAAATATCACCCTCTAGTGGAAACATTTGAAAATGTGTAGAAGTAAATTGCACTTCAATCTAACTTTACTCAGGCAAGTAGTCCAACCTGAGTAGTATTGCGCACATGTATAGTTGTAGGATTGAGCCCTTTATAACTCCTTTATAATCAGCAATCTGGTGTTAGTAAACCTTTCCAGCTGTCCTTGATGCCAGGTGATATATCCAGTATTTGTTTTAACATGCTGGGCAGAGTGTGTTTGTGTTTGGAGACTACACCATCTTTTCTTCCTTGCCTATGTCTCTTAACTTCTTTCTGTCTTAGCTGTTATTCATTTCTAGGAGTATTTACTTAACCTCATAAGGAGTTTTAAGTTACAGCTTGTATAAAAGATTCCATATAACCTCAGGGCTCAGCTCAGCCAGTGCTGATGTACATGCTTAGTGCAATTGAAGTCACGTGCATAAAGGTACTCCCCTACGTCATGACTTATAGAATCTGTACATAAAATTATATCATTGAATTGTATATAAAAAGCAACCCCATCAATCAGAAAAGTGATCTCTTTTCTACCACCTGCTATCTTGTGAACTACAAATATTATGGAAATAAACAGTCACTTGCTCTACCAGGCGACATTCTGAGAAAAACCTTCCCTAAAGATTTATTTACAAGTTACAGGCCACATAAATTAAACAGACTTTGCGAGGGCTAGTAGATTTGAGTGATAATCCAGCACTGAGCCACATTCCCTCAGTGGCTTTAGGCTAGTCCCTTCTGTCTTTGGTTTTAAGCAGAGGTGATGGTTTGATTAACAGAACAGATACCTCCTTGCTTTCTAAATGTTGTCATGTCAGAGATGGTAAAGCCTCCCACTTTGGGAAATACCATCCTATTAATACTATTTACACCTTCGCAGAGACCAGCTCGCCTTTGCCTTGATGGGCCTGAGGGAGCTCAGCTCTCCCTGCCCTCCTGCCTATTAACTGGTTGGTGATATAAAAGGCAACAGGTGAGGGAATCCGCAGGGGGTGAAGCTTGGGAGTTTGAGGGGTCTTGATTCTTCCCACCAGTAGGCAAAGAAGCCCTGTGAGAACAATTCTCCCTGCTGGAAGCCCCTTATCTGCCTTCTTTCTAGGACAGGAAGATATGCCCTTGCTGGTCCTGCTGCCTTCCCTCCTTCCAGGGGCCTGAGAGGAAAGAAAAAGCCCACTGCTTCACTCCTCTCCGCATGTGAAGGGAAACTGCTCCCTTAGCCAGAGCCTAGAGGAAAGAGAATGTTCTTGACAGCTCCCCCTCCTGCCTTGAGCTCCATAGTCACTAGCCAAAGGCCTTTCCCTTGCATTGCTCCTCACTTCGCACTCTCTCATGTCCATTAATTTGGCTGGCTATGAGCATGCTTCCCAGGGCCAGGGACTCCTTACGGACACACACACATTCCCTTGTCCCATTCTCTTCCCTGTGCTCTCTCCACCACTTGCTGTCACTTCACCACATGGCATCAAACCCAATAACAACATACCACCAGCCAAACTGGTAAGCTCCTAAGCCCTGTTTTGTTCACGCAAGCAAATGTGCTTTTGAACGTACATACCCAGTTATGTACCTAATATGGAGATGCCTGATTAGCATGTACATTTTGGATATCTGTATTTATAACTGAGCTGTGCACAACTGTATGCATGTGACAGCAACTTTAGAGATCTGACCTTAAAACTCAGGAAATCTTTGCCAAGCTACTATACATACAGTACAGCCCCTGCTTAATAGAAAACAACCCCTCTTCCTTATGTGTTGAAGACAATCCATGGCACACTGTGGCTCAGTGCTGTCTGCCTCCTGGAAAAAAATTAAACTGCAAGGGAACAATAGTGATGATTCTGTCCAAAGAGCAACTGGATTAAACCATTCTATTTGCTCCAGTTAAAAATTTAGGCTAGCTTTTGCCCAGCATTATCAAGTATATAAAAGCTGTGACGTATCCCAGCTTTGTTTGCTGAGCAGTTATTCTTTTAAAGTGTTAATCTTTAGCACTCTTGGAGTCACATTAGTAAATCAGAGTACAACATTGTAACAGCCTGAGTCAACAGAGAACAGAACAGCCTCTCTTCTTATAATAGAGGAGCAAATACTATAACACTGCTATTCTGTAGAGCTCTAGGGTGATGAGAGGCAAGGTTAAATTTCCAGGTCAGGTGACTTTGCACAATTCTCATCTTAGAAATGCTTGCTAAAGTAGTCCAGGTCCTCTCAAGAGAGAACACACTTTTGAAAGGCAAAGAATAAATAAATAAATAAATAATCTGTGGCAGCGGATGGCTTTCTGCTTACTTCAGGAAGGGGAAGGAAGTTCATTGGAGATGATTCCCCCCCCCCCCGCATTTAATTAGATTTGAAAAGGAGCCCTTGAATGATTTGTTCAAACAAGTTTCAAGACATAGGGAAGAGAAAAATATATTTTGCTTAAAATTAACTTGGTCTGGTTTATTTTTAAGTAGAAAGGGTCATGTGTTTGTACAGGGAGATAAATTAGCTGCCCTGTGCTTCCATTCCCATTTCCTGAAGAATATATTTGTCCCAATATTTTGCATTAGCCTGAGAAGGTTTTCAGTCCTCCTTCCTTAAGGGCCACTGAAATCAATGGAAAGACTCTCATTGAGTTCATTGAACTTTGGCTCAGAGTCTAAGAAACATACATCCGTTTTTGATTACAGCACTGCTGGAGTTGGAATACCGAGAGAGGGAGTTAGCTGTCATGAAACTACCTGGCCCCTAATCCCTGGAGGGGGATGCAACTAAATGGGAAGGGCATGTGAGGACATCTCAGCAGCGAGTGCTGATGGGGTAGCTTCCATACAAATCTTGGACCTCAGCCCACTGTAAATAAACAAGTGAATTTCAAAGAAAGTCTTATTCCCCAGCACCACTATGTTATTTTACATAATCCTTCAACAGCCTCTCCCATTTAAACACTTCTCCCATCTTCACTGAAGCTAACTTCCTGTCTCCTCCAGGAAGCGGGTAGGAGGGTGGGGGAGGGAAAGCATCCATGCTGGAGTCCGTACTTTAAACACTGGTGAGTTAACGACCCGGTCAAGGTTAATTTTTTTTAAGGCCGTTGTCATCATCCCTTTTGACAGACTGATTCAAAACAAACAGTTCTCTATAGCTACATTAGGAGGACAAGGTAAATACTAGGGAGGGTGAAGCGCTAGTTAAGATAGATGACACTGCTGGCACAAAAAAAACAAATGGATGTAAACTGGCCATGAAGAAATTTAGACTGGAAATTCGAAGGAAGGCTCTAATGATCAGAGGGGTGAAGGTCTGGAACCATCTAATCTCCCAGCAGGAGTTGTGGGGGACAAACAATTAGTTTTAAGAAAGAGTCTGCAGCTTTATGAGTGCAGCTGTAGGTCAGGGTTGCTTGTGATGATTGCGGGGGGGAGGGGGAAGACAGGGCTCAATAGCCCTATGGTGTATGTGGTTTACAGCTTATTTTCCTACAGCTCATGCTTTAGGATTTCAGCTGCCCATCAGCAGGCATCAGGAAGGAATCCATCCCCCCACCCACCCCTTCCAGGTATTCTGAAAGGATTTGTTTTATATTCTTCCTCAGAAGCATCAGGATATTGGACTGGGAAGACCATGGCTCTGAGGTGGCAGTACGCAGTCTCCCTCATGTGCTTGGCTGGCTTATTCTTGCTCACGTGCTCAGAGTCTAACTGATTGCTGTATATGGGGCTAGGAAAGCATTTCCCCCCACCTCCATTCACTCCAGTGACTTTGGGGTGGTTGAGTGGTTTGTTGTTTTTTTTTTTACATTCCTCTGCAGTAAGATGGTAGGAGCACTTGCCAGGATTATCTGTGTATATCTCTGTTAATCATTTCCCTGCTGCTCCAGGGACTTCGATCCCTCCTACTTTCTCCAGCCACATGACACAGCATAGTCTAGTCTCCTGATGGGCTATAATGCTTTGTTTAATTCCCATTGTTGGATTTAGCATGTGGGTGCTGGGTGGTGCTGTATAGTCAGTTTAGATGACCTGGCAGACCCTTCTGGCCTTAAATGCTATGAATGCCAAATTGGTACTCTCCACTCCATTTAAGCCTCATGGTGGGGTTGTATTTGGGCTGATGGTCTGGGGAGGAGGCTACGGGATCCATTGCTCTAAGGACGGAGGAAAGTAGGCGGTAGCTGCCATACTGTTCCACTGGAGTAACTGCTCTGCAGCCTGGCCCAAGTCGGGGGTGGATTTTTGCTTCCCAAACTCTCTGCTCTTTACCTCATAAAGCCCAGTAACTTGGACTTTGAGTGAATTTTCCCCAGCACAATAGGCTAGAGCTCATTTTGCATGTGATGGGAATGGCATTAATCAGTACTGATTTACATTTTAAAACAGCAGTTGCCAGATGGCCATACTTATGTTTTCTTATCCCAGGGTGTCCCAGATTGTTTGCAGCATGTCATTTACTTGTATGAAATGTCAGGTGTCTGTATACCTGTGTATGGCTGAGGCTTGGTTTCCAGAAGCACCAGACCTTTACAATTCTAGTTAACTGCCACTTAGTTCATGGTGGTTAGCATCCTTCAGCTAGCGCTCAGATCTGAACCCCAATGGTTTTAGGACTGAGACAGAGACAAAATCCAAGGCCCATTTGGCAAAGATGGCAAAAATTTGTGAAACCGGACAATCATGACACTTATAGTTTTCAGTGTCAAAACTGCGTAATACTACAGTCCATCTGAAATTAGCCCAAACCCTTAACAGCCTTAATTCGGCCTTGAACCACAACCGACTCCTGGCCTAAACCCATTCCCAACCCTACTGGAGTTCAAGATGAATGCCACACCCCTAAACCAAATTAAATTTTTTATTAGAGCTAATGTTAAAAAAAAAAAGTACGTAATACATAGGTTGAGACAAAAGTGTCTGTACATCTGGGTATAGTACTAAGATTATCCACAAATACAGAGTTTATTTTTAAAAGTCATACGATACTCAGGGTATGTAATCGGCAATAACCCCAATGTAGGTGAATACATCAATCCTAAATCAAAGCCTAACCAGAACCTTGCAGTCCCCGCTAAACACTCAGTGGAACCCTCAACTCTATGTGGCTCCAAATCCTCCTAAACTATTTGTTTCTAGTCTCTTCCATTCCCCTCAGCTCTTCTGCAAATTTCTGATTTTTTTCCTTTTAAATCGCAGTGTTTTTGTTATAGTTTATCTAGTTATTGATTTAATTAAACCTCTCATACCCAGCTCTTAGAGCTGCATCCTTACCTCAGGAGGCCCTTTGAGAACAAACACTAACATACACTGCAAGACAATGAGCAAAGGCAGTGTCCTGTTAAGTGGTATCTTTACAGATGCTCAATAACCCCACCCCACCAGCCCGAATAAAACCAGAATTTTGCTTTTAAAGATGTATTCTACTTTGTGGCAATGGACACTAAAATTAATAGCTGTGTGCCTAAAGCTGCATTTATCCCATCAGGGTTTATTTAATTCATCTGAAAACAGCATAAAAGGAAAAACAACAACTAAGTAACGCTTTAAGCTAGGATGATGTTCAAATATGTACCCTACTCTTTTCACCTTTCTATTCATTCTTCACTCTCTTTCACACACATACACAGAGCAGCCCATTAGACTGAATCAATTCATTTTGGGAACATTCTGTTCCCTCTCTTTGTCCTCCCTCAGTTATAGTGCTGCTCGGTAATTCTGTACAGTAGAATTGGGCAAACACAGCTAAACCATACTGCAAATACTCTTGCTGATAAAGAATGAATTGGCTACAGCTGGGAGCTTTTTGGTTTTGCTGTCTGTGATGATTTCATTGAGTAAGTTTTACTTGCAGGAATATTAGCACAAACAGCAAATATGGGGAATTCTCACAGAAACCAAATGTTCATTATTTCAATAATGAATATATTTGAGAAAACAGTTTCTCACTGACAACTTGCATCAGAAAGAGGCTATATTCATTAGATAATTTATTCATGCTACATACCAGTGTTTACATTGTAAAGAGGTTTAAAAAATAAGGGAGTCCTTCCACTGAGTTTTGTGTTAAGTAAGGAGTGATTGGCTGATTTCCACCTATTTCCCCTTACCTATAGCAAACAAAAAACATGGAAAAGGTGGGTTCCCATTGCTGCATCCTACATAACACATTTTATTTAATTAGCACACATTTTCCTAAACAGTTTTGTGGAACAAACAGGGAGAATAATGAAGGCAAATGAAAAATTCATAAGAGAAGTTTATAAAACAACTTTTAAGCAGCCTAATTTATTCTGTGTTTGAGACAACTGCATTTCCCTTTAAAAAACAGGTAATAAGAAAGAGACTGAGATGCTGAACTGCACTTCTAGCCAGTTTCATTGCAACAAAGAATCATCTTTGAACTCTATCGTATGAGCATCAGAGGCAGAAAATCAATTACATTTGGAAAAAATAGGACTTGGAGTTGCAGAATTCCTGCTGTTGTCAGTAAGAGATGATTAACACATATTCTACTAGGACATTTGGAGAGATTCCCGTCAGAAACATTCAAGGCAAATAAAAAAAACCTTTCACATTTTATTGTTGAACTGCAGAAAATACAGCTTTGCTTATACCACACAGTCAGATCTGATATAAACTTGTGTGTGTGTATCAACTTGGGGGAATGTTTCAATACAAAACAAGCCATTCTGGAAAAAACCTTCAAGCGTATGGTATTGTAGGAAGGGTTGGATCCTGCTCCCACAGACATAAAAAGTGCAACTTCCATGTGCTTTGAGTAGGTTTGGACACAATCTTTGAGGCCTTCTATTAAATAAAGGGTAGTCTACGCTAGAAGGGCTACAGCGGCACAGCTGTACCGACCACAAGAGGCGGTAGCTATGTCAGTAGGAAAACTTCTCCCACCAACGTAGAGCTGACCACAGCAGCACTTAGGTTAGTGTAACTTATGTTGCTCAGGGGGGTGGCTTAGTCTCACCCCTAAGCGACATAAGTTATACTGACATATTCTGTAGTGTAGACAAGCCCTACGATTCACTCATGTAGAGGACTCACAAGCAGCTCTATCCACTTGAGTGAATTTCATCCCCATTGAACACACCTTGCCTTTTACTTCTGTAAAAAAAAAAGGATCACTGTAGTATTTCTATTGTTAACGCACACCTTTTTATATACTGCGGCAGGTTCCATGATCGCTATGTATTTTCAGTTTCTCTTAACATCCATATTGTAATTAATCAATTATATAGAACCTTAGGTGTGAATTACACTTGAATGGGTGAATTATACTCTATCATCCAAATATTATGTCAGTGCCATTCTCTTCAGTGGAGAGTGCTCAAAAATATTCTCTCACTTGGGGTTTTCTGTTTGTTTATTTTACTGGCAAATGATTTGTTTTGTAAGTGAAAGAATTCACAGCTCTGTGGATAAGGATTCAGCATGATGCTCTCCAGAATGCTTTGCATCTTCAGGTGCTTTGGACATGCGCTGCATAAAAGAGGAAGAAAATGCCATATGTTAAAAGGCAGGTTTGCTTGGAACCAATCGTATGCATATACGGTAACTAACTTGTGTCTTTAATCTGGTTTTCATCATTGCCTGCTTCAGCTGTGGCACAATATCACATTCAAGTCAGAAGAAAAATCATGGGACAAATCCTAAAAGTTTTTCTTTTTAATAAGGCCTCAGAAGTGCAAAGCTTTAAGCACATGCATAAATTTACTCATGTGAGTGATCCCCTGGATAACAAGTTTCAGACATGACTAAGTCATTGTAGGATGGAGCTCTGAACTGAAATCCTGACTGGGCTTGTAAGCAGGGGTTGGTTGTTGTCATTCTCACTTTGGGTGAGACCACAATGTAAAGTTGATTCACATGTACAGTACACTGCCTTTGTGAGTCAAATTTAATATAAACAAAACCCTGGAGACTCCAAATTAAGTTATTTTACTCTCACTCCTATCAGGAAGAAATAAGCTAGAAAACACTGAAACTCAGGCTTTTCCAATGCTGTATTACTCTCCCAGAAAACAGCAAGCTATGGATGGAAGTGAAAATCAGTGCAAAAAACACATTCTTTGTAAAGTATCAGCAGAGAGCTCATGGGTGTGAAATATTACAGATGTCACAGAATACTCCTCCATTATGAATATCAATGGCTTCTGGCACCTCTATCAAATACAACCGTCTGACTTCTGTAAAACTCCTTTACAGGGCACATTGCATTATCAAGACAAATTATGAACTTCTGTGTCTGCACCAAATATAAAACATTTGTTGTAACTGACATTGGGCCAAATTCTGTGGGGTTTTTTAAATTTTTTTTTTCAAAACTCTCCGAAATCAATAAGGGTTTGAGCACAAATTGCTTCAGGAAGGTCAGCTGTGAGACAAATTCTACCTTCAGATTGGCATGTATCTGAGGTCAGATTTTGACCCATCCTGTGTACATACTTTGCACTACAGGCAATTAGCATAACAAAAATTGCTAAGAGCCAGCTGCGCAATTTAAGTTTAAAAATTGAACAGATAATTGTTTTGCCATTAGAATGTTGCGTAAATCAGCTGTAGATCAAATGAGACCTCTTGTGGTATGCCTAGAACACTGCACCTCTCAAACTGTGTATCTAGGTATGAAAAATGCAGAAAAATAAGCTTTCTTTGGTCCCTCCAGGAAAATGTTCACTCCTCCTTTAGCCCGGAAAATGTATGGATGTCAGAAATTTAAACAAGAGAAAATAAAACTTTGGATAAGTTTCTGTTCCACAGAGGCCTCTTGCTTTTAAAACTCTCTGTTACATATTATTTTCACACTTGGAGGTTTTTTTTATATCAATGCATTTTTTTAGGAAAACAATCCATTCTCCTTTTTGTACACATACATACACAACACTTACCTTTGTTTTAAAGAACTGGTTGACTCTCTTTTTTTTCAGGGTCTTCTTATCTCCCTCTGAGATAGAGGGAAAAAGTTGCTGGCTTAGCCTTTGCGATGCAATTATTTCATCAGAAGCTGGGGTGCAGACTACTGACAAAGTTAACCCTTGAAAGAGAAACAAACGACTGGTCGGTAAGAAAGAGAGTTATACAAAGTGTGACACAAGGCAGAGCTTACAATAATGAATTCTTACAATTCCAAAGGAAAGGTTAAATGTTTTAGTCTAATCATAACTCTTGAAATTCAGCATAGGGGGAAACTAGCTTTCCTGGGGCTGGGTTTGGTTACAGTTACATTTAAACTGTATACATAACTGTCACTGGGCCTGAATCTGCTGTTACTAACACTGGTTCTATATTGATTTTTGTAACTCCATTGCTTGTGGCTGAGTCCTGCCTGATTTGCCCTGGCACAAATGGGAAAAGAATGAAAGTTGCTATTCTAAAATACTTACCCAGGGAGAAGGCAAGTTCCTCCTGAGGGTACATTTTAAATAAGCAGTGAAGATTACTGGAAAAAGGTTATGCTTTATTTAAGGCAAATATTGCATCTATCATTATCCCAAGGTCTGCTCATGGGCTAAAAATACTAACACATCTGAATTCACCATACCCACAACCTCTACCTCTTCAAGCAAAGAGATGAGGGGGCAGAATGTACACTGTAAACTGATGAGTAAGAAGAGTTTGTTTACACTAATCTTTACCCCAGAGAAACTTGCCACCATTGCTACCACTGGTTCAGCTCCACCAGCAGTAGCAGCAATGGGAGAGCTAGTCTGTTCTACCACTGTGTTATTTAGACTA
The DNA here is from genome assembly GCA_007922305.1 of Dermatemys mawii. Taxonomy (NCBI): domain Eukaryota; kingdom Metazoa; phylum Chordata; order Testudines; family Dermatemydidae; genus Dermatemys; species Dermatemys mawii. Next base: position 5,200,957 of record ML677354.1, read on the forward strand.
GTTTGGTACAGGATTTGGGAATGAGGGGTTGAAATGCCAGCATTAACTGGAAAGAGTTTTCGAAAAACAAAACCTGTGTTTAGTTTTGGCCTTTTGTTGAAAAAATGGTTCCAGGAAATTTGGAAGGAAACAACCCGATTTTTTAGAAATTACCCCCAAGAATAACTGGCTTTTTTTCAACTTGGCACCTGCCAGGACAAGGGCTTAGCCATCCAGAGGGTCCTGTCACCTCTATTTAATCAGCGTCAAAAACATGTGGTCTCTGTGTGAAGTGTAAGGTACAGTCAGAAGCTGGCAGAAACAATGAACAAATCTGATCAAAATGAAAAATAAACACCTGGAAGTTGGTCCAAAAGAAGTGAGCATTGCAGATTGCTTTTTAAATAGCATCAGGACCTATTTTATTCAAGTTTTCACCCAGCTTTACCAGAAGCTTTATTCTTCACTAGGCAGCCAGAATTGTGTGTTGTGCATGACTGCACTCGTTCTCTCTGGTGGTTGCCTGTGAAGTTTTGAGTTGGTAGTGGCGCTGGGCCAGAATTAATAAGTAAATCAATGATGCTGTGATGGAGGGTCCTTGAGGAGCATGAAAGGCACAGCCCGCATTGCCCATCTCCTCACCACAGTGATGGTTCAAACGGCCACCCCTTGCTGAGGGGAGTGTGTCTAGAAACAGCCCTTTTCTGTAGCAGGAGAGCAAAGGCCCTTGGTTAGTTTTCACAGATAGTGAAGCTTTGCTGTTGTCCCAGCCCTTCTAATTCCCCCTGTGTGACAAATACATTTGTTTGCCCCTTTCCCCTCCCAACAGGCAACTTTTGGCTGAAGGGGCTTTTCTTTGCATCTTCTGCCTACCTATTTCAAAGAATAGATGTGAGTGTCTGTTCCCTCCCTCCCTGCTGACTCCCTCAGAGGTGGCAACTGTAGAGGGGCCTGCTCTGGCTTCCCATTACTGTAGAATTTCAGGGTGCTGCAATGGTACCTCATTCATAAAACTGCTGGTTTTCAGTCTCAACTACCACACAAGTACCAGAGAGACTCTCTTCTACTGCTAAGCTTCCACTGGGTGTTTCCCTTTCCATTTCCCTCGGGGAATTTCACCTCAGATGTCAAGAGCAGGGGGATGCGTACTTTTGGGCCTCTATTGTGAAATACTGAATCTGTGTTGGGCACTATTATTGATCCCAACCCATTGGCTTTTTTCCCCTCAAAAGCAGGGGACAGAACAACCGTTTTATCCTCTTTTGAGTTCTGCTGCATTCGGCTCTTGGACACACTGTGGAAATGTCTCCTTTCCATAAATAAGGGCACACAAGGCTGGGAAAGTCAATGGACCTTGGCTCCATGGGAGCCTTGGAAGACAAGATTTTTTGAAGGTTTGGTTCCCTCTTGTGCTGCTGTGTGGGGAGAGAGAACTAGTGCTAGTCAGTGCTCAGCCTGCAGCCCCTTATTGTGCAGTCAGATGGTAATTTAATAAGACATCTGTGGTTCTCCATTCAATTTTTTTAGCCAATGTCTTATTCCAGACTCAGCCTGAGGTAATTCCCCTGTGATGCCATAGATGGAGTTAAGGCCTCTGAGGCTCTTTCTGTTACACCATTTAAATACAACAACAGAAATAATCAGGGAGAGTTAGATTAGCATTGAATGTTGAGGAGGCATTTTCCTTATCTGAGGGAAGGCTGAGCCCCTGAGGATTTTTCAAAGCAATACTTTACATTGTAGTGGTTAAATTTCCCAGAACTTACATAATATCTCATCAGCATGTGAGTGAGTTATCCTGTTTTAAGGTTTGTATCATCATGGTATAGCATTTAAGTGTTGTCCTAGTTAATTCTATTTCAACCCTAAAAGCTTCCTAAAATCCAAATGCTTCCAAAAAATGAAGAACAAAAAACTTATTTTTTTAATCTAAATGAATAGCAGATAAACAGTGCAGTGCTCCTATTCTTTTACTATAATTAGCTTACCTGGTATAGTTGGCATAGAACGACTGGCAAAGCTCATTTGCTTGAGAAGAGATGTTTTCTGAGGTGCTACCAGATGTTCAGAAAGGTTGGTGTCACTCATAAACTCAAATTTCCTTGACAGCTATATATTAACAAATACAAAATTGTTTCCATCAGTGTTTAACACAGATTAATGAACAGTGGTGAGCTAAACTAAATTAACAGTTTATATGAGAGACAACTCCATGGCCTGGTTCTGTCACCTTTACTCACAGTGAATAATGCCTTATTACAGTGATTTCAGTGGGATTATTTTGTAGTGGGGGTGGGGGAGAGACAGTTATTGAGACTCAAGCTAAGTGGCTGGGAAATGGAGGAATATCAAAGCCAAAGGACAGCGAAACCCATGGTAAAGGCAGTGGGCCTACGGCTGACTCCAGAGCATCATGTATATTAGGACACTGAACCATTACTGAAAACAGTTTTCAACAAAGTGGTGCCATTCAAACTGGTATTACCTGAAGTAATACTGTGGACAAAGGCTTCTCTCTGGGCACTTCTACACTACACCCCTAAGTTAACCTATGTTAGGTCAAATTTCAGCCACCACAGTAATTAATTCTGTCGATGGTGCACATCCTCAACAATAGCGCTTCCACTGATGGAGATGCTGAGAGCCAGGGTTCTCCGCTCCCCACTGGGAGCTGCCACCTGGACTTCTCTGCTTCCTTTGGGAGTGGGCAGCCAGGGGAAGCTGGACTCTAGCTGGCCAGCTTTCTTGTCAATTTCACAGCTCCAGAAATCGACAAGACAACCAACAGTGATGTAAGTAATGCAGTGTCTACACAGACACCAACATAAGTGCTATGTCTCTCATGGAGTTATGATGTCAGTGTAGTAGCACACTTATCTCAGTGGGACAAGGCTGTCGTGCATATGCTGACATTATTAGGTCAATATAAGCTGCCTTACATGGAAGTAACTGGCAGTCTAGACCAGGCCCCTTTGTATGAGGGTAGGTCATATCCTCGCTTCTGTATCTCTGCCCACCAGGACTGTATATGCGAGATAGCCAAATTCAGCCATTAGGGAGGCCTATAATGCTATGTGTGATAAGATTTAAGGGGGGGCTTATGATCAGGTAGGTGAGTATTCATGCTTATCTCTGTATATGTCTCTCTAGTTAATGAAGCTGAGGCCAAAATGTCCATTTTACACCTTTATAGTGTGGCACATCCTCATCTGGAATGCACACTGTGTGCTGCTAGTGGTATCATCAGTGTGCCAAAACACAGAACTTGGCTTCCAGCAAATGAATAAAGGCGGAAACAATTTTTAATTAATTGTTTTTAAAACTCCGTCATTTTTAAGTGTACATATAAAACACCAAATTCATCCCTAGTGGGGCTCCATTAGTCAGATCCATCCCAGCAGCAATGAATTAGACCTATGGTCTCTGAAAGAGATCTTAAACATTTTTTATCCATAAGGGCAAATAATTCCACTTGTCTTTAATTATTCTTCCAAAAGATTTTTGATCAAATGACATATGCTCTGACCTCCTTATTCAGCTCAGTGTTTGCCTAGCACTTGAATTTAGACAGGGCTTCTCTAGCTAAACCTTTGAGAGTTTTTTGCTTTTAAAATTGCATCTCTTTTTACTCTCAAAAACATTTGGCTCCTGAAGATGATCTTATAAAAACTGCACCATGTGAGTCATATAAGTCATTCTGATGATTCAGTAGTCTGATAAAGGCACTTGCATGATATATAGGACAAGAGAAAAGCCAAAGCCTATAAGCTCAAATTTGGCATCATTTAAGGAACAGTTTATAAACTTACCATTTCCCAGCAGCTGCATATTCTGGCACAAGGTACAAAATGTGCAGGGTTCCTCACTTCTGACATAATCCCCACTGCAAGTGGGGTACCATTAGGGCCAGTACAACCACTCACTTCTCCCCAGGAATGTTAGTTTAGCCCTTGCACCAAGCATCCAATTTTTAGCTGGCCAGGCATCAAGAGTCTGGACCTTCAGGGCCAGATCCTTAGCTGAAGTCAATAGAGAGACACTGATTTACATTAGCTGAGGATCTGGCCCTCAGTCCCTTGCAGATTTTCTTTTCTAGCAAAGTGATGAGTATTTCACAACACTGGCTCTGAGTGGCCTTTAATAAAATGTGATTATTTTAACTTCCAGGAGGCACATAATGTTGTAGAGACAGCTGCTGAAAATGAAAATGGCATCCACAATGGCATTCTAGGCTGGTAACTTACACATTTCATATCGGAAAGCTCGGGTGCTGTTTTTTCATCTGCAAATACCACGCTGCTTCTTTTTGTTCTCTTCCTGGATCTTCTCAACTTAACCTCAGGTTGAGTGCTTATCTGCCGGACATTTTCTTCTGACTCTGATTGGGTTGGTTTTCGTGGTGCTACTTCCAGCTCAAAGCTGTAGAAAACAGAAATAGAAACAAAATATGCTCCATTATATTGCAAAGGCCACTGAAGATCTCAGGTGGTTTTCTGTGAGACATAAATGCAATCATGGTCATTCTTTGTACTGACTTTCTGAATTGCACTGCACATCACTGGCAAATGAAGAGCACAGCACTGTGTTCTAGCAAGCAACTGTCTACTAACACGTGCCTCATAGGAGACATCAAAATATCTTCATGTCAGAGAGGCTGTTAAATATTAATCTAAAATGAGCACTTCATAATTTTTGTTTCAGAATTAGCTCTCGGGCACCTAAATTACATAGGGACAGAGCTAGCATCACATTGTGTATTTTATATGTTTAAATATGTTGCTCTGGTGATGGGGTACTTTAGGACAGGAGTATTGCCATTCCTTCTCATGCCTCAGGATGGAAACACATCCCCTCTGGCTTCTGGGATTAATTTCTTCAGTCCATTGCAGAGTGACCAGGTACATGGTGATAAGCCAAACTCCCCTACAATTTTTAGGAGGGTGAATGCGGCGGGAAAAATCACAACCAAGATATGTTTACAGTTTAAATATTGGCCACACTTCATTGAGAGAAACAGCATGTGAAATAATAGGTGAATTTAAACTTTCCTTCTGGAACTCTGGTACAAAAATGTACCTTCCTCAGATTAAATGTGTGATTTCTGAATCAGTGTTTGCATACAGAGAAAGTGAAGTTAAGTATTATTGAACTGGCTGACACAGAGATGCTAACAGGTATTTTTACTTTATTTATTATTACACTAAACAATATTCTGATTATTTTAATTAAGTCTTTTAGGGTTAAACTCTAAATTGGGAAATGTGCATACAAGAAGCAAAGGTGTCTTCTACACAGATGTATTTTTGAGTTCTCACAATATTCTCTGGGTGGTGGTGTTTATTTGTTCGGACACTTAGTTTTGTTTTTAAAAACCAAACAATGCAATAATAGTGACCATGTGTAACCAATAAGCTATTCAAAGGCCAAAGGTTAGACTAATAAACAAAGAGGTCTGATGCTGGCAGCAAGTTTGTGTATGGAAAAGCTCTCATCTTAGCCACAACTCAAAGTCTAAAAGAGAAACTAGACAAGAACTATATTTAAGGGAGCATGATAGGGTAAGAGTTAGTCTAGTAAGATGAGAGGTTTATTAAAGAATCCTCATCTCTTATTTGACCATTTGTAAAACCTTCCCTGTCCACATGTATCTCCAACTTGGAGGTGGGCAGCTTCTGGAGCTCTAAACTCAGCTACAAAGTGTGTGGTTGCCAGCATCTCACCCTTGGTCGATAGTCTTGGGCTAGCGAGGCTCATGCTAGCACTCTAGAAATAGCCATGTAGAGAGCACTTTGAAGTTGCAGCTTGGACTGGAGCAACTCTGTCTAAACAGCTGCTTTGAGAGCACCCCAAAATTTGTCCCGCCCAAAAGGACAACTATAATGGTGTCAGAGGGCTCTGACACTATTTCCCAGCCTGTGTGGAGTAATGGATTGGGAAACGAGGAAGTAGAAATTGCTGTTGAGGCCAATAGGGAAGTTTCTGTGCAGGGTGATCTGGACAAGCAATCCACTGGCTGGATTGCAGAACCCCCAGCGAGGGGACAGTTGGACTCGGGGAAACAGTTGACTTTCTGTTTTGGTTTTGGAAGCTGACCCAGATGGATCAGATACAGGGAGTACCTTGCTAAATTCCCATTCCCTAAAGAAGAGGCTCTTTACACTGCTGTGAGATCCAATGGTATGGGTCAGGGAGTTCCAGCACTGCATGACCAGCATCCAGCAGAGAAAGAGATCCAACTTGGCACTGGCTATCAAGAGCCAACCAAGACCCGCACAGTATTTCACACCAGGGAGCCAGCAAGCCTGATAAAAGCCAGAAGATAACTCTGCCCCGCCCAGGAATGAAGAGATAGTAAGAGGACCTTTTGTTTATGCTGGCTAACAATTAAAATGATGCAACACTCTGTTTTAGGAATCAGACTCAGTGCGCCATATGCCTTAGAAGATGCCAGGGATGGAGTTGGTGGCTGGGATGAGGTATCAGTGTTGTAAGGTGGGAGACTGGTTTATTTATTAATGTGTAATACTTATTAGTTATCTGTAAGTCTTTCCTTCCCCACTTCCTATTTTCCTATCCCAATGAAGTCACCCTATGATATTATTTTGGGGTGTCACTCTTTTGCTGCGGTTTCTGTTTATGTACTTTATTATCCTTTGTGGAATGGGCTATACACTCTTTGCCAGCTAGTTGTATTGCTTTCCTCAAGAGACAGAATCTCTGTACCTGGCACAGTGAGGAGACACTAGGCACCAGAAAAAGAACTCAGCACCCAACCCATGTGAGAAGAGGGGGAAAGTAAATGCAGGAGACTTGGGCCACATCTCAGGAGAGATGCTACAAACAAAAATGTACATCAAGCTTACAAACATTCTTTTTCATACAGAATTTACAAATAAAACAACACCCTCAACTGTTAAATATTTGTGTAATGATATTCAAAAAACATGCAAGTGCATTTAAAATTCTCATTCTTGTCTTCATCTCAGCTGGGCTTTCTAGAGTATAGTGGGTCTTTCCTCTAACAGATGGCACATTATGTGAAACAGTACAGCTCAGCATCTGGGGTAGCCCTGGCTTCAATACAAAGATGATGCCGATATATATAAAGTAGTTGCTAGTGATCAGATTCCTTGAATAGTTTTGCTGCGGTCTTATGCTTGATCATACGTAACTGGATGAAAACAAGATGTAGTGATGGAAGCATTTAGTGTGATATTAACAACCTACCTCTCTGAGGCCATTTTGACTGGAGTACTACAGTCTGAATTCATGGAAGCCAGTGAAATAACTGACATCTGGCGATAAGATCTCAGCATTGACCTCGGCCGACCTACTCTCTTGTCATCGAAATCTGGCTATAAGACAGAAAAGAGAAAAATATACCATCAACAGTCTTTGTGATGCACACTTTATGTCTCCTCACTAGGTTTAGAGGATGTCAGAGATGTTCTTGGAGTGGATTTGGAGGAAACAGTTTATTAACTAAGAAGTATAACCTCATTACCTTGATTTTGTTTACTCTCCCTGGCTATGATCCCACTATCAGAACTCTTAAACTAAGAGGTAGAGTGAGAATAAGTGGTAAGGAAAATTGAGTCTGTTTTATATTTGAGGCACACGCACAAAGAAAGAAGGGGTTTTGGTACTAGATAAAGTCAGACATGATGCAGGGAAGTACGTGTATTGTTTCATCAAATAGCTCTGGCCAATCCTCACTCCAAATGATTTCTCTGGTCCCAAGCCTAGATGCTGCCTCCTCTCTATGTTTTAAGCTTCTCTCCTCCCCCACTTTGATGTTTTCATGTTGACTGGCTGAGATTCCGCTCTTCCTTGTAACCTGCAGGTTGAAAATAAGGGCAGCATGACAGGCTGGCCAGGTGAGATCAGACCTGATCACCTTGATTAGCTGTGGTTATACTGGGTGCTCCATCCATTTCAATTCCTTTATCATGCAAATGACATGGCCTGAGATGAGAAGGGGGGCATGACTCCAGTTCTCTCTTATTAGTCAAGATTGGTCAATGCAATGGGAAATTGAACTGGCTATTGGCTACTCATCATTCTTCTTTGTGCTTATGCTGCAGCAAGCTATCAGCTCATGTGGGAATTATTTCCATGCAAATGACTTTGACTTCCTCCTTTCTGGACTCTCATGCTGGTAGGTAGTAGCAAGATCCATGTTTCTTGGCCGATTCCTGACATAGGTATAAACAACAACATCTGCTCCCATTCTTGAGGGTTGGATCCAATTAAACTGTGTGTTTGGATGTGTCCTCCTCTTTCTCAGCTGAAATATTGCTTCAAGTGAGTTTTGTAAGTGTGAACATTCTCCATTTTAGTTCATCATTGTAATGTCACTGGTTCAGAAGCATTTCCCAACACATACCCATTTGGAGCTACCTTCCATCCTGCTTTATAAAACAGTAACTTGAAAAGTAAATCTGAGGACCCACCATGTTTACTAATTACATAATAAGGTTCTTCTAATTGTTCAGATAATGTTAAATTTGTTTGGAAATTGGTGCGTAATCTCATGTTTGACTCCCCGACTGTTAGTTTCTGATGCTGTCACTTTTCATTAAGCTTCCTCTAGCAAGAGGATCAGAAAATCCATTTATAGTTCCAAAGTTTATTTTCAAACACTTTTCACAGTTTATGTGCAGTGAGAATTGCCACTCATCCTGTGAGCTCCCAGAGTGCTGTGATAACACACAATGGGTGCAGCCACCTTTTAAATAGAAAAAGCTCGCACCAGCAGCCTGAAAGAAACTAGGGATGATAAAACTGAAATGGCGCTCCATTTCAAACTAACTGGCTTTTCTGTATGTGACAAAAACAGATGAAATACTGCTATCCACTAACTTTAGTAATTTATAAGAAACTTCTTGAGCAGTGATAAAATAATGTGCTTTGCTGCATCACGTATCTTTGAATAGAACTGTAATTTGTAACAGCATATGACATTGTTTTGAAACATGCTGAAGCTCAGCTCAGGAAGGGAGCTCAGAATGAGTAAAAGGAAGATCTGTATCTAAAGAACTATTTAAGGTCCTCTTGGACACTGATCATAAATCTCAGAGATTAAATTAGATAAATAAATTGGTTTATCAATCATCACATTTCATGTTACACTATTGTGACTCCAAGAACTCCTCAATGCCAACTGGTAAAAGGGATTACAAGAATATTCTGATCTTAGTATGTACATTCTGGTTCACCTGAGTGTCACGTAAGATCGTAAATGAAAGCCATGATCATGCTGATCATCAATATAGCTATGAAATGTATGTACATATACTATGTAAAAGTTATTATCTATAATGAAAATATGTTCTTAAAAGTCTGGATCAAGGCAGGGTTGACAAACTATGTATTTTCACCTACCTCGGTTCACATGTAAATAAGCATTGTAAGCCAACAAAATGGAAGTTCTGTTTACATACAGAGACATACATTTATTCTCTGAAGTCGAGTCAGATGGCTGGAATCAGACAAGTGCAGGGAGCTATCTATGGAGATCAAGTGTGGATTAAAGCTCAGAGCTACTAAAAAGTATTCCAAAGAGAAAAAAATATGTCATGGCATGTTGTCAGAGGGCTTGTTTCTTTAAAATGTGAAAAAAATAAATGAAAAAGTTTAACAGAGATTGGGAAGGATTCCAAATCTCACAAAGGGGGATGTTTGGTGCATTAGGGAACTAATAAATTACTCCGATTGTAAGATTTAGGTCATGGTGCCTTCAGATCACAGGACCACCCTAAGTAACCCAAATGCAAGAGGCACTTTTGCTTACAGGAAAAGTTCAGGGCATACACTAAATAAAGGGAAAGTGCACCAGAGAGGAGAAAAATAAATAGAGAGCCTTACCAATTCTCTGACTCCATATTGTTTTTGTACTTTGATCTTTAAGTTCTTGAAACACTCTTCCATACGGTCATGGAAAGGACGAAGGTTATCAGAAACCCTTTTTTCATGAATCTTAATTCCAGCATCAAGGAAAGGTATCTTGGATAAAATAAAAAGCAAGAATATTAAACTGGGTCTGCCAAGCCCCCTCCTTTCATTTACAGAATCTGCCAAATCACCTGCACAACCATTACTGAGACTTGTTAGATTTGTCAGCCCCAGGAACTGGGAGAAGCAGACAGACAACTTGCTGCAAATTGGAGAAGACTTCTGAAAAGTCAGCTCACTGTGTAAACTATTGGAACAGGCTGCCTGAGTGGGCTACTTCATGGTGACGGAGGGGTTGGTTTTGTGTCTCCCTCTTCCCCCCAATATTCTGAGATTTGGATGCACGCTGTGAAAGCATCTGAGAAAATCCCTGGTTCAGCTTAAAGAAACAGCACTGAGAGTTCAATTCTGTGCACCCACATGTCTTGTCAAGGGAAATTTGGTTGTGTGGACAGAAAGGTCGGGAGGACAAAGATCTAAATGGCTGTCACACTCCCAGCTTCCCAGTCCAAACTTTTCTTGGAAATCTATCATTCTCTGTCTTTGGGACTGCCAGTGATTTAAGCCAGGAGATCTTAAGTCTACCTATTCAATTAGAAGAAGAGCGGTGCAGGCAGCTGTTCTCTCAGAGATAAACAGGATAGCAAGGAGCTTCTCCATCTCAGTTCACTAAGACAACATCCTCTCCTCATTTAAATAAATACATAAATATATTACCTAAATGTGCTCAGAATGAAGCAAACATTATCTTATTACTGTGATCTTTCTCCTCTGCCTCCCCACTTCCTTTGTTACACTCTTACATTAGACTATATGATCTTCAGGGTAGAGACTGTCTCTCTCATCTCTAGCTGTTCTGTGAAGTGCCTGGCACATTTTTGGGTACTGTATAATAGGGCCCTATCCAAATTCATGGCCATGAAAAAAGAGTCATGGACCATGAAATCTGGTCTCTCCCACCATAAAATCTGGTCTTTTCTGTACTTTTACCCAATACTATACAGCTTTCACAGGGGAGACCAGCATTTCTCAAATTAGGGGTCCTGACCCAAAAAGAGAGTTGCAAGAGAGATTGCAGGGTTATTTTAAGGGGATTGCTAACCTTACTTTCGCATTGTCTTCAGAACTGGGCAGACAGAGATCAGCAACTCTTGGCCATGCACCCAGTTCTGAAAGAAGCACCCTGCCAGCTGCAGCACAGAAGTAAGGTTGGAAGTACCAAATCATGTCATCCTTACTTCTGTGCTGCTGCTGGGGGCGGTTCTGCCTTCAGAGCTGGGTTCCTAGCCAGTAGCTGCCATTCTCCAGCTGCTCAGCTCTGAAGGCAGTGCCAGTGCCAGCAGCAGCACAGAAGTAAAGGTAGCAGCCCCACCCATCTCCTACAATAACCTTGTGACCTCCCCACAACTCCCTTTTGGGCCAGGACCCCTACAATTACACCACCATGAAATTTCAGATTTATGTGATTTTAAAAATCCTTTGACCATGAAATTGATCAAGATGGACCCTGAATTGGGTAGGACCCTATGTGTAAACAATAGTAAGCAACTACAGCCATGCAGTGAAAATAGCGTACTCTTCTCCCCAACTTTGAGGGCACTTACTTGTTCCTAAGTTCTTTAAGGTGACTCTTTGTGAGATTTATTCACTATACGTTTATCTATCCCTATTGCAAATAATCTTTTGTTAATACAGCAAAAAACCTCACAGCTAGTTCTAAGTAATCCATTGTTTTTTGCAGTATCCACTTATATTTTCTATTTTCATGTACTGTGTTATGATCCTGTAAATAGCAATAACATATATAAAAAATCTTTATTGATCTCATATTTTATGGAAGTTCATTCTCAGCCTACCTCTTAAAAGTACCTTTGTTATGGACAATCGGTTGATCCTCTCCTGAGGACTAACAGGGAAGTGTCTGAATCACAGTTCTAGGGCCTAAGGACACTGTATTAAATTCAAGACAAACCACAAAAGCTGCAATTTTGTAGTGCAATCTGGAGCATCCATTAAGTGTTTCAGGTTGTTAATAAGTGAGAACACCATGCAGATAAGAGTGTGAGATATCCAGGAGACAAATCTGTGAAATTTGGTGACCATCAGTTACAGCAAGCCTGAAAACCAGAGCAATTAAAATTCAACAAGATGCAGTGGAGGAAACTTATTTGGAAGCTTCATTTGTGGTTAAAGACAGGAACAGATAGTCAACGCTTGCTGTCTCCTTATCTGTCCAATGGAGATAATGCTTCCCTTCCTCACAGAGGTGGTTGTGAACCACATTTTATGAACTCATGTGAGCTGTTCTGATACTACACTGATGGGAAATATATGGTAGGCTCTATAGTAGAAAGAGGGATATATAAGACATATCAAAAGAAATCTAGTCACACATTACTGGTAAGAGGATTCTGGTCTAATAAATAATATTTCCCAGACATCCTCGTTAGGGGAAAAAAAGAATTCAGTAGTAGAGTTTGAGACATTTAAGACTCACTAGCATATTTTAATATTGTGCATAAACTTAATGTAATAATTTTTATGCCTATTTTGTTCATAGCAAATATAGTATATTTTTGGCTGACAAGACAGCAAATGTGAAAAATCGGGATGGGAGGTAATAGGAGCCTATATAAGAAAAAGACCTCAAAATCAGGACTTTCCCTATAAAAACAGGACATCTGGTCACCCCAGTATATTTCTCTTTCTTTCATGTTGTTTACATTTCAGAGCAGAGAGGGGAGGTGTTCACAAAGAGCAGTGATTATAGATTGGCAGAGAAATTTAAAATGAAGCTTTTCTATCCCACAGTCACTCTGTGTCCCAGATACAGTTTTGTAGCAGCATTAACTGTTTTGACAAGATCATAAAAATAGCTCTGATATTTCCTAAAGTCATGGTTTTTTTCTCTCCTCTATTGTAGCGCCAGATAGTTTAGGACAATAAAGAGAGCTATCTTCCCTTGAATCTCATCAAAACTGATGTTGCTTTTGTGACACTGTCTACAGTAGATGTGTTTTATTCTTTGAGAACAAGGGGAAGCCGCTGGTTGGGTAGCTTATCAAAGCACATGTTAAAAATAAGAAAGAAATAGCTGGAATGTAGCTGGTGCAGGTAGAATATTCTGGCTTTTCTCTAGAGAGATCAACCTTATAAAGTATTGACTATCACTCTTCTATGCTGTTTGTGGAGCTGCGTGTTGCATAAGGCTGTGCAGCAGCAATTATGTATGTGATATGGGGCATGTACTGCATGGCCCCTAAGGAACAAAAAATTCCATTGAAGTTCCAATGAATGTTTAAAATGTGTGAGGAAAGCTAAAAATGAAGTGAACTGTTTTCTAACATTTATAGGTTCCCCTTCTCTCATCAACTTGTGAAGCCCTCTATTGTCTTCTTACTCTCAGTTTTGTCTCCAGTGACGTCTGCTAGCATTTGAGTAGTAGATTGCTCATAGATTGAGCAATACATTGATACGTAGTAGATTGAGTAGTAGATTGCTACCCAGTAGCAATCAGGGTAGCTCCTTTTGTGTGAATTTTAGGCAAATAATTCCACAGATCTGCTGGAGGGGATATCTCTGTGGCCTGTTGTTAGAGCTCTGCCCTCAAACTGTATGGAGGCTTCTTAGAGTCTGGTGGTGCTAACCTGCAGTGACTCCTCAAAATAAAAAAAAGTACTATGCAGGAGGAAATGTATTCAATTTGGAATGTATCAAACCTCACAAAAATGAAAGTTATGTAAAAAAACAAAGAGGCAGCTCTCTCTAGATCCTCTACAAAGTTTTATCTGCACACTCCATTTCAGAAGATAACTCTTGGCTGTGTAATTTGATCCAGTGTCTCGGTAAGTTTGTCAGTAAAGCAGATTTCCAGTTATATATGTTAACATTTGCCCATTGGAATACTCCTCCTTTTGTGTTTGAGAGAGAATTTTTGCCTGAATAGGTTTAAATTAATACCTCTCTTCCCTCCTCTATGCAATACCACATGTCTCCAGGACAGGAGATTTATCACAAGGTAAAGGGAACATTTTAGTTAGGAACCCATTGTAAAAATCTTTGGTAATGTAGCACCAAGCCAATCTGTTAGTTTCTAGCTATAATGTTGATTTTTTTTCCTTTTAAAAAATCAGGAGAGGAAACATACAAACAAAAATGATAGAATCATTTAAGTCACGTTACACTATCCCAATGGAAAGAAAATGAATAAATGGAAATAAAAGTAATAACCAGGTAAACCTCAGAAAATTGTTGCCAGTATGGCATTACCTGCCAAGCAATCAGATCTTTGAGTCTGTTCAGCTTTTCTTGATCCTCTGGATGGTCTTTGGCATACTCATCGGTGAAGAAAGCCTATAGGGGGCATGTAAATCATTCAGTCCTTCTTAACATCACAGGGAATCAATGCTTTCTCCAGTGTGAGTCACCGATCATTATAGAACTCTATCTCTAATCAAATGATAAGACATCAGCTTTCCTCTAGAGCAGCTGCTTGTGGTGATGCTTTATTAGTAAACCAATTGAGGATCAAAGGGCATTTTTATTTGTTCAAATATTTTCACTGTCCATTTAATGCACTGGAGTTCAGGACCACCATCTTGAAAAGGCAATCTCTTGTTTTCAAGTTTTTTAACTAACACTTACTTCATTTAGGGGTACCAAGTATTTGGAGTGCCATAATTTATCCATCAATGAGTGGTGCCTTTTGTGTTGTTTAGCTAACAGTTGCATCACCTGGATGATCACTTAGATAATCTTTTCCACCTGCCGCTATAGGACCACATACAGAGCACTACCAATGCAATGCATAACTTGAGCTATTACTCATGGCACCTGTGATACATGAAGCGGGGAGGGAGTGTCTCCCTTTGATGGACACCCAGCCAACGAGTTAGTGTAAAATCCCTCTTGGTCTGTTCAAAGGGAGCTACCTCCCCCACCCCCATGTATCACAGCACCTTTCTCAGTCCAAAGTAAAGATAGTAAGTAAACAAGCAGCTGTCCTATGACAGATTGCCTCACTGCAGGTCTGGTGAATATCATGCAGATGAATGCCCTTTTGAAATGATTTAGGGACCTTCCAAGACATTTATAGGTTTGGACAGAAAGGTTTGGATTGCTTGGGAACATATGAAGATAGAGACCAGATACTGGACTAGATGGCCCAATAGAAGCCAGTACTAGATGTTCACATGAAGGTGCAAGAGCTCCACCGATGTGATAATTAAGTGCCATTGTTATCGCTAATAGAGATCGTCTTAAGCCTCGATGGAAGAAAATTAATATCTCAACCAAAATGTTTGTTCTGAGGCTGTCTTGGATGTATTGTCTTCAATAACTGAGTTCCTTACAGGGCTGCATCTCCATGTTCCCTGTTGTTCTAACAAAATACATTTCTTTTACAACAAAAACTGCCTTGAAAAAGCTGCAGTTACTGGAAAAAGCAGTTTACAAAGTAAGAGATATACTAACTCTGAGTCTGCTAGACTGCTAGAAGGAGAACTTGCGATGATTTACCCCAGACCAAACTTGCTGAGCCATGGAAGGCTATTTCATTAGATCATGTGTAATCATATCCTCCCTTATCTGACTTACACAGAAACCCCCATGCCTGCAATTAATTTTGAGCATGAGTCGTTCATCCATGTTAGAATTAAGTTTTAAAGGAGACTAAGTCAGACGTGACCAGATTCGGAGGATATTCAGATTAGTGAGGTTCAGACTTTCTTTGTCCCCATCCTACTATCTCCCACTGCCATTTTTGACAATCACTAAGCAAGTAGAAACAGAGCTATCATCATTTAGAATAGAAAAATCTGTGAAGATGATGTTAAAGCTATTAAAATCATTACCTTTTCATATTTGGCAAAGCCTCCCATGACTGCTGGATCAACAATTCCATTCAGAAGCATGGAGAGAGGGTTAATGGGAAGATTTTCATCACTCTGGTACTGGTTAATCATCATTAAAATTTTCTCATTTGTCATGGACATGGTCTCAATGGCATTCTCCAGTGGACTAATAGTCGCCTATGAAATAAGAGGAGGAATGTTTAATGTGTCTATTTGACTTAATTTTTTTGTTGATTTTTCATTGATACAATAGCAAGCCCAGAGAAAATCATCTGTTCATCAAAAGCATTTCCCCCTCTTTTTTGTGTGAATATTCATATATGCATCTAGAAAACGACTCATGGGCACCAATTTATTCAACAAATTAAACCATAGTTTCTGTTCACTACTTGTTCACAAGCAGAGTTTGATTTTTATCTGTTTGTTGAATGGTACCTTTTTGAGGAAAGAACAAATGTTGGTTTGTGGATTGCTCACCAACTACATTTGCTGTTCATGATTCCTGCTATGTGATTGGTCATCTTAGTAATGTGGTATTGTTTCTCTTTCCTATGGCATAAGCCCTATTGTACTTTAAAAAGGGAAAGGGCAAGGGGATTTTGACTCTCTCAGGGTCAGGGTTCCACTGTGTAGACATAAAGGAAGATATGGTCTGTGTCATAAAGAGCTGATTAATCCATACACCATGTGATGTCTAAGGTGATTTGTAGAGGAGGAGGGGAGGTACCAATATGTTACTGGTGTGGCAAATTTGCCTGCACTATTATGATGGTTATCACAGCACCTTTCTTGTGTTTTCTTTTCTTGGTGGGGGAGTTCAAGGCGCCATTTCTTGCCCCTGAACAGGGTATTAACTGCCCCACTAGTATCCTAGAGTAGGGGAATGGAGAGGGAGGGACCCGGGCCCACCCTCTACTCTGGGTCCCAGCCCAGGGGCCCTGAGGATAGCAGTAAACTACTTGAACTAACTATTCCTTCCTCTGGGCTACTCCCCTCTCCTACCCTTCAGCTTGTGGGGCCTCCTGCCCTATCTCTGCACAAGCCAGGTGTCTCTTTACCTATGGTCTGGGTCTTCTTAGCTCACCGCAGCACTTCTTCAAACTCTCCTCTGCTTTCCTCCAAACTGCTCCAACTCCCTTTCCACTGACTGATTGAAGTAGAGGGTTTTTATCATGTGCCTGGCTTCAGTTACTCTAATTGGCTTCAGGTGCCTTAATTGGTTCCAGGTGCTCCAACCAACTTTAGTAACTTGCTTCCCTCTACAGGGAATAAGGCTTTCCTCTAACACTCTCCTGCTGCCCTCTGGCCATGCTGTATCACACTGGGCATAAGCACTAAATCACCCTGAGCATTCTGGAACCTCAGAGGCTCAAGGAGAATCTGAGGGCAATCCATAGAAACAATCCCACAACCCTGATTAATATAAGGAAAGGCCCTAATCCTGAAGCAAAGGAGAGGATAGCTTGGCCACATTGATGATGCATTTTAATACCAATCATGAAAAGCTTCAGTTTAAGAACACATCTTGCCTGAGAAATACTCTGCCCAGTCATGAAAATGACCTGCAGCATGGAGTCTCTGTGATTTGGTGAATATGGGTAGAAAGTCTGGAAAAGATTAAGTTGGTGTCTATAGGACTGGATTTTCCAGAATCATTGTACACTGGGACTTTCATATCAGGTGGATACAATAAATTAATCCATCTCTAGGGCAGAAGCATTGTCTTTGTCTAATGAAGTGTAAAACACAAAACAAAAATCATAACCACTCATGCTGACTCCTAAAGCCTCCCTGGCCTCCTGTTAAACCAGTGTCCAACTGGATTAGATGACTCAACATAGGGCGCATGTGTTCTTTGCAGCCAGCTCTCAAGAATGCTGGACAGATATAGATCCATTGTATAATACCTCCTGTGCTTTCTTTTCTTGTTCTGAGAGCAGTTAGGAAGTGAAATATTTTTCAGAGTGAACAGTTTTAATAAGATGTATGTGTGTGTAGAGGAGAGGTGGAGGGAAGTGAAGAACCAACGCATCACAGCAGAGCTCTGAGAAAAAAAATAACTGAGAAAGAAAACCTTCTTCATATCTTTTGTGTATTTTTATGCAATCCTCTCTCCTCAGGACATCTGAATAAAAAAACAGGATTAGGGTTCCTAAAGAATACTTCCACTACTGTTGCATATTCCACCTCTGAATTCATAATCCCCTTGTGTATGCCTCTGAAATTATAATCAATAGCAAAGTAACCAACTGAAATGTCACAAATAGAAGATGATGACTTCAGGTGAAGAATAGCAGCAGGAGCAGATGAAATCCTAGGAAAACAAGATGTTGCTTTCCATGCAGTTGTCCTTTATAATCAAGAACAAGGGAAAATAAAATATAAGAAAAGGAAATCAAAGTAGAACTCATTAGTGATTTCTTGCTCTAGCAGGACATGTTTTTTGAAATGCAGGCTCCGAGCACTGAGGAATGAAATATTCAAAGGAGTAACACAATCATCATATTGTATCATAGATGATGAATTTCTCTAACAGCTGTTGACGCTCCCCCTCTTTGGTCATTTTCAGGTCTTACATAAAAATATAATGATGTCTATGCTAGAACTAATGTAACAGCATCAAGTCTCTCAGAACAAGATCTTTCCTTGTCTGCATTCATGTGGCACTGAATTGGGTTCTGTCAAAACAGAGAAGATTAAGAGAAACACTGATATTTTTCTATATCTTATTTATAGCCAGAAGCATGTTTGTTCTATCTCTTGTTGCCAGGAAAGCTGGCTATCATCAGAAAAAGATGGATGTTGTGCCAATACTCAAAGTGGAACAGGGGGTGGAGAGATTCACTCATAGTCATGTTGCTTGAGAAGAAAAGAAGAAAATAGGTGATCACATAATACCATGTTCCCCTTCTAAATCTGGTACAGCACCGTGCTCCAAGGTAAGACCAGAATGTAGATGATGTTCTCTGTTATTATGGCAGTAAAAATCCACCAAGATATGCTTTGCTCCTTTAGCCACTTGTTGGTTATATAGAAAGTAATACTATAGCTATAAATAGCTATTTAACCTTAAGAATATGGGAGACAAAGGGCTAATGCTTAAGACAAATCCCAGTTTAGGAACCTCTAAGGTCTCTGACCGGCCCCTACAGTATTCTCTTGCTGGTGATTTAGATGTATTGTAACAGTTGCAAATTAAATAGTTGCTTCTTAGGGCTTGTCTACACTGGCTAAGTGCACAAATGTTCCAAACATTTTGATTTGCTAGCTGGTCTGTGTAGACTGTGTTGGTGTGGACTAAAAGCTCCCCAGTCTGCATTAGTGAAGTACTGTCTGACTGAGATCAGATTGTTAGATAAATGCCACATTTTTCAATAGTACTAAGTTAATGTGCATTAGGTAATTTTTAGTGCACACCAGAAAGGTCTACAACAGCTAATTAATAAGCATCACAGCAGTGTTCTTTAGAATTCACACCCCTCTAGTGCTCATTGCTGTATGGAGCAGACAAGCCCTTAGTTAACTTAGTGCTGATTTAAGCCTTAAAATTTCAAGAAAGTGGTGTTGCATATATAATGGAATAGGCATGTTTGACACTTCAGAGACAGATAAAAGAGAAGGTCCCTTCCCCAAGGAGCTTGCAGTCTTCAGTAGACAAATGATGTAATGGGAGATTACAAGAGGAAGGGGAAGAAGAAGAAGAGACCATATTAAAAAAAGATAAAAGCAAAACTGCTGTTGGGGAGAGCATCAGTATTTACAGAACTCAGGTCATTTCTGTGGTTTTGTTCAGTGCTCTTTAGGTTGTTAAACAATGATGGGGTTCAAGACCATGTAGCACCTGAACAGATGATACTGATGGAAAGCTAACAAGGATATGAGGAAGAAAGGGAGGCTGTGGCAGGGACAGGAGGCATTGTGAAAAAGATGAACTGGTGTGGTGCAGACCACGGGAGCATTAAAGGAGAGAGTGGGTAGCACACTGGGCTACTGAGCGATGTGGGTCTGTAACAGCAGGAAAATGGAGATTAGAGTCAGGTAATATGGGCCAAAATACATTTGCTCTTTTTTAATAAAAGCTCCGAATAGAAATAATTTTAGGGAAAAATTAATTAGATACAGGTTTGAACTCCTAACATCAGATCTCTCAACAGTCCCAGTTTTTATGGCACTGTCCCATTTTCAGCCCTGTGTCTGTTGAAGTGAACATTTCCCACATTCATGTCTGCCCAGGGGAAGGAGCCATTTGTTTGTCCCAGGCCATCCATTTAAGAGGGCCCCCAAACTGAGTGGCATTACAACTTGGAGCATGGGGTCACAGTGCCACTCATGTCTGACCCATCAGCTTCTCCATCTCTGTCTACAGTACGTCAGACAGGCCAAACCTGAGCGGTGCTGTGTCCCGCTTTAGCCACAAGAAATACTGGGAGGTATGTTAATACTGCAATTAATGAATAAAAACAAGAATGAAAATAAGTTCATTAGTTTCTCTTTCTCAAAAATTAATGACATAAAAAATGTAAAAAGCCCTCTATAAATGGTAAAGGAAATCAGATTTTGTTTTTTCTTTGTAATCATTTAGGGTGCTGCTAGTAACATACATAAGGAAGTTTTTCTTTTAAGATTGAATTTTAATTTGACAGTCTCATACTCACATCTCTATACTTGGTTATAAATTTAAGTTGCCAAGGAAATATTTTTAAAATGCAGTTTTTCCTGAAGGCAAAACCTTTGAGTGGATTTTACAATGTGATCCTAATATGTTGATGAATGTGACATACAAGAAGGAAACCAGATAATATTGATAATCGGCCTATATACACTATATAAAATTTAAATATAAAACTCTAAAATGTACATTCAGAGTTATGTGAAATTTAGCCATTTAAATTCAAATTGTTCTAGTCTAATTATTTACAGTTCACAGGGCTGCAACTCAAACAAAATCACTAAGTTTTCTGCATGTTTCCATCTCAAAATAAATAACCATTCCTTTGCACTCCTGAAAAATAGAGTTGAGCCCCAGTTAAAATTTTTCAATTAAGTTGGCCAGACTTTGGGGTCCACAAGTTTTGTAAGTATTAAATCTGCTGTGTTCTTTTAGGCTATAAAAGCTATGCTTGGCTAAACAATGGAATTCCAATTCCTGACTGTTAATAACCACCTGAGTTGTACTTTATAAAATTTATAGAACACTCAAGATGTAAAAATTTTAACTTGCTGTAATAGTTCTAATATAGCTTTGAAGCAGCAATAAAAACCTCACATTCCATTTCTGTGCTGCTTGGCTGTATTAATCAGGGCTTCCATTTGGCTTTGCGCAGGCCTTCTGTAAGAGGGATTGATGTTCTTTTCCCCTTAATCAAGCTCTTACATCCTTCATAGGAGAGGTTTCTTTTAGCAGGACCTTTGAGATCCTTAATCTGAAGTGATGTCCAATTTTATGGTCAATGGGATTTTTAGTGGATCAAATTAAAAAAACAAAAACCTATCAACGCAGCAGGTTATGAAGAGGGGTAACCCTCTTCCCCTCCAATTGTTTTTTTGGGCTTCAAGTCAGATATTTTCTAATGGTCCTATCTCTTTTAGTGCATCTACATGTGTGTATTCCAGTGATGCTCAGGAGCCAAATTAGCAATTAATGTCACTTAAAAGAGCCACAGTTGCGTGAATTCATTATTTCATTTACCTATATTATATATATTTATATATATTATTATGTTATTATTATTCTCACAGCAAAATGACAGAGCAAGTATTCTACAATTGGTTAATAACATAATAAAAGCATCCTGAATAGCTAATGACTTAGATTGGTTAATACTTCAGTCAGACAATGGTTTAATATCATGTGCTGCAAGGAGCCACAAGAGACACATTAAAAGCCACTTGCAGCTCCTGAGCCTCAGCCTTACTATCGCTGGTGTACTCATTTTGAGGGGATTGGCGGAGTTCCCTGTGCTACACTGAACTAATTCCCAATTTCCCAGACTGGTTTACTGCAAGCAATGAGAAGGCCAGGAGTCTGTTGAGTAAGAGGTGCCTATTGTTCCTTCTATCCTTTTTTATTTTTTGATAGAAGTGTCTCCTGAAGAAAGGAAGTGAACACTTGTACAGTAAAGACAAAAATATGAGGAGTATCGGCACAATAATTTTAAGAATTCTCCAAATTCTTTTAGTGGCCATAAATTGTAAGTTTTATGTGCATTTTATGAGGAAATCTGAGGGATACCTCTGAGAACTTAAAATTTTCATACTACCAAAGGGCTACTATTATCATGTTTTATGATGTCATCACAAAAGGGATTTCCTTCAGCTGATCTCAAATCGCAAGTGTCAATTCAACGGGACTGTCATAAATATGATGCTGAGAACTACTTTTGTGCAATTACAGCAGATAAAAACTGAAATAATGTAAAGAGAAGCTTTTTTCCCCAAGTACAAATAACGCTGACAAACGCCTCAAAACAAGAAAGGTCAGAATCAATAAAACTGATTATTTTTAAATTATTTTTGTACTAATAATTGCCATCACCCCTTTCACCTATCATGTCCCAATAATACCTCAGAGCTTGTCTATACAGACACTTTATGTTCAGCAAGCCAGGGAGTAAATCTGCAGTACATTAGTTTGCTATGCACTAGCTGGCCTGGAGGAGCCTGCTACCTTGTGCTAACACTATAGAACTATTAGTGCTTGGTAGCAGGGACCAAACAGCTAGTTTGTATGCTGTAGATTTACACTCTGGCTTGCTGCCCACTGTGTAGAAAAGCCCTCACTCATAAAGCCTAGGGGCTTGCCCTTGACCACTCTTATGTAGGGAGTCTCAGGATAGTACCTCACAAAGGACATATGAGTTGTAATCTTTAACCACAGCAGGGCTGAGCAGTCAGTCATTTCAATGTATTGCACTAAAGTAGAGATTCTGTCAAAATCTGGTAGAAAAATTGTCAGGCAAGGTACATGTTATTTTCTACCTTTTACACAGATGTTTTACTCAATTGCAATAAAATGTCAAAATGTTATGTTTTCCATGATGCTGCACACAAGCTGGGTGAGTTAATATTTTTTCATTAGACCATCTTCTGTTGGTGAAAGAGACAACTTTTGAACTCCACAAATATTGGTCAATATTTTACCAGCCACTGGTAAAAAACTACCAACCATCTACCCCAGCAATATAAGATCATCATAATGAACATATAGAGTCCATGTAGCCCAGCATCCTATCTAATGACAGTGACCATTTATTCCTACCATTTGTTTCCTATCTTTTAACCAGTTACTGAACCTCAAGAGGACCTTTCCTCTTATCCCAGGACTGCTTACTTTGCTGAAGAGCCTTTGGTGAGGGACCTTGTCAAAGGCTTTCTGAAAATCCATGTACACTATATCTACTGGATCACCCATGTCGACTCCAGTCAAATAATTCTAAAAGATTGGGGAAGCATGATTTCCCTTTACAAAAGTTCTGTTGACTCTTCCCCAACGTATCATGTTCATCTATCTGTCTAATAATTCTGTTCTTTATTACAGTTTCAACCAGTTTGCCTGGTACTGAAATTCGTCTTATCACACTGTAATTGCCAGAATTTCCTCTGGAGCCTTTTTTAAAAAAATCGACATTACATTAGGTATCCTGAAGTCATCTGGGACAGTCACCAATTTAAATGATAAGTTACATACAAAGTTGTTAATTCTACAATTTCATAACTGAGTTGCTTCAGATTCCTTGGGTGAATACCATCTGGTCCAAAAACTTAATGTTGAATGTATCTATTTATTCCAAACTACCTCTATTGACATCTCAATCTGTCATCCTAGATTTGCCAATTTAAAAGAATGGCTCAGGTGTGGGAATCTTCCTCATCCTCTGCAGAGAAGACCAATGCAAATAATTCATTTAGCTTCTGTGCAACAACTCCATCTTGCTTGAGTGATCCTTTAGCACAGGGGTGGGCAAACTTCTTGGCCTGAAGGCCACATGGGGTTTCCGAAATTGTATGGAGGGCTGGTTAGGGAAGGCTGTGCCTCCCCAAACAGCCAGATGTGCCCCGCATCTGACTCCCCCTCTGCTTCTCGCTTCCTGATGGCCCCCCGGAACCCTTGCCTCATCCACCCCTCCCTGTCCCCTCCAACCACAGGGCACCCCTGGAGTCAGCACCTATGCATCCAGGGTTTGTCTACACAGAGATAAAAAACCTGCGGCTGGTCAGCTGTCTCAAGCCAGTGGGGCTTGAGCTCCAGTGCTGAAAAATTGCTATGTATATATTCATACTTGGGCTGGAGCCACAGCTCTGAGATGCTGTGAGAACTCAGTCTCCAGCCTGAGCCCAATTAACCCCAAAGCTCGAGCCCCGGCAGCTTGATTCAGCTGCCCCAGCCAGCCACAGCCATGCTGCAGGTCTTTTAATCCCATGTAGATGTATCCCCAGAGGCCTCCCTGGTTGTTGGAAGGCTTCCTACTTCTGATGTACTTTTTATTTATTTATTTATTTATTTTGCTGTTTGTTTTTGTCTTTTGCTACTTTGCTCTGCAAATTCTTTTTTGGCCTGCTGAATTATACTTTTGCATTTGACTTGCCAGAGTTTCTGCTCCTTTCTGATTTTCCTCTATAGAGTTTGACTGCCAGTTTTCAAAGACTACCTTTTTGCCTCTAACTGCCTCTTTCACTCTGCTGGTTAGCCACAGTGTTATTTTCTTAATTTTGGGGTATTTGCAGGGATTTCACCAAAAAAATCTAAAATGTACAGAGTGGTATTCTTGGGAGTAGATTTAGAAAATAATATATAAATAAATACAAATTTGAACCATTTAATCTCAAAATAGGTCAGTGTTAGAACTGCTACAGTACATTTATATACATTCATTTGTATATTATGATACTTAGTATGTAAATACCCACCTGTGACATGGAGACAACCTCAAACCAACGCAGAATTCCAGGAAGTTTGTAAGCTGTAACAAATGATGTTCTCTCAATCCACATAGACTGTTGTTTTTTTAAAAACAGAAAGAATACAGGATTGAAACCTTAGTTTTTTCAGGAAAGAAGTTGATAGAAATTACATTGCAAAATAACAGTAGAAAAATGACACAGAATAATTTGTGCATAGAAAGATGCAGCAAAGTGAATCCAGCACAGCAATTTGTGGTTTATTGTTTTAAAACTAGATCATCATTAAGCTCTCTGTCTAATACAAGGTAAGGAACCCTCACATTTCTATTCCCAACTCTGCCACTATTGACTGTGTGATCTGTAGTAAATCACTTACTCTGGCCTTCTTTACTCTGAATTAAGAAACTTTAAGGAAAACAACTGGTCCTAGCAGCAGTAGGAGTTCTGTGTTACAGTGCCAGAATTTAACCACTTTGTTGCTGTAAGCAGGTTAGACAATATGGTGGATTAAACTCCTAGCAGCCTGCTTTCCCTAATGCTCTTCCTATTGTTGTTACCATGGTGAGCTGAGCTGGTGGTAGCAACAGTGGGAAATTTTAACAGGCCTAACACAGATACAGCCTGACTGTCACAAGTACCCCATATGTAAAACAGAAATACTAATATTTACCTTCCTCAAAAGGTACAATGTGTTACTACAGTGTCTGATTCTGACAGACCTAGGGTGACCAGAGAGCAAATGTGAAAAATCAGGACGGGGATGAGGAGTAATAGGAGCCTATATAAGAAAAAGACCCAAAATCATGACTGTCCCTATAAAATGGGACATCTGGTCACCCTAAACAGACCCATTCCACATCACCATGCCCGAATGTTAAAGTTCAAGAACTGGGAGCACAGGATGCAGCTAGTGTCACTTGCTCTGGGTTTGGACAGTGTGTACAAGTCCCTGCCCAAACAAGACCTATCACTAGCTAATGCTGTTAGTCACTGATCAGAACAATACACACAATTTAAGTGCTTCACACAATTTTGAAATAAGGTGCTCTTACAAATCTGAAAACATAAGTTGTTTTCTCCACCAATATCCTGACAGCACTGGCTTACCATTAAATGTGACTAGAAAAATACATTCAACTGTACAATTTTATGATATAATAAAACTTTATACATTTATTCCTCTAAAGTAAGAAAACTTGCCACAATTTTTTACATGACATATATAAAAATCATATAGTTTATAGCACTTGTAGATCTCAAAGTGCATTAAAACTATGAACATTATTTGTAGCTGTTGCATTATTGAATAGCTGATGTGAGTCAGCATGGTATATACAGTACTCAGCACTTCACAGGAGTGATTAAAACAGACAGTTTACACTCCTTAGCCCATACTGTTAGCTTATGAGTGGAACACTTATTAAGTACTAGTGACAATGCATTTTATTAATATGTATTTATGTTTTGTTTAACAATACAGCATTTTACTAGAGAACTTTCCTGCATAATCAAATTGTATTTAACTTACTTACCTGAGAGGTTTTACCTAAAATTCAAACAATGAAGTATTAAGATCATAAAATGGGAAATTGGGGTACAAATCAGGAAATGTAAAATGAGAATATGTTGAAAAGTATTAGAGTAATGTAGAAATAGAGGAGCCCTAGATTTAAATTGTACTGTAGCTGAAATGAAAATAGATCTTGGTTCAGATCTTGAAACTAGGCCTTCCATAGTGGGGCAGCTGGGCATGACTATTAAAGGATTAATCTCTGAATTTATAACCACAGCAACTCCAACATGTTTTACAATGGCACATCAAAAAATTACTTACGGCAAATTCATTTTCAGGGTCAACAGATCCTTTCCTGACTGGTCTTGAGTAGTTGAATCGTTGAACATAGTTGGATTTATAAAAGCTGAAAGATTTAAAGAAAATGTAAAAATTATAATTCAAGTACAGCTGGATCCCACCATCAAAGTAAACGTTTTTCTTTTTTGTCTGATTTAATTTTTTAAATTGCCAGTTAGTGTTCATGAAAAGTACAGCAATAATGGCCTGGAAGACAGAAACCATTTATCCACCAAGCAGGGACAGTAGCGCTAAGTTTCATCACAGATGTGCCTCAGCTGTGACCTGGAGGATGTAAGCCTGTCAGAATATGGCTGAAATACTTAGGGGAAGCTGTAGAGGAGGCTTTTGCTTTTATTGACCCCACCTCTGAATTATGTTTTATGGATTAACCCGTAAAGCACTGTATATTTTTAAGAACAGTAAGTGACCATGTAGAGTGGAGAATATTTTGTTTTGGACTTAAATATGTGCTTGTTGTGACAAAGCTCCAAGTTTGTACTTGTGGGTCCTGCGCTTCCT
Source organism: Dermatemys mawii (assembly GCA_007922305.1). Classification (NCBI taxonomy): domain Eukaryota; kingdom Metazoa; phylum Chordata; order Testudines; family Dermatemydidae; genus Dermatemys; species Dermatemys mawii. The sequence continues at coordinate 5,228,017 of ML677354.1, forward strand.
GGCAGATTTAGGGGCCTCAGAAACTCATCTAGGCCCCAGAGTGACCTCCCTTTCTCAGTATAATTGGCAACAGTCACTGCCTAGTGAGTTACCTTCATCACAGGCCAGTATGGAAGGTGGAAAAAAGGCAGGAGCCCGGGCCCGCCCTCTACTCCGGACTCCAGCCCAGGGACCCTAATAGTATCAGCTAAGATGGCTGACCTTTTATCCACAACACAATTCCCTGGGCTACGTCCCCACAGCAGTCCCTGCTTCTTCAAACTCCACTTCACCCTTACCTCAGGGCCTCCTTCCTTCTGCATGATATGTTGTCCACCACTCAGTCTCACCAACAGCACAACCTCCTTCCACAGCTCCTGACACTCACAGCCCACCTGACTAACTGGAAGGTTTTTAACTGGTTTCAGCCAGTCTCTGATTGGCTTCAGGTGTCCCAATCAGGCTAGCTGTTTCTACTCCTTTCTAGAAGGTTCTTAATTGGCCCCAGGTGTCTTGATTGGCCTGGAGTAGCCTTTGTTTGCCTATCCAGGGAACAAGGACCTGCACATCCTGAGGCTGATATACCTGCCTTCCAGCACTCTCCTATACCCTTCTGGTCTAACTCCGTCACATTGTTCAAACACTTTCTATGCCAAATCAGTTGATCAGATCTCCTGATAACAGCAAAAAAGCTGTTTTTTTAAACATGTGAAGTTATAAACAATTATTTCTTGTCACATCTTGATGAATTTTGAAAAAAAATCTAATAGAAATGGAATATCGAGGTCAAGAACACCAGTAGCATCCAATGCATTGTCATATTATGATCTTAGCTAAAAAATCATCTTAAACTACTGTTGCATGGCAAGAGGAACATACACCCACCACTGCCCTTCCCTCCCACTCCCCAACAACTTAACCATACAATTATAGAGGATTGAAAGGTAACTTGGAAAGAACACAAAACATACAGTCCTGGCCCTTTAAATACTGTACTGCCCGGGAGACTTTATTTATAGGAATTCAATTTAAAGCAAAGCCAAGCTTTGTGAAGTCCAAGAGATGGACTTCACAAAGCAAAAACAATGTTATAGGTCTAGGTGCAACTTACATAAATAGTTCCAGAAAGAACTTAAAAAATGAACTGGTATTTTGGCAGAATAGGCTTAGAAAACATAGGGCCAAGTCTGGCCAAAGAGCAGTCTCATTTTGCTCATTATTAGGAGTGTATGATTCCTAGGTAACAACCACTGAAATCACTTCTTTGGTAAATCACTCTGATTAAAGAGACATATAAATTCAAATAATTTTATATAATCCCTTTTAGGACAGAAATTTTCAACCACTTTACTGGAACGAATACACTAAAATCACCTCTTATAAATCAGAATTATAGTTACAAACAAGTACTCTTCTCAAAAATAAATCCTTCCCAGTATTGGTGGAAGAAATGTAGTGCAATCTGGCTGAGTTCTGCAGTTGAGACATGATAAAATCTTACGTAAGGCAAAAGATTTTTCTTTATGTAGAGGATTTGAAGAGTCTTACAGTCACCAAGTTCAAACTGTGGCTGGCACTGCAGTGACTTTAAAGTCAAGTCAAAGAGGGCCAGATTCACTGAGCTGCTTATCAGTCACCAATTATAAAACAAATTCAAGTTGAAACTGGGAGCAACAAATTACATTTCATTTCAAAATAAGAATTTTCAAAATTCCCATCCTTTTTGTTTTACGTTGATCATTCATGCTTTTGCATTCTGGACTAGTTGCAATATCTGTGAAGATGCTATTGACAAACCTGCAGACAAAGAATTGCAGTAATCCATTCTGAATGTAACTAAAGCCTGTAGAACAGTTTATAAATCAGAAAGAGCCAGGCAGTCGATTCTAACTGTATTTAATAAGACAATAAAAAGCTGTTGAACTTTCAGCCTTTTTTAAAGAGACTTAATGCCCATATTGTTAAATTTCTTCAAATGTGGAGCTGCGTAACATCATCCTTCTCAAGCAAACGCAGCTGCCTCACATTGCTTTCAGAAAATTCTCTTAGCTAAGAATCAAGACCCTTTTATTCAACTAAGAAGATATCACTGAGTCTTATACTTCTGCAAAGCTGCCCGAACAGGATTAGACTAAAAAGATAAGGATAATTGGCTGTTATCTATGTGCTCCTGAAAAAAAAGATGTTACCTATCACTGATCAATTCCAAGGAGAACATGTATAGTGCTAATATCCTTGCCATATATGACAGCTGAATAGGGTGGATGAAAGTGGCTACTGAGAGCAGATTTGAACCAAGCTAGCACATTTCCACTCCATTAAAGATGTGCATTTTTCTTCCCATTGATTTAAAGCCTTCTAAACCAATACAAGGAATGCCAGCAATTCACCTCGACAATAAGCTAAGCTTTATCTTTATCTGCCTTCCTTCAATAATACGGGCACACTGAAAAGGGAATTCACTTTTGACCACTTTTTCCTAGGAATACTAGTGGCAATAAGAGCTCTGAAACTGGATCAGCTAGATGATTATTGACTTGTGGGACATCAGGACCCAGGTATGTGAAAAAGACCCAAAAATCAGGACTGTCTCTATAAAATCAGGACATCTGGTCATCCTACAGATGTCTCTATTTTATAGGAGCAGTCCTGATTTGGGGGGCTTTGTCTTACATAGCTGCTTATTACCCCCATCCCCTGTCCTTATTTTTCACACTTGCTAGCTGGTCACCCTAACATCTGGTTACCCTAGTTTCTGGGAAGAAAGAGTTTTCAGTGGATGGAGCCAGTCCCCAGAAACAAAAGACTTCCCAGGAGCATTGTGAGCCCCCAGCAGGTGGGTAGGGTGGGAAGTGAAGTATGCAAATCCAATTCAGATTTGGACTTAGGAGGAAGATCCCTAGGGCAGCAGGCAGCAGCAGGATTCTCCCTCCCAGGTCTATGAACTCAGGGAGCAGTCTCCTGAGGGCAGAGCCAGATGAGAGTAGAACTCAGGAATGGATAAGCAGGGAAGGAAGGTGCCAGGAAGGACCCAAAAAATAATTAAGAGTAGCCATGTTGGGAAAATTATAGAAAGCAAGAGAATGCCATGCAAACACTTGTGAGTTTTAATGTTCAGAGGTGACGGCAGCTGTCTCAGGAAGGGAGGGTAAGCAGGATGCGTGGTGTCACTGTTCCTGGAGCTCCAGGGCTCTCTGAATTAGGCATAGTGGAAGAACAGAAAAGCAGTAGCAGCTGTAGAGATGCTGTCTTGGTGTTGCTGAAACCACCAGAGGTGACAGCACTGGGAAGAGAGGGAGATGAGCATTGCCCTTGAGGCTACAATAGCGTATGGAGAAGTTTTTAAACTAGACCTACCTATGCTTCTCTACTAATATTGGTTCTGCTGCCCCCAGTGTTCCCCTGTGTGCGTTTGTTTAGGTGGTTATTGCTACGAGCCAGGTAGATGATCTTTTAATCTAAACCTATCCTACTAGTTCCCTAGTGCTGCTGCTCTTAGCCCATCCTTTAAATAAGCAGTTTCAGGAGGGAATTTGAAGGAGCTAACATTTGCTTCCTTCAGATTCCCATTGCACCTAAACCTGTAGGCTCTGAGGAAGTGTATTAGCAACAAACAGTGGCACTGGTTTGGAGGTCAGACAAGTATACATATTCATGTTTTGTTCTAGGTAAAAAAAACATCCTTCCTTCCCCTGCAATTTCCCCAGGGAACTGAGGTAAGAGGCTGAGAACTGTGTTTTAGGGAGAAGAAAAGCAGACTGTAGCAAAACACTACCCTGGCATATAACCATTCAGTCCCACTGAAATCAATGAAGATGCAGTGTGTATATATTAAACAGAATTTGGCTGCATATCCAGAGTAATTTGGGCTTTTTTTCTGTAAGCATATGGTAGTGCTTAAATGGCTGATGAGGTTCTCTGAAATGTCAGGAAAAATAAATTTAGTAACTGAGATAAGTGCATGCGCCTTGGGCTCACCAATACATTGGCTGTGTTAATAAACTAATTATTTCCCCTTATTAATCCAGACTCTCACACCTTTTATGGTAACATTTATCCAACAAAAATAAACTTACTTTATGATTTGATCGGGCACGGGCTTATTTTTGAATCTGGTATGCTCCTCTAAAACTGGTTGCACAGTAAAGCACTGAATGTCTAAAATCACAGAGGTTAAGGACATATGAAAGATATTATGTAGCCTGGGAAACAAATAGCATATTTTCCAAGAGCAATATTCCTAAAATTTTTATTCTACAGAGGAAATATGTGGCATTACCACTGAAAAAAACAGACTAATTTTGAGATATAGACAATACAGTATCAGATATCTGAGTAGGTTAGAGTGCCTGTGAGTTAATTTATCACACTGAATAGTTTATTTTATGACAAAACAAAGTCTGTTTGATACAAATATTTTCATTACTGAACGATGACATAGGCATAGTACGTGGCATTGAATGGCAAAATGTCATGATGTTTAAAGTTTTAGCACAATGTGCTGGTTGTGCACTAGAATTTCTACCCTAGCTGGTGCTGCACTAACACATCTTGTAGACAAACCCTTAATGTTTGAAATGCCTTTGTTGGACTTGGGGGGGAGGGAGTTTTTTTTGTTTTGATGAAAAGATAAACTAATAAGCAAACATGAGTACATTTGGAAAGTTCGGAAGAGGCCCTCCAGAGCTGACAAGGAGCTGCAGCTAAGGTGACCAGACAACAAGTGTGAAAAATTGGGACAGGAGATGGTGGGGGGAGTAATATGAGCCTATATAAGAAAAAGACTCGAAAATCAGGACATCTGGTCACAGCTGCAGCACCAGCAAAATCTTAAAGAATTGAGCTTCAGAGAGTGATCATTTCATAAAAGTGACAAGCACCTATTTATGTGACACATCAGTTTCTAGTTTCACGTATATAGGCTGTTTCTCTTCTAAGACTTGTAGGTCATCCTCTCTCTTCCCCCCCCCTCCCCCGCCAATTCTGGAACACTCTGCCTATTTTAGTCTTCTTTCCAGTTCAGATAGTTTACCTTTACCAACTTGGTATTGTGACAACAGTGATGAGCATTGGCGTTGGCTACCTTTAAAATAGCAGGTGTGGCATTCTTGTCTTTTACAGGCTTTTCATGACTTCTGCGAACACTGTTCTGATTGAAACTGCCCTTGTACACCACCTGCCCTTTATAGATCCCACTGTCATTCCTTATTTCACTATGGCACCGTGGCTGTGGGGGTTCTCCGCTTTAGTTTAAAAAGGACTTAAAGGTATTTTGTTGTTTAGAATGTTCCTGGTAGATCGCTCACTTCTTGTCTCCTTTTCCTCATGTTCTGATCTGGACCATTAAAGAGCCACTGGTTTGGATCGGATTCAAATGTCCCCAGAATTCACTGTGGGTGAGCAAAGGATTAGATATTGCAGTTTAAACCCAGGATTATTGTTTATCTACTTTACAAAACTGTGTATTTATTATTTGTAGGCTTCCTCATGGCAGTCACCTTTTAGTATCTGAGCACCTCACGTGCGTTCTTGATCTTAACACTCTAGTGAGCTAGGGAAGTAATATTACCTCCATTTTACAAATGGGGATCTGAAGCACAGAGAGACAGACAGACTTGCCCAAGATAACACTGGAACCCAGATCTCATGTCCCAGTCCAGTGCCTTAATCACTCTGCTTTAAGGGTCATAGTCTGATATCTTTGCTCAGAATAAAGAGCAATTTAGACTTAAGTAGTCCCATTGAAATGAACAGGACTAGTCACAGAACAAGGCTCTACTACCCATTAGGAAAGATGCAGAATCTGACTAAGTGCTTGAGTGAAATGTGTAAGAATATGATTTATACCTATGCAATATTCTATTGAAACTATGCACCCCTTTATAAAATGGAAATCTAAGACACAAGTGACACTGTGGCAGGGTGGAGTAGGTCTGGAGGCCTCATGGCCCTGAATCACCCTGCCCCAGAACAGAGCAATGAGAAGTCCTCCAGGCAGTCTCGAGGGGGCTGCTGGAGTGACCAATGAGGGGCCAGAAGGACCAGATAAAAAAACAAGCAGCAGAGCCTTCAGTTGCTGTGTGGAGCTTGGTAAGGGAGGATCAGGTGTCTAACTGGCTAGATGAACAGCAGGACTGCGGATAGCTCGCTGCAGAGAACTCACCAGACAGAACTGGGCCCAGCAGAGGCTGCCAAAGACCAGCTGCCTAGCTGGATGGATAGAGTAGCAGCAGGACTATGAAAAGGTCCGTGTGAACAGACTGATCCCAAGGGACTGATCCCAAGACCTGGCCAGACCAGCTGAAGGTACCGAAATGGGTTCTGGCTGGGTGATTGAAGAGGAAGTACCTTGGGGAAGAAGCTTAAGAACTTTGGCACCATACCAGAGCCGGGATAAGAACTCGGGACTGTATACCCTGGAAGAGGGGGACAGCGTGTGTGGCTCAGCCAGAGGGCTGAGCTGCCAAAGACTAGCTGAGAGAACCAGTGGCTGGGTTGGGGTGTTTGCAAGAGGTGGGTGCCCCCCTGATATAAGACCAAAAAAGAAAAGTAGGTTCACCCCTAACCGAGAGAAAGGGGCCATCCACAAGAGGTGGGTGCCACCCTCTCCTCCTCCTGCCTATGAAAGAACTATGTTTGCAGGCACTATTGGCCAGAGAATGGGGGGCATGCACAAGACGAGGGTGTTGACCCCATTACAGACACACAGTAATTTGGACACTGACCCGTGTGGATCCTACTGGTGTGCAGCACAAGTTTCCTAGTGTGTGTTCACATAGTGCCACAGGACTATGTCAGCAAATGCTAGGAAACTTTTAGCATGCATGAGAATCCACTTAGGCTAATTAGTGCACAACAGGCTGGTGAGCACTAACTAATTATGTAGACAAGCCTGAATTGCAGAAATACAGGTGCATTTGGGGGATGAAGGGAGAGTATTGTTCAGAATTATGTCACTGTGCCACCAGTGTGTTTCTAACACAAGCAAAGGATTTTTGAGAAGGAGAGGAAAGACCCAAGAGACAAGACATGTCAGTGACTAAGCAGATTTAAATGTAGATTTCAAGTGTTAGAAAAGCATATGCATGTGTGACAAGCAGGGAGGAGAGTGGACATGACTCTTGAGGGGAAGCTGCTCTGATGGGGATACCTGGAGCTGTAACCTGAGATGAGAAGGGGGAGGGGAGTTGACACCTAGGGCCTGGGAAGTGAACAAAGGAAGGGAGATGGCTGCAGGGTTTGGAGGGGAGTAGAAGCTGGCTGGGGAAGAGGAGGGAGCCCGGATTTGGGGTCTTATCTCCCTGCCCCCCAGAAGGGCCTGACTAAGGGGTCCTGTCTGTACTGACAAGCTCTGAGTCGGATTGCGTTCCTGGCATCTCAAATAAACCTTCTGATCCACTGGCTGGCTAAGAATCACTGTGAATTCCAGGAAGTGGGGGGTGTGGGAACGGGACTCCCCCACTCCCTGTGACAGCACGATTTATTTACGAGCAGCTCTAGGAAGCCAAGTGATGTAGCCCCAATCATCCCTGTGTGCAGCTTTTGAGGACAATTGCAATATACTGTTCAAATATAAGTGAAGTGTGTTTGGTTATTACAATACACTTCTGAAATGATGCTCAGCAGGTGGCAACAGACTGGGTGGATTTCAAAAGCTATCACATGGCTTTACACTAAAGTATGTTTTTTGAAGGGAGCCTGGAGGATAAATTAAGTACAATAAGAGCTTCTCTTTAAGTGCTTCCCCCGCTCCCCTTCAGTGTTGGGGACTGAGAAAGGAACAGATGATATCTCAATGAGCTGTTATGAAGTATTCTTAAAAGATATGAATAATGGTTACAAGACTTTAGGTTCATGTTCAGTAAGTGAGTCATGCCAATAAAAAGCATAGTACAAAATACACATGTATATTTATGATGTTTCAACAAAATATTCTTATAATTCAGAAATATCGTGGACATGAAAGGAACCAAGAAATACTGGAAAGATGTAAATAATACTGATAATATAGTACAAAAGCACATGAATTAACTAAATTTAGCAGTTCATAACATTTGATGTTACAGAGAGAACACATGCATGAACTGTATTTAACAACAACACTTTGCACTGACACCCTCCAACTGAGCCTCTCAAAGTGTTTGCCAAACAATAGGAATTCATCCTCACACTTCTCCCGTGAGGTAAAAATCCTTACTCTCCTTTTTTACAACTGAGGGACAAAGAGGGGAAGCAAGTCGCTCAAGGTCATACAGGGCATCTGTTGCACATCAAGAAAAAAACAACGTTTGCTGGTGCTCAGTCCTGTGAGGAATGTGGGAATATTTTAGCAATGCAGGTTACAGATTTTGACTGACCTAATGGTCAGTGGAACATCATGCCTATCTTATTTTGTCTGTTCCACGCAGGTTATGTCTGCTAGCCTCACTCTCTTTTCAAGTTTAGTGCAGTTTCTGTCTATTGCCAGTTCAGAACATAATATATTTTTCTTCTGCTTGCATCCTCTAGTTCATCCCTCACTGTTCTTCCTTTCCCTTTTCCAGTTCAGACCAGTGTACTTAGGCAGGTTAGCCAGTTTAAACGAAACAAAACCAACAGGTCATATGTACCCACAAACATTTGCAGATTTTTGTTTTCCAAAACTCAGACCAAAACATTTGAAGTTCTAGGGTGAGATTTTTAAGAACCACCAAAGTTGGCATCACCCCGCTCCCATTGAAACAAATAGGAGTTTTACCATTGATTGCAGCATAAAGTTCCACAACAGCACAAGAGGTCCATTGTGCTAGTTGCTGTAGAAACACAGAGTAAGAGACAGTCCTCCCCACAAAAAGTTTACACAATATGTTTTGAGTATGACATGAAGGGAATTAGAACAATTGCTGTTTGCATTAATGGGGGTTGTGTACATGCTACTGCACACACGTGCTGAACACATGCATTTCCATAAAATTATTTTACAGTGATTTAGTTCACAGTGCAGCACTGCCTCGATCAACAGATTTACACCATACTACTGTAGAGGACCCCCTTGCCTGTAGGCACTTTCCTACTTAATATAGCTCCATCTTAGAATCACAGGGTAGAAGGGACTGCAAGAGTCATCTAGTCTAACCCCCTGCCAAGATGCAGGAATTGTTGTGTCTAAAACACCCAACACTGATAGCTATCCAGCCTCCTTTCATAAATCTTCACCGAAGGAGCTTCCACAACCTCCCGAGGCAGTCTGTTCTGTGATCCTACTGTTCTTGCAGTTAGGACGTTTTTCCTGAGATTCAATCTGAATCTGCTATGCTGCAGTTTGAATCCTTTGCCTTTTGTCCTGCCCTCTGTGGCAAGGAAGAACAACTTTTCTCCATCCAGCCTTGTATGTCTTGAAGCCACATCTGCTTACTAATACTGGCAAAATCCCCTTTCTCTGAACCAAGTACATCTACAGGCAAGCAAAGCAGCTCAATTCTGTTTTTTCATTGTTAAGAGTATTGGAGGATGCTCAGCACCTCACAAGACACTCAGAACTTTGAATGATCAAGTCCCCTAGAGCCAACCTCAATAACAGTGACAGTCTCCGCTGCATACCATGATTCACAGAAGCCATGAACTTCAACAGTGTTGCTATCAGACTCCCTTGACAAAACAAGTTTTTCCTTATGCTGTATATTCCTATCTTTAAGGATACATTGACCAGGAGAGTTTTTCATGTCCTCTCCAGGGGCAGAGGTAGTATTCATCTTCTCTGCATTTGGGAACTGGCTCATCAACTGTGCTTGGAAATCTTCTCTCCGCTCATACTCCTTCCCACGGTAGATGAACACTTTGTTCTGCAAGAGACAAATACTAGATTTCTTAGACTGGAAGGTCTTTGGGACAGGGGCTGTGTTTGTACAGCCTAGCACTGTGGGGTCTCTGAACCTGATATGGGCCTCCAATTGTTTCAGAAATATAAATAATTGATTATAACCCACTTCCACTAGCTTCAGGAAATTGTCACTGATTCCCCAAAGAAAATATTTCATGCTGTGAGACAGGAGAAGGAAAAAAAGGCTGATTTCAGAATGTGCCTTAACAGAAGTAATTAAACAGGCAATGGGGAGGTGGGTGAAATATTAAATTTCCTTTTCTTCTTTTCTTTTTATGAAAGAGACTTGCTTTATAATATAAGTCTAAATTCTCTTCTTCCTAGCCCTCTCCCCTAGTAAACGTCTCATTTACAGCAGAGTCAATTCCAAGGAGTTCTCGTCTATTGTTCAGTGTACTTGGTGTGACAAGATCGGGAAGGGAAGAAGCAGGTGCCCTTATAAATATGTGAAACACACCCATTCAATGTCAGTTTCTGAAGCAGGGGGAAATTCGTTACTATTAAATTAAATAAAGGTAAGTAGTTAAATGCTTTAACCTAAATACCTAACACCTAAACCTAAAAATAAGGTGAAATTCTCTCCTCTGCAGGGGTTCCACTGAACGTCCTCCACATAAAATGAGCCTGTAAGGCTGAACTGGTGAAGGGAGGCATTGCATTGCTACTCAGGCATGAGGGTGTATTTCACACTATGTTGGAACGACCATAGTGCCTTAAAGGTACACCAAATGTACCTACGTGTGGGGTATCCTTACTTAGACAGGGACTCTGGATAGTGATGAATATTTCAATGCATTAATGCTTTGCCAAACACAATATTACTGAATATGGCCAGAAAGACCTGTCCTGGTAGCACCACAGAGTCAGGTCAAGTCCAGGGATACTGCAAATTAGCAATGTTGGTTGGGATTTTCAAAGAAGCCTAAGGGAATTAGGCTGATAAATGCCAGTGAAGTTCAATTGGATTTAGGAGCCTAAGTATCTTGAGCCATTTTGAAAATCCCTGTTTTATTTGGGTTCTTGACTAAAGTTCTAAGATGGTGGTTGTAAAACGAAAAAAGGCAAACAATAGGTGAACAGGCATGGGGGTAGGTCAATGAGTGTATGTGTGTTTAGATAGGTAGTAGTGCTGATTCAGCACACGTCTATACAGAGAGTTAGTGTGTGGCCAACACACTAACTCTCTGAATGGTGTATCATTCTAACATCATCTTAACTGGCTATGTAGATCCTGCTCTCTTGCACTAAAAGCTCCATAATATGCTCTGAACTATTGCTGTGAGCAGTACCAAAGCTAACATCAATACCTCAAAGTCTACTGTGGAACTTTTAGGGTGTGTCTACACTGCAGCTGGGAGCAAGCCATGCAGCGCAGGTTGACAGATTCAAGTTAGTGCACTAAAAATAGAAGTGTGAATGTTACAGGCCATATGACAGTGTGACAGGGTGCTACCAGTCTGGGGGAGGGTTGCAGGCCCAGCTGAGGGCAGTTACACAGCTGCGGTGTAGTCATACCCTTAGTGTGCATTGCAGGGTCAATATGACTAGTCAGATTATTGTCTCTCTGACAAGCCCTCAAAGGTGTGGACACACATCCTTCAGGTGTAGCTAAGGAACAGTTTAGGTGTAATCTTTTGTTCGCTCATAATGAGAGCTACCAAAAATTACAAGTGTGTGTGAAAATCAACTAGATTTTAAGGTTTGATATGAACTCCAAATGTCATTCCATAGCTTCCTGGTACCCTATACCTTCATTAGTCTGTCTGTGAAATATGTAACATTTGGGCAGCCTCTGCCTACTTATAATATCTTGTAAGGATTCAGTATGCTGTCTTTTTACTCCTTTACTACCTCTATGAGGGTATCCTAGTCTATGAGGGAAATAAGAATAAAGAGACATAATCAACTTAGAAGCATTTCCATCCTGCAAGGCTTTAATGTGTTATTATAACAAGTAATACTTCAGATAATTGTGAAATCTGGTGCCAATGCAGATTAAATGAAGATCAGCTTTCCTCAGAGACTAATTACATTTTTACTAGCATAGTGCAGTGGTGTTTTTATGAGTATATAAAAAAAAGTTGAAGGAGAAATACACAAAGTAGAGAGCCTTACCCTGAGGAATGTGGGAAATCCTTGACCATAATATCCAACAGCGAAATAGTCTGGTTTAGGCCTCAGAATTTTCATGATGTTTTCATAAAATTTAGCTTGTTGAATCTGAAATAAAAATGATATCTCAGACTTCTTGTTTCAGAATCATAATACTTCAAGAAAAATGGTTTCTATATTTAACTCATTACTGGGATATCTTTTTTAAAATATCACATTCAGTCACTCTTTACGCAGTTTTCCTGTGCCACATTCTTTTATAAATTATGTAAGTATAATACACAGCTAAATGAAATGGGGTTAAACAATTTAAAATGATCTGTATGCAAAGTCACATATATCTCTAATGAGCAAGTGTGGAAACAAGCTGTCAACACCTCAGAATTATACTAGGTAGGATCCATCATAGCTAGTTGAACTTCATTGATAAGGTGAGCAAGATAATGAGCTTGAAAATGTTTGATGTCTTTAATGTAGCTTAGTGAGTACTGGGCCAGCTGTTCAGCATAATGCTAGAAGTGGTGCATAAGGGGCAGATGCTATACTGAGTTGAGAACAGTGCTTCCTTTTATTTACTGTGTTCTCAAGTATAACATTGCATCTAGTCTAGGCTATGTAAAAGGTCTACAAGAGATTGTTGTTAAAATCAGGGTGGTAATTTTGATTCATGACCTATAGAGGAAGCCTGAAAAAGTGCATATTTGAGGAGTGCTCGGGGTTCCTCCAGATTTGTTTTTCACCTTAAACATTTCAGGAATATTAAGTTTTGACTGCCCTGGAAGTTTCAGGTAAGTTCATTTTGAGGTCTAACACCTTCTGTGAAATGTCAAAGGTCAAATCTTCAAAAAAGGCTTCTTTATTCAAAATTTGAATTAATTAGTGAGGATAAATATGTGTGAGTAAAAACCAAAACACACAGTGTTTAAACAGCCAGCCTAAAATTTCCATCCTCTTTCATTTTCCCAGTTTTCATTCTATTGGCTCTTGTGACTGCTCCACTTCACTAGTTCTCCAATCACCACAAACTCTTCCAGGCTTGACAGGATCTGAAATTCTAATGCCAAAAGCATATGCGGGGGTGGGGGGGAGGAAGGAATAATTTAAACTCTTTTTTCTACATCATAAAGAAGAACCAAAAAAGGGGCTCAAAGCTATTTTGTGTCCTTTAGGTAATTTTTAAACCCTGCAAGTCAATTAATGCAAGGTAATCACTCCTGGGATTTGCTTTGTCTCATGTCATATAATCTCTAGAATAAGGTAAATGATTAAATATGCATACATACATATATAATAACCACTTTGATAAGGCTCTTTACCATGGGAATTTTATTGTTTTATTTGTCAAACTTCAAGATATGATTGGTGACAAAGTAAAGAATATAAAATGATTTAAAAATCAATATGGATCACAAATTCCTATGGACTCTTCAAAACCTTGTTTACCTATCTACCATTTCAGAGTTCAAAAATATTCATTTATATTCCTGAAATGTCTTGGAGGGCCATGTATGTTCTTACCAGGTTCTGACTTAGAAGTTCATAGTCAAAAACTTCCATTTCATACTGTTCTGCTAGCTCTTTGCACAAGGATATTGATTCTTCCCACATCTGCAAAGTAACCACATATTCAAAAGTAAAATTACACAGGTACAATCGAACAACAGCAAATAAGGTTTTAAGGAACCACTGTAACTATGTATCCTTATTGATTAGGCTCTCTCTAAGCCTCAGTTATTTATTAACTGCACAAATAGAATGGAAGACTCCAGGCACCCATAATTCCAGGACAGCAGCTTAATGTGCAGAGTAAAAATATTTTATGGTTCGTTATAGATATGAACAAGTGAGTCTCCATTACAGTTACAAGAACACAGCCAAAAATCATCTGACTTTTCAGTATCCTCCAAACATAGGTACAGCATCTCCAAGGGCTCAGACACAACTCCAGGCACTTCTGTAATCTATGCTCCCATCAGTAGTCCTTGCTCAGGTGAAATATCCTATTCAATTAAATGATCTTAAGACCAACCCACTGCCTGCCCATGAGTCAGCAGTTTATTTTATTCCTCACAACATAATTTCTGTCTCAAGAAGAAACAACAGAAGGAAGACAAGCGTGGTTCAATGGACATAGTGAAAAAGATTTTCCAGTCTGCTAAGGGCATTTTGCTGTAAGCCTCACGAAGTGATTTTAAAGCAGCTGGAGACAGCAGGTGGACAACTCTCCCTCTGCAGAAAGACTGCTCACTAGCAGAATATTGGCTCCGCTGCCTTCTGCGGCACGGACAGATCGGCTATATTTGATCCTCCACTGATGTCAAGTCACTGCCAGGCTCATGAATTGGGGCCAGTCCTGCACATCTGTTACCTACACTTGGATTGGGAAGCCCTGAATCAGAGAGGTGCAACCAGCTGCCTGCAGCAATCTGTTCAAGCAGAGCTTAGCTGAAGTGGAGAATTAAAGCTATTGTGTATTTAGGGTTATGATGCATGGGGAGGTATTGTTACCTGTCACTATTTCAAATACATATAGACAGACTGCTAGATAATCGGTAAATAGCACTGCACTGTCTGTGCCACAGTACAGTAGTAAGTTTCCTGTCTGGGAGCTAATATTGGGGAAACAAGTTGGTACCAGCTCAGGACAAACAGTGGAACAAGAAAAAGTAAAGGACCAATGGTTGGTCATTGTAGGTGAACTCCATCATTCAACAGGAGGGATTGAGGATGTTCCTTTGAAGGTCAGAAATGGTATTTCCCATACAACAGCTGAGCTTCAACTAGACAGCGTAAGAAAAGACTTACAGGGTCACCATGTTCAGTGTTCTCCACAGCAAAATCATTCCCTACTTTATGTTATTCAGTGCTTTGCTCATTCTCATTTTCAAGGGTTTTGTGATGGGGTATCCACCCCACCCAGGATTAACAGGGGGTGAGATGGCCAGGTAGGTCAATTATCTCCACAAAGTGCACCTGGAGGAAGAGCCACGGAGCAAGGAACTAATTGAAAGCAGGCACAGATGGTCAGGAACAAGTGGGGCCTATTAAGCAAGGTAGCTGCTTCTGGGTAAGGGCAGTCTCTCCCTATGAAGAGGATTTGGAGCTTGTACACCTAAAGGAAGGGAACCCAGTAGCGTAGGAAGCAGTACAGGGAAGGAGTAGTGAGAGCTGAGAGAGGAAAACCCAGAACTGCTGAGCTGAAGGTCCTTGAACTAGTACCAGTCCTGGATTCCCTTACGAGCCACTGAGGGCATAGCAGTGAATGGTGAGACTGCTAGTTAAGAGAGAGATGTTGAAAGACTTTGGTAACTGGGAAGGCTGAGTGATCTAGCTCGAGGGCTAAGTCACAAAGAGGTTGCTATGGCTCCTAGAGTGAGTGAGTGAGTGAGAGAGAGAGAGAGAGAGGGATGGTGTGTAAGGCAAGGAAGGGGGCATCTTCCCCAAGAGCTAATCCCCAGAGTGACCACGAGGAGGTGCCAGACTAGCAGTGAGCACCCCATGACAGGTTCAATCATGGAGTCAAAGGGACTTTTACTACTGGAGATCAAAGGGTGCAGGATCAGGACTGGAAAAAGGTATATATTGGCTTATATATGACTTGTGTGTTGATCACTTGTCTAAAACCACATCTGTCTTTCTGAGACATCCTGTGTATTTTGAGGAAGAGGACAGTGTGATGGAAAAATAAGAACCAAATGAACCATTTCAGTTTCTTGTTAATGGAAAATTCATTGCATGTCTGTAATTATTTTATTTATATTGGACAACACACACTATTTCATTGTTTTGGCTGAGCTAAGAAAGAAACTGAACTGGATGTCAGTTACAAACATTAGCCTTCTTCCTTTGAATATTTATCCGTATGACATATTTATTAAAAAGGAGCTGTCTATAATGAATCTCCTTTTAGATGCAATTTTTACTTATGACCCACATTTCCAAAATGATTTTACCCAATAGACAAACAGATGTTTGGTTATAATAAAATGAATGTAAAAGGTCATTGTTGCATGAAGTAACACAGTTGGAATGTTAAAACAGTTACCTTTCCCTTGTCAAAGTATTCTATAATTTTTTCATACAAGTTTTCTTTCAACTGTCGATGGGTCTGTGAATACTGGAATTCTGTTTGCATAACTTGAGGTGCACACTGTTCATCGGACCACTGTGAGAAAAACATTAGAACACACATATTTCTGGAGACAAAGTAAAAAAAATGTTAACTTTCTTCTGTAGTTCCCTAACATCCAGAGAGTAGGGAAATGCCAGATCAAGGGTGTGAATTTTTCAATATGTTTCTGAATAACTATTTCACGTTGGTAACTAGGGTTGGCCAACATTTTTTGGATGGAACTATTTTCTGCTGAAAAATGCAGGTAATACAGAATCATGTCTATTCTGATGAAATGCTCTGGTGAGGAAAAGGCAAACATTTTGTTCTGGGAGTATTTCAATTCTTTTTTTGGATTTTCTATCATATTAAAATATGAATTTATTATGTGTCTGCAATATAGATTAATATAAAAGTCAAACAAAATGAATTAAAATGTCACTATTGAAACAAAATGTTTGATGATCCTGAATTTAAATCTTTCATAATTTTCATTTCTCTGGAAATCTAAGCTTTTTGTGCCAATTTAGAACTCTTTTTTTTTTTTAAAAAAAAATTACAATATCCTACAGAACAGAAATTACAGTTTCCAACCAGCTTTATTGGTCATATCGGCTACTTAGCTAGATTGTAGTGAAAATAAGCATTAGTTAAGAAAACAGGCAGAGGGAATAATTTAAAAAGATGACCCCTATAATTTAAAATGAACATTTTTAATATGCCCATATTGCAGTAGCTGCTGGGGCAAATTAATTATAGCCTAAAATTATATGTAGGTTTCCAATCTAGCCCTACTTTGGAAATTGAGAGTACAGTAAAGCCAGAAAATTGTAATAATTATGAAGGGTTAAATTGCTCCGAAAGTCACACATTTATATTATTTGGTGAAACTATTTTTGTCACAATTTTTAATTACCAATACATAATTTTAAATCATCAGCTGAGAACATCTAGTATTTCTTCTCAGTAAGTATGCTCTAATTTTCTTTAACTGTTTCAGTATTTTCAACAACCAGGAAATTAGACTGCTATTAATGAAATAATTAATACAAAGTCTTTGATTTATTGTGTAAAACAGATTATACACACACATTTCTAAATCTGAAAATTGTGACAGCTCATTATACACATTCAAATGTGAACTCAGCAGTCTAACCTTCAAGAGTGAGGTATGGAGTAGAAGGGTGTACGCAGCTTCTGTGTAATTCTCACAATCTAAATGAAGATCTCGCAATTTATACAAGTATCTGTCACAGGGGAAGAAAATCAGAGTTTAAAAATATACATAGTGTTCTGGCAAAATGCATTAATCACTTGCGCACATACGAACCCTCAGTGAAACTTTCCACAGAAAGAATAAAAGATGCTACGAAGTAACTACCCTTAGAGATCTTAAGGTTATTTGGGGAGAAGCTATTAACTAACCCTTATTTGTCTGGGCCATTAGATTTGTCTGAGCTTCCTTTGTGTTGTGGAGCATCTGCAGAAAAGCGGGGTTAACAATCAGGCCACTTTTACCAGAGTAACTGCTGTGCCTGCACCTATATGGGTAAAACTGAGATATACAATAAACACATTTGCTCCACATTTTCCAGCATTTCCAAACCCTGATGCACTCTGGAGTATTATCAAAAATAGTTTGCCTTTTGACTGCTGTCAGCTACCTGCCATTGTTATATAAATTGTTAATGGTTTTCTTCTGTGCTATTTTGCCCTAATTTTATGTGGATGTTTCATTTTCTCCATGTAAATACCACAGATAAGACTAAAGTAAGGGAAAAAATATTGATCCAGTTCCTCAGC
Organism: Dermatemys mawii; assembly: GCA_007922305.1. Classification (NCBI taxonomy): domain Eukaryota; kingdom Metazoa; phylum Chordata; order Testudines; family Dermatemydidae; genus Dermatemys; species Dermatemys mawii. Next base: position 5,245,881 of record ML677354.1, read on the forward strand.
TATGGTTAAGGAGTGCACAGCACAATACAACACAGAAGAGCATGGACGTGGTGTGCAGGTGTCTTGCTCCTATCCTGACCAGGCTATCAACAAGATTGTTCCCTAGCATAGGTCAGAGCTGCCTTTAGGCTGCTCTAAATTATATACCAACTTCCAGCAGCCCCAAGGGTCTACTGTTAAAATAGGTGGGCATAACCATGTCCCAGCCACATCTCCTCCACCTACAGGGAGGGCAAGTGTGGCGTAGGAAGTGATTGTCCCTGTATAGGGGGACAGATTAAGGCCCTAAATAAAATAGAGACAGCATAAAGTCAGTTATATGCTAGAAAAGTTTTACTGGTGTGTGTGATATATAATCTCCAGCAGAAAATTATTCAACTTGTAATTGTTGTAGTGCTGCATATTTAGCATGCTCTGTAGTATGAGCATATACTACACAACTGGAAAGGGTTTCTCTGTCTCTCTCTAAATGTACAATGTGATTTCCCTCCAACTTCATACCCAACTATATTTTCTTTGTTAAAGAGAAAGCAATGATTCATTCAAATAAACTTTATTCTAGAAAAAAGAGTGCTGTTGATGAATATGTACAATAGATTCCAACTTTCTGAAAACTAAGCAAACGAAGATTAAAAAGTATAAATGAGCCTAAGGATATTATGGACTTATTGTGGATAATGAGCTACCAAGGGCATAACACAAATCCATACAGTATGCAGAAGACAGTGTGCATAAAAGGAATATTACTGCACTCTTCAAACAAAAATCAATAGAGCAATTACCATACCTTATATACATCCCTTCACGGTTAATGTCTTTGTAGAAATTCTAGAGGGGGGAAATGATTACCGTGTTAGTTTCTAATCTCTGTTATTAAAATACTTTTCAGGACCAAATTACTCATGGTAAGTATTATTTTCTTTTTCATTGTATAAACAGTACAGAAAACAGAATAATTCTGGTTTTTGACACATTTTATCATTAAAATTTTAAAACTTAAATTATTAATATCAGTTTGTGATATGCATTATTTACAAAATATTCTCAATTAAAACCTAATAATATGGCTGCTTCAATTAACATTTTAGTTCCTTTATAGTACAACCATCAACAAATACTCTTGAGCTATGTCTCTAAGGAGGCAGCGTTCAGGAAAGGGGGCCAAGAAGGCGTTGCACATCTGAGACTGTTGCGGAACACTTTGGTTTCCAGTGTAAGTTAAAGTAGCTCTTAAGGCTTCTCAAACATGTGCCCATGTTAGAAATGATTCCCAAGGGACTAGTTAGAAAATAGTTGGAGTATTGTATATTCCAACCACAGCATCTTCCTCGCTGCCTATGCCCTTCATTGGCCACTGCCAATGGATGGGAGATGGTGTGTGTGGCATAGGTCATTATATCAGCAGTATGCTTTTGGAGAAATTCTACTACTATCCAATTCCTTTATATCAAAGAAAAGGCTTAATGACTGGTGAATGTAGCCTAGAACCAGGGTCACAGACTTCAGTGGGATTGTTCTCATGAGTAAGTTTCATCAAGCTCAGACCCTTGGTCCCTTGCTACCAGTGCATTTTACTGGCTTCTCTCCCCTCTTGATGATTTAAACACAAAATTTCTGACTTGCAAACTGCATTTAGTTGCTAGTCTAGTGGGTGAATACTTTCTTCCCTAGAGCCCTGCATTGCAGGAGAAGTTGAAAAAGGAGAAAAGTACAAAAGAACTCTCCTCATTCCCTGCCACAAGGGAAATAAAGTGTCTAAACAAGTAAAAAACATCTGAATAGTGGACTGTTAAAACATTTAAAGAGATCAAATGGATAAAACATGCCACAAGCCAAATTAAAGAGCTGAATTAATGATCAAAGATGTGCTTACTTTCTGGCTACACAGCCCTTGGCTAACTGACAATGAAGGGAGTATGTGGTAACTATCTTTGTCCATGAAGGGGGCAAACACCAAAAAGAGAGAGAGTTTCTTAAAATGGGTCAAAGTTGGTACAACAGAATGAAGCTGGGAACAGGACATGTAAGATGAATTCAGGAGAGTCTTTCTACCAGAATTTCTTATGTTTTGTTGAAAAATGTGTGTGAAAGAGAAAAAAGGCATGGAAGGGAAGAAATGGCAACATTTTGTGCACAAAAGCTTTTCATTTTTTAAACAGCTCTGCCTTTAAGTGAGGTTCTGCAGACTGCATCAGAGTTTAAGGACAGTGAAGGAAGGAACAAAAAATTGAATATAAAACCTCATGTTTGAGAATTTAAACCAGTGCCTAATTATTAAGCATTATGAGAAAACCTTCCCCAGGGAAGATTATCCCACATTTGCAGAGTGAGAGGTTTCTTTAAGCATCTGTTGCTGGCCACTGTCAGAGCTGGATGGACATCGGGTCTGATCCAGTCTAGCAATTTCTGCGAATGAGGATAATGATGCAATTCAGGGTATGTGAATGTGAAGAATCAGAAGTGCAGATTATGAATGTTTGTTAGTTGGAAGAGGAAGGGAGTTTGTTACTCCAGCTCCTCAGCTTCATGTATTTATGTATATGGGTGGGGAGGCCCATAAATGAAGGCTGCTTTGGAGATTATTGCTGGTGGGCTTCACTGCTGATATCATGGCTTTCTAGTAATCGTTTTGTTTAGGAAAATACTTATTTAACTCAGTTAAGGTTGATTGTGGTTTTTTAGGGTGACTTCTTTGTTTTTTAAGAAAGCAGAGCAACGTGTTGTGTGGTTTAGGGGAGTGTTTGCCAGGGAGACCAGCATTTGACACAATGCGGATGTGGTCAGGGAAATAGGACTGAGAAGACTGGGGCTCTCACTTGGTGGCTTAGGCTATGTCTACACTGGCATTTCGTTGGCAAAATGTTTGTCGTTTAGTGGTGTTAAAAACACATGCACACACACAGGAACAACAAAAGTTTTACCGACAAAAAGCGCCTGTATGAAGAGCATTTTGTTGGAAAGAATGCTCTCCTCCTGACAAAGCCACTGCCGCTCATGGGAGATGGAAATTTTTTGTCAGCAGGAGAGCTCTTTCCTGTCGACAAACAGCAGCTACACTGTGCCTTTTAGTGGCATGGTTGTAGCAGCACAGCTGTGTCACTAAAAGTCTCGTAATGTAGCCATAGTCTTACAAGAGGATTGCATATAGAGGTTGAAAAGTGTATGTGGATTTTTCCTTCTTGTCAATAACTCCAATGCCTCCTGCTGCTGCCGCTGAGAGCTTTGCCATGCAGCAGCAAGAGTAGCATTGTATGAGTTTCACTAATATTTCTAGTCAGGCCAGAGTAGCATGAATTTCATTTTGCTACTGTCTGAGCAGTAGCAGTGGCACTGAGATGTCTGCAGACTCTGGAAAACAACACTGCATCAGTTCAGATTTGGAAGGCTCTCCCCACAACACAAAGGTAGAAAATATTTTTAAAACTGAAATCTTCAATGCTGCATAAATTAATGGCTTAAGTCGCTCATTTCCCTGGGCAAGCTTTACACTTGCCATTGGTGGGTAGATTTTTAAAACCCTTCTCCAGTTTTATATTTTATTTTGCAAGGAGACACATACCAATAAGTTAACAGTGCAGCTCATGCGGTTGTCCTTGCTCTCATCATTCATCACTGTTCGGTAATCCAGCAGCTTTTCCAAAAGGCCTTTTACTAGGTTTACAAAATTCTCAACTGCCTTGGAAATGTCACGATACTCTGAAGCACATTCCATGAGTCTGCAAACAAAGAGAGAAAATTGCTTTACTTCTATGTTAGAACAGCTGCACCCTGAGCTGAGATGCTTTGGGGCAAACACTATATTACAATGATGATAACTATACTACAGTATTAATCACAAAACAGGCATAGAATGTATTTGAGATTCTTTTTTGTGGTTTGATAATCTTTGAAAAATGTCTTGCTGAAATATTTTAATGCTCTATCATTTTCTAAGAATCTATATATTCTGAAAGCCCAAAATATCAGTTAATCTAGACTATTATCTGCTGTATCTCCACAGAAACATTCACCTCGTTCTAAAAATTTCTGCCCTTGAGAATGACTAGTCTACTGTAGTAATTGTAGTGAGGGTTTCCAAGCTCTGAATGTGGCATAAAGCATAAAGTTGTGAATTATATACTGGAACTAAGAAAGATCCTTTGAAATTTAGATTTTTGTTAAATACTTTACAAAGTGTTATAATTTAACAACCTTTGTAGAATATGGAATTATTTCTAAAGAGGACTTTCAAAAGCTTTTGAGAAGTATTTTATAAGTGTGCTTAAACAAGAAAATTTAAAGTAAATCTTTCAATTTTTTTAAAAAAATGATCGTTCTTAATCATTGAAATCAGTTATTTCATTAACAAGTTCTTTCCTGTAGTTTTCCAAAATATGGGAGAGAATGTCAGCTAGTGATTGAATGAGGAAACTAAAAGCCAGCATTCTCCAAATCTATCATTTGCTACTATGGATTAATCTTACTTGGGCAAGTCACTTACCAGGGATGTCACATTGTTCTACTTTCCCTTTTTCAGATGGGTAAACTGTCTTGAAATCCCCATATTAAAAATTCTATGTAAACACACAGATTTTACTAGCTTTAATTTGTAAGTTTTTCATAGCCATCTTTTCCCTTCCTCACCTGATGCTGCCCTATGAACAATTAATCTCTAATTATTAAGCACACTATATCGTTGAGTTTTGGAGTGTGGCATCAGAGGAGACATCAAAGCTCCATTACTATTTTTCTCCTCTTTTTTGGTTATAGGGAATCATGATGGACAGATAAGTCACACAGACATACCAACTACGGATACTGACCCTACCATATGTAAGGATAAAACCTTTTTGCAACTCTGACCCATCTCATGACACTGGGGTTAGGAAATAAAAATCAGTCTCTTGCTAACATTATTACATATCATACCTGGTGTCAGCAGGGCTGGTGGAAGGATATTTGGCACCTTAGGCGAAACTTCCACCTTGCATCGCCCCCATCCCGTCTGAGGAGCCCTGCGGCAGCTCTGAGCCCCCCTCCACCTGGGGAGACCCCCTGTGGCAGCTCTCCACCCCAGCTCACCTCGGCTCCACCTCCTCCCTTGAGCACACCGGCACCGCTCCACTTCTCCCGCCTCCCAGGCTTGCGGCGCCAATCAGCTGTTTGGTGCCGCAAGCCTTGGAAGGGAGGTGAATTAGAGCACAGAGGCATGGTCAGGGGAGGAGGTTGAGCACAGGTGAGCTGGGACAGGGAGCGGTTCCCCTGCACACCCCTCCCATTACTTGCCGCAGGCACCCTTTCCATGCCTCCCTGCCCCAGGTCACCTCCGCTTCATCACCGCCCCCCAACCACTTGGCGCCCTAGGCAGTTGCCTAGCCCAGCCCTGGTGTCAGATTAAAGCCAAACATTTAACTAAACAGCACAAAGGAAGCCACATGAATTGCTCAGACTGGAAGGGACCATAACACTGAGGTCACTGAAACCCTTACAAATTTTTCTGGGAAAAGTAATAATGGAGGAAAATCAGCCTTGCAGTACCGATCTTTGTGAATCTGCATGTGGTGACAGTAACTGTTGATGATCGGACATACAGAGAAAATAATCAACACCACAAGAAAAGCTATGAACTATTAAATTGAACACAAACAAATGATGAACATGCTTAGTTACGTAGGACATACAATGGAGTTCTGCTGGACCCATGCACAGTATTGGAAAAATCCGCAAACAAGAATGCCTCACAGAGATCTAGGGACACATTACAATATCCTAGCAATTTCATCAGAAGTAAGTGTTCTATTCAGAATGCTGCCTGTAGAGAATATAGAATGTACTGGGTTGATCACTAAATGAGAAGTGTTTGGGAGAAAAAAATTGTCACCGGAGAACCAGTGCTGGAACATTTTGAGATTAACAGATGCCAAGTTCTCAGATGATAGAAATTCACATGGATTGGAAGCTGACCTGCAGAAGAGCTCCTGTTTCTAAGGAAACCATTGTATAAAACATAGACTTCAGAAAAAGTTTACAAAGTGCACAATCACATACTAAATATGAAATACATGCATAGAAGAAGCTCCTTGCAGCAGATGTACTTTCAAGAACACTTATGAATAGTGATAGGAAGGAAATGCAGGAAAAGCATTCAACATAATCATGACTCAAATTCTATGCACGTTTGAAATAGAAGCTGAGCAGCTCAAATGAGAAACCCAAAATGGCCAGGCACTTCCAATCATGAAGAGTTACTGGAACTATACTTATTGAATTGCAGCAAATTATGGTCACTGGCATTATAAATACAGCATAATGTTAGAAATACTAAGTATACTTTCCTTCAGTGCCCATATGAGTATTGAGAACTGTAAGAAGATAGTTCTTGCCAGGCATGAATGCCTTGTCAAAGACAAAATATACAATGTGAAATAAATACAGGAAAGGGAATGCATAAAAACTAAAAAAAGGAAGAAGGAAAAAAAAACACTCATGAGATTCCTGAATATCCTGGATCCAGAATATGCTGATCCATTTGAGTTAAACTGGAATGATTACCTCTTTTAGTGGTACCTCAACTATTTATATTTTCTTAGAAATTAAGCTGTTGGATAATACACCAAAAAGCAACCCACTGACATTTCATTGGGCAAAACCATTTAAGTTTTAGTAAAACAGTTGCACCCTGTGCTTTATTTTTAGTCTCATCTTATACAGCCGTTACTTGAATTCTGTGTAATGGATTTATTTCTCAATAAAATTACCTATTTTGGGGGTAGAAAGAAATAAGGAAATGGGTCATTAGGTATTTTTCTCATGAACACACTACTTACATTGACTCAAACAGCTGCATGTATTGCTCATCTCCACGTCCTCCTTCCACTTCATGGTCCAAATTGAAAATTATTTCATTTTCAAACTTGAGGGAGGGAAAAAGACAAAACATAGACTAATGCACAATATACATGCATAACAAGAAAATTCATGTAAGAGAAATCAAGATATCACAGGTCAAATAAAGCCTAAAGTGACATGATAAAAACATCACATTTTTCAGGCTTAAATGGAAGAATAATTTCCAGTTAAATAACACTCTCCAGAGTATCTTTAAATAACTTTTCCCTAGAACAAATTGTTATAGTGCCCGAAGGATACCTTTGAAGTATTTGCATTATACGTTTCCAAACCACTTCCTAGCTTGAGATACAGAACTTCAAAGTGAAACAGGGCTATTTTATTCCAGATTAACTCTGAATGAACAAATGTATAGAATATAATGCCTTCATACAATTGGCTACTCTCAGGCCACTGTACATTTTTACTAGGAATGAGTAAAATATAAAATAGAAAAATCATCCAAAAATTATATACATCTCAATGGAATTACTGGTGAAATATAATGCATGCTATACATAAAACTGTAGGGCTGGAAAAATTCATCTAGCCCAGTGATCCCAAAACTGACCACCATCTAACTGTTATTTGCTCTTCTCGAAATCTCTAGAATATTTGAAGGTCAGGAATATCTTTGGCAATTATCCAGTAAGGAAATAGAATTATTTTCTTCCATGGTATCTGAGCTCAGCACTTTGCAGGATCAGGCCCTTTATTATAAAGCATTCAAATGTCTTTTACAAAGTGGTAGCGTGCTGTAGCATTTGTCATTTAAAAGTTCTTACAGTTCATTGTATAAAGGAAATTGCTTTGTCATTTTGGAAACGTTAAGTCAACCTACCATGTTTAAATTCTTGTCTTAAGAGTTTATAATTAATAATTAGTCTGGCCAGGACCATGCAGTACATTATGTGGATTGCATTAAGTTCTGGAAATGGAGTGTTTGGAAATATTAAATACATGACCATGACTCCTTTTGTCTCAAAGGACCCAAAAGTCCCATTACTGTCTGGATGTTTAATGGGATGACATTTTTTCTTAGCGTTACGCAAGGTGTTTATGGTATGCCTGACATGCCCTTTCCTTAGAATGGTAAAAAGGTAAATGGCAGCTCTGTACAAGGATCCCTTCAGTCAACATGTACAAAGATCTCTCAGGTGTATAAGAGCAGCAGTCTTTTTGTGATACACACACAGGGCACTATTTGTTTTCCCCAGAGTATATAGAAAATATGGTAACCAGTTGAAACTACAAGAGAGAATTAAGACAGAAGAACATACTATACATTTTAATACTACTGCTACATTCAGCCATATAAGGAAGGCCCCAGATATACTTGTGTGCAACATATTATGGGGCATGTCTAAAGATAAGTACTGAGAACCTCAGTTTTATATATCACCCAAAACATGTTTCTATGTATCCTTTCACTATGCCTCCATATTCATACAGACTTTGGAGGAGAAGCGTCACCTGTTGAATCTCAAATTCATCTTGCAGCTTCTTGGTTTTCTTTGTTATTTCTCATCCAAGTAATTATAACATCAAAGAACCCAGGAAAAAAAAACTTAGAAGGTGATATGGTTGTACAAGTAGTCTCTTTGCTTTGTCAGAAGATTAGAGGTTTACGGTAAATTTTTAATCCTATCTGATTTAACTGTGGATGTTCTCATTATCCAGATCAACATTTTTGCCTCAATAATACCTTGTGGCAATGAGTTCCACAGATTAATTATTCTTTGCTTTGAAAGCATTTAGCTTGGTGAGCCATCAAGTTCATTATGGGTGTTTTATTAGGTTGCTCAGGTCTCAAAAAGACAAAAACAACGTAAATAAATATATGGTGTTCTGTATAGATATGCATAACATATGCTCCAAGTACATAGTGCTGCTTTATACACACTGGCCCCAATGCAGCAAACAATTTAAGCACATGAATAGTCCTGCTCACTTCAGAGTTAAACAGGTGCTTAAGTGCTTTGCTGGATCTGGGTCTAGGGCTCTCCCTTCAGCCAAAAGAAAGCTTGAGGCTGCTCAATCTAGAGATAATCCATACCATGTTGATCTGAGAGGGTCAGTAGATTGCAATACAATGTATCCCCACTCCCCAGGGACTGAGCGTAATCCTCTCCAACACTTCCAGTCTTTGGTGAAGGAACTAGCCTAAGATCTGCCACAGATTCAGCCATTACAACACTGGGAAAGATCTGGAATCCCTTGTTGCTACTTGGAGAGATTTTATATATATATATATATTATATTATATATTGTGACAAAGCTCTGTCCTTATCTTCATGTATCCTGCGTTTCCTGGTGGATTTTCACTAGCCTCAGAGGCTCACTGTGACCATCCATGTAGCTCTTCTCTCTCTAGAGACAAGGTCACAGCCTATTGAGCCATTTTCATCATAAGCCAGTGAGGAGAAGCTATCCTTCCTGGCACAGTCTCTATTGTCTCCCAATCTCAGAGACTAATTAGGGGAGACAGAAATGGGGGAGCCTAGGCCCGCCCTCTACTCTGGGCTCCAGCCCAGGGACCCTAACAGTATCAGCTAAGATGGCTGACCTTTTATCCACAAAACACAATACAATTCCCTGGGCTACTTCCCAACAGCAATCCCCGCTTCTTCAAACTCCACTTCACCCTTACCTTAGGACCTCCTTCCTTGCATACGATATGTTGTCCACCACTCAGTCTCACCAACAGCACAACTTCCTCCCACAGCTCCTGACACCCACACCCACTTGACTAACTGGGAGGTTTTTAACTGGTTTCAGCCAGTCCCTGATTGGCTTCAGGTGTCCCAATCAGGTTAGATGTTTCTACTCCTTTCTAGAAGGTTCCATTGGTACCAGGGATTTGTTTAGCCTGAGACTAACATATCTATTCTTTAGCACTTTCCTATAGCCATCTGGCCTTGCCCCATCACAATATATATATTTGACAATTCTTTCAGTTCCGGGCAAATCCACATCCTGTATGGAGACACTTCATTGTACATTTTGTTTTTCAGTGTGTCAAGTTAAAAATGCTCCTGTCAGAAGATTCTGACACCAGTCTGCCATTTAATTAACAATTAAGATTCACACATTCATCATGCTCCTCCTGAAAACTAGACAGCTGTTGCTTCTCTCTTGGGACTCAGCTAAATATGGCCAACTGATGTCAAAGACCAACAGAATTCTTTCAGAGTATGAAATGATAATTATGCCAAACTGCTTTGCCACTTATAGCCAAAATATTGCAATTAGTACAATAGTTGAAATTAGGTGTTCCTCAGAAGAGAAACACACTTTTAAGCTATGTCATTTGTAGGAAGTCGCCATATAACATACTGAGATGTGTCCTTCAAAGCTGTGGGAGAACAATCCATGTAGTATTGAGATTCACAGCTTTATTTAACAGACTGGCAGCTGCTTTTAGGGTTGAGCTACTCACTGTAGATGTTTTCAGATTTCATTTCCTGAGCAGAGCCCACTCAATGCCCATATGTGATTCCTAAGTAGTATTGGAAGAATTATTTTGATTTAGAACAACGGTTCTCAAACTGTGGGTCGAGACCCCAAAGTGGGTTGTGACCCCATTTTAATGGGGTCACCAGGGCTGGCTTAGACTTGCTGGGTCTGGGGCCATAGTTAACTGTTATCTGAGTTAACTATGGGATATGTCTGCAGGGTTAACACATCTACATTTAGGGAAAACAGTAACATCAGCATACTGGCAACTGCTCCAGAACCGAACATAAGACTTCATTATAACAATCCATCATTCTAACTCAACTTGCAGTAAGTATTTTGTTGTTGTTATTATTTTTAACACTGTAGCATACTTAGAGGATGGTGAAAGGCTTCCAAACTGACGCAGATAATACATGTGACAGAGCTATAAGGAAAATTTCAGAAGGGGATCACATACACAGCATTCTTATGAGCTAAAGCTCTCAGCAACTTTAAGAATTAGGTCAATGTTGTACAAAATGGACTGAAAATCTATTTCCTGTTTTGAGCAGAAGGAAAAGGAGGATCCTTACTCTGCTTTCTTTTTGAATTTCTTGTACATGAATCCTAAATGAAATGGGAGCATCTCTTGCTGAAGAGGCCATAAACAGTTTTGGCAAGTTAGGGGTGATGAACCGTGCGCTGTATGCCCCAGTAATAGTTTAATGGCTAATGTTAAAACCGTCATCCATTTTGGTGCTCCTGCTTCCATCACTGTTTATTGTAATCAGAGTACCAGCTCCAAACTGGCTCAGTGGAGTAAAGACTATTAACCTAATGTCAGAGCATAAGGCAATTTTAAATGATTCATTCTGATCCAAAGAACTGCCTTCTGCATTGTATATGGCAGAGATATTGAGAAGTGGGAAGTAGCGAAGTTCCATCGTTTCAGGCACAGGCAAATTGGAGGATCAAAGTACAGGTGAGATACACAGAACATGAGACAAGCTTAAACAGATGGGGGTTGCATTTGATGTGAAAATGACATTGAATGAGGAGAAATCCATCTCTGGGTTTGAAGCGGCAGGCCACACTTTACTAACTTAACATGGGGCGGGGGGATACCCACCTTAACACCTATATTCTCACCTACCAGGAGAGTAAGTGGTTCCAGTGGAAGAGGCTTACATGGCTTCTACTATATAACTCAGGACAGACTCTCCTCAGCCTACCCCATGGACTCTACTCACTCATCTGAGTCAAACCACCCACCCTCCCACAAGAGGGATGGAGGTACTAAAATAGAGGACCTTAGCCTCTGAAGGCCACATGGTCTTCCTCTATCCCAGGAACAAAAATTCCCTCAGTAAAATTCTGGGTCTTTTTCTTCTGGGGATTGTTCCTTTTAACTGCACTGGAGACTGGCAGCAAACTGCGACAAACTAACCTGCTTACTATTGTTAATTATTAAATCCTATTACTATTTAACTTAACTATGCCTCCAGGATGCTGCAGGGAAGGCAAAAAACTGCTCAGGCCTCTGTTAATTTAGCCTCTATGGGAAGAAATAATTCCTAGCTAACCCCAAAACAGGTGACTGATCAGACTTGCACAAAGCACAACAGCTCCAAGCTACCAGTACAGGTTGGGGAGGGTGGGGCTGCTGTAATGGAGCAAAGAGCAGATCATGGTTTAGGGTGGGGTTTAAATTAACTAAATTGGAGTCTGATGGTCCAATCAGCTCCTATCCTTCTCAAGCTAGCAAATGGGTGGCTAGAAACTGTGGAGGGGAGAGGCACCGCTTCATTCTCTCAGTGTGTTTTCCTCTTTCGTTCAGCTGCATCTATCCCAATCACTGCCAGTCCCATCAAGTTTCCCACCTCTTGAGGTGGGTGGGTGGCATTCTGAGTCACTCGGTAGAACTGTGATCTGTAGACTATCAAGATTTTCCTCTTTGACTGTTTGCCACAGTAATATGCAGAAGTGTAACGGCAGCATAAGCTGAGCCACTAAGACAAATCATCAACCAATAAAATCCTCCCTTGTATGTACTGAGCAGTTGGTAAGAAATGGATTTCTTTTTTAAAAAGGAGGTGATAATTCCACAGTTGCTTGATCCAGAAATAAAACCAAGAATTGGGAAGAAGAAAGGACTAAAAATGATTTCTTCAGCCCTCATGAGTCTTAGTCCTTTTCTTTCCCCTGTAACAACACTAATTACATACACTGGCAGCTTGTCACCAGCTGCAAAAGAAGTTGGTTGCTTGAACTGAAATAAATAAAAGATGCTGGAAAACATTCATAGGAGAAGCCTTTGAATCCTAAAGTTTAAGTGCCAAATTCAGCCCTAGTACATCAGGATGTATCTCCACCGACTTCAGTGGTGTGATGCCTGCTTGTAACAGGATTCAATTTGGCTTTAAAACTGCTTACTGTATTTTTCCAGTGAAATAAAAAGCCTCAAAGACTTGAGCAGACTTTAATGCCAGCCACACAGAGTCTGCAGCCTGTGCTTTGGTTAGCTGGATTTGAGTCTGAAGTGTCATGCTACTTTTGGATGGGTTGTAAATTGAAATGCTCCTTACTATTGATAATGAAGCAGTTCTATTTCCTTTAAATCCTTGAGCCTATTTAAGAATTCAAGAACTGAGTCTTGAGCATGGGGAGCTTGCTGAAACCACTTCCATTCATTTACTTAGTGACCTTCTACAGCTATTTGCTAGGAAAGATACATGACTTCTATAGCCTGGCTAGGAGTAAATATCCACTCTCTAGTCCTGCAAGTACACTTCATTAGTGAGAGCTATTATTATGTCCTCATTAGTCAGCACTGTTAGTTTTTCTTTTTTCAATAACTGTCAGTAAAGAAAAGTAGTTTCAGAATATGTCCACGGATGGCTGCAATTTAAGGATTTAAATGAAGGATTTAAATGAAGATATGGAAACATGAATAGAAATGGCTTACTTGAATGGAAATACTATTACATATGAATTAATCTTCCACAAGCCAAAGTTAAATCTTTGTAAAGATTAACTTAAATCCCTGCTTATTTTAATAATGTTTTCATTTACTCTGCAATGACATACACTGCTTACTGTTCTTAGAAAAATGTTTTTCAAAAGCATTTTTACATCTCTCTTTTTTTGGTTGATGTTTTATCAGCTCAATTATAGCAAATACTAGTGGCTTACCAATCTGATCATGTTCTTTCATTGAGGTCTTGTTGGTACATTCCAGAAAGGATAGTTTACAAATACTCTTAATCACTATGCTTTTTGTTATAGTCATAGGTGAAAGTAAGCCGGTATGCCCTGGTATGGCATACAGGCAAGAGCTGGTGTGCGGTACCGGGGGATCAGCTTCCCCAGGCGGCAATTTAAAGGGCCTGGGGCTCCCAGCAGGCCCTTTAAATTGCTGCTAGAGCCCCCCTGCCAGACCTCTGGGGTAGCAGTGGTGGGACTCAGGCAGCTATTTAAAGGGGCCGGGACTCCTGCCGCTGCTACCGCCGCAGGTCCTTTAAATCGTCACCGGAGTCCTGCCACCGCTACCCTAGGGCTTGGGGTGGTAGCGGCAGCCAGACCCCCGGGCCCTTTAAATAGTCACCAAAGCCCTGCTGCCAGAGCACTGGAGTAGCAAAGGCAGGGCTCTGGTGGTGATTTAAAAGGCCCAGGGCTCCTGGATGCCGCTATGGCTGCGGAGCCCCTGGCCATTTAAAGCTCTGCCAGAGGCCAGAGCCCCGGGGTAGTGGCAGCAGCTGAGTGACCCTGGGGCTCAGTTGGTCATATAAAGAGCCTAGGGATTTAAAGGCCCTGCCTCATCCAGTTGAGACCATGCCTCTTCCAGTTGAGGCCCCACTCCCTGCTCAAGACTCTGGAGTACCAGTAAGTCCTTTAAGTTACTTTCACCCCTGGTTACAGTTCAAATCACCTCCATTCCTGGGTATAATTTCTATTAGGTGTCAATGGGAGTTACATGTGTATACTAGAGGCAATAGTTCCCAAAAGAAATATATTTGTATGTTGTGCATTTAGAACTACAATACATCAACAGGCACTCCTAGGGTGGTAAGAGGGTGTTGTGGTGTTTTTTCTCCTCCCCACCCCCGGGTCATTAACTAAAAGATACAGCACCAAATAATTATAAAGATATTTTCTAAGAATGGCTGAAGTACAATAGTATTTGATAAATTTAGCTAATCCTCATATCTTTAACTGAATTGGGTAGAAATTTCAAAATCACCTGGGAGATTTAGAAGACTTTTTCCCATTTTCAAAAGCTGTTTAGGCAAACAGAAGACTCAAGTTTCACTGAAAGTCTCCTAAGTGCCCAACTCATTTTTGAAAATTTTACACTTGATATTTTCAAAGAAAATATCTTACTTCAGAAATAGTATTACTGTCCACTTTAAAACCATCCATTAACAAATACTAGAGCTTCAATGCATGCATATTATGCATAAATCTCCTTTATTTTCCATTAGTGTCTCCTCTTTAACTTTATTAATCCATAAGGTGAAAATTGCTAAATTACTACAACCCAATTCCTTTCCAATGTGTATTTTTCTTGAAGTTCAAACTTCAATTGTGAATTTAAAAAGGTTTATCTTAATCATGCCAATGCAATAGCAGGCAAAGAGGAGACATACTTTTCACCTCATAAAAGTGATTTTCATTTCAGAAGTAACACTATGGAGTCCAACAAAGTATAGCAAATCATAAAATAATAATGCAGCATTAGTGACTATCCAATGCAAACTATTAGGCAATTATTCTTAAAGTGTATTATAGTGAACATCTTTGTTCCTCTACACTAAAGAAAAATATCACCTGAAACATATTTATATCCACATAATATAAAGGTCATGTGAGTGTCTGGCATCTTCTAGGTCCTTAAGCTTTTGTCCTTGAAAATCAGTCAGTTTGACTGATGTGTTTCAAGGGTTTTTTGGTGTATGTAGGTCTATGCATCTATCCCAAGAGATGAAGTATAAGCCAAGAATAGGAAAACATTTTTAAGAGGCAAATATAGGACTATTAGGACATGGAAAGAACAGATGCACAGGAGCAAAGTGGTTTTTAATCTTGGTCTTAAACCAAAAGACTTGTGCTAAAATACTAAACAAACTGGAAATTTCATCTGTCACTTTGTTCCAGGTTCAGCTAATAGAAAAATCTTGTCCCATATAAACTAAAAGCACAGAGATTGCACACACAAGTAATGTACTCTGTTTTTTTCAACTAACATTGTAGATAGTGAAAGGTAACCAATTGTTTGTACTAATTTAATGTCTTGTTTGTCATTTATCAATATGCAGGCTGATTGTTATCATTTATGATTTGCATGCAGCAGTGCCTAGAGGTGTGATTGTGCTAGGCGCTGTGCAAACAAAGCTTAAAACAATCCCTGCCCCCCAAATCTTACCATCTGATACACAGGAAGGAAAACAAAAGGACCAAGAGGTAAAATAACTTGCTGAAGGAAACACAGTAGATCAGTCACAGGGTTGACACTGGAATACAGGTCTCCTGAGTCTTAGTGCAGGACCCTACGCACTGGACCACACTTGTTTGTTATGTGAATTTATTTGACAGCTATTCCATGAACATTAGAGCTGGTCAATATTTTTGGCTATTTTTTCCTGTTTTTAACAAAATTTATGTCAACAAAAATCTTCTGTATTCCAGATAAAAAATTTCAGGGGGAGGGAAAGGATTTTTCTTAATAAAACCTGACTTTCACAAACTTTATTTTCAAAGTTTTTGCAGTTAGAAAAGAGTAGAGATCTGTGAAAAGTGGGTGCTTAATCACTTTTGCACTTTTTTACTTTTATCTTTTTTTTTTTTTTACCTCTTCACTCCCCCAGTGCCTTTTCCAGCAGAAGAAAGGGGGAAAGGATTTTAAAAAGGGAAATAAAAGAACAAATAAAAAAATCAGTTTTTGAAAAACAAAATTGAATAACATTTTAAGATTAAATGAACATTTTTGTTTCATTTACAAAATTCTCATCGAAAACCTTAACATTTTTGTTAAAAAGTTTTGAAATGGGATTTTTCCTCTGACATTATATGTGGGAAAAGTTTGGGTTTCATGACCAACTCTAGTTATGTTTCATGTCTTGAAAACTATTCATTATAACTATTACTTCAGGTATTCTGCATTCAACACTTGTTATTTCTGCTGTATGATTATCGGTCTCTTACATCTTGTGATAATGTGTCCATTTCATGTTTGAATGACATTTCTTTACAAGCAGAAACAGAGCTACATTAAGTCACTTTTTTTGCACTTGCACACCTACATAGTCACACAAGATTTCCTGCTTTTTTCACTTTCTGCAAACAGAAAACTCACTGCACATAGTTCACAATTAAATTTTAACAAATAATACCTTTTTGCCGCAGACGTCCAGCTCTATTCACAATCTTTAAGAATAAGTACCTATTAAAACAAATCCCATGTACTTTCTATTACCTTTTTGAATTCTCCTGTCTTATGATATTCACACAGCATCATATCAAAGAAGATTGGGATTGTGGCTTTTCGTAGCTCAACTTCTGGAATCAGAGTCATTTCCAAGATCGGCCCAACCATCCCCGGAATAAAGCAAATCTTATTCTGGCCTAGAACAGAATGGTGAAAAGAGTATTGGAAAAAAGAAGAAAACTTCTACTTTGTTAAGTAACAATCTAAGATTTTTAGCCATTAAAATACTGTTATAACTATCTGTTTCAGTAAAGGTCTCACAGTTAGTTACACATCCTTCTCAATTCCTTTTCAGAAGCAGAAGGCATGTTGAGGGATTTATTCTCATTTCAAGGTACTGGGTCATTTGCTGCTTGAAATGAGCATTTATGCCAGCTGAATGAATTCACACTTTGGCATCATTTCAATTTTTCAGCTTTTCACATCGTACTGAATACCCTATTGTAAATGCAGTGGAAAGTAATCAGCCTCTAACACCCCCCCCAAAAAACCAATCAGTTGGTGATAGTATTACAGTAGCTATATGACATGTCCTCTTTTCTAAATTATAAAAGGGAGAAAATCAGCCTTTATTCCTTAATGAATAATGTCAACTATCAAAAATCCAGAATGGAAATTGTATGCTGGTAAGTATTATAGATCATATGCACAACTACTGAAAAGCCTCATGAAATAATCCTGTAGCACAGCAGTTACATTAGTTGTCAAAGAACCCCCAGATTGTGCTTTAGGAGACATCTGCAATTATGATATATAGACGATAGACCTGTTCTAGCAATTGTCATATCTAAAAAGAAACACAGGTACTAAATATTCTCCAAAAGCTGATCATTTCATAGAAAAAAAGATTTTCTATATGAATCTGACCACAGTGGTCCTAGAAATCCAGTATCCTGCCTCTGGCAGTGTGTAATATCTGGTGCTTCCAATGCAAGGAGAAAAATTCCCATCAACAAATGTGACCAACTTTACAATTCTTTGTCTTATTTTATTTATTGAAAATTACATGAGGTGCCCATCACTGTAGCATCAGGGCATCAATACCACACTAGTCATATTTTCCTCTCACTTCAGTTTCATACTGGTGTGATGAGATGTGGTGCAGAAGTCTCTTTCCGGAACCACTCTAGGAAAAGGAGAGAATCTAGGAGAAGAACTTCCCCTTCCATAGTACAATGAAGATGCACACAAGTAGAACTTCTCCAAAGGGGATGGAGCTCTCTGATTAGTTGCAACAGGCTACAGAGATTCTGACCCCCTGACCCTGAGGTATAGATTGCATATACTTGATAAAGAAATATACTTTTTAAAAATGATTACTGCAAACTAGACAAAATGAATTTTACTGTTACTGAACAATGGCCACTCCTTCACTGGAGCAATACTTACCACTTAGAAGGTTTTATCAATTTAAAATCTTTAAAAAAACTGATCCTGAAAACACATAAGTTTCTTTCAGATGAATGGCTTGCCATCATGAATAGTCCCATTGCAATCAATTGGAATGTTGATGATAGTAAGCACTACATTTGGTCGTTAACATTTTGCAGAGTTCCTTAAGTCTCTCATCTTTTTGCTGTAGGTCTGCTATTTTTCTTTATTTTAAAGATGGGAAACTGAGATACAAAGAAGTTAAGGAACATGCCAAAGGACACAAAGTAGTTAGTGTCAGAGCCAGGATTAAACATGTTTCTTCCCTCTAGACTCAAATTCAATCCACCAGCCTATGCTACCATTTCATTCCCTACTCCAGACAGCACAGTCTAAATAAACAATTTGGTCTACGTATGATTTATAGTATTTACTTTTGTTATGAAGTTTCTTTTCTTTAAATAGACAGTAGCAGTTTGGAAATTAGATCAAATAAATCCCAGGAGAATTAATATCAAATGATGGTTATGACACAAATAATGGTTTTGTGGTCTGAATTTTCTAAGATGCCCTTTTTTCTGGCTGTTGCTATGATATAGATTGTTAGATTTGGGGAAGGGCAGTAGAAGCAAAGAATGAGCCTCAGACAGGCAGTGAAATGCAGAGTGAATGGAATGACTCTAGAAATGTTATACAGTGTTACTGGATTTAAGAAAAATAATAGCAGAGATGTTTTTTGGATCACAAAGCAAGGGTTGATTTGGGAAAAGAGATTAACTTAAAAGGCATACCTACTGCTACCAGACTCTAAAGAATGAGAATGATGACAGTGGTTTCAAAGGTTTTCTTTTTCTTTTGCTCTTAATTGGGTAGATTCTTTTTTTTTTAATGATTGCTTTGAAATGTAAACAATCAATACGCTAAAATAGTAAGACTTAACCAGACTTGCCTGAATAAATATTTGTTGTATTAAAATCCTTGTCTAAAAACAAAGAAATGCTCTAGTCTCAAATTAAGAATTTGCAGGGGTTTTTTAAAAAAACACGTTACCACAAGGTGCCTGATAATTAGGATGACTGTGTTTGACACTAGGTATTGAGAACAAACATTCAAAATGCACAGGCAAGTACTGACATCTGTGTCCAGGTGGGCAACTGTACAGTTAAATATAGATATCAAAGAAATCTCATTGCTCTTCATGAAAGAGACTCAAACAAGCCTTTTAGCAGAAAAGAATATTTTCCATGTCTTTATGCAACTAATACAGCCCCTTACAGTACATATTTGAAAAGTGTAATTGATTTCATAGTATGGGGTGTTATAACAGCCTCAACAACTGTGTGCTTCAGTTGTTGCTTTCTGATTCTCAGATAGCTTCTGCCTCTACATACTCTCCCCGTTCTGGTGTCTATCCTCACTTCGGTGATGGAGATACAGATGTAAGAAGATCTGGACATACTGTAAGGGGAAATTTTCATTCCCATAAATAAGATGTACTGGTGCAGAAATTCAGAAAAAAAGACACTACAACAATGTTTTGATGTAAGAAATCCTTGAAGTCTAGGGCAGGAGGTGAATACATTACAGAATCTTGTATCTACCAATACAATGTGATACTACATGTGGGAAGGAAACTGACACTGCATTTTCCACAATAATCCTACATGTTAAAGAAAATTTTAAAAAAGGTGATGCGATAGGCAGTACTCATGTTTGATTCTCAGCAAAAGGCTCATTTGTAGATAATTACATTTGCCTAGAACACCCTTAGACCAACAAAATGGCAGGAAAGCTAATTATGCAGCAGCCTTTAATGATACCCTATATTTTCTACTCATTACTTGTTGATTTTTGTTTAGACAAATTATCATCTTCACCAATCCATTTAGACTTTTAGATCTCCCCTTATATAAAAGAAAGTGACCCCTGAAGCCGTAACAGAAGCTATGATTGTTTGATAGATTGGAGTTGTTATATGTTCAGTAACCAAAAAGAACATGTGTCATTTCTGAGCTCTACCTCTAAAATGCACAAACTTAATGTGAGCTGACATCATTCATACTGTAGCTTTTTGCTCTCTTGTCAGAGGCCAACATGATTCTAAAAATAACCAGACATATTTTCCTATTTCCTTAATGTGTCCCCTACATTCAATTTTCACTGGTTAGCAGACAGAAAAGCAAAGGGTACCATTTGACAACAAATGGTAACAAAGGAATGTGGTCCAAGATTGGGTTTTATATCACAATGCTTTTCTCTTTCATGTAATCATTTAGAGGAGTATGAAAAAGGTTGCTATACATACAGTACAAAATATTTAGGGTCTGCTCACATTCGAGTAATGAGCACAATTGGATAGTATGATGGGATAACTTCAACAGAAGCAAGATTGGGCACTTACGCTGAGATTTTCAAAGTGGCCTGATGTATTGGCCATCCAAATCATATTAATTGTAATGGGAAATCAGCATCCAAATCCACTAGATGCCTTTTAATACCTTGGCTTTCGTCTCTATGACTGGTGTACATATAAATGAAGGATAGGCCTTGGGAATGGGACTGAATGCTCCAAATGCAAAAGAGGGCCTATTTGGGAGCTGGCATCTTGGGGAAGAATGGGACTTACGGTGTATCTTGAATATCTACAGAGAACTAGCCAATCTACAGCAACTCACTGGAGAAAGCCTAGAACAGTCCTGACAGATGATAGATATGAGGAGGATGAAAATAGGAAGAAGAAAAGCGTATCCAGTGATTTAATATTTTAGAGGACATTGACCATGAGTAAGTCTTCTCTGCTAGTTGAACTTTGTTCACAAATTCCTAGACAGATCTGCTAACTGTTTTATTTTTTTTAGTTTAAAAAACAAACTAATAAAACCAAACCACATCTGTTCAACTAGCATTTTCCTCTATTAGAGTTTCCCTATAATACAATGCCACTGAATTATGACTGTAAGTGCCAATGGAAAAAATGCCTTTAATTTCAGCAAAATAAACATATGTTCAGAATGGAAATAACCTGGGATTAAGGCAGTAGAGTAATTAAAGTGGAGGTAATGGACACCAGACACTTGACTACATTCAAACTAGCTATTACAAAGCTTAAACATGTACCCAGGCTCACAGATCTAGCCAGTGGAGGATAAATATAATATTTATATTTTAAAAACACCCATCTCTTATAGAGCTCCACGAAATATTTTCCATGAAATAAATCTATAAAATTTGCTTATTTTTGAGTCCATGGAACTTCTCCTTCCTTGTATAGCTGTGAAAATTTCAAGATACCTTTTCATTGTATATTTCTGACTAAAAGTTTCAAGATATGGTTGGACAAATTATATGAGACTCATTGCATTCCTGCTAGGCCCCTAGTTTATTCAGCCTAGCCCCAGATACTCAGGTGAATCAGCAGAAGCCATGTTAATTGGTTTTCCTTGGTGAAGTGACTGCCAATTATCCTGTCATATTTGCCCTTTAGTTGAGGGTTCTCTTTGGCAAGTGTCAGATCACTTCAGCAGTTAACAGGGAATGGCTCCCTGCTTCCTAGGTCAAGACGAGAGAGGTTGTTTATCCCTCCCCTGAAGACAATCCAGGATTTTGGAACGAGGCAGGAATGGACCAACATGTGTTTCAAGGACTGGGAAAAAAAGCCTTATAGTGAGAGACTTGAAGAACTTAGTCTGTTTAACTTTCAAAAGAAGATAATGAGGTGATTTGATTATGGTGTACAAGTATAAAGGGAGAAAATACGGGATATTTAAAGGCTCTCTAATCTAGTGGAGAAAGTCATAAAAAAAATCAATGGCTAGAAGAAAACCAAATTAGAAATAAGGCACCCATTTTTAACAATGAGCGTGATTAACCATTGGAACAAACTATCAAGAGAAATTATGGATTCTCCATTGCTTGATGTCTTCAGACTAAGATGCCTTTCTGGAAGATATGCTTTAGTGAAATGCAGATGACTAGGCTCATTACAAGGATAACTTGATGTAACATGTAATGCAGGAGGCCAGACTAGATGATCTAATGTTTCCTTCTGACCTTAAAACCTATGATGAAGTTTGTAAGAGGACAGAGGGTTTAAGATAGCAAGATGGACATCTAATCTTTTGGGTGATTAGTGGAACTAAATTCCAGACTTTTCCAGGTCTCTGTATCACCATATAGTCACAGGTATTGATCACATATATAGTGTTTCGCTCACATCCCTAAAAGCAGGGTGAGAATAATTTAAGGAGGATAAGATCATCATCATCATCATTATAATTTCAGTTTGGAACTCACAAAAGAGCAGTTGCAGAACTAACATTGAGTGGCTGTATGCAGGGTGTATTAATAGTGATGGGCCCACAACTAGCATGTGGTTCTGAACAGCCTCTAACCTTCGGACTGTCTGAAATCCTAGATCCAGTTTGAATACAAGACCACAGAAGGGAAAAATGTAATTAATTCTGGTGTGGATTTTAGACAGTATTGCTGAAATCTTCTGAGAATCCTTGCTTAAATTTTAAGAGAGCAGCTTGTGAGTTTTCAGATATATAACCAACACCATGCAGATGAAGTTATTTTGCTGGTGGCAGTATCTGCTTGTGCTGCCAAAAGAAGAACATTTGACAATGTTGAAAATCAGATCTATTTAAAATTCTTGAATCATGTCACAGATTCTTTCCAAAGAGAAGGGTGGGGGGCACTATGGGCACAGATGTGCTTGAGACTGTATAGTTACTCACCAAGTTTGTACCACATGTCACGGATAGCAAAGCCAATTAGACGTCTCATATCCCCATATCTAGAAGAGAAAAGGGAAAAACCCTTGGTTTTATTGACGTTTTAATTTGAAAGTAAAGAAAATATCATCTAAGATATTGAAATTATACTTACTTATTCAGGATCTTATTGTACTTTGCATGGGAGAAATGTTCTAGTTGCAGAGAATCCTGGGTAATAAAAGCTACTGCCAGATGAAAATAATTGTTCCACAGCTGAAAATTGAATATTAGAAGTTATAATAGTTTTGAACTAACATGAGAAGTAATATTAAAAACGTGTAAGCCTTAATGAAGTAAGCCTTGATTGACGAAGGAAAATGATGCAAGCAGCACGAGGTTTTATTATTACGCAAAGTTGTATGTCATTACTACTACACAGTTAGCATAAAGGCATGGGCGATGGATTTTTATAACCCTGGTTCGCATTTGCTCTTAATAAAAGAATTTGAGTAAATAGTACTAATGAAGATTCATGTGGGGATCATTAGGTAATAACAATAAACCACAAACCACAGCAGGGCTGGTTAAAATACAGTACATCCCTCTACTCACCAGATCCTGAGGCATCCAATGCATTTATGCCATATTTGAGTGTCTCATTAACAAGGGTCTTTGTGCCCTATTCCAACTGCAGTTTTTGTGCAAAAGTCCCCTTTATTCTGAAAGGAATTCTGCACATGAAACAAGGGCAATATATGGACCTGTGTATCACCCATTAATGATGAGTTTTGCACATGCAGTGAGAGGAGAATAACCCCTATATTTTAAGTGTGCAATCCTTCCTTATTGCTGACAGCAGATTGCTTTGTTCTCTTGCTAACCAAAATGAAATACTGGGAAATTCTCCCACATGCTTTGATGATAAAGGATTATATATTGCAGCAGTATGAGAGTTTTCCACTGGGAGAATGGCTGGCCATTCCAGGAGCAGCTAAAGCAAATGCTAATTTAAAAGGCTTGTAAATACAGTAGTAAGAAATGCTTCCAGCTTGTTTTCTTTTTTAAAAAAGTTGTTTAATTATATCTAAATGGCTAAGGTGATGATTGTTATATGCTATAGCTGAAAGGAGACAGTAAATGCATTCAGCAGTTATTTAGAAGTATTAAACAAAATGCATGTGACTATTACAAACTATTCCCCATCATTTATATAGAGAGACACTCACCCCAGTGCAGAGGGCCTGAACAAAACCCTACATACCATGTAAGCCCTGCATTAAAAGCACAAGTGGGTTTCACCCTTTGAGATCTGAAGAGCTCTTTGTGAACAACCTAAAATTATCCGGAACAGATATTAACATCCAACAAAAACATATGAGTAAAATGGGAACATTTCCCATAGTAATGAAAATCTTCATATCCTTTCTACAGTGTCAAAACGCTGCTGCATTAAGATTAATATTTTCCTCCCTTAGTGCCCCACAGCTTCTATACAGTTTTCCTTTTCAGATTTTGGTTATTCAAAAACCTTATGGAAGGACTCTCTGGTAATGGTTTTGTTCCTGTTTTAAGTATCTATAATCCATAGATCATATTCATCCTTGGTGTAATTCCACAGAATTCAGTCGCATTACACCAGGGTTTTATTTGGCCTGGATCATATTAAACAATTCAACGACGGCCTAAACTAATCCTGACAAATCAGAATCTTATTAGAAACTACATTTGGATATTAACATAACACAGGACAGCATCTTGACTGTTACCAACACGTAGCTGAAGTCAGCGCATCTTCGGCCGACTTACCTGCCGTCCTCACTGCGGCAGCAGTTGGCAGCAGGCTCCCTCATCGACTCCAGCTTGCATCATTTGGTGAGCTGGAGTTCCGGAATCAACGGGAGGGCCATTGGCAATCGATTTATCGCGTCTTGATGAGACACGATAAATCTGTCGCCAATATATCGATCACTACCCGCGGATCTGGCGGGTAGTGAAGATATATCCTGATTTATGATTTTCACTTATAAGTAAAAGAAAGGTTAAATATGATGGCAGATGTCCAGTGTATTTTAAATTGGCTAAAAAAGAGGCTGGTTACCTTTTTACTGCATGAAGAATAGCATTGGATTGAAAACTTGATTACCAAGTTTCTGATTAATATAGTCAAAAATAAACATTAATTCTGAATATCAAAGTTTAGAACAGAAATATTTATAGATGTTCAATTTACTATACCATTTCACATGGACATTTTCAGTTGTCTTTCCTCCTTTGTGCACTATGGATTGAGCAGAGGACAGTGGCACCTAAATCAGTTGTAATATGTAACAATTTTCAAATGTGCATTGGGCTCTTGAATACAATTTGTAGAGAAATGGGCCATACCTTTTAAATAAAATGTTTCATGTAATTCATGAGCCAAACACACAAGAGGTCTAGATGTCACAGAAAACCGAAAAGGATCACGTTAAGTAATCATTCTACAATTATGATAGATTTTAGGGGGGTTGTTTTGGTTTAATTCACAATACATGTTTAGTTCATAATAATTTTGCCCATGTTCACATATATTTGTCTTTATACCCATTACAGCTGAACAATTTACAATGAATATTTATTTTATTCTTTGATTTTAGCAATAAGCAATATTGTGAATGCCAGGGCTTTTTTAAAATCTCTTTTTTCATTTTTTTTTTTTACTCTATAGATTTATCACAAATATTGATGTTCAAGCTGCAATGCTTAGCTGTTTCTGGTAAGATATATTATATCTAGTATTTCCATTTTCTGATTGGATGAGCATGCAAGAGCTTTCATTGTGAATGTCAGTGAGTGCAAATTTAAAATTCAGTTTATGCAAAGACTGAACCTCTAACTTGGAGATTATTGGGAGAAATATTCTTACAAAAAACATGCCAATCAATTGTCAGACTCCTGATGGAAACCAAATGCAAAAGGGGTGCACAAACATGGTCCCAATAACTTAATGTAAAGGGTCGAATCAATATTCAGAGAAATAATTTATAATTTTCACCACCTCTTGTACATGTTGCACTAGAAAAATGCAAGTTGCTGACAGATGTATAAGCATAGAAATGGGGATTAACAAATATGAGACAAAAGTTCAAACTTATAGACAATGCAACACATTAGAAGTGACAAGCAAAAGGGACAAAATGATCTAATGGGATTTCTGATTTTGACCTGAAAAGCAGGAAAGCACATATTGCAGAAAGCTTTAATGAACCGTGTGTGAACACAGTGCTCATAAGAAGTTCCAGGTTGTACTCTTGAAACTTATCTCCACTATATTTTCACTGAACAGGTAAAGGATGGACAGTAGTAGCGATAGCTTCCCACAGTGCTGCCTAGCCAAAAGGCCTCAATCCTGATTTAGGCACATTCACTTAGGCACTTGGGCCTGACTCTTTGGCACATTCAGTCCTTAATCTCTCTCCCGAGACTTTTAACCTCTGTGCAGTTAAAACAGCTGTTTTTCATCCATACATCCCAAAGTGTGTTACAAAAGGCTAGTAAACATGATAACCTTTTTATCTGTATTGATTTATTTATGTTTGAACATGTAATGGAGCCAGAAAGCTCATGACTTCCTCAGGGTCTTACAGCTGGTAAATGGTAAGAGAACCCAGGCATTTTTATTTTTGGTCTCACATCAAATTCTCTTAAGTACAGATGCTTGTTTTGGCCAAGGAGAGTGGTGATTTTGTGATAAGCACATTGGTCCACTGGGAAAGAGACTAAACTGAGTTAGCTGCCATAGGCACCATTGCTTCAGCTGCTCATTAAGATGCTGCTACCATCTTTATGCCAAAGTGTAAATCTTTATTTCCACTCTCGTCATGTCTCAGTTCATCCTGCCTCTCTGAATCATCAACCATAAAGTCTTACCTACATGCCCATTCATATGTGACAAAAGACCTTAGGAATGATAAGGGACACGTGAGTCCCGTAGATAAATATTAATTTCCAGAATAATGTGGAATAACACATTGAAACTACTTCCTTCCACCCTGGCCACAGAAGACTCACAAAGCAGAACTGGCAATGCAGTAATTTTCTCCTTATACATTTTATTAGCACATTGCTAGGTCCTTCTAACTGCACATGGCAATGATATTATCATTTAGTAGTATTTGTAGTTCTGTAGCACCTGGTCACATAATCAGTGGGGAGAATGAAGTCCACGAAGGAGCAATGCTTTTCTTTATTCTATGGGTTTTGTAATTGGTACTTTCATTTTTTGTGAAGAAAGAAAGTCGCTTGTAATGAGATTATGTGACCAGGTGCTACAGAACTACAAATAGTACTAAATGATAACATCATTACCACGTGCAGTTAGGAGGACCTAGCAATGTGCTAATAAAATGTATAAGGAGAAAATAAAACACAGCAGCCCAAATGCATTGAAATGTATGCTATGGTGTACACATTCATGTTTTCAAATATATGCTATTGGCTAAACATTTCTATCCTTTGAGTAGAACATTTGTTGTTTATGTTCTGCAGCGTCTCTCTTTCAGGATTTTCTATAATGCTCATCACTATAGTACATAAATACCCTGTTTTCTAAGTATATCTAAAATACGTGAAGGCTTATTTTAGGAGAGACTTTAAGATAGACATTAATATTAAGCTGTGTTATTGTGCTACACCCGGCGTCATGGTGCGGGCCTGTAATCCCAGCTGCTTGTGAGGCTGCAGTTGGAAGATCACTCAGGAGTTCTAGGCTGCTGTGCACTATGCCAACTGGGTGTCCGGTTCTACTGACATCCTGACCAGCGGTTAGCTGAAGGACTGGCTAGAACAACATGTCTAATGGATTGTGATTGGCACTCTCTCGGTGAGGGCTGATGGAACGATCAATCAAAGTGATTGTGTTATGCTGATGCTAAAATATGAGGTTCAGCTAGTTAATTCCAAGAGTTACTAATTTGAAGTAACTACCAATAATTTGAAGTACTGTAATTATTGGAAGCGTAATTATCTCTTCCAATACTTCTTGGAAGAGAAGTATTGTTAACTATGAATGGTAAATGAGAGAAAGCTAGAAAAACATTCAGTATTTATATTCCTTGAATTGAGAACCTATTCTGGCATTATGGGGTGGGGGTTGGGTGCAGGTGTGTCTATATTTTGTAACAAAATCCTGTAGTTGGGTTATAGCTAGTAAGAACAGAATTACTGATACTATACCAAAAAAGTATACATGTCACCTTCTTCCCAAAGCCTTATAAGAGGGGCTGTTAACCCTGCACGACAGTTTTGGAGGTGATGCTCTTCTTTATATTTCACTACAAATAACACAACAAAATGGTTTCTATTAGCACCATCTCTCCTGTCCCTAAAATGTCAGAAGCTGTCACCTTCAGTCAGAAAGACTAGAGAAAGAATGCTGCAAATATAAAGTCATTTTAAGAAATGAACTGGCATTAGGGTAGTGTAGAAGTTGACTGCATTATAGAGTTGATGTATTCAGTCACTGAATAGAAGTAATGACTACATATAACAGGGCTCTTTCCAGATCTTGAGGTGATGGAGCCATGCACTGACAGTGACATCAAATCCAGGCAGTGAGTGCGCTCCTTTCCCAAGGTAATGTCTGACTGCTGACATAAGTGACTAGCAGGAGAAAGAAGCAAGTGTCAATTTCTAAATGTCCATTGTTTATAAAAGTAAAATGTAACAATGCACTAGCAGGGCATACATAAAAATAAACAGAAATAAAAGATGAGATGATAGAAGTTATTACTGCTGTATTCATTTTTCTCTTATATTAACACCTGGTTGGAAAACCAAACACTGTGTTCTTTTAAAAAATGAAGAAAGAAAAAAATGTAAATGACTTCTGAGAATGAAAGGAGCTGATCCTAAATAAAATAAAATAAAATAAATCTTTCTCTTAGACCTTGAGACACATAGAAAGATTAGATAGAGAACTGTGGGTTATTATTAAAACATATTTTGTTAACTGTGTAGATCTGTACAATTATTTTTTCATTACTTACTGAAATGGTGATTTGCATTTAAATGTATTTAACATGTTGCTTCTTTTCTACACAAACATTTTAGCATATCTTTTCATATATATAAACATGGGTGTATGTTTCTCATTTCTAAAATTCTATTACCATCAAACATTTGCTTGTCTTAGCAATTTTTGTTCATAGCACTAACAGCTGAGCAGTTATAAAATAGCTGTAACATTCTTTAGAGTAAAATAAAGGCAGTTTTGAACACACAAATATTTGCTGTTAAATATATTTAGACGGCCTATTGATAGATATAGAAACAAGTGACCAGTTGATTGGAGAAAATGCAATCAGTTTTGAGTTTGGACAAATACGATTGTACAGTTACCATACAAGTTTACAGTTGCTTTTGAAATTGTTTGGGAGCTAACCCTGAAAAACTAAAAGGTCCCCGAACTGTCTGAAATGAGGCAGTTTGGGTCTGTCAGATACACTGTAAATATAGGAAAATATTTTAGAGATATCCAGAGACACATTGTTCTATGTTTCTGCAATAAAAGTGTCAGATCCTGTTCTCGGCTAGTGGTTCTCAACCTGTAGACCAATCAGCGAGCAGCTGGCAACACATGACATCCTTAAGGCCATAAAGGTAGTATATATATTGTGTGGATACAGCCCACATAATACATGGAGAGCTGCATATGCAGTCCACAGTGGTAAATAGGTTGAGAACCACTGATCCAACCTAAGACACTAGGCTGGGTGGACAACTGCAGATTATATGCTCTGAAGTTGCTATATCAGACTTAAGGCTGGTGGAAGGCAAGACACTGTCAAGTGCTCACCTCATCTACTACTAAAGTCATGTTGCATGTAAATGTGAAACGATCCACTACAGAACTAGAGTGAACAGCAACTACCCTAACTCCAAAATCCCTCTGTCACCATGCAGAGGAACTGGATTGGTTCTGCTATATTTTTGAATCTGCACTGCTATGGATGGGATTTGCCCCTTTCTGAACACACTCAGCAATGCGTTTCTATCCATTAAAGTCTCAAAGGACAAAATCTTGCAAAATTAACTCTTGAACCCAGCAGCAAAATAAGGCATGTTAAATACATCTGAGATCACTTGCCAGGCTGCATTTCAAAGGGAAATTATTATTTTTTATTAAATAAATGAGTTTGCAGGACCCTCGAGCCTTAATAGTCAAAATGAAAGATGATTTTTTATTTTAATGAGATTTTAAGCATCTCATTGAAACAAACTGAACAATTCTACCTCAGGAAAGGGAGATCATTTTAAAAGCATCAAGAAATAGGGAAAACCTTCCCTTAATAAAATGATGCTTGGCAGCTCAGTTGGTGCTCATACATCACAGAGATGGCTACATTAGAAATACCTAGTTGATCAGATAGTTCTGAGTCTGTTTTCTATTAATGAAACACTTATGAACGTGAAGGAGTTCTTAAGCTGTATCCTCTTAAGCCTGCAAGGAAATCAGTTTCCATGGCACTTATCTCAAGGGTAAAAATTTGTCACGGTGTCTTTAGTCAAAATTTCTCCTCCTTCCACTGTTGTGCAATGCCCTTGTGCTAGCTGTATGCCACTCTCCCCTCCTAGAGCTGTCTTCATGTCAGCGGTACTATGCTACTGTGGAGCTATGAATCACTTTTGAGATCCTTCAGTATGAAGGACATTACTTTAAACCCAAGATACCAATACAACCCATTTGACCTTTAACAGTTCAGAGGGGGAAAGATTTTAAAATAATCAAAATATTTTAATAAAATACATCAGGATAGCAAACAAAAATAAAAAATAAGTTTCATTCCCATTTCTTTTAGGAAGCGAAAGAAAGGTAGCATTTGTTATAGCAAAACGAGGGCAAATATATGAATCCCCCTCCCTAGAACTGCCAATAGACTTGCAGTTAAACTGCTATTCTCTATTACTGCTGAGCGAAGACTACCACGTGTACTATATTTGGCCACAGTTTTTGTGTTTGGTGTAAACCTAATAAATAACAATCTCGTCTCTGAGCTATAACTTTAGGAAACATTTTGTCAGAAGAAGCAGGACAAGAAGACATCTACAAGTTTACGTTTCAAAGACAGTTTGCAGTTATTGCCAACTTAGGTGGATTCCACGGGTTAATAAATGCTTAACAAGTGAAGATCAGAAAAAGAAAATGTTGGAGGGGTTATCATATGTAGAAAGAGTTTAGTGCATTATAGCAATGTGTATATTAGGTAACAAAAGTCCTCTCATTACCATATAGTATCAAGGTATGATATAAATAAGATTAGAAATGTGAATTTTAATAATAAACTTGGAAATGTGAAGAAAGGCAGGGTTCTAAACTCAACCCCGCTTGGCTCAAACTAATGTTGCTAGTGGGCTACTGTGCAAAGAAAAGATTAACCTGAAAAGCAAAAGATCCAGATGCTGTAAGCCTGTCCTGGCTATGCTATCTAGACCAAGAGGTAAAAGATTAAGGGGATTTCAAATCTGAAGATTAGTCCAGATTAGACATTTCATTACCAGTCACAGCTGGCCAGTAAGTGCCTGTGACTGTTCTGTATGTGTAGCTTCTATTGCCCTGGCCAGGAGGTTTATATAATAAATACTTTTAAAAATACAAAACTTGTGCAAGTGGAGGGTGAATTCTACTTTGCTCTCAACCCACTACCTCACAGCAGGGTTTCTTCTTCAATCATTTTTTGGAGAACAGTGTAAGTGAAGTATTACAATTGCACATTTACCACTCAGTTTGCCTTCATACACGAGCATCAACTCAACTACTTTGTATATTTCAGGGTTAACATTTTACAACATAGAGGGCAATACAGTAAGCTTCACATTTAACAAAAAAGCAGGAATACAAATCAGTCTGTGCAACATGGATGCATGAATATTAATGCTGGACCTCATATTTATATCCCCTGATTTTGACTAAAAGCATAACCTTGATGCTTTGCTTTAATGTTTTATGAATTATATTTCAGAGACTGGTTGAAACAAAGTTTTCAGTAGGAGTTGGGGAGGACAAGATTTAATAGGCTTTATGGAAGTTTAGTAAGGATGAAATTTGAAAGAAAATGTCGGGCCATTGCAAACCAGGGAAAAAAAGGAGATTGAATGTACAAAGAGGAATAAGGGGAAAGGTATGAAAGCCAGAGGAAAGTTAAGGTCATGTGGCTGGAACAGTCAAGGGATAAGTAGAAAGATGAGAGTAGAGGACTGAGCAGGTACAATGGACCTTGAAGACAAAGAGCTTAATTCTGATGTTGAAGGCAAGAGGAAGCCCGTGAAAGATAAAAGGAGATGGAGGCAGTTAAACTTTGCAGTACTGATGTTTTTAAAGAGGGAATAAATTTGCAAACATAACTTTGCATTACATTTATTTGTTTGACTGATATTCAGTTTCGAGATGAAAGGGTATGATAAAAGAGTTATAACATGTATTTGAATCTTCCCTATTGTCGCTTTCAAAGACAATATTTGAAAATTACAGTGCCAGAAGAACTGGACCTGCAATCTCTGAAAACACTGGAATATCTATCTGTGGAATCAGTTGGGAAATGGAAACACAAGGCTTTATATTAATTTATAAATGATATTTCAACTTCCACACTTAGTCCTGTCAGTCATTTGTCTTTACTGAAGTTCTTAAGATGTGCACAGCCTTTGTCTCTTCCAATCAAAATAAGATGTGAAATCCAGGCTTTAAAAGGGAAGCAGTGCACACAGAGTATTATAGACTACATATATCAAAAAAATGGACAGCAAATACTGTACTCTGCAAGACATTACTTAATCTCCCATACAGTTTTGGACTCTTCTGTTACTAATTTTGTATATGGAGTCAGATACCTCCTTGTATGTTTCCCAACTATGTCCAAAGAACTCCACAGTGTTACACTGGGAATGACATTAGCACATTACATCATACCCAAACACCAGAAGCAGGAAGTTTGTAATGACCTTTCTGAACCCAGTCTGCAAACCCATTAACTTCTTAGACCTGAGCAGCTACCTCTTGAATTTGGGGACAGTTGTAATAATTGGGTCTACATATTTACTCAAATTGTGTGTTTGATTTACTCAAATTGTGTGATTAAGAGAAGTGAGTGACTCAGAAAAGTGAGTGACAGTTTATAAAGTGTCACAATAATCTATAACAATAAATGTTGATGGGAAAAGGTGCAAAAGGGAGAAAGACAAACAGAATTAGTCCAAACAAAAAGACCTTCTGGTGTAACTCCAAGGCTGTGTTAAGATCATGTGTGATAAACAGAAAAAGTGTGAAAATGGAAATCAATAGACCAAAATTAGTGTGCCAGAAATTAGGTCTAACAGGTGAACAAAATAATGAGGGATGGACTAATCTATCCCTCACAGCCTTTTGGGGTCCTTAAAAAGACTTTGCAGGGAAAATCAAAGAGAAGAAGGTGTTATCTGCCAAACACTTCTGCAGCAAGCTTTACCATGGTGGCTGCCACCCAGCTACCTCATGGAATCTCAAGATCTACTATACCACCACAGGGTTTTCATTCTGTCT
Source organism: Dermatemys mawii (assembly GCA_007922305.1). NCBI lineage: Eukaryota > Metazoa > Chordata > Testudines > Dermatemydidae > Dermatemys > Dermatemys mawii. The sequence goes on from ML677354.1 coordinate 5,279,314, forward strand.
TTTCCAGACCAAGCCATCAATGGTACGGAAATATTACTGTCCTCATTTGGAACTCAGTAAATGGAACAAATGGAGCAGAGGAAAAAAGAAAGATTAACCCCTGATCTGTTAGTACCATTTACTTTGGCACTAAACTGGTTCAGGCTAAACTGCAAGTCACCCTGAAGAAAGAAACGCTAATGGTATCTGTTTTGTGCATCCAGCATGTTCAAACAAACATACAATCTGAACAACACAGCATTTAAGATCTTAAGAAAAGGTGGATTGTATCCAACAACTATAAAAACAAACACTCGTGAACTGGATGGATGGAAGAATCAAAATGATTTGTCCAAGATCACAGAGAAAGTCTGTGGCAGGGCTCTGAATTGAATTCACATCTCCCGAAACCCAGTCTACTTCCATATTTCAACAACTGTTTGTGAAGAAAATGAGAACAAGTTGGCTGAGCTAATAGCTGGTTTCCAGCTCTAATTTCTTTGATGATTTGTATTTCTGCCTGAAATGTGTTTCTTCGACATCCATTTAGCCCATGGCTGCTTGTTTTCAGAGGGTTGGATATAATCCATCTTTTCTTTGGAGATGCTAAAGTACCTTTTCAGGCATTTAAAAATGCTTTTATAGTTCATTCACAGGAGTTACATATCAGAGAAAAGGAGAACTGAATGCTAAAGCCAAAAAAGGAAAAGAAAATTATAGACACTGAACACGGTGCAACTTACAGCCACTCTACCAGCAATTTCATGAATACATTCAAAATGCAGGAGAATCAAGCAAGAAGTTAAAATATTAAACCCAATTATGAAATATACTGTCATATGCTTATTAATGTCTGCATCTAACCTACAAGTGACTTTCATATCATAGCATTCTCTAAGATTCTGCTTTTAATCTCTCTTTGTAAACACCAATTCCATGTAACCGTTCCTCAACTGTTATACCTCCCCCATGTTCAAACCAAATCACTTGATTTGTTCTTTGCTGATTCCCCACCTCCACCCCCCATCTCATATAGTATACCTTTAATAAAACACAGGCCAAAAATGAATATCTTTTCCTAACTCAGAGGGTAGTCATTTAAATGTCATCTTGCCCCTTAACTCAAATAATGGAGCCATCACCATTCCCACTGACTTTCATCAGACAAGATACTCTAGATTCTAGAATATAATTTATATGTCATGGATTCCTCAACAATGCTTGAACCTCAAGCACAGAAGTCTGTGTATCTCTTCTATACAGACAATTATCCAATTCTTGGCTACCTTATTCACAAAATAATTGGAAAATACCAAATATAAACAACCTGAAATAACCAAGAAGATAGCTCACCACACAAACAAAATTGTGCAATTCCAAGGTAGAATTGCTTTTAAACTCATCATATGGATCAACCAACAAGATAGGTGCCTCCTGCACAGCAATGGTGTAAGATTTCAAAACCTCAGTCATAACTGGTTACATTCAGAACAGGGATCTCGTCAGGTTCAGTCTTGTTCATCAATTTCAGGTCATCTGACTGTTTAGGGGCCACTGTATTCAGACTCAGGGACAATAGATTGTGAAGATCCAATAGACTAGTGATGAGGTGGTCCGTCCACAATACCTTATTCTTCCGAACCATCTGTAACTCAACAAGTTGTAAAACCCTTTAAGGACAGACAATCTAAACAGATCCTCTGATGTAACAGATGACTTATCCCCATGACTCAAACTTAAATGCTTCTTCAGAGCATTTATTTATTTGTATGAATATATTTTTCTGTTTGGAATAGAAAAAATGGTATTAAGTTGAAGGTATTTTCATAGAAGTCCCAGAGAAGGAGCCCTCAACCTCTGACCCCACCGCTGGGTCTTCACCCCCAAGCCCCTTCAATTCACAGAACTTCAGTGATATGCCCTTATTATAAATATACTCAGTGGACAAGATTCAGGCATGATGTGGTTGCAACAGCATTGAAATTAGAAGCCAAAGTTCCCAAAACTCAGTAGGGTTGCCCATTCTTACTCAGTGCTGATTGTGTATCAATGTTGTCGTTGTTTTTTTTAATATATCCAGAAAAGTACTACTTGCTATAAATTTGTTTGTGAGGTTGTGTTGCCTCCCTCTTTGGTTACAAATGAGTGTTTATTTAAATAGGAAAACAACTGATTCATAATCCTTCAACTCTGTAAATATATGCACCCATGGCACTGAGCTTATTACAGACTAAAGGAGGAAATTTAATTGGGAACCCTTTGATAGAATATAAGCAGCACAGCACTTATGTATTGTGCATCCTATTGTAATTTGTCTTTGCACAGTATAACATTTTTGGTTTTGACTGCATGGCTTTTCATTTTAATCTTAAACTTTAAAAAGTCTAATCATTGTTCCCTAGATACATCACTCCCTTTTATATCTTTCATTATATACATTGTTATCAATTTTGGTATCATTTCCTGCCTTGCAGGTGGATGCATATTTTCAGTTAAAATGCAAACTTGCCTTTGAATCTCACAAAAAGACAAGCAACCTTATTTCCTCCATTTAATGAACTGTATCTCAATAGTGGAATTCTCCCCCAATGCTTTTATTCTTGACTTAACAGGCTTTTTGTTTGTTCAAGCATTTCACAGTCCAGTTATTCTGCTTGGTTAGATGGTCTACCACTTAGTCATGTCTATGAAAAATTCTCAACTTTACTGCACAGTGCTTTTAAATGACATGGACTTTCTCACAAATTTCTTTTTTTTTGAAGGACTAACAAATCTTATTTTCTCCAAACAGAGATATATTTCTCCTTCATTGCCTTCCAAGCAGCCCGCAGCATTTGATAAGATACTTATGTTATTTGAAAATAGCTTATAGATACATCTATAAATAATATAGTACCATATTTTTGTCTTCACAAACACACGCCATCTTCTGTTTTCTCTAATGAACTTATTCAATCTGGGTAATTTCATTAATGCTCTGTTAAGGATATTAACTGCTGTTATACTGGCTCCCAATATTCTTCAATCTAACCTGGAGATTGTTCACACTGCACATGTTTAATCCTTTACACTTCAATTAAAACTTCATTCATTCCTTTATCATTGAAACCAGAAATTGCAAAGACACACACATCTGATACAAGAGACTGCTTTGCAGAGGAGCTACCGAGTACTAAACCTCTGACCCTTGAAAAACAAGGATAGGAGGGTTTTGTTTTTTTCCCCCAGAATAGAAATAAATTTTGTTTCTCAAGAACACACAGATTTAACTTTTTTTTTTAAGTCTTTCCATTATGTAACTCAGCGACTCAAACTCTCAAAGGGAGTGGGTTAGAGCTGGAAGCACATATCCTATTACTTATTCATAAGTCAGTGCAACTGCTGGGCATCATTTATAAAATACACCTTGTCATAAGTGTGAAGTAGCCTAGAATTAGTGTTTACCTGTAAGGGGTTAAGCTAAAGGTAACCTGAGAGGTGGACAACTGACCAATGAGAAATTCCTCAGGAGACAAAGGATTTTAAGTTTCAGTTTCTCTCTGGGTCTCTCTCTGTTCACCTCGGCTATGGGGGGAACACAGCTATGTGTTTCACTCTAACTATAAGATTCTATTAAGTATTGTAGTCAGTAAGTTTACCTTCTTTTTATCACTTGGAGGGTTCTCAGTGGTGGGTGTTGGCTGGGTGCTTCTTGATATTGTAAGCTTCAGCAGAGATATCAACTGTGGGAGAAAATTGCCTCAGGGGAGAGGTTTGGTTTCTGAATCCTTTTGTTGATTATGGTAGATGCTGTTCTATTGATGGTTATAAGGGATTTATTCCTTTCTTTTTTCTTTTATTAAAATCTTTCTTTTAAGAAGCTGACTGCTTGTTTTTCATTGTGTAAGATCCTGGTTTTGGATCGGGCACGTCTCACAGGATCAGGTGAGGTTTGGGTTTTTTTTCTCTCAAGCTTCCCAGGGAAGGAAGAAGTTTGGGGGGTTAGTGGAAAGGGAAAGAAGGGTCCCCAAACTACCCTAGACCTAGTTTGGGTGGTGGCAGCGTACCAGGTCCAGATACAGAAGAATTTGTGTTCTGGTGGAAAACATTTTAACCCAAGCTGGTAAAATAAGCTTGTGGGGGTTATTTCTTTTTTCATGCGGGTCCCCACATCTGTACCCTAGAGTTCAGAGTGGGGAGGCAATCCTGACACACCTAAATACAACTCCACTAAAAAAAATTGTATCAAACATGTTATGTCAACAACAGCATTTAAAGATCAGAATATTTTCTGTATCTCTGAAGATCATGTCATAATTTGAACTGCTACCTAAAATGTACTAGTGACATATTGCAATCACATGCAGCATCTTTCAGTACCACATTCTATATTATGCTCAGAGCATGAAAACCTCTGAAAGTCATTATGTTGAGATGGGCCCAATAGTATAAGCTATACAATGGCCTTTTGTATCAATACAGGTGACGTGTATTGTTATTTTCCTGGCTCACTAGGGATGGGTTTCCTGTGGAATCTGGAGAAACTAGGGGGTGATTAATGCAAATCCCATAACACTGTTTATGCACCAATACACACATCTTTCTGGGAGGGCCATTGATCTGTTACTGGAAGGCAGAGGTCAAAGGCCCCAACCCATGTAAAGAAATGGCTGAACTATCCTAAGGTAGCTCCGGTTTTTGACCTGAAACCCAGTATGAACTGGTAACCAGGAGATTAAACCCAGTTGAGAGGTTTGAAAGACTGACACCTACCTCCTATGCTGCAGTTGGCAGTGATCCCTGGTAAGCTATTAGTAAGTACGTAGGAACTTTATTAAGTATATATGTTTGTTTCTGATGCTTTTGCCCTAAGAATAAATGTATTTGTCTTTATGGAGGCTGGTCAGTAACTGGTATACACTATTGCAGCCCCTGGCAGAAGGCTAACCACAGGTGCTGGACCTCAGTTAGACGTGTTAGGTAAATCACACTGAGGAGCAGAGAGACTGAAAGCCTAAACTCCTGGTCTGGAGGTCTCTACCTGAGAGAAGTGATGGCTCTGAAGCCTGAAATCTTAGGTGGGTGCACTCAAGGAACAGCTGGGTGGTGTTGGGAGAAGGTCAAAGGTGTAGTTAACCTTGAAACTGTGACAGTACTATGCAAAATTACTCATAATGCCACCAATCTGTGGCTGACTGGTTTATAAATACCAAAATGCTATTTATAAACCTCTTCCACCTATTCATTCCCATCCCAAAATACTGTGCAAGGAACATTATCTATCAGCAACATTTTTAGCAGACCTTATGACTTCCTTTTTATATATACACTAAATAAGAACATAAGAATGGCCATACTGGGTCAGACCAAAGGTCCATCCAGCCCAGTATCCTGTCTGCCAACAGTGGCCAACGCTAGGTGCCCCAGAGGTTGTAAACCTAACAGGCAATGATCGAGTGAGCTCTCTCCTGCCATCCATCTCCACTCTCTGAAAAACAGAGGCTAGGGACACCATTCCTTATCCATCCTGGATAACAGCCATTAATGAACTTAACCTCCATTAACTTATCTAGTTCTCTTTTAAACCCTGTTATAGTCCTAGCCTTCACAGCCTCCTCAGGCAAGGAGTTCCATAGGTTGACTGTGCGCTGTGTGAAGAACTTCCTTTTATTTCTTTTAAACCTGGTGCCCATTAATTTCATTTGGTGGCCCCTAGTTCTTATATTATGAAAAAACGTAAATAACTTTTCTTTATTCACTTTTTCTACACCACTCATAATTTTATATACCTCTATCTTATCCCCCCTTAGTCTCCTCTTTTCCAAGCTGAAAAGTCCTAGCCTCTTTAATCTCTCCTCATATGGGACTCATTCCAAACCCCTAATCATTTTAGTTGCCCTTCTCTGAACCTTTTCTAATGCCTGTATATCCTTGTTGAGATGAGGAGACCACATCTGTATGCAGTATTCAAGATGTGGGAGTACCATGCATTTAGATAAGGGCAAGAAGATATCCTCCCTCTTATTCTCTATTCCTTTTGTAATGATTCCTAACATTCTGTTTGCTTTTTTGACTGCTGCTGCACACTGTGTGGATGCCTTCAGAGAACTAGCCATGATGACACCAAGATTTTTTTCCTGATTAGTTGTAGCTAAATTAGCCCCCATCATATTGTATGTATAGTTGGGGTTATTTTTTTCCAATGTGCATTACTTTACATTTATCCACATTAAATTTAATTTGCCATTTTGTTGCCCAATCACTTATTTTTTTAGATCTTTTTGAAGATCTTCATAATCTGCCTTGGTCTTAACTATCTCGAGCAGTTTAATATTGTGTGCAAATTTTGCCACCTCACTATTTACCCCCTTTCTCGAGATCATTTATGAGTAAGTTAAAGAGGGTTGGTCCTAGGACTGACCCTTGTTACCCCTCTCAATTCTGAAAATTTACCATTTATTCCTACCCTTTGTTCCCTGTCTTTTAACCAATTCTCAGTCCATGAAAGGATCTTCCCTCTTCTGCCATGACAACTTAATTTATGTAAGAGCCTTTGGTGAGGGACCTTGTCAAACGCTTTCTGGAAATCTAAGGATTAACATTTTTGACACAGAAGTATGTTTCTACTGTATAGTATTACCCACCCCTAATTTAGTAACACTCAAACTTTATTTTACTCAAACTCCCTTTGTTTAAAAAGCCAGAAAAATATAAAAGTAAATTTTCAAAGTAACATCTATGTATTTCCCATTCTGAGTTTTGTTTAATTCCCTATTTACTGCAAAATATTTCCCTCCCCCATGTTGTTTCATAGAGAAACTGCAGAGTCTAAAGGACATACTCCTGAGAGAATTCTGTGCCACTGCGTGCATGCATAATTTTGCAAAGAAAAAGCTTCTGCTGAAAAGTTATTGCAGTTCCATCTTTTACCCACCAGAGGGTGGTGTGGCAATAGAACACTGCAATAGCTCCCAGCCACCTAGGGAAGAGAAAGAGCCTGCAGGCCACGTCAGAAGACAGGGGTTATGGAGAGACAGACAGTGTGGGGTGCTGCAGAGTGGGGAGTGGTGTCAGACAGGGGCTCATAAGGGCTAGTAGGGAAAGACAGTCTCGGGCAGGGTCTGAATTGGAGTGGATCCACAGGTCCACATAGGGGAGGGAGGTGCAGGGCCACATATTGATGCGGGGAGTGCAGAGCTACATAGGACAGAGGGTATGTGAGTGGGGCATAGAGACACATGGGGATGGGGGGAAGTAGGTGTCTGAGTGAGGGTAGAGGAACACATGTACCTGACTGAATGGGAGAGGCTAGGGGTCAGCTAGGTCTGCATGGGGGAAGCTCCCTCCCAGCCCCTCAAAAAATCCTGTTCCATATTTTTCCCACCCATACCTAACAACCCTCCAGGTTCATACCCAGGATCCTTCCCAGTAATTATTTCCTTCTCTCTCAGCTCCTCCATTACCCTTGACTTCTCCCCACCCAGCCTTTGGGCTGTTTCTGAGGGGTACTGGAAATATGGTTCTGTATTGTATTTGAAATGAATTATTACTCACAGTTCTGTATTAATATGCCTAGTAAGGAATTTATTTGTCAAAATTCATTTTTTGAATTTTTTTCCCTGTATTGTTACAGATATACTTGCTGACACGTATTTTGAAATAAATTACCAAAAATAATTGAAACTGGTGTGATTATATTGTGTTATTTTGACAAAGAAAATATGCAGAATTTTTCATTTTTTGGCATAGAATTACTCCAGGAGTAATAACAATTCCCACTTATGCTAATGAAAACTATGTGGCTAAAACTTGTTTGAAATCTTGGGGATAACCAACCTGATAGATGTCAGGCTTCAATTAACTGCCCATCTCTCTGCCATCTGATTTTACACTAATTTGGTATATCTATTACATTAAGGTGGTGATAGCATATAGTTACAGCTGAGAATTGGGAATCAGAAATCCAGCTGTTCTATTCACAGTTTCACCACTGATCTTACTTCGTGATTTTGCTCTACTCACTTAATATCTTTTTGCTTTAGTTTATTCATCAGTAAAATTAATACAATATTTACCTAAGTTACAGCAAGAATGACTTAACCTTTTGTAAAACACTGAAACACTCAGATAAAAGATGCTAGGCGGTGACGAAGGAATAATTTTTAACTTTAGTTTTTTTGTCAGTGTTGTGTTTTAAAACAGCACAAAGCACAAGTAACTAATGAATTACTAATGACAGGAAGTTTTTAAAGTCAAAACCAGAGTTTTTTCATTGTAAAACAGATGCTGCGTTATGATTAATTAGTGTGCTGATGTTACTTGATTGATTAAATATTAAAACAGAAACATGCAGACTGAAACCAGAGCACAATGAACGAACTATTACCTGAATAAACAAACAAAAAAATCTAGGAAATATCCCAAAGATTAAATCTAAAAAGAATGACAGCTGCAGAGGGATCTTCTAAAATATGTTATACCAAGATATGAAAGTGTCACAGTTTTGTGAGTACACTATTCCCCATCTGTGCTGATGGCCAAAATAGAGAACCTTACTTCTTTTTCATGTGCCAGATTCCTGTAGTGATGTTGAGACCTACTTTAACAAACCATATCCTTACTCTAACATAAGTAAGGACAATTCAAGCAGGTAGAATGGGCTCAAAAAACCCTCCAACCACAAAAGCACCACCACAATTAATCTCCTTAGTAGTAGTTTTGTTAGAGAGGTCAAAGACTGAATGGAAATGAGACATAAATTCTAACTCCCATTTAAGGTGGTTTCTCTAAATCAGAGCTTAGGCACATTGGGAGAGGCAGAGCAGGAGAGTTGGAGTACCCGTATTGTGCCCACTCTGTGTGTAAGCAGTGAACTTCTGGAGCTCAAATGTCAGAATGGCACATTTCCACAAACTTTAAATTCACTTAAAGAAAAATTTAAGTAGAAAGTTCTTCTGTTTACAGGTATCTTGATAACTCTCAACAATGGGAAGAAAGCAAAGAAAAAAAACTGCAATAGTTTAATTGATCATTGGGTAAAATATTTTCCCCACTTTAAACATTTATGACTTATTCTGGAAAAATTATAGAATGGAAATGCTAAAAATGCTAGTCACCAAATACTGAACGATGTTACCTTTTCTTAAGGTTTGTACGTTGTATATAAACCAGTCCCAATGATGCACATATATATTCAGTATTTGCAACAATTCAGTGAACAGTTCACCTTAGTTGTTGGTCAAGAATTGTTCATTTCAGGTATTTACAATTAATTATTTTTGGCAAGTGATTGGTCACAATATTGGTCACAATATTGATTTTGATCCCTGATTGCATAACAAAATTTTAAAGTCGCAGATCTGAACAACGAATGATGAAAACTGTAAAAAGTAGTGAAACTTTCAGGACCCCTGAACATTTTCATGGACACTAAGTAAACATCTCAATATTCGCACATCATTAACAAAAGATCTCATGAATATCAGTGGATCATGAATATATTAGAGATCTTTTTCCCTATTATTCTGTCAGCTCCAGAAAAACAGTTTTTATACACAGTATGTAGTGGAGTACTATTAAATCTGCTATAAGGTTTATATTCTTTGTCAACAAAAATCAGTTGTGTAATTTTCAGATTTCTAAGCCACTTGTGCCAACACTGATAGTACTTTGATTCTTTTGAATATCCTGTTTATTTACCATAATTCTGTTTAATCTCTACAAAGCCTCCAGGTATCTGAAAGTAATCAGAAAAGAAACAATCCCTAATATGGCACTCCTGGGTGGATTCTGCATCAAAAAATTAAAAATTCTGCATACAATATTTTAAAATTCTGCATTATTTTTGGTTAAAAACAATGCAACATAATCACTCCAGTTTCAATTATTCGGGTAATTTATTTCAAAACACCTGTCAACAAGTATATCAACAATACAGACAACAGCAAAAAATATTCCCCCAGGAGTAGAGAGTTAAAGAAATCTCCATGACAACCCAGTTCCAGTTAGGGGGATGTTGGAGGGGGCACCCCCTGGCCCATACACCACCACCCCCACAACCACACAGATCCCAGACATGAGGCATCCCCTGCCCCAGTTCAGTATCCTCAGAGCCTTTACTCCCCCAGCTTCTTTACTGTCCTGCCAGGGGACATGGCGTGGGGCAGCGATTTTTCACCCTTTGCCAGAGTTGGGTCTCCTGGGCCCTCTCCCATCCCCAAGAGAATGAGGATCAAGCAGAGCATGCAGCCTCTAGCCCAGTCAGGCTGTGCACTCTGCTCACTGCGAGCTGGGCTCTGCAGAGTCCAGCAGTCCCTAATGGCAGCCAGCAGCTCTACAGCCCCAATTCTGCAGGAGGGAACTGGGAATTCTGTGAAATTCTTCATTGTGCAGTGGCACAGAATTCCCCTAGGAGCAATATGGTCCCTGAAGTATACAGTCAGAATGCTATTCAAAACATCCAGGAATGTACAATATTGCCACGAGGGATTTTTCTGCTATGAGATTACTAGATTTTTACTGGCTTAACTTTAGTGCTCGCACACTTGACAGATGCAGCTGTGTAGTTTAGCAGATTGTTGATGGATGCTCTGTACTCTAGTTTTCATAGTCTGTTTATGTTGGGAGTTCCTCTACCCCTTAATTCATTCTACAATCTGTCTCAAATATTTAATTTGCTTTTAGGAAGAACTAACAAAGCAAGCAACAAACATATGCCTCGGATTAATCAGGTGATGTGGCAATGATCAATTAGTGTAATAGCTTGATGTGCCAAAAGGAAGATTAGATCATAGGTTTCATGTTGGGTCAAAAATGAGAGGGATTTTCACTAACAAAATGAAACATTTAGGCTAGTGGAAGGAACACATTTTTCTTGTTATATCGGTGGTCAGGAACTATATTAATGTCATAGATGTGTACATGTAGTAAGCTACAGCTTTTCAAAGATACACAATAAGTAATGAGATAAAAATATTCCCACCTGGAAAAGCCCCATTAAATTTAATAAAAATGAAACAACCAAGGTGATAGAATTTAAGAGGAAATTGTATTCCTTCTACAGAATTCCATCTCTCTAAAGTTGCTCATAGAAGCCATCCCTGTAAAATGCAAATATTTCTATGACTTATTTTAAACATTTTATTATAATATCTAGGACATTTTAAAGGGGATCACCAGGCCTGAAACTGTGATGTGTCCCTTTCACTTTGGTGCTTTATTTACTTTGTTTTGAGTTACCCTAGGGCTGGCCCTTGACACAGTGCTGTGTCAAGAAACTGACCCTGGATCAAGTTCCTTCACCTTTAACATGCCCTTTCACATCCCTCTCATGCCCTTTCATACTCTTATATTCCTCATTTTAGTAGTTAATTGTGATCGAGAGGGCTTCTCCTCCAGCAGGGAAGAATACTCCCTGAACTTCTAAAATTGGAAAGCAGGAACTGGCACGTATATATATATTATATTAGAGATTCGGATCAACAAGAAGCATAACCTTGCAACATCACTAGCAAGTTTCAAATGCACTGCCCTGTAAACAGTGAGGAAAGAGCACAGAGCTTTCTCTGAAACCCATGTTATACTGCCAATCAGTCAATGAGCATGCTGCAGCATTATAACTATGTTCAATTTCTGTACATAGGCATTTATTTGCAACTCCAGTTAATACAAAGAAGGTGCAAGTGTAATAAATTTTAAAAGCTGTAGTCAATTCCACATTTTAAGGGATTTTCTGTCTATGTAAAGAATCAAATTTTATTATGCAGCATTCATTTGCATATGGTGCTGACTTAATTCTACTTTAATAATGTTAGTTTAAAATCCCATAAACTTGTTATGTTCAGTTCTCATCGACAAATATGTTCTAACTACCACTCCTGAAAACTCAGTCTGGGATCTGAGAGTCATGCTGGGAATTATATTTACTCCCCATGCATCATCACCAATTACATTTTCAGGTTAAATTATTTCCTCACTGGAGGCCTGAGCCTGCATTGTTGTACTCAATAGGGATTTTGCTTTTTATATGAATGAGTGTAGGATCTAGCCCTTATTCCTATGCAGCATCACTTCAAATTATGCCCTTTGTTACCTTTGTATAATCACATCTCCTTTTGAACTATGTCACTAAGTACACACATGTGAAGTCCTCTTTCCTTTTATAGATTTCCACAATTGCGGAGGAGTGGAATGTATTAATCAATTCCATTGACATTGCACAAGAAGGAACAGAATAAAGTCAGCTCTCTCCTAACTATGTCATTTCAGCACAGGTGAAGACAAGTAAAATATAATGACCAGCTATTTAGTTACTAAACCAAACAGCTGTGACAATGACTACATACAGAGAGCACATCTGTTGAGTAAGAAGGTGCTATTATTTGTACATAATCACTCCTCAAAGGAAAACCACTATTTAAGGAAATCTTGCTCCACAAAAGAGTAGTTAAGTACATACCTGTACTTCAAAATCCATATTCTCCAGAAATTTTTGGTTCATGGTTTCAGCAAATTTGTTGATTGCTCTCAAAAACACTCTAAAAAGAGAAAAACAATTACACACAATTTATGGATGTAATCTTTTGAATGATATCTTAATCATGCCTGATAGCAATTAAAAGCTTATTTATTTAAAGACTGACAAAACTAGAAGTAGCAGAAGTCACACATCCACAAAATACCACAGACTTCATTCTTTGCAACAGCATGTCATTTAAAATACATTATACTTTGTGGAAGTATTTCATTCATTATTTGACTGTCAGAAGGTTCTTCAATTATGTTTTCAATATAAAAAAATGGACAATGTTATTTCTTTGTTCCGCTGAACATTACAGTGAATGGTAGAAAACACACAGTATAATAAATCTTTCATACACAATTTACCTTCTATGTGACAGCTATGCTTTGTTTACAGAAATGTTATTGCTTTCCTTTCACTGATCTGTCAGCCAGAAATACTCAAACCTTTTGTGATTATAAAGGTTGTTCGCTCATTAGGAATATAAGGTATATTTTCCTAATTAAAATATATAGTGTATAGTTTGTTGATTTTCCTACAGAATCTCCTGTTTCCTCAGTTTCTTCTGCAGGTAGATTGTAATACACACTCTAAATTGCCTTAATATGTTTTAATTTTTTTTGCAAGAAACACAATGGTAAGAATCTATTATTGCACATCACATAACTCTAAGAACTAGGAATGTAGCACCTTTTCCTAGTACAGTGCTTTCTTAAAAGGAAATGCCAGGTTAAAAGTCATATTTGGAAAACAGACTTCCCTATCTCGTAGATTACGAACAGAACCTTCAAATTAAAAAGTCAGACAACTGAACCTCTCATTACTTATGATGTTTGTTTATTTTATGCACTTCATTCAGCTTGGAATTTGAAAATAAAGTCATCTATTTGATTTTAGTTTATATTTAGTTTCTGGTCAGTTTAGTGATATCATCCAGCAATGCTGCAGTTTTGCAACGTTGAGTTGCAGGTAACATTTACTACTTAGTTCTGGTAGATGTGAATCCCTCCTCATCAAGTAATGAATTTAATATGCCCCCCTGTATGACACAAGGACTGACTTAGGGGTCTCACCTTACACCTCTCTTCTTCTCACCTTACTTTGTTTCTCTAGAAGGATGGAGATACTGATCTCTTGATGACCTGACAGACCTTGCAGTTGGCCAATAGGAATCCCAAAAGGGCAGTGACAGGCCCATCAGGGCACTTGCGCAGTCTCCTGCACTAGGATGGATTCCAAGGGCTCCCAGTAGGACCACAGATGATTTTTACTCCCTTGCTGACAGTCTACAGGGTTCACTGCCTGACACTGGGGCTTAACGGGGGAAGAGGTACCTAGTCATTTCTGTTAAAAGCAGTGTTGTTCTTCCAGTTTTATGTAGCTATTGTTTTAGGACCTTGTGATGATTCAGACCTGATTTCTCTTGTACACAGAAGGGGAATTATAATCACTGTGTCTGAGGTCTGGAAAGGTTTCCCACCCCCTAGACCACTGTCCAAGTTATTATGGATGGTTTTGCTGTGGAGCAACCTGCAGAAACCATCTTGCAGGACACAGGGCTGAAGGACAGGTGCCCAAGACTTGGGATAAGCACCAGATCACTCAACTAGGGCTGTCAACAGCCCATCTTCAAGAGTTGTAGGCAGACAATTTGCTCAGAACAACAGAAATGCATTTTCAAGGTGCATTTTTTGTACAAAGACTGAGTCTTTGTTAATAGGGTTGAACTTGACCAGGTAGAATCCCTCTCTCTAGGAGTTGATGGCCATTGCATCCTTTCCCAAGGCAAAGGGCTTGAGAGTAGGAGTGCTACAGACCTCTTGGGGAGGTATATAGCGTATAGGTAAACCCTTACTGTCCTTCACAAATATAGCCCCCTCACTCTCCCATCCCTAATGTTGGTGGGGTTTTGTACGTGCAATCTGCAGGTGGCATTCTGGGCATCCTACTGGAGTCCAGTGCATTCTGATTCTTTAGGATTTGCAGGGACAGTGCAGTTTGATTTATTACAATAGTAGTTGTGCCTTGCAATTTAATCAATTTACAGCTTCTTTGTTTCTTTTCCATATCATTCCCAGCAGAATCAGCAAAGTACATTTGTACAGAAAACTCTGGGGTACAATTTGATTTGTCCTTCAATGCCAGTTTAGCTAATCTTGGTAACCCATTTAAGGGTCTGGTTCTGAGAAAGGCTGAGTTTCCTCAACTCAAAATTAATCCAGTTGACCAAACTTTTCTTGACACTGTCCCTTTCATGTTAGCTCAGTTAACCTTGCTGGCACAGGCATCCTCGTCAAGAACTTCCTTGAGAACACTCAACAGTGTGTGGATCTGCATGCTGGGCTCATGTGCCTTTAAGCTTCCATTGGCAGCCTGCCTGGCACATTTCCTGGGCACGACTCTCTGTTTGCTACCCTTTCTGAAAGTGGGACTCTGCAGCCTAGCTGCTCTAGGACCCAAGACCAGTGCTGAACCCCTTCGTGCCTTCATAGTAGCTCAAGCACACCTGCCCCAGACTCCCAACTTTGTGGGACACTCTAGTTTATAGTTTACCTCTACAGGGACACGTGACATGGGAAGCAATCAAACTGGCTTTGTACAAGGACTTCTGAAACACCACTGTTTATTTTGAACAGAGATAAACAGATCTAGGTAAACAGTGAACACCAGCTACATCATTCCCTGCCCCAGTTTCCTCACCACTGTTGAGCATTTTTTGATATATGGATCAGTATTCTTTCAGGGTTTTGTGTCCCCTCTATTCCAGCTCAGGGCTTCCCGGAATTAAGAGTGTCCCTGCAGTCAGTACCCTTCAGCTCCAGCAGTCAAAAAGGTTTCCTTCCAGTCACAAAATGTGCCCTTTTTAGTCCTTCTGAGTCCCTCCCCAACCTCTTAACTTATGTGTTTTTAAACAACTGCTCTGATACCCCCAAATCTTTGTTCCCTTTAGGGTATTTTTTCACTCCTTAAAAACCCTAGTTCTCTGCAGCCAAATTGAAGAATTTTTTTTTTTTTCACCTAGGAGGTTGTAGCCAACTCACTGTTCAGTTTGGGCAAGATCTATTCAGATGTTGATGGTCTTTAAGGATCATCCTATTCAGAGACAGTGCTCAAGAGCCTCTCCCTATCGCTTCAGCATAAGGAGTAGGAGGCAAGAATACACTAAAGAAAATAAGGGAAGATACATGCAGAGAGTTCATAATCTCAAAATTAATAAATTGCATATAGGCAGATTACTAAAATGGTCATCCTGTCTAACGTAATTAACTAATGAAGACAGCCATCAAACTAATCTAGTTAAAAATGCTTGACAAGACTGTTGGCTGATGCTTGTTTTCTTTTTATCAATCATGTTTAACGATGCTTAAGAAGGGCTAGGGATGTAAAGGAAAATGCAAGGAAAGTGTCTGAAAGATACTTCACAAATGTCTATTAACAAATGAAAACTACCTGATTATATTTACATGGTTACAGGGCCTTATACTGTATATTCTAACTATTTTTCTTCTATCTAGGGCACCCCTTTCACACTCAGGGCCATTTCCATCTGGTACATTGGAGTAACACATTTGCAAGAAATATGCAATATCTTCATGCTGTCAAGTTTGAAATACTTCTCATACATTTGTATTTTGTCTTGAGGGTATCTCTGTTATTGGCATTCAGTGAGGAGATTTGACTTCTATGCCTGGCTCTGTCACTGTATTGTTGTGTAAATTATGGCAACTAAAAGTGTCTAATGCCTCAGTTTCTCCTTTTGTAGAAAGTGAGATATTACTTAAAATACGCCAATTGGGTTCATTTGGAGCTAAAGTGATGCTTGTAGAATGCTTTCAGGTCCTCAAACTGATAGTAGAGGCAAGTATTTTAATTTTTGTTATCAGTATATTGCATTACAGTGTAGTTTGGACTAATGGACTGACCTTTAGACTAATGGAAGAGAAAGTCAAATTCAATCCAGACAAAAGAAAAAAACAGCATTATTTTAACTGACAGCAAAGAGAAGATACAGAGAATTAGAGAGTGCTCAAAATGCACTTCATACTAGCTGAATTCAGAAATAATTTCAAAAGAAAGATATATACCATAATTCATGTTACTCTGCCTCCCTGATAGCTCACTGCACCTCTTCTCTTCTCAGAACCTGGATCAGTAGTAGCCAAGTCTGCTTTGAAGATTGAAAATGCTCAAAGGGCAGCATCTCAATTTCCGAAGCAGGATTCTCATTTAATTGAAATGACTTTTTCTTATTAACTTCCCCCTAAGACTCTTAAATTCTTTGGAGATTCCACTGCTTTTCATCACTCAGATCCACAAAAAATGTACTTTGAGGTGTTTATGTACCATAACTTCTCCATAGATATTTGAGAGCTATGAAACATGCTTCTGACAGCATTCAATGGTTTTGGTGTAGGATGACTAATTAAGACTCTACTCACTGACAATGTATATTTCCAGAATGTTTCTCCCATGCTGTGGAAGACACCACTTCTACATTACCATTCATATCAACAACTTAGGTCTACAGGCCTGTGGGTAACCTTCATCAAGGCCCAAATTTTCCCTGTGTACCAAGCCATAATCAAATGATAATCATATGTCAAGACCTCTGTAAAAATGCACCTTTTGCTCCTTCCTTCCAACATTTGATCTGTGAAGTTAACAGTTTATTTATTATAAAGAATAATGTATAGATATTTAAGCACAACTGAATCTTCACAGATACAGAGATGTCTATCCTAAATGGCCAAAACTGGATCTGCAAATAACCGTGTGCAACACCAGGGACTAGCCTGAAACTCTATAATTCTCCTATAGTGAAAGGTTGATTTCAGACTATGTCTTTGACAGAAACTGGAACACAGGGGCTGAGAGGAGCAAAGGAATATTTCCGTACTTAGAGGCATCACTTTGTTTATCAACTAAATAAAAAATGCAAAGTACTTTAAAGCTATTACTAGAAGCTGAAGAATCTCCATTTAATCTGAAATTTTGAACAAAACCCCATCTTTAGAACTGTAAATATATGAATATAAACAAACTATAGATCTCTAACTCTGGACTGTTATTAGCAAAAAAAAAAAAAAAAAAAAAGTAAAACTAATCTACTCTGTACTTGGCTGTGACAAACCGAAAGTGAGAGTGCAGTGGGATTGACACTGATTAAAGTAAATACTCATATACTTTTCACAGGCAAATAAACATATAAGAACTAGTGGCTAGTTTTACGGCTGATCTTGAAAAACATCATGCATATGAGAATCCAATTATTCCAATTGTTATTATTCACCTTTAGGCAACTTGGCAGGGTCAGCCTCATAACTTCTACTTCTGGAACTTGCTTCTGGGATACCAAACTACGGCCAGGATTTTTAAAAAATGGGGTCTTAAAGTTCAGCTTCAAGTCCATATATAGGGACTAGATAAGGAGACTGGTTTTTCAAAATGCTGAGCACCCACTAGTTCCTGTGCTTAACACTACTTAAAAACAAGCCACTTATTTAGATGCTTATATGTGGATTTATAAGCTGAAAATTAGGGCACAGTACATTTAAGATCTTGGCTCACATCTAAACATTTCCGTTAAGAACATCCACAAACTTGAGACATTATTTTATACTTTTACTAAAGACTCGGAAGGGATTTCTGCCTGTCACTTATCAAGCTTTTGTAAACATTACTTCATTCCTAGTGGGATCTGCTTCCATGCAATAGTTCATATTTCAAGTGTTTTTAAGTTAGCAGATCTATATTAGAACTGGAGAGTTCATTGTTGTATGCAGTGTTGTTGTAGCTGTGTTAGTGTGAGGATATTAGAGAGACATGGGTGAGGTAATATCTTTTACTGGACCAACTTCTATTGGTGAGAGAGACAAGCTTTCGAGCTTACCCAGAGCTCTTCTTCAGGTCACTGTTTGCATTCTGGCATAAGCAAACTCAGTGCCCAGACATAGGCTGAATTCATTCAGTTCAGTATTTATTAGTATCCAGACTTTGCTATCTCTTACCAAACTATGTAATCTATAATGATACAAAGATATTTGTAGATGTATTGGCAGCGGCAAAGAACTAATCAGGTGCAATAGATACTGGATAATCAGAGCTAGAGGAAACAGTGTTCTTTCCTACTGTTCACTAAAAATACATATAAAGAAGCTGAAAGAGTTTTGTTATCACTGAGTCTGAAAACCCACTGAAGACTTAACAAAAAAAAAAAAAACCTTTGAAAACACAGGTCTCATTCCTGAAAACCTTAATCATGTTCCTCTGCAAGAGACCCATATTAGCTCCAGACAAATCTGCTTAAACTGAAATCACAAAGAGCTCTTGGCTTTGTGCATGGCACACACCATGATGTTTTCATCTCGATGACTCAAGTGGCCTAACACAACAAGATCAGTTTTGTTAAGTCTGAGTATTCATCAAGATTTTTTAAAAAAGATTTTAAATGAGTCTTGGTAGCTTTAATTTGGCTGACAACAAATGCAGAAAGTTGTCCAATCAGCACTTTCATCAAACAAAACAAATCCCAGCTTTAGCAGCCAGTGCGGGTGTGGAGAAAGTTGTCATACTCAAGCTCACTCAGTTCAACGAGGTTGCTATTTTGTGGATCTCTTTTGAGCTTTGGCTGGTGAGGCCTTACCAGCAGGACTATGCACGGAGGTCAGAAACAAGCAGAGTTCAAAAAAGTAGTTTCAGACTCAGACTTTTAGACCAGAAGGGATCATCATGATCTAGTCTGACCTCCTGCACACTGAAGGCCACAGAACCTCACCTACTCACTCCTGTAATAGATGCCTAACCTCTGGCTGAATTAAACTATGATTTAAAGACTTCGGGTTATAGACAATCCACCATTTACACTAGTTTAAACCTACAAGTGACCTATGTTCCACGCTGCAGAGGAGATGAAAAGCCCCAGCATCTCTGACAATTTGACCTGGGGGGAAATTCCTTCCTGACCCCAAATTTGATGATCAAGTGGAACTTGAGCAAGACCCACGAGTCAAACACCTGGGAAAGAATTCTCTGAACCTTCCCTATCTAATGTCCCATCACCAACCATTGAGTGTATTTGCTGCTAGCAGTTACAAATTGACTACATGCCATTGTAGGCAGTCTCATCATACCATCCCTCCATAAACATAACAAGCTCAGTCTTGAAGCCAGTTAGAAACTGTTGCATTGAGGCTAGCAACTCTCTTCCTGTCACACATCAAAAGGGCATAAGTGGTTTATATTCTCCACCCATGCTCAGTGAAAGAGAAAAATATCTTACAAGATTAATGTATACTCCCACTTGCCTGTTTCATACCTTCACTGCCTTCTTGTGTGTTCTTTTACAAAGCCAGGGTAAAGCATGTGTGGCATTTCCAGGAGCTTAAAAAAAAAACAACACCTTTACCCAGCCCCAATCCCAGCCACTTATTATGGTCAGCGATTGAAACAGCAATCACAAACAGCAAGCAAATTGGAACAGGAAAATAGAAGGTGCACTGGATACAGAATGAATAAGCAGTCAGTGTGACAGAGGGGAGATTAAAACAGACATTTACTACTTCAGTGGACAAAATACAAAGCAGTAGGAAAGAACCTGAGAAACTCAGAGAAAGGCGAGATGAAGAAAAAAAAATGTGAAACTTTGGGAGATAACGGCAGCAACCACCTGACAGCAGCCTACCATCAAATCAGAAATAGACAGCAGTACAAGATGGGCATATCACTATAAATGTGAAATCTACCATAGACACAGATGACTGACTCCTTAACTTTGGCAACCCTTGACATGGGAATAAAGTTACTGCATTTGAATGGACTGTTTTCCTAGTGGGGTAAACCACTCCTCTACTACCTGCTAAAGACATATCTTTTGATGAAAAAAAAATGTTATCACTTAATAGTATTTATCCCTTTGTCTCATTTCAGTATTTCAATAGTCAGAAGTGCAGTAGTTTTCTAATACTGCAAACGGTCAGTTTCCTAAATTCACATCCGCTCTACCTGAGCTAAGAAATTCTGTCTGAATAGCTTCAGAATATGATCTACCCCACTTCTGTGATTGTTTCTGCTATAAATTGCTTGCTTTGTACAATTCATTTTAGATTATTAGTAGAGCACTTATTATTTGCATTCATCTTTGGACAACCAAACTAATATATATTCTACAATGAACCAGAAGTAATGACAGCAGTACAACAAAGTGTGCCTAAAGAAAGCCAAGATGAGTGACTGCTTTGATGAAAAACTGCAAAAACCAAAAGGTGGAGACCTCTATTAACAATTTCTTTGCTTTACCATCATCAGCTCAGATTGTGGACTCTCCTTTAATATTTACCCAGAGTGATATTTTCAAAACAGCTTATCTCCCTTACATAAACCAAAATAAGGTGGCAAAACTGCTCCTCACACTGGTGCTGAACTCTTTTGAAAATCTGTGCATTAAGATGCTTGATTTCTAGAAAATATAAATGCCTAAAGAAGCTAACATAATGAGCCGTGGAGCAATTTATGTGGTTTGACTGACATTTTCAATTATTCACCTGCATTCTGTGTCCCTTCCCACCCCACTGTGCTTCTCTCTTTTGTATGCTCCTACTAACAGTTTATGTTTTAGGGACATCTTGAGTGAATCCCTTCCTAGAAATCACACAGTGCCTTTTGCTGTTGCTAGATAAAATTAGAAAATAAGGGACATAGGGCCAGAACCTGAGCTGTATAAATGCATATAGATTCATTTAATTCAGTGGAGTTAGGACAATATATGCCAGCCAGAGACCTGGCCCATACTTTTCAACCCTGACAAAGGCTTGGACTGCTCCTTCTGATAGAAATATCCAGAGAAAGGGAGCTGGGGACGGGGAGTAAGACACTCTATGGGGCTCCCCTTCTGGTGTTTCTTCTGGACTTTTGCATGGGAAGGAGCAGGGCTAGCCGTTTGGGAAAAAGCAGCATGCTATGCCCTTATACCCTGTGGATCCATCCACAGTCATTCACACAGAGCTCTGTGCCACTGGTTTCAGCACCTGCTGCAGCTTGCCCTTACTCCCACATTAATGAGGTCATTGTATTCCAGGGGACTAGGCATCAGCCTGTAGGCCAAGAGATCTGGGTTCTAATTCTGATGCTAACCTGCAGCATGACTGGGCTGGGTCACTCAGCATCTCTGAATCAGTGTCCCAATGTGAAATAGAGGTATTGGCTTAAAGTTTGTAAACACTTTGTAGATATAAGCAAAGCACCAGCCAGCAGCTTTCCTAGATGTCATTTTAATGACACTTGAAATTTCTCTGGCATTGAAATTTCAGGGGGTACTGAAAACATGTGAAACCAGTTGGTCAGAAAAATGCACATATAACCGGGAATAATTTTTTAAAAAATCAGTTTGACTCAGTCCTGGTAATTCAATCTCTCACTGCTAGAGCTTTTTGAAAATATAGATTATATACAGAAAGCATAAAGGAAATACTTTTTTGTACTATTCTATTACTTTTATTTAATTTTATCCTGAAATATATCAGTGTGTCACATATTTGTTTCCCTTCAGGGAAGGCATCCTCTCTGATAAGAATATA